>OZ020303.1:48507003-49707003 GCA_963971305.1 Arcuatula senhousia | reverse complement strand
GGACCTTAACCAAGAACTTAACCGAAGTCGTTCATGCATAAAATATAGATCACAGTGACCTAATTTTTATTGGGTGGTGTTATGTTATCCAAGACACAGCTAGTGGTGAAATACCATTGACCATCAACATGTAGTATCTGAGATATGGACCTTAACCAAAAACTTATCCAAAGTCATTCATGCATAAAATATAGGTCACAGTGACCTAATTTCTATTGGGTGGTGTCAACTTGCCTAAGACACATCTAGTGGTGAAATATCATTGACCCCCAACATCTAGTATCCAAGTTGTGGACCTTAACCAAGAACTTAACCGAAGTCGTTCATGCATAAAATATAGGTCACAGTGACCTAATTTCTAGTGGGTGGTGTAGCCCTACCCGAGACCCATCTGGTGGTGAAATATCATTGACCCCCAACATCTAGTATCCTAGTAATGGACCTTAACCAATAACTTAACCAAAGTCATTCATGCGTAAAATATAGGTCACAGTCACCTAATTTCTATTGGGTGGTGTCACCTTACCTAAGACACATCTAGTAGTGAAATATCATTGACCCCCAACATCTAATATCCAAGTTATGGACCTTAACTAAGAACTTAACCGAGGTCGTTCATGCATAAAATATAGGTCACAGTGACCTAATTTCTAGTGGGTGGTGTAGCCCTACCCAAGACCCATCTGGTGGTGAAATATCATTGACCCCCAACATCTAGTATCCGAGTAATGGACCTTAACCAAGAACTTAACCAAAGTGTTACGGACGGACGTACGGACGTACGGGACGTACGGGACGTACGGACGTACGGACGGACGGACAAGGGTAAAACTATATGTCCGATCCACATACGTGGTCGGGCCATAAATATATGAATTTTTTGCCCCTTTTGGGTCCCTAATTTCAAAACGAAAAAAGGGGGGACCCCCAAAATCAATCCCATTGATCCTTTTATGGTAAAAAACATCACTGTCAATTTTCATAGCAATCAGATAGCTAGAACAAAAGTTATTGTGGGAACCAAAAAAAAGTAGCATTTTTGGCCCTTTTTTGACCCCTAATTTACAAACGAAAAAAGGGGGGACTCCCAAAATCAATCCCATCCATCCTTTTATGATAAGGAACATCATTGTAAAATTTCATAGCAATTGGATAACTGGAAAAGTTATTGTGGGGACAACGCAGAAGACGACGACGACGACAGCATCATACCATTATACGTCCGCAAATTTTTTGCGGTCGTATAAAAATGGTTACAAATATCAAAATTCGAATGTGATCAGCATCTCAAGATGTACCTGCTATGAAAGTTTCAAGAAGATCCAACAATTGATGTGGGAGTTATTGCCCTTTTTCTAGATTTTTTCAAAATTTTTCACTTATTTAGCCATATATCTTGAAAACTATTCAAGATAATTCAAAAATTTAAATTGCATATGACTAAGCACATCAAGATCTACAGTTTTTAGGTCCAAGCTGTAGGACCATTTCTTTAAGGAGTTATTGTCCTTAAAACAACAAAATTTACCATTTTTCATTACTTTTCCCCTGAATTTCAAAGATTAACTTGTCTGACACCCTAAGACCAACTGAACCTTAACTTGGTACACTTGTTAAATAGCTTATAATATGCTACAACTCTATTGTTCCATGGCTAAAAATAGAACATTAGAGTAATTTTCATTTTTTTGCTAATAACTCAAAACTGGTTTCAAATATCAAAATTGTGCAAGAATCAAAAGTGATCAGCATATTAAAATCTACCCGTCCTAAAAATTCAGAAAAGATCTGACTGCTGATGTGGGAGTTATTGCCCTTTTTCGTAATTTTAAGCCCAATATCTTGAAAACTAACCAAGATATTTCAGAAATTTAAAGTGCATATGGTTAAGCACAATAATGTTTAAAAAATATATATATGCATTTACAGTGATGTGTCTGATTTTAATGATAAAAACCGTTTTATTACAGAAAAATTGCTAAAACAAGGTTACCGTTACCACAAATTAGTCAAATCTTTTACAAAATTTGCACATAAATATGGACATCTCATCGAAAAATTTGATTGTACACGTAGATTTCTGATTGTTAAAGGAATATCTCATCCTAACTTTTATAGCAATGTAGTTTATAAAGCACAAAAATTCAAAAACAACCTTTTGGAAATAAAAAACTGGCTTAAAAACCTTTTGAAAAAAGGATACGAATTCAATGTTTTAGTAAAATCTTTGCATTTGGTATGTTTTGGCAGAAATATTGATAGCTTGATAGTAACTTTAAAACGTTAATTTTTTCACTTTTTATCCACTGTATTATTTATAAGCACCACAGCGATCAAGTATGTCGGTTCTGTATGGTGATACAACTCTTAATCATTCATTGTTTTGACGTGGGGTGTCGGATTTAGAACTGATGTATTTGATTCTTTTACATCAATCGATAAATGTTTCTTAGCTAGTTGTCAGTAACTTCGAGTGTTCTCAAGAGAGTTCCTCCTTGTCTTGTTGTTTTCGTACAGTATTTTGTCTTAGGTTCTCTCTTGTTGAATTGAACTTTTGTCGATTGAGTTTTACAGTGTGTTTTATATGTAGCTTTGTGCAAGCTTATCAATAGGGGGAAGGTTGGATCCAAAAAACTAGTTTAACCCCGCCACATTTTATATGTGCCTGTCCTAAGCCAGGAAACTTTGCCAAAGCCTTTGTTTGTCCTTGTCATTCTATGTTAACTGTTTTATGTCAAGAATTGAGTCTTTCGTTGATGATTTAGGGATTGGTTTTGATACTTTTGTATTGTATTATAAGTCTTGGGCCAATGCAAGACGGTAAGCAGTGACCTATGGTCATGTTGAAGACTGCTTGCTGTTTTCCGTTGTGATTTTTTGAATTGCTGTTTGTTTATGTTTGTTGTGTCGCGTACACTTATTCCACATCTCAATATCGTATATCTGTGTAGTTATGGTGAGTGATTCAGGCTCCTGGGAGCCTCTTGTTTATCAATGAACTTAGTGATACATGTATTGCAATCTCAAGATGATGCAAATAAAGTTTTTGGCAAATATAGCATTGTGAGTTTAGAGTATTTTTGTACAAAGGCATAGACCTGTATATTAAATATACAGGTCTATGACAAAGGTCATTAAAGTATGACTATTTTACTGTTTTTGTCAATAATCAATGATAATGGTTATAATTTCACATTTTACAATACTTTAATAAATTTTTGCTCAATTTGAATACCTCACCAAACGAAACTTGGCGAAAATATGTAAAATGACACAACATTACATTGTATGAAATATCCGTTTTTGGTGAAGGCATGCAGAGGTATTTAATTTTGGAAAAACTTATCTGAAATTTGTAAACTTTGGATGTTTTCTGTTTCCAATAATTGTGAGGTCATGTCAATGACAAAATATGAATATAAAATCGATTTGTTCCCAAAATTTATTTTTTGAACACATAAGGGCCAAAAAAGCACATAGAAGCCCCTACCCCTTTTGGTTAAAAAAAAAAGAAATTCAGCCTCCTACTTTCTGTTCCAGCACTTAAATAACGAGATTGCTACACGTAGCCAATGTCCCTGCCCCTGCATTAAAGTTGAAAATTTACTAAAATTTTAAGAATTAAAATGGCATTGTGACATGATTACCTACATATCATGACAAACAATCCTACAAAATTTCATCACAAAGTGTTCCTATGACCTAAAATGAACAAAGAAGATAAAGTCACATAACTTGTATAAAATTTGTTAATTAAAATGCTGTGCGACATGATCAATTACATATCACAATTACATATCACGACAAACAATCCTACAAAATTTCATCAAAATCTGTTGAGCGGTCTCAGAGGAGTTGTGCTCACAAAGCGTTCCAATGACCTAAATGAACAAAGTCGATTAAGTCCCATAACTCCTATAAAATTTGTTAAATCAAAATGGCTGTGTAATATGATCAAGGACATACTGTAGTTTCATTATTATTCGTGGGGTATCAATTTTCGTGGTTTTCGTGGGTAGCTTTGACCCACGAAATTTAATTCTCAACAAAAAGGAAAATTAACATTTCTTTGTATACAGGAAACTTCAGAACCACCAATTCAAGAATCCACGAACTAAGCCTTTTTCTCCAAACCACGAAAACTGGTATCCACAAAAATAAAAGAATCCACAGTATCATGACAAATAATCCTACAAAATGTCATCAAAATCCGTAGAGGGGTCTCAGAGGAGTTGGGCTCACAACTATGTGATGGACAGACAAAGATCATTAATAGGTCCCTCCGTCGCGTTGCGGCGGGGGACAAAAACACAAAGAGGACAAAAAAACTAAAATAACACATACCAAAAAAACACTGCAAGAATCTTTGAATATTTTTAATAGAAGAAAACGTATAAAATTGAAAGAAATATAAATTGTTAATATACATAAAACAAATGACATTTAGCACCCTTATTATCTACATCTTGTAATTAAAATCATACAGATACTCATTAACAAAAGTTACAACATATATAACAATCAACAAACACAATAAATTACTGTACAATAATTACAAAATTCATTAACTAATTCTAGATATATATGTATGCTGATCTGAATTTAAATGAATGATTTTTTTTAACATGAAAAGGGTATACATCTCTTATTACAATGCTTAAAATAGTTTTATTAATTTTCAAATTTCTTGTTGATAAGTGAAAATTGTAGGGTACTCTGCCACTGTCATGATATCATCCAGAAAGGACCAGGGAACAGATGGACAGACATACAAAAGGACTCCAAACTTAGCAGAAAATATAGTTTAATTGTTCACAACTTTGTGTGGCATGATAGTAAAAGGACTCTACACTAGTCATGATGCAGAGTTTTTAGGAAAAATAAAATATAATATTAGAGATGTTATCTCAGATGAAAAATTAATGTTATTCTTTTTTATTAGCTACTAGTAACATTTTGATTAATTTGAACTACTAACCTCAAAAAGGATTTTTTTACAGTAAAATAAACTTAAAAGTAAAGGTATTATTTTCCAGATCCCTGTTATTGTACACTGCAGATTAACCTGATATCCCTTGATTATTTATGTTTATGCCATCCTGCTTGTCATTCCACTTTGTTTTATGTGATACAAAACCAATATTCTCTTGCCTAAATAATTTAATCATGATATCCAATAAAGGAAAATCACAAAATAACAATACCCTCTGACAAATATTTTTCTGAATTATTGATCAAAATGAATGATTTTCATGACCTGCACATTAATATATTACATCATCTGGGTGTTGGGCTAATATTAAGTATATTACATTCATTATTGATATTATCTGATGATTAAAGCAAATATTGGTTAGAAAATTATTTTTCTAACTCATGACTAAACCTAAAATCAATATGCACATGGTGCAAAAGCCGAGTTGCCGTATAACGAAATTACCCTAAAATCATTTGGGTTTCTCCTCTTATAATTGGTAACAAAACAACATTACAAAGTTTCATTAAAATCTGTTGACAACTTTTTGAGTATTTGACCAGAAACTGCTTTTTAAAGTAAATTTCAAATGTTTTTCTGTCGCTGTGACCTTGACCTTAAACGGATTTACCCCAAAATCAATAGTGTTCCTCCTCTTATGGTATGTAACAATATCCTAAAGTTTCATTAAAATCAGTTCAAAACTTTTGGAGTTATGGTCTGGAAACCACTAATTCAAGAAATTGTCTAACCTTTTTCTGTCACTGTGACCTTGACCTTGAATGGATTTACCCCAAAATCAATAGGGTTCCTCCTCTTATGATATGTAACAATATCCCAAAGTTTCATTAAAATCGGTTCACAACTTTTTGAGTTCTGGTCCGGAAACCACTAATTCAAGAAATTTTCTAAGGTTTTTCTGTCGCTGTGACCTTGACCTAGAATGGATTTACCCCAAAATCAATAGTGTTCCTCCTCTTATGATATGTAACAATATCCTAAAGTTTCATTAAAATCATTTCAAAACTTTTGGAGTTATGGTCTGGAAACCACTAATTCAAGAAATTGTCTAACCTTTTTCTGTCACTGTGACCTTGACCTTGAATGGATTTACCCCAAAATCAATAGGGTTCCTCCTCTTATGATATGTAACAATATCCCAAAGTTTCATTAAAATCGGTTCACAACTTTTTGAGTTCTGGTCCGGAAACCACTAATTCAAGAAATTTTCTAAGGTTTTTCTGTCGCTGTGACCTTGACCTAGAACGGATTTACCCCAAAATCAATAGGGTTCCTCCTCTTATGGTATGTAACAATATCCCAAACTTTCAATAAAATCAGTTGAAAACTTTTGGAGTTATGGTCCGGAAACCATTAATTCAAGAAATTTTCTAAGGTTTTTCTGTCGCTGTGACCTTGACCTTGAACGGATTTACCCCAAAATCAATAGGGTTCCTCCTCTTATAATATGTAACAATATCCCAAAGTTTCATTAAAATCGGTTCACAACTTTTTGAGTTATGGTCCGGAAACCAATTGTTGACGCCCGCCCGCACGCCCGCCCGCCCAGCCGCCCGCCATCATCATCACAATAGCCGAGTTCAACTTCGTTGCAACTCGGCTAAAAATTCTTTATTTGTCATACAAAGACTTAGATGTGATAACAAAGAATATTAAATCCACCCAAACTGTTTTTTTTTTTTTGGTTTCGTGTAAGAAGTTAAATATGTTATCATACAAAGACTATGATTTCAATTTTGAATCTACACAAACTTTCTATTTCATAATGCAAATAACAATAGTTTGGGCCTTATTTTAGTATAAAGTAAGTTAAGCTAAGCTCATTAAATCAACCAATATGTATTTTACTGGGTTTTGAATGAAGTAAACAGAACTAGAAAATGTGTCTATGAGCCACAGGATGGCCCTCCTGTTCTTGAGATATCCTTGACCCTCAATGTGTATTACCTGGGATATGGACCTTTACCAGGAAATTAATCAAAAATGTGTAAAATATAGGTCACTGTGACCTTATTTCTGGTGGGTGGTGCTGTGTTACCACGACTCATCTAGAAGTGAAATATCATTGACCGCTAACATGTAGTGGTCGGGCCATAAAAAAAAAAATCAGCAATAGGTTATCAATCTGCTATAATACTACTGTATAACAGGTGTGACTTATAGCAATATGTAAAGTGTCTTTATTACCACTAGCTGAAACAGGGAATACAGCAAAGTACTTTGCAAGTCTAAAATGCAGGGTTTAAAAGTAGAAAGTAAAAACACATAATATAAAAAATGAAAACAGATGAATATCAATACCAATTAAAACATTTGAACTGAAAAATGAACTAAAACTGGATTAAGTAAGATATCATTTCAATTCATTTTACACTGATAATGATGTATATGCAATTGAAGATATTTTGAAAATTCCAACAATTTCCATAGGAAAGACATTGTATCAATTATACATTTATTGATTGTCAATTGCTTGTGTAATATTGTTATGTTCCAATTTCCAATAAGATAGTTCTAATTGTAACATTACCTTAAATAAATCTATATATCTATTAAATATTGATATTATTCCCTAAATTAATAGAAGAAAAGTTATAGAATATTCAAATTGAGCTGAGTCGAAGTAAATTTATAAAAACTTTATAGCACATCAATATATCATTTATCTTAATAAGAATTGATACTAAGTAAGCAAAACTAATGCAAGGGGAAACAATGCCACTTTAAAATAACTTCCTACAAATAGATTTGTAATGCCTATGTTAACAGAACTTCATACTATAAAATAAATAAATGTC
This sequence comes from Arcuatula senhousia, assembly GCA_963971305.1. Lineage (NCBI taxonomy): Eukaryota > Metazoa > Mollusca > Bivalvia > Mytilida > Mytilidae > Arcuatula > Arcuatula senhousia. The sequence continues at coordinate 49,699,209 of OZ020303.1, read as the reverse complement.
AGTCTATGACTTGCTGATAAGATTTTGCCCTGAGAGTCAATCAACTACATACACTAACTGGATGTGAGTTTTTTCCCCTTAAGTCTATTGCACATGGTTGGTTTATAAGATAACTACACTGGACAGTCAGTCTTATGAATATCATAGGATTGAACTAGATTGAAAAAGTCTACTGGCTTAGAATTGATCTGGAAGTCCTTCAGACATCCTTCAAAGTTCTTGGATGTTAAAACTGTACTTGGTTTTAAAGAAGGATCTGAAAAATAAAATAGATGACTAAAACTCATTTCAAAGGAAGACCTATGCATTAAAAGATTAATATTAATAAGGATGTGAAAGGCTAAACATGCAAAAGAATATAACAAGTGTATAAAAATAGGGCATCTAATGGGACAATTAATGATACCCGCCACAATATAATATCAATAGTTCATAAAATTTAATTTTCAAAGTGGCCTATCTCAAAAACTATTTGTGGGATAATGCTGGAAATCGAACTTGACCTGTATTTTATTGTACTGAACAGCTGTGCAAAATATCATTCAAATCCTTTGACGCGTTTTCAAGTTATTGGTCGGAAACCTTCGGGGGACGGATGGATGGACAGACACCTGAAGAAACTGAGGGTACAACATAATACCTTTCCACTTCGTGTGGCGGTGTATAAAAACCATATATGCAGCATTTTTAATTTGCTGAAGAAATGTTTCAAATTTCAAGTTAATTCTATTTGTTGCTTGTTGCTTACATGTATTATTCTGATTCTGAGCCTTAAAATCAGGACTACCTTCTAAGTTATACATACTTGGAAGACCTCCTATATATAATGGAGCATCAGTATCTATATCAGGGTCTTGTGAAAGACTGATACCAAATATAGAATCGTAACCATCCACCTGTAGTTCTATGATATCACCAGCGACTTCAGCACGCACAGAATGCCAACTCTTGTCACAAAGTTCATTGATAGAATTTTCAGATACTGCAGAGTATTGGTCCTTATTTAGCACCGTAAAATGAATCTGAAACAAGACCCATTTATTACTTTGTTTTGGTTGAATTTTTGTAAACAGTATAAACCTGAAGTTCAAATTAGATAATTAAATCAAACACTTATTAAGAAAACTTAATGAACATGTAGAACTAGAAAAAACTATTATTGAATATATGGCAATATACACCTTATTGCACATCACCATCCAAAGATCCCATAAAAAATATGTTTAGAATAACCCTTGTAAAATAATTGAACAATTATAGAATTGTAAAATAAGTTGACACTAATGCACATATTTGTAAGAATTGCATAATTTTGAAGCAAAGTGTTGTCCTTGTGCTTAACAAGTTTCAGTTAGAACCAGCTTGCATCTTCTTTGAATTTGGCTTAAATATAACAGTTAATCCGAGAGGGACAGACAGCAAACAGATAAAGAACACTATGGGCTGCAAATTTCATTGGCACACCATACAAAGTCGCATTTAAATAACACATACCTTGCCATTTAACAATTCTATACTAAGTGTTGGTCCATCCTCTCCATTACTGATGGACAATATTAAACCTTCAGATTGATGTGTACGGAACTGGAAACTTATTGTCATTCCTTCCCCTATTCTAAAATTATTATCTGAAATACATAATATGTTTTATAATGAATATCAGCAATGTCAAAACTTTATAAATAAATCATATAATGCCAACATCCCCTCCCTCCTAAACATTAAGTCAGAGAAAAACTGTAAATAGAGATAAGTTTGCTCAAATGATTCCACATGAACAACTCCCTATGATATAATACTCATTTTAGTAAAATCAAAATCCATCTACATGTATTAGGAGGAGATGCGCTTACAAGATATATGCACAGACGAACAGTTATACAGATAGAGTGGTTTCTTTATAGTTAACATCAATATTAATTTGTGTGGGGTATAATTACAATATTTAGGACAACAACTTCATAAATCTACAATACACATGTACCTAAAAGACCATATCCAGTCCCTGGGAAATAAACTCCTTGTGATACATTCACATAACACTTGGTAATGCCCTTCACAATAACTGCATCTTTTATCAAAATCATCTGATCATTGATAAAATAATTCCTCAGACAACCCCGTAGACTGTGTTGAACCAGCTCAGGTCTACTGCTTAACTGGACCGACACTCCACCAACAAATACTGGAGCATTAATGTTTAGTTTTCTTTTAATTGATTCTTTCTTTGTATTTTTGTCAACTTGTAATCTGATATTTTTGGTCCCCTTCAAGACGGTAACTTTGTGCCATTCTCCATTGCTGGCCAGAACATTGGATTTGACAAAGTAAAGAACTCCATCATATTTGTAGAACACAGAAACAAATCCATCAAGTAATTGGGCTGCAATGTATTCTCCCCCTATATCTGTTGGGTTGCCAATCAAAAAGATAGATCCATTTGGATGAAAGGATCGGAACTCAAAACTGATGTTGAACCTGAGAGAAAAAGAAATTTATTCAGTTAAAACTTGAAAGATCTTATTTTCCAACATAAAAATGTAATGCTTTAAATTCGAAGAAAATGATTTCTTCCTAAATAAATTAAGTCTTGCATCATAATCTTCAAAAAATTTTTGATCTTTTTTGTATCAAATTAAATTTTAATGCATGTATATCTAAATTTCAATAAAAGACACAGACATGACAAAGAAAAAATATACATGTAAATTAAAAATGTTGTATATTAAAGAATATTGTTTACACACATATATTTTGCTCACACCATGCAGTTCTAGTTATATTTCTAGACCACAACATGAACACGTAAATAAAGAAAAAGTCTAAAAAAATTGCACATAATTTAAAATAACCACAAATAAACACACAACTGCTTTAAATATGCAGAAATTTACTCTGTGCAGAGACTTTTTCATGTTTCAAGTTAAAAACAAGAAATCTGTAAGTAAATTAACTGCTGAAACTCCCAAAAGTAGAAAATCTACAGAACTATTATTGGGACTTTATGCATAGGACCTAATAATGTAAACACGAACAAAAACAGCACAAAAAACACAATACACAAAATCAACGGAAATCAACAACGCGAAAAGTAGTTGCTGAAAGAACTGTTATAAAAGTTAATGTTGTGGATGAAAGTAAGAACAGACAGAGATAAACTAGTATATCTCTCTTATCTTTGAAATATAAATTATTTTTTCTATTCAAGACTCATGAGAGGTGCTCTATCAAAAGTTGAAAATGCCAAACATTTTATGAATGAGAAGAGCATAGAACAATAAACTGTTAACACAGACATGTCTCGCCTGTTGCAACTGGACACAGTATAAAATGAAGTAAAAATCCTCCTTAAACTGATCTTAACTGATGCTTAAGCAGCTGCATACCAAATATAAATGTTGAACCATTACTGCTTTATATAAAACACTCATGACATAAGTAAAAAGTTAAAAAGTGTAAAATCTCGAAGTCAGTACACAAAGACTACAGGAGCATAGAAATCAAATACTTTTGAAATTGATCTGTACTGATGCTAATGCAAGTGCATACCCAAAATCAATGATGTACCATAACTGCTTCATGTTAAACAGACATAAGAAAAAAGGTTAACCTTGGCCAAATCGGTGTAAAATTTCAAAGTCAGTAGACTGTGACTGCAGGAGCATCCAGATGAAATGCTTTTGAAATTGATCTGTACTAATGCTAATGCAAGTGCATACCCAATATCAATGGTGAACCATAACTGCTTCATGTTAAACAGACGTAAGAAAAAAGATTAACCTCGGCCAAATCAGTGTAAAATTTCATAGTCAGTAGACCGTGACTGCAGGAGCATACAGATAAAATGCTTTTGAAATTACTCTGTACTAATGCTAATGCAAGTGCATACCCAATATCAATGGTGAACCATAACTGCTTCATGTTGAACAGATGTAAGAAAAAAGGTTAACCTCGGCAAAATCAGTGTAAAATTGCAGGAGCATAAAGCTGATCTGTACTGATGCTGATGCAACTGCATACCAAATATCAATGGTGTAACACAACTAGTTCACACAAAACAGACTTAAGCAAAAACTTTAACCAATTGTGGATGCCACCACCGGAATCACCATACCTAAGTCTCGCCTTTTGCAGGCGAGACAAAAATGTTGAATGAGAAACTAAATATGACTAAGAACAACCTATGTCTGGGGTAAACAGAACCTTCGGGTTTGACAATTTAGAAATTTAAACGGATAATTTATAGCTTTGATGTGTTTGTTTAACAGGGTAAAAAGGTTTTTGAGGAATGGTCTCAAATACTTATATCTTGTTAATTCAGTAATATATAAATTCACCCTTACTTAATTATTTCATGTCATTATGTATAAGAATACAAAGTTTCATAAAAATAAAAATATCTGAAATTGAGTTGAGTGTGACATACAAGTTAGTTGTTACTAAGAAATGAAATAGTGGGATAATAGTAAAATAATGAGAAAGGGTTATCCTAAAGGAAATCTGAAGAGAACCCATTATCAAAAGGGAACAAAATAGAAAAATATTGTTGGATATGGGGTAAAGAAAAAAAGTAGTCTAAAACATTCTTGGTATTTCTGGTAGAGGTGTGAGACATTTACAAGTGCAAAGAGGACCAAGTAAATCACAGAAACGAACAAGAAACTGAAAAAAGAACATAGAAATAAGAGGCTATGGATGCGCATTATACATAAATTGGATTTCAAGTTTTTTATGGCTGATCATACAAATCTAGATCTGAAAAGCAGAAAATGAACAGGTAAGCTCACTAGTGAAATCCCTGCTCATAAAATTGGTATACATCATATGGTACTATAGGATAAAGCTGTATGCAAAATATCAGACCTCTCTCTCATGTAGTTGATTGGGAAACTGTGACAGAAATTTTGCATTCATGTCCATTATGTGTAAAAACCTAAGCATTCAGTAAACAGGAAGTAGACTACCTAGGAGCATAAAATCCAAATACACCATATGGTACTATAGGATAAAGCTGTATACAAAATATCAGAACTCTATCTCATGTATTTTGCTAGAAAACTGTGACGGAAGTTTTGTTACGGACAGACGGATGGACAATGGTAAAACAGTATACCCCCCTCTTCTTCGAAGCAGGAGGTATAATAAGTTAATAATTTGGGGCACTTATACATAGTAAGTATATTCATATCTGAATGTATAGAAGCTTGTAAATATAAGCAATATATAGTACATAGCATTCTTTATGATAGATGACTGAACAATTTTTATTTCAATTTTTTTTTACATTTTGAACCTTTACTGGTAACATCAGTATCATATTTTCTTACAAGTTTTGCAATCAAAGTGAGATTTTGAATCATGAATCTGACCCTTTAAGAACAAGTAAATCTGTGAGCTAATGCTCACTAGTGATACCCCAGCTCCCCAAACTAAGCCACGCATACAAGATTAAATACTCGGTAAACAGGAAGTAGTTGACCTAGGAACATAAAATCGCTATAAACAATATGGGAATATAGGAAAAAGCTGTAAACAAAATATCAGACCCCTGTCTCATGTAGTTGCTTAGGAAACTGTGAAGAAAATTTTGCATTAATGTCCATTATGTGTAAAAACCTACGTATTCCGTAAACAGGAATTAGACTACCTAGGAGCATAAAATCATTCAGTATACACCATATGGAACTATAGGATAAAGCTGTATACAAAATATCAGACCTCTATCTCATGTATTGTGACAGAAATTTAGCATTTAGGTCCATTATGTGTAAAAACCTAAGTATTTGGTAAACAGGAAGTAGACTACCTAGGAGCACAAAATTGGTATCCACCATATAGTACTATAGGATAAAGCTGTAAACAAAATATCAGACCTTTATCTCAAGTAGTTGCTTGAGAAACTGTGACGGAAATTTTGCACTTATGTCCATTATGTTTAAAAACCTAAGTATTCGATAAACAGGAAGTAGACTACCTAGGAGCATAAAATCGCTATACACCATATGGTACTATAGGATAAAGCTGTATACAAAATATCAGAACTATATCTCATGTATTTGCTTAGAAAACTGCGACTGAAGTTTTGTTACGGACGAACGGATGGACGTACAGACAGACTGACAAGGGTTTACAGTATAATCCCTCTTCTTCGAAGCGGGGGTAAAATAAACTGTATTAAAAATCAATTGAATCTGATCAATTCTCACTTTCATTGCAGAGATATTTATATAAATATATCAGAATACACTCTATATATATTTTCAGGATTACAAGACAAACCTACCAAATTTGTTCATCACTGAAAATAAGATCAATAATTTCTGTCACTTTTAGAATATTCTATAAAATCGACTTCTTTGGTATTTTTGATTACTTTATTTCGTCCTATATCTTTTAAATTCATATATTGCATTGGCTATTAATTACTACTTTTTGACATATGTATATCTGAGGAATTTTAATAACATACTTTTGGCAGATTGGTATATTTTTAACAAATGCTATTTTTTAAATTAATAAGTTTATGTTGTTCAAAAATAAAATTTAACGTGTGACACAGTGACACTTCCTACCATAAATGTGAAAGTACTTCAATTCCTGGGTATCAATTTGCATGGATTTGAAGTAAATTGCATATCGTGGACTCATGAATTTGTGGTTTAAAAAAATCTCTATTAAAAGCAGTGTTAAATTCTCTGATTGTGGGGAATTAAGTGGACAAAAACCAATAAAATTGATACCCTACAAACAAATACTTTCACCGTAGATCATTTGGGTGTCATGAGTTTAAGACGAACCAGGTTACATAACAAATGTGGTATTTTTAATACATTGTGGAACACTTTATTTATTCAATAACTTGACATCATATTAACACATTTACATCAAGCAGAGGTCTTTATAAGAAATAGGATTTTACCTTCAAGTTTGAGAAAAAAATCAAACATTTTAAAAACTTACCTGACATTAATATTGTTCTTAGCTATATTACTGATTTCTCCGTAGCTGTCAAGTTCATTGCCAAAAGTCAAGGTAAAAGGGTCAACAGCTAGATCAAACTGAGCTGCGCATCCTGCTGGTAGTTGGGTGGGGTCAGCTTTAGGGGGCTGGTTTGTTGTTGTTGTAAGGACTGGCTGAGGAGGTCCTGTGACAGGAGGTGGGGGTGCCTCTGAGGTTGAAAGGTATAAATTTTGACTTTCCTCATCTGGTACCTCAGGAATCAAACAGCGACCTATGTCAGCATTTTCAAAGACATCAGTATTCAAGTTTAATATTCTGTAATAAATAAGAGAGCAAATCTTTTATTTTTCATTTAGAGATTTTGACTATAGAATTTTTTTGAATGTGATTTCAATAATAAATGTGTAGTTTATCTTGATAACTATGTCTGTGCTAAAAATGTTGTATTTAACTGTATTTTGATGGTTTTTGTTCGTTGTTTAAGAAGGGGGTCTATCTTTGCCTATTTCAAGACTGAATTTGAATTGTATGCATTTAATTTAGACCGTGGGCTGATTGCAGAACGGCTAGAGCGCCAGTACTGGCCTCATGGAAAGCTGCTGGCGGTTTTCCATTGTGGTTTTTCTAAATTACTGCTTGTTATGTGAGCTGTGTCGAGTACGCTTATTCCACATCACATTATTTTCTATTGAAAGTTTTGAAGTAGGAGTGGTTTTAGAAAGTTTTAAAGAAATTATTCCCAAAAAAATCATTGTAGGAATGATATTAAGTAACAATAAATGTTTAAATTTTTAGTAAAAATATATGGCAAAATCCCATAAGCAGTATATTCTCTTACAAACTCTGTAAACACACTTACATTTGTAACTACTGATGTTTTACTTTTTCATTTTAAAAATCTATTATTTAATTTCAACAAATTACTTTCCATTGATAACCTTAAAAATATTTCATTTAATTTCAACAAGTTCTTACTTTCCAGTGATAACCTTAAAAATCTATCATGTAATTTCAACAAGTTCTTACTTTCCATTGATAACCTTAAAAATCTATCATGTAATTTCAACAAGTTCTTACTTTCCATTGATAACCTTAAAAATCTATCATGTAATTTCAACAAGTTCTTACTTTCCATTGATAACCTTAAAAATCTATCATGTAATTTCAACAAGTTCTTACTTTCCATTGATAACCTTAAAAATCTATCATGTAATTTCAACAAGTTCTTACTTTCCAGTGAAAACCTTAAAAATCTATCATTTAATTTCAACAAGTTCTTACTTTCCATTGATAACCAAATCATTCATACATCCATCTAAAGGTGTAAAGCTTGGAGCTAAGTCTTGGCTACTGATGGATAGTGTACCACCAAGGTAAAGCTGGGTTACATCTATTGTGGTGACACCAGGGGGCAGTGTTGTCTCTCCAACGTAGATGTCATCTACATACATTGTTATCCTATAAAATAATAAAGACAGACATTGATATCATATCAGTCAGGAGTTAATTCATTTTGACTGACTGGGGAGTTTAACGTTGTGACTATACCTAGATATAGGTCTTCAGCGACGTAATTTATTTTGACACAGAAATTGCAATATATACTTATATTATTAATCACATAAAATTTCTTTATTTTGATAGGTTGAACAATACCACATGGTCATTTTGTATTTCTTTGGGTACATATGATATTCCTAATAAACTGTTAACACAGAGACATGTCTCGCCTGTCGCAGCTGGCCACAGTATAAAATGAAGTAAAAATCCTCCTTAAACTGATCTTAACTGATGCTTAAGCAGCTGCATACCAAATATAAATGGTGAACCATAACTGCTTTATGTGAAACACTCATGACATAAGTAAAAAGTTAAAAAGTGTAAAATCTCAAAGTCAGTAGACTGTGACTGCAGGATCATACAGATAAAATACTTTTGAAATTGATCTGTACTGATGCTAATGCAAGTGCATACCCAATATCAATGATGTACCAAAACTGCTTCATGTTAAACAGATGTAAAAAAAAAGGTTAACCTCGGCCAAATCGGTGTAAAATTTCAAAGTCAGTAGACCGTGACTGCAGAAGCATACAGATAAAATGCTTTTGAAATTGATCTGTACTTATGCTAATGCAAGTGCATACCCAATATCAATGGTAAACCATAACTGCTTCATGTTAAACAGACGTAAGAAAAAAAAAGTTAACCTCGGCAAAATCAGTGTAAAATTTCAAGGTCAGTAGACCGTGACTGCAGGAGCATACAGGTGAAATCCTTTAAAAACTTATCTGTACTGATGCTGATGCAACTGCATACCAAATATCAATGGTGTAACATAACAAGTTCACACAAAACAGAGTGAGACTTAAGCAAAAACTTTAACCAATTGTGGACGCTGCCACTGCCGGAATCACCATATGTAAGTCTCACCTTTTGCAACATTCATTGCAGGCGAGACAAAAACCTAAGTAAACAGGAAGTAGCGATATTTTAGGCATAAAATCGCTTTACACCTTATAGTACTATGGGATGAAGTTACATGTAAAATATCAAGAAGCTGTGGCAGGTAGTTTCCCAGAAAACTGTGACGAAAATATTGCATATATATGGTAATTATACATAAAAACCTTAGTATTCAATAAACAGGAAGTAGAAAATTTTCGGGCATAAAATTGCTTTACACCTTAAAGTACTATGGGATGAAGCTACATATGAAATATCAAGAAGCTGTGGCATGTAGTTACCCAGAAAACCGTGACGAAAATTTTGCATATATATGGTCATAATGCATAAAAACCTAAGTATTCGGTAAACAGGAAGTAGCAATTTTTTGGGCATAAAATCGCTTTACACCTAACAGTACTATGGGATAAAGCTACATGCCAAATATCAAGAAGCTGTGGCATATAGTTGCCTGGAAAACTGTGACAGAAATTTTTGTGACGCCGCAGGATGCAGGATGCTGCAAGACAACGGTTGGTGCCAAAGTAACCCCTATATGTCGCTTAGGCGACATATTGATAAAATTTGATATACAGCTCTCTGATCATGCTGATTTTCAAATATTATGTAATAAACAGACCTGAGACAAAAATTTGCAAGATTTTTGTGAAAAAGGAAAGTACATCAAATGCTACAATATAGAACCCCATGCAATATTCCATAACAAATAGAAAGTGGCTGTGATTCATCAAATTCATTTCAGGAAATCCAGACAAAAATCAAATAAAATTAGTGACTTTCATGCTTACTGTCTATCCCTCTTTAAAACTCCTATTGTATGTGTTCTGCCATCATTGTATTGTTTTACTGAAGTTATGATCTGAGGTCGGGAGTCTCCACTAAATCTACCTTCAACACTACCTCCTGTCAATGCCAAGGTGTAGAAATTCTACAAAGAGATCAACACAACCTTTTTAATTTGAAAACAGCTAAAGAATTAAATTATCTATGTTCATAGTTTGAGTTTCAATGAATGGGGATATTTTAACAAAAGTCAGACAATAAAGTGTTTATACATATACCATCAAACAAATATTTTTTTTTTTTAAATCCCTTGAGAAAAATTTCATTGAAAAGAGAGTTCTAGCTTAAAAGAAAACTCTCCATATTTTTTTTGGCCAATAATAATTCACTCTTTGCTACATGTAAACTTGTACATTGTAATGCATAAATTCAACAACTAAACGAAACTTACCTTGGTTAAGTTGATGTTTGGTTGGAATTCTATCAGTCATCTTTACCACTGTAGGGATCAAACGAGATGCGTTCTGCGCATGTGCGGCTTCAGTCTTTACAGTGAGGATTGTGCAAAGAACATATACAATTGACAGTTCACAAAATGAACATAAATTTTTCTTAAGATTAAACTTAATCATACATTGTACAACCACTGTAGGTACATAAAAAATGTAAAAAATCTACAAAATCAAACCCTTCTAACTAAGGGCGGGTGTTAAAACTTGACAATAGTGGAGGGCGTTTGATCCCTACAGTGGTAAAGATGACTGATAGAATTCCAACCAAACATCAACTTAACCAAGGTAAGTTTCGTTTAGTTGTTGAATTCTATTACGTCATCCCACTTTCGGGATCTCACGAGACTTTGAAGTGCACAATCCGAAAAACATAAACAAACATATACATTTGTACATGTACATTGAACATCTACAAAAATTTATCATTTTATAATGAAATTGTCCCTCCATTAATGTCCATAATAAGAAAATGAATATACAATCAACAAATCAACAATATTTCAATAAATGTCTTTCATAATACAAAAATTCTATATATACAAAGTTAAGACAGTACTGCTCTTTGAAAAACTAAGCTTTCAGAGTCAATTCTCTTTTTGTAGAATTTTGCAAATGTTTTTTCATTTGACCATCCTGCAACTTTCAAGATGTCTTCAACTCTAACTGATTTCAAATTAGCTTTCGAAACAGATGCTGATCGTACACTATGTGAAGAAAAATGTTTTACATCTATTCCTGCCCGACACATAACAGTTTTTATCCATCGGCTTATTGTATCTCTACTCACTTCATTATAAGGTTTTACATAGCTTATAAATAATTTATCAGTATTTTTTCTATAACGAGCAGACCGTTTTAAATATTCTTTCAAAACAAAAAATACACATAACCTTCTATCTCTAGGATATGCAAATAATTCAATACAATTTTGAGACCATCCTGGTCTACTTTGTTTTAACAACCCACTAAAATATACAACATAACAGTTACTTTTCTTTTCAATATTATTCACTGTCAACAAATTCAAACTCTGAGACCTACTAGCTGTTACTAAAGCAATCAACATGACAAGTTTTAATGTTAAATCTTTGAATGAAATATATTTAATAGGAGACAAAACTTTTAAATAGTTCAAAACCTTGCTAACATCCCACGTAGTACAATATTTTGGTTCTGGTGGCCTCAAATTATATACACCCTTCAGAAATCTTATGACAGTTGCATTTTTACCAACAGGTATACCATTATGTGAAATTCCATATGCTGACAAAGCTGACCTTGTTGAATTTATTGCACTATAACTCTTTCCCTCCTTATAAATCATTGTAAGAAAATCCAAAACTTCAGCTAAAGATGGCGAAATTGTATTAATCTGCCTTTCACTACAGAAACGAATCCACTTTTTGATGTAATGAGAGTATTGTTTTTTAGTACTTCCTCTCCAAGATTCAAGAATGATTTTGGTAGCGTCTTTCGAAATTCCTTGGTTTTCATATCGTGACCTGACAGACGACATGCAATCAAACGCATTTGATCTATTAACGGGTGGATTTCTTGAGAATGATGAAGAGTCAATAGTTTGCGTTTCCGAGGTAGTAAAACAGGTGTTTCTATCAAAAGTTCCATTGCACGAGGGTACCATATCTGTGTTGGCCAAAATGGAAGTATCATAAGAGTTTCTGTCTTGTCTTGAATTATCTTCTGTAGGCATCTAGTGATCAAAGAAAAAGGTGGAAACATATAATAATAGTCAATATTCCAAGGTACACTAAATGCATCAATCAATTCAGCATCAGGGTCTGGTTTCCAAGACGCAAATCTAGACAACTGACAATTCAGTCTTGATGCAAACATATCTATTGAAGGTTTGCCAAAAATGTTTATAAGGTTTTGAAATACATCAACATGTAATTTCCATTCTATATTGTCATTAAAATTTCTAGAAGGAATATCAGCTGGATTATGTTTACCAGGGATGTGTGTTGCAGAAATCCAGATATTTCTTTCTATGCACCATAACCAAATTTGCTTTGATAAACTGTTCATTTCTAATGACTTAATTCCTCCCATATTATTTATATGGGCAATTGCACTACTATTATCAGATAATATTTGAATATGTCTATCTTTTAAATTTTTACAAAAGGATTTAATAGCATGAAAAATAGCTAATAATTCTAAGTAATTTATATGAAAAGTATTTTCAAAAGAATTCCATCTTCCATTAATAACTTGGGTTTCTTTAATAGCACCCCAACCTTCTAAAGATGCATCTGTAGTAATAGAAATATCTGGATTGCCATGATTGATAATTCTAGATTGAAATTCAACATTTGCATACCACCAATTTAAGTCATTTTTCATTTCTTGTGTAACAGTGCATTCAGCTTCAAAATTACCAGCTGACATTTTTAAAGCATTAATTTTACTTTTTTCCAAATTTCTGTAAAATAATGGACCATATTCTACTGCTGAAAAAGATGAAACCAGAATTCCTATTATTTTAGCTAATTTTCTAATTGAAATTGATTTCACCTTTAAAAGAGAGTGACACTCTTCTTTAATTCTCTTAATCTTTTCTTCTGGTAAAAATACTTTCATTTCTAATGAATCTATAATATTTCCTAAAAATTGAATTCTTTGTACTGGTATAAATACTGACTTTTTATCATGTACAAAAAATCCCAAATGGTTAAGTAGAAAAACTGTATCTTTCACATTATTAGTACATTCCTCAAAAGAATTTGCTAATAATAAAGAATCGTCAATGTAAGGCGAATTCAAATGACCAAATTTTCTTAAAGTTGAAAAAACTGGTTTCATCAATTTCGTGAATATTCTTGGCGCACTAGAAATACCATTGGGGAGACAGGTATACTGAAAAATTTTCCCTTTCCATATAAATCTTAAATATTTTTGATCATTTTCAGCGATACTAACTGAATAATAAGCATGTCGTAAATCTATTGAAGCTAAATAACTACCTTTTTGAACTAATTTCAGAGCACTTTCAAAAGTTTCCATTTTAAAATGATGAGGTTCAATATACTCATTTAACTTCTTCAAATTCAAAATCATTCTATGTTCATCAGTATCTTTTTTAGGAACAGTAAAAATAGGTGAAACAAACTGACCAAATTCAGATTCAACTTCTTTTAATACACCTAACTTCAATAATTTTTGGATTTCAGTGTTTATGATAATTTCTTGCTTTTTATCAAACTCTTGTTGATATGGAAAAGACATTTGTATGGGTGGACCATTAGAAAATTCAATGTGACAATGTTGTACTATATCTAAAATATTTATATCGCTTGTCATATTAGTCCAATTCTTATAAAAATTTCTCAGTCTACCTGCCTGAAACTCTGTTTCCTTATAAAAAGGGCTTACCATATTTCTTAATTCTGTTGGGATGTTGAGTTTTTTGACTGCTGTCGGTGTGATTGATCAGTGGTATAGGTACTGTATCTACCTCTTCCTCGAGAACCTCTAGCACGGCCTCTACCTCTGCTATATCTACCATAACCATAGCCACGACCTCTACGGATGCCACGACTTCCTCGTCCACCGAATGAAGAATTGGCTGAAATCTTCTTAGCTACTCTATTAATATCTTGAATCTCTTTCACTTCTTTCCCAATTTCATCACCATACAATTGTTCAGTAAAATGAACATTTTGAGAGCACAGATGATAATACTCTGGCTGTAAATCGGGTTTCTGAATCTCTTTTCTTTTAAGATTGGTTTTACAATTGTACTGAGCTAACAAACCAATTGAATCAAGACCAGTGTCAATGACTTCTTGTAAATCGTGAACCAAATTAGACTTATCTTCACTAGTTTTAATGTTATCTAGTTTATCAAGCATCTGCACAAGCTTAATTGCAGCTTTAATTACCATAAACTGATGTTGTTGTAAACTGACATCAATAGCTTGAGTGCGAGGACTTAACCAGTTCCAGATTACTTGATTTACTTTAGTTCTTGTCAGTGAAGTACAATTTTCTGGTCTTAGAGTTGATTTCATTAAATCCTGATACTTATCATCAGAAATACCTTCTCGAAAAAAGGTATTGACCATATCGGCCAAATCATCATTAACCTTCTCACATGTTTTTTCCTTAGACTGGTATTTTGAGGCCGCAGCCTTAAAACTATTATCAGAGTCAGTTTTTTGTTTTTTACTAGGAGGGGCTTCAACTACAGAATCAGTTTCATCATTGACATTATTGTTATTATTGTCCCCTGTGCCTGTGGCTTCATCATCATAGTTTAAATTTTCATCATAATATTCATCTTGCTCATACGGTTGTTCTTCATACAACTCGTTAACTTGTTGAGTTAACCCAGCAATTTCTTTCCGCTGTTCACTCTGTTCTTTTTGAATGTTTAAAAGAACATTCATTACTTGGGTCATAGAAACATCTGAACCCGGTGCCCGGGGATCTGAACTTTCAGTTCGTGTTACATTCGGTACAACCGACGTAGAGGTAGACGACCTAGCCGAATCTTTCTCTGTTTCATCGTCATTTTTCTTAACTGGCTTTTTGCCTTTGTCAGTCGCTACCTTCGTAGCCTTTTTACCACCACTAGCTTTTTCTTTCGGCAGCATTGCGTCCGCCATTTTTTCTCACTTTTTTAACAATCTCGTCTCAAACGAGATTTCGATGTAAACAAATTAGTAAATAAATTTACATATACATATATTTTCGATATATTTCAATCGACTATTAATACATACTTTGATATATTTCAATCAATTACAATTTATTTTATTACAAGTAAAGGCTATTTATGATATATTTCAATCAATAGCCGCTGTCGGAATGGAAACATCCACTACCGACGAAAATAAACAGAACACTGAAGCCGCACATGCGCAGAACGCATCTCGTGAGATCCCGAAAGTGGGATGACGTAATAGAATACCCAATTAGATTTGAACTTGTTAGGGTAGTTTCAATTTAAATTCCTTTTGTTATAAATATATTCTCTACTAAATGATATGTACATGAAACAAGCTGTGTTCTATTTGTATCTTTTCCCCCAACCTGAAAGTTTTAAATCCTTAATAAAACTATAAATTGAGTCAATTGTTACTTTACCATATCATCTTCATCTTTGGCTAGCAGAAGTAGAGCATTAGGTTTCATTGTTCTAAATGACACAGTTATTCCACCTTCCTTTTCTGGTAAAGATGGTGCTGTTTTATACAAAGCATAACCGTTACCATAGAAACCTATTGTTCTATATCCCTGCAATACAAAGCATCAAGTATAAAATTATTCTATTCCTCTGAAGGGGTTTTGAAACATATAAAGTTTTCAAATAGTTCATAAAAAAACTATTTTCCATTAAAAGAATTATGTACTTGATATAACATTTAATTATTTAAAACGTTGGTCACAGTAGCATCACATCAATATAAATTTAGAAAGCTGTATTAATTTTGTAAATCTAGGAATGTAAACTGTAATCACAACAGATATTGAAAATCAAATGTCAAATGATAAGGTCTGAAAATTGTGCTGAACATTGTGATTGATCATCCCTCTTATGTTCATCTCCCAATAACTAACACTGCTTACAGTTGTTCACTTTGGAATTTAGTTTAGTTTGAACATTTTATACTGTAAATTTTTTATCTGCTAGATTTTAATGTATTGCATAGTTTGTAATGATCCTTTCTTGTTTCATATAAAGACAAAACTCAAGCTATTCCCTTAGACCCAAAGATGACAGAAGTTCTATCAACACAGTTAAATACCTCATCTGGACAGCCTTCTACCACATCTATTGTCTCATACTGTAGTAAGGCCACCCTATTTAGGGAGCCCTGATATTGAATATCCTTCATACAGCCTAAAAACCTTGTGTCTACAAATGTTCCCCTGTAAATAAACATATTCAAAAGGTTAACCAAATTTAAACATACTGGTATCCGAGTCTGAGCTACATGAAATTTTATAGTGCATAAAAAAAATACATTGACTTACAATTAACAGGAATAATGTGCCCCCCTAGATATTAATGGCTTTAAACATAAAAAATAATAAAGAAGGAATGTGTCCACGGAACACAGATGCCCACGCTGACCCTAAACAGGAAGTAGAATTCAGACAGGTCTGAAAGTTGCTAAGGAGGCACAGTTTGTCATACTGAAACATCCTACCAAGTTTCAAATTATTCTCATGTATTGTTTCTGAGAAAAGCTTGACAGACATTTTCACGTAAAATTTCATCTCGACCCAGTCCCGAACAGAAAGTAGAGGTCTGACAGGTCTGAAAGAAGCTTAGAACATACAGTTTGCCATAATGAACCACCCATCCTACCAAGTTTCAAATAATACATATGTCCCACAACATTTTTTGGCAGGCCATAACAATTTCTTTTTAGTTTATGCAAATGTCAAAGCTTGAAACTTTTTCAAAGATTTAGAACTAATGCTTTCAAGTTACAGTTTCAGTCAATACAAATAAGCACACATATAAATATCTGGAATAATTGGTACCTTTTTCTGAATTCCTTGGTATCTACACTATCAGGATATCCCCCAAAGTAGAATTTACTGCCCAGTATATCTAGTCCATTGTTAGAACCTGGAGCTTGTACCTCTATCCTTTCTTCACCTACTTGCAACAACGCTACAAGATATAAAAGGATGTATTGAGGCTTAACTTGCAATAACTTGCATATTAAGCTGTCACTCTCTTAACAGACAAATTCTGACATACGGGAGTAGCATATATATTTTTCATTCAGAATTATTTAAAAAGATGTTTTTTGACAATTTCATTAAAATGATATAAGGATTTTACAGGAAAAGTAAGTCTAAAAAATCAAAGTGTCAATTTTATTTAATTGAACATTTTCTTTTCATATTAATAACTTAGGAATTTGAGCTTGAATTATCTTACATGAGATTAGAAATATTAAACAACAAAACCTTCCACTAGAAATGAAACAGCTTATTTAATATATAAAGAAAGTAGCTGACTAAGATAAAAATAGACAAATTCATGCAAATCAAGAAGAAAGTTGGATAATGTACAGTAATTAATTTTGAAAAATTAATATAAATATATCTTGTTAAAAAAAAAATCTTTAATTCGATCACTAATTTATTACTTTAGTATTTGAAATGCATGATTGAATGAAATGAGTTATGGAAAAAATTGGCAGTGATGTTTAAATTGCAAAGAGAGAGAAAAAAGAATTGGCCAAGAGTAGTGCCAATATTTAAGCATATTATAGAAATCGCAAGTATGCATACGATGCAAACACCTGCATATGTCTAAATCTGATTAATAAACATTCTGTTCATATATAATATAATATGCTAGTATATCATTGAGAAATGCAAACATTACATATATATTATACTGAAGCTGATATTGAAGAGAAAGTTTGATATATCACACAAGATTGATACCCCTGTTATCTTGACGATCAGTTAATACATGAAACCAAGTATTATTAGTGTATGTTAGTGTGGTTTCAGCTCGTGCATAGGTTATGCCACCCAGGTAAAACTGCAGAACAACTTTCCCAAGTTTTGTTTCTAGAGATATGAAATCTCCCTGAAATCATGCAGTAAAATGTTGTAATATTTTGGTTAATAATGATTTAAAAAACAACCAGTATAATTGTTACTTATAGTTACATTAGACCATTGGAAATACATGTCTGTTTAATGTAAACAATTTTTTAACCACTTAAGTCAAGATGAAGATTAATAGGCAAAATGCTGCCTATTAAAGGTTAATTACAGATAACGTTTAGTATTGTTTCATGGTTGTTGTATAAATAAATACTCAAATATTTTAAAATGCTTTTTATCAAACCATAAATTTAAGAACACATGTACCTTTATTATTTATCTAAAAAAATCTGAAATCAGACTTAATCTAAAATTACCCCTTTTTTCCTTACCCATCATGCAATTAGAGAAGTTTGCCAATTTTTTTACACTGTAAACAGAAATATTTTCCTAATGGCCATTGAAATATGAGTTATTACAACTAATCCAAATATATTTGTTTATTAATCAGATTTAGAATATTTTTCCTGATGCTAGCAAATCACAAGAAAAAAAAAAGCAAAAATTCTAAAAGCAATAGGACTATGAACTAGAAACTAGTTTAATGAAGGTTAAGCTTTCAAATATATTTGGATTGGCAAGCTTCATTCAGAAAAAAAATCTTAAATATTGCTTAAAACAGAACTAAGCATGAATAACTTTGAAAAGCATATGGTTTTGCTTAAAGCTAAATAATTTATGTTTATGCCAAAATAAAAATGTTTTCTTATTTGATATTTCATTTCAATTTTCAAATTATTTTAAATAACAATAATTTCTTGCTCAATGCATGTTAGCAGCATGCCAGTTATGCCAAGATTTTTTTTCTGTGAAGTACTTGAACTATATTAATGACAAAACGAACATTTGGAGAACAAAAACATGTGATTTACCAAAATTATCAATTCTGTCTGCTATGACAAAATGCCACTTATTATTGTTATATTCATAAAATGTTTGGATCCGGGCAAACGTGACACCACCAGTGTAAATCTGTAATACCAACTTTTTATTCTCTAAACCTAGATAATAAAAATCTCCCTGAAAAATTCAACATACAATGTTCAGATTCTTTTAAATCTTAAAAATATGTCTAATAAAACATGGCTGGATTTGCTTAAACAGGTAGTAATTGAGTGACAAACCAAATTATGAGACCCAATATTTGCTGAGAAATTTGTTACAAATATATTTCTCCTGCCTGCCTGCCATTCACCATTTTATAACCTAGATATACTCAGTAAATTCAGCCAAAAATTTAGAAAGAATGGTAAAAGTATATATACATTGTACAATTTTATCCTGGCAAAAAATAAACTCTAGAAAACATTCAAGTGTTCAACAAATCATACAAATACAAGGACAAAAGACTTTTGGTGAATGGCAAATGTATAACACATGGCCAAAATTTTACATGCTTTAAATTTGAGAGTATTGTCTAAAAATTAGAATAATGAAATCTTATCTTGCCATGAACATAAAGTAAATAGAACAATAGGTTTCCATTGAAAAGACTTCCTAATCTGGTGTAGTGTCACCAATTCAACACATCATCATTTAAATTTAAAGCTTACCAATTGTTCATTGCCAGCAAAAAGTAATGTAGAATTAGCCCAGAATGTTTTAAAATGAAAGCTAATCTGGAATTCCCTGCTGTTGTATCTTGGTATTTTGGGTATGGAACCATAACCTGTTCCTTGGAAGTGGAATGTCGTGGCTGTTGATACTGCAGCGGGTCTGTCGAAAGATAACAATTTTTTTATGAAATATTCTAGAACTATTATCAACTAAAGCTGTTTATTGATTACAAGTTAATTTTTTTGGTTTAAATTGTGTTTCTTTACACAAGGTTCCATTCCATAACTTATGCAAAGGCTAATAATTAGGTTTTCCTAAAAATAAACTGTTAACACAGAGACATGTCTCGCCTGTCGCAAATGGACACAGTATAAAATGAAGTAAAAATCCTCCTTAAACTGATCTTAACTGATGCTTAAGCAGCTGCATACCAAATATAAATGGTGAACCATAACTGCTTTATATAAACACTCATGACATAAGTAAAAAGTAAAAAAGTGTAAAATCTCAAAGTCAGTAGACTGTGACTGCAGGATCATACAGATAAAATACTTTTGAAATTGATCTGTACTGATGCTAATGCAAGTGAATACCCAATATCAATGATGTAACCATAACTGCTTCATGTTAAACAGACGTAAGAAAAAAGGTTATCCTCCACCAAATTGGTGTAAAATTTCAAAGTCAGTAGACCGTGACTGCAGGAGCATACAGGTGGAATCCTTTTAAAACTGATCTGCACTGATGTTGATGCAACTGCATACCAAATATCAATAGTGTAACATAACTAGTTCACACAAAACAGACTTAAGCAAAAACTTTAACCAATTGTGGACGCCGCCGCTGCCGCTGGAATCACCATACCCAAGTCTCGCCTTTTGCAACATTAGTCGCAGGCGAGACAAAAATTAAGGGGTAGTGTTTCTCCCAAGCATGTTTAGCATGGCATTGCGCCATACAGCCCTTTTGGTGCGACCATGCCCTTTTTATCCTGTTTCCCTCACGCCATGCCAATTTCGTCATAAATATTTAGCACCATGGGCCACTTTTTTATTTTGAATCTGAGTTATCTCCCATTGACTGGTTCCCCAATCATTTCAACTAAACTTGATTTAATATTAATGCTTATAGAACCAGATTGTGAAAACCACTTTTTGCCACTGACAACTTGATATGCGACAAGATCCATATGAAATTGAGAAAGAAGAACCAATCTTGTGCAATTAAAATGCAAGAAGTTGATCTATTTCTCCTTTCCAAGGTATTAAAAACTTTATAGTTCATCTATTTAAATCGGATCAAAAACGTTGTCGTTAAGTTTTTACCTCACTGTGTAAAAATAAAAATGTTTTCGTTTTCTTGGTTGTTAAAATGCCCTTAAACATGTAGATCATCTTTATATTTTACTTTTTAAGTGCCTGAAATGTTCTTATCTTTTTATATTTCAGACCATATTGCAATGTACAAATGACAATAGCTTGCAATTGACAGTCCATAGGCCAATGACAAAGAAGTCTGGTAGGACAGCCTTTCTACAGATTTGTCACAGTGTAGAGAGCAATAAATGTGTATACATAATGTCTTTTTGAATGTGCCTTAATAATGGTTGAGTGCCTGACTTATGTGCCCTTTCAGGTGGCTGCGGCGCATTTCATGTGCACTTTTTGAAATAATTTACCATGCCCTTTTTGAAGGCTGGAGGAAACACTAAAGGGGGTACAGAACACCTGTTAGGAAAATAAATTAGCTGAATGTAGTCAGTCACATTTATAAAGAAATCAAGCTTCTTATCCAATGACAAAAATAGGAAAAGTAACTGCTCAGTGAAACTTGTCCTGAAAAAAAAATCTGTGAGCCGGCCAATACTTAACTAGCGATACCCCTTGCATAAAATAAAAACTTTCGTCAAACAGCAAGCAGATGTCTGATGGACAAAAAACACAGTTCATAATACATCATGTCCATATGAAACTTGTTACCAAATATTAGCAACCTAGGAATAACAGTAGCCGAGTTATGAGCGACATACCTGAAATCGTATCCCACCTTATGGGACCCCACCCCGATGCTGTATACCAAATATCAAGTGGCTGTGATTAGTAGTTGCTGAGAAAACTGTTACGAAAATTTCCTTCCCCGCCCGCCCGTCCAACATTCACCATTTTATAACTCGGATTTTTCACTCCGTGAAATCCGGCCAATAAAAAGTGACAGAATGAAAAATAGTTTTTTGCAAACAAGAATGAACTGCTCCATGAATACATAAACAGGTTACCTATTTATTTAAACTACTTACGCTTCCCTACAACCATCACATAGTGAAGATGAAGTTTTAAACTCATGGAGACCTATTCTGCTATTATCAAAATACACTTCACTGATGCAACCTGAGAAATTCCCTACAGATACAACGGCTGGTCTCTGAAAATATTCCAAGTTAAAACATAAACTAATCTCCTTATTAACCATCTTAAATACATAAGATATCATTCAACCAAAAGTGAAATTGTTCTATTTACTTTTCAAATACTTAAAATTCTATCAATGATCATTTCAGTTAGTCATAAATATTCTACTTTGTTTTTCAACAAATGTGGATAAACCTATAACATATATTTAGGTCTTTTTTTTCTATTTTAAAATAATTATAGGATAATTAATTGGGTCGAGTGAATAACCAAAATATGATCACGAGTCGGTGAACGCACACAGATTTATATGAGTGCGCAGAACTTTAGTTTAATCTCAGTGGGTTCCCGCACGAGTGATCATATTTTGGTTATTCATGAGACTATGCAATAAATTGAGATTATTTACTTTGCTATACAATGCACATGAAAAGCTTACATACCAAAGGTATTGTCAATACCTCTTTAAATATGTTAAATTTAAATGGAAATCTATAACATCAGAAAACAATTCTTTTATTTTTCTGAGTAATTTTAAAGAAGATATTGACCAAATGTCACTAAATTTTGGGTGAATTTCAAGAGTTTTATTGGCTGAAACCTACTAAAGGTATTTGGTGAAAATAGCAAATGATACTAGGCCATCTACTTCTAGATTCTGTCCAGTGACTTACCACATGGTTGATGGGAGTTCCTGATACAAACAACTGTGTTGTATCATCTAGTTTAAGAGAAGATCTTATTCCAGATGAGGCATTCCTAGATTCTCTTACATCTGCCAAATTCTTCATGGCAGCAACTTTCAAAATACCAATGTTCTGAATTCTGAATACGAAAACAATCATCAAGTGAGAATGCTCTAAATTCTTTACTGGCTTACTTTGATATATCATTTCCTTTAGATAGATGTGTAAGTTAAAGTAAAAGAAATTTCCTTTGTAATGAAATAGCATTATTACATTTCAATATCAACAATGCAGTCTTTCCCAAGTAAGACCTAAGTTCTTAAGCTACATCATTGTAAAAAGTTATCTATCTTTATTAATTGAAATCCCAACCAACCTGAGAGCTTCTACAGAGTACCATCTGTCTACTTCATTAACTGCATCATCTTCATGTATAACCTTGAGAGGACTGTCAACATAGGCTGGACCATCCCCTACATCCCAACCAAACCTCAGGTAGCCCTTCCTTAACTCTACTGATAGATACTCCTACAAAAGAATGTACATGTATGTAATAAGTAAATTGTCTACATTGAATACCCCATCATAAATAAACTAAGTGGTCAGTTGAAATAGGGTGATCCATAATCTACATCCCATAAGCCAGGAATCTTTGTCAAAGATTTTCTTTGTGTTTATTACTCTATGTCCAGAAATGGGTCTTTTGTTGGTAATTTGGGGATTGATATTGAATCCTGTGTATTTTCAGTCCTGGGCCAACAGTGAGCAGTGACCTCTGGGCACATTGACGACTGCTGGCTGTTTTCCATTGTGACTTGTTAAATTGCTATTCATTATGTTGTTTGTGTTACAGACACTTATTCCACATTTCATTTATAATTGTCTATTCAACCTGTAATTTAAGCTAAGTGTAACAACCCCCTTTTTCTGTGATCAACCAACCATGAAGTTGAAAAGGCAGGTACAATATAATGATGATTATGTTTTTTTCCATATGCTGATGTATATGTGTATTAATTTTCATGATGTTACCACACTCCCTTCATGGTAAAGTAACATAAACCTGTTGGTAAACCTAAATATAACAACCCCCCCCCCCCCTCTTTGTATGCAATCCATCAACCATGAAGTTGAAGAGGCAGGTATAATTTTATACTGATTTTTTTTTTCATATCCTAATGTATATTAATTTTTTATTATGTATTAAGTTTCGTGATGGAAACACACTTCCTTCATGGTAAAGTAACTTCAACCTCTAGGTAAACCTAAGTATAACACACACCTTTTTCTTTGATCAATCAACCATAAAGTTGATGAGGCTGGTACAATTTCATAATTAATTGTTTGCTCATAGCCTGATGTATATTTGTATAAAGTGTCATGATGATACCATACTTCCTTCATGGTAAAGAAAATTCAACATGTAGGTAAATCTGGTGGGACTGACGGACAGAAAAACCAACAGACCTGAACATTATATGTCCCTCTTCTTTCATAGATGGGGCATAAACATAGCTTACAACTATAGAAGCAAAATTTACTTGGCTCAAACTGTCATCAGCCAGTCATATATTTTACCTGTGAAGATTTCTGTATGAGAACCATCATCATATCTTTAGTGGTACTGTTTGTCTTGAAGCTGAATGTAATACTATTGGTTGCTGACTGTTTATACGTGGCTCTGTATGAACGAGCACATCTCCCACCAGATAACAATGATACTTTGACCTGTAAAACAAAATAGCAAAATTAAACCTTTTGTTAAAGAAATAACAGCAACAAAATTTGTAAATAACCTACAAAATGACAATAAAGGTATCTCAAACAATTTTAGTCTATCATTTCTTTTAAATGCATGTATGAACTCATAAAAAACATAACATGTGTATAAGCAATAAGCAGGAACTGCATTCTTTCATGAAGGACCTGAGTTCCTACACATGTTAGCTGATTGCAGATTGGTTGTCTTGTGTGAGTGTCTTTTTTTTTTGTGTTGTTATTTTTTTTTTGGTTTTGTAGTTTTGAACTTATGACTTTCCATTGCACAATTGGTACTTCTTTGCTATTGGATAAAAATCTAAATATATCCAACAAACTGTTTTTATGCCTCACCTTGTTGGCTTGAGCCCTAGCCTGAGCTATCTGATCCTTAAGGAACTGTAGTTTGCCCATCATCTTAGATTCAGCATCTTTTGTTCTATTTTTAGCTTCCTCCACCTGACCAATAATGGCTGCCATCCCTTCTACATTTCTCCTTGCCAGATCAACTGAAATTTAGAATAAGTCTTTATAACATCTATTCAACAGTTTTAAAAGAACTTATAATGTTTCCAACAAGCATATTATTCCCATAAGATTTTTACAAAAGATATATAACATCTGATTTTTATGGAAGCTCTGTCCAAATTATCCCAAACTACTTAGATTTCAAATTTAAGAAAGAAATCAAAGTCCAAGTAAAGATATTTAAAAAGCCACTCGTCTCCTTTAAGCACATCTACAATAACACAAGAGTTTACACTAAAGTATGTCTTGCCTTGGTTAATTCTCCTATATATTCTTATATTTTACTTCAAACTTGAACTCTAACAGTGCTAAAAGTAATGTATGTTGAAATTAATGAATCATTATGCATTTTATTCACAATCAATGAAAAACTTATGACTGCAAAGGAGTAGGGGTGATAAGGCCTGCTTTTGGCCTAAAATTTCACCCAAATCTTAATTCTGTTAAAACATTTATAAGGTGTTGAAAGATGAGAAACTAAATATATTTTTGAAGTTATAAATGATTGTTTTCGCAGGAAATATGAATTGAAACTGACCTTTATTCAGAAAAACGCCAATTTACCTAGATTTTCAGTATTTTTACATTTTGAACAAGAAAAGTATCTCCACACACAAGAAACAACTAAATATTTTTATAGATTGTTAATATGGCTTATATAAACTTTCTCTAAAAGTATAAACTTGTTTTTTATGTGCAGATAATGTTTTCTGGTTCAAAATATGACCAAATATACCTTAAGAGCGACCAAAATTTCTCAATTTTTTATCATTAGAATTATGATGTCATTATGACGCTTCAATATCAAATTTCTAAATATTTGGACATATTCTCATTTAAGGCAGAGTTAACACTTAATTCTGGCCAGAAATGGACACTTTTGCATAACCTTCATATTTTTAGGCATAATTAGGGCCTTATCGTCATTCACAGAACAACAAATCAAGTTTGCAGGGATATAACAGCAAAAGGAGTTAAAACCTGTAGATTGCATTTCAACAAACTTACGAGAGTTTCTACTGTCAGAGATGTAAGGATCCACAGAAAAGTCCCTGATTTCTCTGTATTTTGGCCAAAGGTCATTATCTATCCTGGACTTTATACCATCTACCTTGGTCTGTGTACTAAGGAGTTTATCATCGATCAAGGCGATGTCATCTTTAACTCTCCAAGCCTTATCACTTATACCTGGAAATATTTGTTGTGGTAGAGCTACATTTATCCATGGTTTTACATCATTTAATTTGATATGAGTATAAAGGGACTTATTGTCTGTTGAATCATATTTTACTCATCACACTATGCAACTTGTACTATTATAAATAGCTTTGCTATAGAAAACAAGAGTTAACACTAAAGTATGTCTCGCCTGCCGGCACCATCAGAAACAATTATTCTTTCTTACTTCCACTATATTTTGAATTTACATGGATTTTCAGTTTCTGAGATCAAAAGATGATTATAGAACTTAAACATTGCAAATATATGCAATAAAAATAATCAAAGTCACTCAACCGGAAAATCAAGGTCAAGGTCAAAAGATGGGGATGCAAATGTGCTAAGCTACTACTGGTGCATATGTATACCAAGTTTCATCAACCTAGGACCTATAGTTCTTGAGATATGGAGGTGCTCGCAAAACTTTTCCATTGCTATTATATGTATTGAAAATTGTCAAAGTCACTCAACCGAAAAATCAAGGTCAAGGTCAAAAGATGGGGATGCAACTGTGGTAAGCTAATACTGGGGCATATGCATACCAAGTTTCATCAACCTAGGACCTATAGTTCTTGAGATATGGAGGTGCTCGCAAAACTTTTCCATTGCTATTATATGTATTGAAAATTGTCAAAGTCACTCAACCGGAAAATCAAGGTCAAGGTCAAAAGATGGAGATGCAACTGAGCTAAGCTATTACTGGGGCATATGCATACCAAGTTTCATCAACCTAGGACCTATAGTTCTTGAGATATGGAGGTGCTCGCAAAACTTTTCCATTGCTATTATATGTATTGAAAATTGTCAAAGTCACTGAACCGGAAAATCAAGGTCAAGGTCAAAAGATGGGGATGCAACTGTGCTAAGCTACTACTGGGGCATATGCATACAAAGTTTCATCAACCCAGGACATATAGTTCTTGAGATATGGAGGTGCTCATAAAACTTTTAAAAAAAGTTAATGCCGCCGTCGACGGTAAAGTAACACCTATGTCCCGCTCT
The DNA here is from genome assembly GCA_963971305.1 of Arcuatula senhousia. Lineage (NCBI taxonomy): Eukaryota > Metazoa > Mollusca > Bivalvia > Mytilida > Mytilidae > Arcuatula > Arcuatula senhousia. Next base: position 49,671,729 of record OZ020303.1, on the reverse strand, counting down.
GCTTCGCAGGCGAGACAATAACACCTATGTCCCGCTCTGCTTCGCAGGCGAGACAAAAAACCTATATATTTTCAATCATAAGAATGATTGCTTTCAGAAACCCTATAAATTCATATTTGAAAAATATTGATTACTGTGGATTCATTTATTTTTTCTTGAGTACCAATTTTGTGACTTGATGAAATATAATAAGTTTGTGGAATCTTAAATTTGTGGTTATGAAGTATTAAGCATACAGATCAATGTAAAATTTCCTCTTCCTGGGATATCAAATTGTGTGAGTCTACCAATACAAACCAAGAAAATTGATACCCCAGGATAATAATGGAACCACAGTAACAGGAAAAAATCATTATCTCTCTCTACTGACAAACAAGCCAGAAATCAAGCATTTAAAACATTATGATATGAAGTTTACAATAAAAATGTAATCATATATAACTGTTGATGTATAAAAGAACAAACCTGTGGGTAAGGTACTCAGGCCATCACGTATCTCCCGAATTCCATCCCGTATATCATTCTGTTTGGTTTCTACATTACTAACATCTGTCTGGACAGATGTCAATTGATTGTCCAAACCTGAAGAAAAAAAATGCATTCTTATACCAGAATTTTTACAACAAATATTTATTAAACAGTGTTTAAATTGACATTGGAAGAACTAATCAATGTTTTGTAAAAGGAAAAAAATGTGTGAGAACTGTTTTTCTTTCTTGATCACCTGAGCTTTCTCTAGCTTTTACATGACAATTTGTTGGTTAAGATGCATCATTACATGTGATTCAGTTCTTTTCTTGAATGTTTATATTGTTCTGAGTATCTCCTGATTTTGTTGCTTCTTAGAAATTCATTTTAAATGCCTTTTTGACCAAATCAGTTAAAAGTGAAGAACAATATGCATGTCATTGAGGATGAATACCACTTTTTACTCACTTGTCCGTCTTATAGATTAATTAGAACTCAATTTTTACCTAAATACTATTGTTCATGGCCAAATCGCCAAAAGTTAGTTAGTCAGTTAAATGCACAATCCAAATCACTTGTAATTAAACTATTGCATTATATTAAATCTGCTTGGAAAATTAGATGTCAAATTGTACCATTTCATTGTTCTTTGCTGTCTACTTAACTACTATTATTTATGTACTTTGCAGGGGCTGCTCTGGCCTCAAAATTTTTGTCGCCAGAAAAATCGCCAGATTTGAAATTAAGTCTCCAGTTTTTTATAAAGTGTAGCCAGTACCGTTTTCCTTGAGGGGTCATGCTTGTGTAATTTATGTTTAGATGTATATGTTAAAAATATTGTTTTCAGTCTTTTTTTCAGGTGCATGTTGAAGGATGGTTTATTCTCATTGAAAGACTGTATAGATAATAAATGATGAAGGTGGAGCCTTTCTTGTTTGATATTATCTTTTTGAAATAAAACATACCATGATTTATTTAATTATTTATCTGTTTATTGCCATATACAAATTAAATAATAACAATACAATATATAAACATAACAATACACAAAAAAACCCAGCACCATATGAATGAATACTCAACCTAGAGAATAAAGATCACTGAAAGCACTAAATGAGCACTATGAAAAAGGTATTATTTAGGAAAGCAAAGATAAAATTTTGTAGAATCCATCACATTCTGCATTTTCATGATCAACAAAGATTGCAAAAGATCATTGTTTGACAGACTGTGGACACATTATAAAGATTCATGACTCATGTGGTTTCTATTGAATCCTGTACATTATTAGAATGTTTTAATAAAAAAAATATCTTGATTTTCTCAAATAAAAACTTCTTATTCCAGTATTGTTATGTGTTTATTTATTTATTTCATTTGCTGATGGTAATAGTTTGGTAAAAATATTTCTGTTCCTAAAAACAACTTCATTTCAGTTTCTTTTTTTAAAATAAGAATAATAAAATTAGTTTTATTTTGATTTATTTATCTTCCCTTTCTTTGTTTGCTTTCTGAAATCATTATTGTATATATCCCTCAGTAACCTCATTTGAATTGTTCTAAAAATAGAATGGTTTGTTTACATAATAATAATAGTCGAGTTTTAACCATTCAAATAACCGCATCATTCCATGTAGCCGTTCAATTAGTAAAAGTTAAAACGTTGAGTCTATTATTATTTTTATTTATTTATTGTAGAAATGTACCTAAAAGCACTGAGGACAAACAGTCAAGTTTCGCAATACAGATAATAGACAGTTTTAATGTTCAGTTGATGGAAATATATGTAAAATGGGTCTTGTAGAAGTAAAAGAAGCGCACATACTGACAGAGGAATTCGACCATGTCAGGAAACCATTGCAGGATTATTTTTTTACTCAACTAGGCCGTCAGACCGATTATATAATAAAAAGATAGACATATGACTGTGTGAAAAAATGGAAACTAAAACCTGATTGGGGAGGCTTACCATTACCTTGTCTATGCACGTATTAAAGAGAATGGACTCTATTCACCTTCAACAAACAAAGATATTTCAATGACTTCGATCCATAGCATTTTTTTACTTTTTTTTCCTGGAGGGAGGACACGACACTTTTGTATATAAAAGATAAATGTCATATGAATAAATAAAAACACTATATTAGGTGGAAGCTTTTATTTATTTTTGCATCATTTTTAGCTCACCTGGACCGAAGGTCCATGTGAGCTATTACCATCACTTGGCGTCCGTCGTCGTCGTCTGTCGTCTGTCGTCGTCGTCTTCTGTTAACAATTTTTCAAATCTTCTCCTCTGAAACTACCAAACAGAATTTAATGAAACTTGGTATGAATGATCCTTAGGGTGTCCTGCACCAAACTTGTGTTTTGATTTTTGATCCAATAAAAAACATGGCCGCCGTTACTAAAAATAGACTAGGGGGTCAGACTACTGTTTTTGGCTTATAAATCAAAAAGTATAAGAGATAGAGGAAATCTGAGGCCACGCTACTGATTCAGCATCAAAAGCTCTACAAAAGTCTCCATTTGGTCAAAGTTGTCAGATGACCCCTTATAGGGGTTACGGCCCTTTAAAGGTGAAAAATAGCATTTTTTCATGTTTTTGGCCTACAGAATGAAAACTATTGCAGATAGAGATTAGCTGTTGCTTGCTTAAATGTTCAGCTCATTTAACTCTACAAAATTCTCCATAGGGCCGAAGTTGTCAGATGACCCCTTATAGGGGTTACGGCCCATGAAAAATAGCGATTTTTCATGTTTTTGTCCTACAGAATGAAAACTATTGCAGATAGAGATTAGCTTTTGCTTGCTTAAATCTTCAGCTCATTTAGCTCTACAAAATTCTCCATAGGGTCGAAGTTGTTAGATGACTCCTTATAGGGATTACGACCCCTGAAAAATAGCGATTTTTCATGTTTTTGGCCTACAGATTGAAAACTATTGCAGATAGAGATAAGTTGTTGCTTGCTTAAATGTTCAGCTCATTTAGCTTTACAAAATTCTCCATAGGGTCGAAGTTGTCAGATGACCCCTTATAGGGGTTACGGCCCCTGAAAAATAGCGATTTTTCATGTTTTTGTCCTACAGAATGAAAACTATTGCAGATAGAGATTAGCTGTTGCTTGCTTAAATGTTCAGCCCATTTAGCTCTACAAAATTCTTCATAGGGTCGAAGTTGTCAGATGACCCCTTATAGGGGTTACGGCCCCTGAAAAATAGCGATTTTTCATGTTTTTGTCCTACAGAATGAAAACTATTGCAGATAGAGATTAGCTGTTGCTTGCTTAAATGTTCAGCTCATTTAGCTCTACAAAATTCTCCACAGGGTCGAAGTTGTCAGATGACCCCTTATAGGGGTTACGGCCCCTGAAAAAAGTGATTTTTCATGTTGGCCTACAGAATGAAAACTATTGCAGATAGAGATTAGCTGTTGCTTGCTTAAATGTTCAGCTCATTTAGCTCTACAAAAGTATAGGGTCAACATCAAGACCAGGTGAGCGATTCAGGCTCCTGGGAGCCTCTTGTTTAATTATTATTCTATGGATTTTTTTTTTGTTGTTGTCTGTCATCTGTATGTTGTTCAACTATTCTCAAGTCAATCTTTGAATTTGCTAGACTTCTTGGCTAGCCTGTGGGCTTGTTTAACAAGTCATGGTACACTATTAATATTTGGTATGCATAAGTATCAGTACATAACAAAATCAAAAGCGTTTCATCTGTATGTTCCTAAAGCCACAATCGAATGACAAAAATATCACTTATTCAAATAATACAACAAGCAAAAAACATTATACAACCGTCAAAACCGCTATCAGGTACATGAACTCATGAGGAAGCGAGAATGAACTGGACACCCAAGTAAAACTTTGTCATAACTGGTATAAAAAATTAATAATATTTAACTGCATTTCAGGCTAGCTGAAAGGGTAGCCAGTACCTCTTAATCATATAACAGTGCATACATTTTAGTGGACAATACATGAATATTTGGAAGAAATCAAAAACCCCTTTGTATATTTATATACACGGTCACACTTGTAATAATAATAATAATAATTTATTTTATTATAGTGTCACACATCAGATATATACAACATATAAAATCACAATAATCTTCATCATAATGATAAAAAATGATGTCCGGCCAATATTGACATACGAGACACTTAAAACTTATATAAATCATATGTGTACTTTCTTTCTTGTGATTATTTGAGGAACTTAATAAGGTGCAGATTACTATTCTCTCAGTGTTTTATGAATAAAAACTAATCCCAAGTTGGAGATAATTTTGATTTACCGGCAATTATTTGTTTTCACACCTTGGCTGAATGAGGCCATGTGTGCAATAAACACACGATACTTTGTCAAATTGGCTTGGACAATTTAAGTAATTCAGGCGTACATTAGAAATTTGTTCCTGATCACTGTTTTGACACCTTTATTGCATTATCAAAAGATGTGAGCCTAATTTCTAATTAGTCGTTATAATCCTTTTCTTCAACCTGCTGTGATCTACCGTTTACCTTTTCAATTATCTACCTGCTCATCCGTGGCGACAGGTGGTCACACACGATAACTTACCTGTTGACATATTGATCAATACTGGCGATGTGTATTCAATTTCCGGTCGAAAATGACAAAACTTACTTAGGCGCCAGAAAAATCGCCAGCAGCCTTTTTTTGTCGCCAGGGAGAAAAAAATATCGCAATTTGCGACATTGGCGAAGCCCAGCGCGATCCCTGCTTTGTATATTGTATTATATTATTGTTTGTTAATTGCTATAGCATTGTATTCATGCTTAAGCAAATAAACAGTTCAGTTCAGTTCAAATCAATGCTTCTAAAACTTACCACGAGTTCTATTTCTGAGTTCTATTGCTCTTGCTAACAATCTACGACTCCTTTCTAATGAACTTTCCACAGAAGTTTTGATGTTATCAACTCCTGCCTGAAAAAATAGCAATTAATACAGAGATAATACATAGAAACCTACCACTGAATTAATCCAATACACAATTTAGAGTTACACATTCTGTATTTAAAAAACTTAACTATATTTTTGATTGATTTCTTGTGAATGTAAGTAAAAATAAGCTGACAAAAAAAAAGTCTTTTAAAAATATTTCTGATACTCTACCAATTTAATTGTGTCTTCAGCAGCTTTTAAAGCTTCATTAGCTGCAATTTCTGCCTCTTCTACAGCCTTAACAATGTTACTGTAGACTTTAGCAGCCTTCAGGGGAATCTCAGACTCTGCTTTAGTTTCTTCAAAAGTTCTGAAGGAAAAAGGTAAAGAAGTTAGCAAATGCATTACCTGAAATACAAGAAAAAAATTAGCTCCATTTATCTCTATCCATTTTGCATTTATATGATAATGCATAAGAGTCTATATAATTTATTATGATACTGCACAGTGACACAATTTAACCCATTCATTTGCTTTGTTGAACTTTTACTTGGTTGCAGTTGGTTATATGCTTGCTTTTATGTTCTTTGTTTGGAAGTCAACCTTTTAATGCAATGTGTTCGTACTTGAAGGTTGATTTTATTGGCATAGGACAAAACTAGAAAAAATGAGATTAAACTAAAATGGAAGGTGTACATCTACATTATATAACATAATCATCATTGAAATCCATAAGTTGTTTAACATGAGTTGCCGATAAGATATGGGTACTCTAAGGTGTAAGAGACACACAGAGAGATAGTTATCCTTTTCAAGCAGGGATTATAAATAACAACTTTGGCAGGTAATCATATATGAAAATATCAAATGAATAAACTGAAAGACAAGAATAATGTAAAACCTGTCTAAAACCAAAATCTTTTCATACTAAATAAAGAAAGAATGTGTCCATGGGACACGGATGCCCCCGCTGGCCTCAAATAAAAAGTTGAAGTCCGAAAGGTCTGAAAGTCGCTTAGGACGCATAGTTAATCCTACCAAGTTTCAAATCATTCCCATGTACGGTTTCTGAGAAAAGCTTGACGAAAATTTTCATGTCGATTTTGGTATCGGTCCAGCCCCAAACAGGAAGTAGATGTCCGACAGGTCTAAAATTCACTTAGGACATATAGTTTGTCATACTGAACCATCCTACCAAGTTTCAAGTCATTCCTATGTACAGTTTCTGAGAAAAGCTTGACGGAAATTTTCATGTTGATTTTGGTATCGATCCAGCCCCAAACAGGAAGTAGATGTCCGACAGGTCTAAAATTCGATTAGGACATATAGTTTGTCATACTGAACCATCCAACCAAGTTTCAAGTCATTCCCATTTACAGTTTCTGAGAAAAGCTTAACGGAAATTTTCATGTCGATTTTGGTATCGATCCAGACCCAAACAGGAAGTAGATGTCCGACAGGTCTAAAATACGCTTAGGACATATAGTTTGTCATACTGAACCATCCTACCAAGTTTCAAGTCATTCCCATTTACGGTTTCTGAGAAAAGCTTGACGGAAATTCGTACGGACGTACGGACGGACGTACGTACGGACGGACGGACATGAGTAAAACTTAATGCCCCCCGACATGTCGTCGCGGGGGCATAAAAATTGTTAGGTATAGACAGATCTTTAGTTAACATAGGATCAAAGTATATGGAAGTTTAAATGGAAATTGAAACTAGTTTGGTTTAAACAAGTTTTCACTGTAAAACAGACTTACTTTTCTAGGAACTCTGCTTGCTGTAACAGTTTCTCTGCATGCTCTACTGCCTGGTTAGTTAACAGTTCTGCCTCTGGTATTTCTCTCCTGTTATCGCCTATCTTCTGCCTAAGGCGAGGTAAGGCAACATCTAATTTACTAGCTTCTCTTTGTAAATTCTGTATTATAATATGAAAAACTTACTAGAAATGTATAAGTGTACATGTATGCAACACATATGGATGACACAAAAGATTATTGATAGTTTTGAATTGTAAGGTGGTGTCACAGAAATACAAATTATTGATACTATTTGATGTTAAAGAATGTTTAAGAGTTAAGGCTCAAGAATGTAGTTTCATTGCAAATTTAAGCTCAATAACTTTTTTTTCTAAATCTGTGTACTTAAAATTATATCAGATTATTCCTGTTTATGCAACCAAAATTTCTCTATAAATTAGAACAATCATTTGACCATAATCATATAAGTGGTTCAGCAAACATTTTTGAGATTTTTTTGTCAAAAAATTAGTTCAAACATATCCTGGATAGGGAAACAAGCTAAATGCTTCTATAAATCTGTCACCTGTTTGCAGTTTGTGCAAGTTTGGCCTATGTTGCAGCCCCCATTAAGCCTACTTGTATCAAACTGTACAAAGGGATCTTTAAGGTGAACAGGGTATTACTCTCCCTATACATGGAACAACTGTTTTCTGTCCCTTTAAAAAATGTTTCATGACCATCCTTGCAAATTGTGTCAATAGAGAGTCAGAAAATCAGTCCATGAAGTTTTCAATCCTGACAAAGATCGAACCATGAACCTTGTTGTTTGTAGCCTGACATGTTAACCACTACACTACCAGCTCTTAATTCATATACTCTTTAGTGAAGTTTTTTTTTAATAAAACATAATATTCAGTTAATACAGTCAAACCTGTTTTAAGAGGTCAGCCTTAGGACGAAAAAAAAGTGGCCACTTAAGACAGGTGGCTGCTTAATCCAGGTTCATTTTTGTTGTTTTATTAAAGAGAGAGACATAAAATATGTGGCTGTATAAGACAGGTGATTGCCTAATAAAGGTGGCCGCTAAGGCAGGTTTGACTGTATATCTAAAAAAATATAATGCCTCTTACCTTTTTAAAAATAAAGTACATAAAAACTGTTTACCTTAAAATTATCCAAAGTTTGGTTAAGGTAGGCCCATGACTGCAGGTTGAACTCATGACCTTTACCTAATGCTTTAGTTGTCAGGTCTTGCTGAAGATCAATTTCATAAACCTGATCCTGTGAAGAAAGGGCAACCATAATCATAATAATGAGAAAGGAAAAACTATGAATAAGATAAATTCTATCATAATCTGTGTCTGAATATCATATTTTTATATCATAAGCTTATTATTTCACCAAAAAGGTTAATAATAAGAATATGTCTATAAGACATAATACCCCATCTCGCAACATTTGTTTTTCCGAGCAAATCAACAAACCATGAATTTGATTCCAAGAGTATAATTTTATGATGATTAAATGATTTATAAAGTTTCATGAAATAATATTTCCTTTATGGTTAAGTAACTTCAACCTTTTGGTAAACCTTAGTAAAACACCCCCTTTTCTTTGATCAATCAACCAATAAGTTCATGAGACAGGCATAATTTTATGATGACTTTTGTTTGTCCATATCCTGAATGTATATGTGCATAAAGTTTCATGATGATACCATACCTTCTTTATGGTAAAATTGCTTAAACCTGAATGTAAACCTAAGTAAAGTAACACATCCCTTTTTCTGTGATCAACCAACCATGAAGTTGATGAGACCGGTACAATTTTATGATGATTTTTATTAATACCCTGATGTATATGCCAACAATTTTTTATGATGATACTAAACTTCCTTCATGGAAATTTGCAAATATTGACATAGAAAATGTTCAAAGGTCATAACAGTTTGTATTTCCTTCATAAGCTCACAGGAGCCTTAATCGCTCACCTGGTTTTATAAGCTTCAAGGGACTCTTAAATGACAGACCCCTAAAATGGGCATAAACAGCTTATCTTTTATCTTGAAAGGGCAATAACCCCTATAAGGGATCATCTGATATCTTCAGCCCAATGGAATGTTCAAACAAGCAAGAGCTTTTCTCTATCTGAAATAGTTTTCTTTCTATAGGGCAAAAACTTGAGAAAAAAACGCTTTTTTGACCTTTAAAGGGCCATAACCCCTATAAGCGGTCATCAGACTTGTTCAACAAATCAGAGATTTTTGTAGAGCTTTTAATGTCGAAGAAGGAAAGTTGCATCAGATTTTCTTTTATCTCTTATACATTATGATTTACAAGCAAACAAGACCAATCGATGTCTGGCCCTGCGTCGCACGGCAATACGTTGAACCCTGTATGTTCTAGGCCCAATATGGACAGTCAAAATATTTTGACACTTGCATCCTATGGTGGACTTACAAAGCATATTTGTCACATGCCACCCAATATTGTAAAAATAGACAAAAAATTAGTTTCAATTTTTTTCCCTTTTTGGTCTCCTTATTGCTAAACAGAAAAGGTGGGTCAAGAAAAAATTGTATCCTCCATTTTGTATCCAATATGTGACCAAAATTAACTTGTAAAAAAAATTTCTAAATTGGACCATCAATAAAAAATGTCACATTTTTGCCCCTCGTTCCTAAACAAAAAGAGAGGGGACACCAAAATCAGCCCAACTCTTCCTTTTATGGTAAGTAATATTACTGTAAAGTTTCATAGCATTTGGTCAACCAGAACAAAAGTTATTGTGGAAAAAAATAAAAAAGTCACTTTTTTGGTCCCTTTAGGGCCCCTTACTTCTAAACAAAAAAAGAGGGGACACCCAAAATCAGCCCAACTCTTCCTTTTATGGTAAGTAACATTACTGTAAAGTTTCATAGCATTCGGTCAACCAGAACAAACGTTTTTGTGGAAAAAAATTAAAAAGTCGCTTTTTTGGCCCCCTTTGGGCCTCTAATTTCTAAACGAAAAGAGAGGGGACACCCAAAATCAGCCCAACCCTTCCTTTTATGGTAAGTAACATTACTGTAAAGTTTCTTAGCATTTGGTCAACCAGAACAAAAGTTATTGTGGAAACAAATAAAAAAGTCACTTTTTTGGTCCCTTTAGGGCCCCTAATTTCTAAACGAAAAAAGAAGGGACACCAAAAATCAGCCAAACCCTTCCTTTTATGGTAAGTAACATTACTGTAAAGTTTCATAGCATTTGATCAATCAGAACAAAAGTTATTGTGGAAAAAAATTAAAAAGTCGCTTTTTTGGCCCCTAATTTCTAAACGAAACTATAAAATGATCCCAAAAGGGGAGGTGCACATCTTCAATATATCTGTAATCACTGTGTAAAATTTCAGAAAGATCTAGTGTTTGGTTTTTGAGATTCAGATTACACAAGACAGGCACCCCATAGCGGGACGGACGGACAGACGGACGGACAGACGTACGGACGGACGGAGTGACCCGACTACTAGACCTGCTTTCGCCTTCGGCGACGCAGGTAAAAACAGTTGTCTGATCCCATGGTATATTTTTTAGCAATTGACATATCAAAAATCAAAACATTTTTTTTGTGCAGGACATCCTACTAACCATCAACCATTTCATTAAATTCTGTTCAGTAATTTCAGAGGAGAAGATTTTCGAAAAATTGTTAACAGAGGCCATAGGCAGACTACAACGCCAAGTTATGGAAATTGCTTTCATGGACCTTCGGTCCAGATGAGCTAAATATCTGAATGGAAAACAGCAGTTTTCGTGTGGCCCTTGTTGCTTGTGTCATCTTGGAAGCCACCCTGGCTCAATAGAATATACACCAAATAAACCAAAACTATAATTTATCATAGAAAAAACTTTTTTAGACTTAAGTCTAAAAAGGTCTTTTCTTTGATAAATTATAGTTGATAAAATACACAAATAATATCATTTTCATTTTTATTCTATGGTTTTTTTTCATGCAAGTCTATTGGGTCTTTTATGCCAAACAAAATGTAAGTATTTTTTTAATACCTGTAACAGCTTAACTTTGTTTTTCAAATCATTATTAAGTAATTCAGCCTCTATAGAAGTCTCCAATGAGCTCTGTGTTTGTTTTCGTAGATCTTCAAGACGACTTATGGCATCACTAAGCCTCTCTCTGATTTCTTCTGTACCATTTAGCAGTTTATATCTCATACGTAATACTTCTTCAGATAGTTTCTCAGATAGCCTGCAAGTAGAGTTCTCTAAAGTTTAACACAAAGCAAAGTTTGCTGTAAGGTTAAAAGATCAGAATGATATGCAGACCTAAATAGTAAATGTACTAAATTTAAAATGTATCCCTGTAATAGTAGCAGAGAAATCATATATGAAAGACAAGACGGACAAGGTGATTGCACTATAGAATCTGATATTGAGGCATGATAAAAAGAAATTTCACAGCTTCAATGTGTTTTAATATGCATTATTAGAATATATTAATGCATTAATATAAGGCACAGGATACGATTACGGCAAAACCGTAACAATAAGAAATTCTTATTGTTACGGCAAAGACAAAAATCAGAAACGGATGACGGGACGGGCACTGAATCGTTTATGACCGTAACAATAAGAATTTTCTTATTATTACGGCACTTATTCTTACGGCATGGACGATATGATTGGCATAAGAGATTTACCAAAGATAAGATATTTTATAGTTAACTTCTTTCGCTATTATTAATAATTATAATTTAATTTAGTAACAATAAAAGAATAAATTCATCTCATCTGTAGTTGGTATTGGAAAACATTCTCTGGGCTCCTCTCTTTGTTGAATAAAATATTTTGCCGTAGTGAGTGTCCCGGCTAAAGAGAACTCGATCTCTTCTGTATACATGGTCTACTATGTTCTTAAGAATTATCTAACATTTATCATATATAAATTGAAAACAATGGATGGACCGGATCCAAATTTTTGTTTTGGGGTAAAATTTAAATCATATACAGATCTTTGAAACTCACGAAACAAGTAGACGTACAACTAGTTATAAATCGTTACCATGCCTTAAATGGTTTCGACAGAAATGCGCAGAATTAAAACAAAACACGAAAACCACTTATTGGTTGTGTCGCATATGCAATAAGTTATCAAAATAACTTTGAGTTAAATTTAGATTTTTAGAATTTTTTGCTCGGGCCGCTTGGATTGCATAAATCAAAAAAAAAAATGCAACTCATTATTTCATATCGTCACTATATGGACCTATATCTATTTGCCGTAATAATAAGTGCCGTAACAATAAGAAAATTCTTATTGTTACGGTCGTAAATGATTCGGTCTCCGTCCCGTCATCTGTTCCCAATTGCTTATTGTTACGGTTTTGCCTAAATTTGCCGTAACCGTATCCTGTGCCTTAATATAATCTCTTTCATCTACAAAATACCTCATACTTATTCTATTGAACAAAAACAAATAACTGCCAGGAATGATAATCATTTATCACTAATGATTCTCATATTTAGAAACTGAATGTACTAGCCTGTAATGATCAGAAGCCCTAAAAACTCAGATTATCTCCCCTGAAGGACAATAACAATCCAACTTTTTACCCCAAACTTTGGGTTGTTTCTTTTTTATAATTTTTGTTGATGGAGAATATTTCTTGTTTCTTTTTTTGTCATCCTTTAGAATTTTATGAGGCATTTTTCTTCAACAAATTATCAAATTCAGTAAAATTTTGTTTCATGAATTATTTTCTAGCCTAATTGTTTTATCTGCAGTAAGTATTAATTGGTAAATTTCTACTGCTGCTGATTTTTTTTTCATAGCTTGTCAAGTCTACTAGGAATGAAACAAGGAAATGTGTCAAGATGACACTGATGCCCCGCTGGCAAATAAATTACCGTAATTTAGGTCAAAATCAGTGGACCAGAATGAAACTCAAACTCAAACTCATCATGGTAGACTCACATACCAAAAATCTTTTGAATATATGCAAGGTTGTCGAAAAAAAAGTGCGGAAAACTAAAGTGTGACGGACAGAAGGACGAACAGACCAAAAAACTATATGCCCCCAACATTGTTGGCGGGGCATAAAAAGCATCACCCAGTAAGATGAGTTTTTCTTGAGTATAATATACTTACATGCTTTCGTTGAATGCCTGAGATAATTTATGACTGAAGTCTCTAGAATCAATCTCAGCCATGATTCGTTTGGCCTCTTCCAAAGCAGCTGTAATGTTCAAACCACTCTCATTATGATACAAGTGTTTTACAATATCCTCTAACTTCCCTAGTTCATCTGAAACAGATAAAACAGTTTTTGTAATTTAATATGAAAAGATATATTTCACTTTAAAAAATTTGTGAAACTCATTCAAATAGAAACCAAATTTAAGCTTTTTGCAGTTTTTTCAAAAACTTTTATTGCTGAAGCAATTCTGAATCTTTTAAATATTTAAGTTGGTTATAAACATACAAGGAACAGAAATTCACAACCAGTGGTGTTCAATACAGTAATTAACAAATTAACCTGCAGAGTTCATTCCTCTCTGTTTTAAATTTTTCCAGAGATAATAATAATAAAATGTTTTGCCTGAAACCTTGTTTTAAATAATTGTCAAACCAAGAATCAATTGTTTACCTTTCAAATCTCTTAGTAACTTTTCAATACTATCTGCTAGCTCTGTCCCATTCTTCTTTAAAGTTTTAGCATCAGTTTCTAATGTCTCTGCTTTTGTTAGAGTGCCCATAGCCTGGAAAATAACATTTTTAAAATTATTTAATGTTTAATAGTATTGTGAAAAAAAAACTTTTTTAAAACTAATTTAAGAGAGTCAAATATTTAACTAAACCAAAATTGACCTACATTTGCATGGATGCATATCCAACACCTTAAACATATTTAGATAACATTCACCATTGTATGACCTCTCCACTAGAGTATCCCCCTAGTTTTACTATGCAAATATTTTAGAAGTAAAATGGCATAAACTTTACAAATGAAGAGCCTTAGTGAGAACCCTCACAAACTCTAGATGCCCAAAAAGAGCTTATCTTTTTTGAGTAAAGATTCAAAAGTAAGAGTTGCTGTCTTTCCATGTCGGCTTGTTAAACAAGAAATAGATAATTGAGAGACCTGTAAATGTATCCAACCATTTGGGACCCCTACCTAAAGCTTCATAACAAATATTAAAAGGTTACAATTAATAGTTAATGAGAAATATGTTATGAAAATTTTCAACATTGAAAATGTAGTGAAACAAGAGGCTCCTAGGAGCCTGAATCGCTCACCTGGTCTTGAGTCAACCCTAAACATGTAAACACTTTTCTAGAGCTAAATGAGCTGAACATTTAAGCAAGCAACAGCTTTTCTCTATCTACTATAGTTTCATTCTATAGGCCAAAAACATTATTTTAGGGGTCATCTGACAACTTTGACCCTATGAAGACTTTTGTGTAGCAAAATGAACTAAACATTTAAGCAAGCAACAGCTTTTCTCTATCTGCTATAGTTTTCATTCTATAGGCCAAAAACATGAAAAAACGTCATTTTAAGGGGCGTTACCCCTATTAGGGGTCATCTGACAACTTTGATCCAATGGAGACTTTTGTAGAGCTTGATGAGCTGAACATTTAAGCAAGCAACAGCTTCTCTCTATCTGCTATAGTTTTCATTCCATAGGCCAAAAACATGAAAAAATGCTATTTTTCACCTTTAAGGGGCCATAACTCCTATAAGGGGTCATCTGACAACTTAGACTCAATGGTGACTTTTGTAGAGCTTTTGATGCTGAAGCAGTAGCGTGGCATCAGATTTCATCTATCTCTTATACTTTTTGATTTACAAGCCAAAAACAGTAGTCTGACCCCCCAAGTCTATTTTTAGTAACGGCGGCCATGTTGTTTGGACGGCGGTCACCATTTGTGCAATCTTGGTAGAGGACATCCCATAGATGAAGTGTGCAAAGTTTCAAAGCAATCCCTTCAGTCGTTTTGGAGGAGAAGAATTTCAAAGAAAAGTTAACGACGACGACGGACGACAACAGACGACGACGGATGACGACGGACGCCAAGTGATGGCAATAGCTCACATGGACCTTCGGTCCAGGTGAGCTAAAAAGTCTTTCAAGTCTGAAAAGGTATCACAACATATGAGACCCCTACATGTAGCTAGGGGTACATACCAAATATCAAAAGCCTAAAATCAATAATTGGTGAGAAATCTGTTACGGAAATTTTGATCTCAGAAAAACTCTCAGATGGACCAGTCAATAACATTATACCTTATGCAACTTTGTTGTGTGGGGTATAAATATAAAAATGTCCCTTTTCAATGTAAAAATAGAAAGTTCATAACCTATATTAAGCAAAGTACCTTTGTCATAAGATGGTCTGCAATCCGTTCCACTTCCCTAATCTCTGAATCCACATGTAAAATTTCCGCAAATTCCAACATGTCTAATTTATCCTGTAATTCTTCAGTTTCATTTTTAATCTTCCAGAGTCTGGTCCAAGGGGCAGGAATGATGCCAGTAATATTGATGTCCAGTGTGATATTGTCTAACATATCTAGCTCTGACATCAGGTCTCGTGTACAGCCTTCATCACATGCTAAAAATAAAGTAAAATCTTGAATCTATAACATGCATACAATCTTTACTGAGCAGACTCACAATAGGTTTCCACATTATTTATTTTGTAAGTCCCGGCCATTACTCATAGAAAATGTGTGCAATGAACATGATAAAAATAATGGAATAATAAGTTCATCTGAGTAAATATTCTAAGTCAGGAATCTTTGACAAAGCTTTTGTTTGTACTTGTCTTTTTGATGTTTTCTGTTCCTTGTTTAAGAAGGGGGTCTATCTTTGAATATTGTAGGTCTGGGTCTCGTTGAAGGCTACTGTTCGTTTTCCATAGTGGTTTCTCTAAATTATAGCTTGTTATGTGAGCTGTGTCACATACACTTATTCCACATCTCATTATTCTCTATTCATTCATATCTAAACTTTTCCAAATATTTAGGACAGATTTACAAGAAATTCTAATACATGTATGTGAAAAGCAAGATGGTACTTTTAAATCACAGTAAGTTGTAAAATTTCCTGATCTGTACCCTTATAGTTTAAGCTTTTACAAACAAGAATATGTCCAAAAGACATAATGCCCCATCTCGCAACATTTATTTTTTTCCACAATCGCTAAAGCATCAACATGGTCGCTATTAAAGCATGTGTCAGTAAGAAAGAATGGACTTTAACTTTACCATTCTTCTATAAGTGGTCATTTATGCGGAAAATATAGGTCACTGCCAGCATCTGAAGCAAGCATTGTGCTAACCATCACAAGGTGCACCTACCATACCAATATAGTTGATGTAGCACATGTCAGTAAAAAAGGAATGATCTTTATCCATTCTTCTATAAGTGATCATTCATGCGGAAAATATAGGTCACAGTCAGCATCCGAAGCACGCATTGTGCTAAGCATCACTAGGTGCACCTATCATGACAATAGAGTAGATGTGGCACATGTCAGTAAGTGGGAATGGACTTTAACCAGTCTTCTTTAAGAGGCCATCCATGTGGAAAATATAGGTCACATCCAGCATCCGAAGCATGCATTGTGTTAGGTATCACTAGGTGCACCTACCATACCAATTTGGTTACTATGGCATTTGTCAGTAAGAAGGAATGGACTTTAACCATTCTTCTATAAGTGGTCGTTCATGCGGAAAATATAGGTCACTGCCAGCATCGGAAGCATGCATTGTGCTTAGCATCACTAGGTGCACATACCATACCTATATGGTTGATGTAGCACTTGTAAGTTAGAGGGAATAGACTTTAACCATTTTTCTGTACATGATCATTCATGCAGAAAATATAGGTCACATCCAGCATCCGAAGCATGCAATGTTCTTATCATCACTAGATGCACCTACCATACCAATATGATTGATGTGGCATTTGTCAGTAAGTGCAAATTTGGAAATATGGGATTTGGGACGGACATCCGAACGGACGGACGAACGGACGGACGAATGGACGGACGAACGGACGGAAGGACGAACGGACGGACGAACAGACCCGAACACTATATGCCCCTCTACTTTCGTAGATGGGGCATAAAAAATTGTGAATGGACAATAGAACTGAAGGACTGACAGATGAACATATTGAAAGAAAACTAGCTGTTTTGTATCTTGCGGGTCTCTTTTTCGTTTATTTTGTATTTTACTTACAGACACACAGTCCATTTTCTACAGCATGTCTGGGTTGACATTGATCACACCTATCTCCAGAGATCCCTGGTAAACACCTACAACGTCCCTGCTGGTCACACCATTGGGATGTAGATCCCTCGGGATTACAATAACATGGTCTACACCTCCCATCTAATGACCTGGGATCACCATAGTAACCATCTGCACAGCTGCAAGATCAAATGAAACAGATCTGAATGAGAAGCGTCTTTGATAAGAACATGCCACCAGATTGAAAACATTGAAGCCATTGTTCATTGTTAAAATTAATTAATCAATGTAAAGAAGGTTTCTGATTGCAGTTATGTTGTTTTGAGTGTTTTATGTTACATATGTCTTGTCCTATATGTCTGCTGATTTGTCCTGTCTTTTTGGCCTTTCAATACTTAGATGCCCTACTGGTACTCCCTAACTTCTTTGCCATAGCATTAAGGAACACCAATTTAAGCAGATTTAAAAGTAACTACTGATCAGACAAGATTGCTACGCGTAGCCATGTGTCCCCCGCCGTGCATAAAAGTTGTGTGGTATGTAAATTCAAGCAATACATTCTCTGAGAAACGATACAAATAGGTTGTCAAAATATGGGATGATCACCTATTAACAGTACCCTATCAGTGTGTAAAGTTTCAGCAACATCCATTCAGTAGTATCCAACGAGTTGCACCCACAAAAACATTTGACAAAGTCCCATTTTTCGGACTGAAAAATCACAAATTCATAAATAACTCGAAAACCGTAAATATTGCTTCAAATTTTTTTTCATATCAATATAGAGTACCTTTTGGTCTATCAGCTTACAAAATTTCAGAACCCTGTGCACCTAGGTAACCAAGATATTGGATGTCCTATATTTTGACCTTTCTTCCCTGTTTCCATGGAAACAGTGGCCATTTTTAAAATTTCAAATATTGGATGATCATCTACTAACAGTACCCTATCAGTGTGTAAAGTTTCAGCAACATCAGTTCAGTAGTGTCTGAGGAGTTGTACCCACAAAAACGTTTGACTAAGTCCCATTTTTCAGACTGAAAAATCACAAATTCGTAAATAACTCAAAAACCGTAAATATCGCTTCAAATTTTTTTTTTGGTTTATTATAGAGTACCTTTTGCTCTATCAGCCTACAAAATTTCAGAACCCTGTGCACCTAGGTAACCGAGATATTGAATGTCCTATATTTTGACCTTTCTTCCGTTTCCATGGAAACGGCGGCCATTTTGAAAATTTCAAATATGGGATGATCATCTACTAATTGTACCCTATCAGTGTGTAAAGTTTCAGCAACATCCGTTCAGTAGTGTCCGAGGAGTTGCACCCACAAAAAACGTGACGGACGGACGGACGGACGGACGGAGACCATTACTAAGTCCCTACGCCGCGTTGCGGCGGGGGACAAAAATCCTTTGTTCCCTTCCCTTTAGAATGAAGAACTGCAATAAGAGAACTTTTCCTTTGCTTTTTGTTATTCTAATATTCATACGATTATTTTGTGTCTCTATATAGGTATACTCCATATTCTTTCTTTTAACATTAAAAGAGAGTTTCTTGAATTTTGCTTGATACTGTACTTTTCATATTTTATCTAATACTAACTTTCCATCTTAATTTGGGTAGAGCCAATCTGATGAATTTTCCATACTGGAAATATGCTACAGACACAAGATTTTAAATTGTTTTCCTGTAACACAGAACACCATTTTCAATCTGAGAACATACCTTTCACATCTTCTTCCAACATAGCCCTCAGAACAGTTTGTACATATCAACTGGCCTCTTTGTATTTCACATGTTGGACTGAAGCTGGAAAAAAACAAAACCACACATGTACTAAAAACTAGTAATAGTGCTATGCATGCCAAGGAGTAAATCAAAGCGCTAAAGCGTTAAAAGGCAGAGCTAAATCTAAGCACTTAAAATAAAGAACAATCTGTGTTTCATAAACTTGAAACATTGCACATCAGTTTTGTTTGTTTCCTCCGCACACTTACACACATCAACGAGTATTGATACACGATATGTAGTGCACATTTATATCGCATTTATGTTGGGGTATAAATATGTACCTCTTATTTTAGACAATCCGTACAACATTTAAAATACAATACACGATTAATGTTACTGTAATAGATCCTCTGGTAGCAATATTGACTGACCGATTTACCCTGTCTAGACGGAAAAAAACGCGAAAATCAGATAGCTATATGACTCTATAAGGCTCTGCCTAAAAAACAGATTGTATCATATCAGTAAAACATTTTTTTTTCCATTTTCAAAAAAATTTTGTTACAGGAAAGGCAAGATCAATGACATGTCTGTACCTTCTTCACTGTTTTTTTTTACCAGCTAAGAATGGCTAACTTCAACAAAAATAATGTAAAATCAATTTGTATAAGTATTTTGCATGACCTTTTGATTTTTTTACTATATATTGATAAATTTTCTGGAGTTTAAAGTAGCAAAAATAAAAAAGAAAATGTTAAAATATGATTTAAATTCATCAAATGTTTGATTTTAAAAAAATCTAAGAAGAAAAGTAGTTACTTTTATCAATTTGAATTTTGCTGAATCATTTAATTTGTTTGTTTGCACAATTAGTTACAAAGTTTGAATAGGATCAGTGTTTATCATTTATGGGAGGATAACCTGTTTTAGACTGGTTAGACCTTGATAGTCTATATCTATACTATCTCTTTTTTTCAATATGGTGAAAGTACTAAAATGTGCTTATAAGCAGCACATGACACTGATGTCCCACTTATCCATGTTATCAACCAGTGACAGCTCGACCTATTTTCTAATAGTTCATCAGCTTATAAAGTATTAGTGTGCTTGAAATTTTATAAAAAATAAAGCATTTCGTGAGTTAAAATCCCATGCAAAAACTATCCATCAAAATATTATTTGTTATGTGTATTCATCATTGCTTTATGACAAAGGTTTGTGTACTGAGATAGAAAATCATGAATGGTAACTTATGTTATTCAATGTTAATCATGTTAATTAAGGTATAAATTTCAACTCTTTTAAGTGACAAGTTAAATTGTGTTTATTGAACTTTTAAAGACACTGAAATTTTGATTTAGAAAAAATATTGTTCTGCACATTTTGTAAAATGAGTTCTTCTTGTAAGTAATCACAAATCTTAAACAAGCTATATAACTGTTTAGGTAGATGCCATGATGTGATTATGGATTGAAAAGTTTCATTAGGGTCAGATTCAAGTTTGATTCATCTACAGCATTCTTGAAATATTGATCCATCTATTAACCTTTAACTTAAGCTACATTTTATGTAAGTATTCTAAAATGTCAGTCACCCTACAGGAAATTCAAGGTTTCACAAGATATTGCTCTGAGTTGTGCTTATCATACCCCCACTTGAACAAAACAGGAATTAGATTACTGACAGACCTGTAAGAAGGAGGAACTAATCATGCTTTAACTGTGCCCCAAATCTGAAACCATTTCCTTAAAAAAATAACCAAGTTTGTTTTAAAATTGTCCCTTTTTGACCCTCAAAATATCCTGTTGGCTCATAAAATAGGAAGTAAATGATTGACTGACCTGAAAAAAGGAGACACAGTACAACTCATTGTGCCAAAGCTGAGTACAAAATTTGAAACTCAATTCCTTCAGGAGAATCAGAGAAATCTGTTAGAGAAATTTCCCCTTTTTGACCCTAACAATAGCTTAAGATGCCTTGACTGCAATTATTATTCAAAAGACTGCATACAAAAGGGGCTAAAGGTCTTGAAGCTTGGAGCTGTAAGAAAAATTGTAATCCTTCTATTTTAGTCATTGTTACTATAATTTGCAAAGTTACTTGGCAGTAAAAAAAGGTCAAGATAGAATGATAGGGGTGAGAACTCTAGAAGGAGCATACCAAGTTTTATTCGCCTAAAACCTATAGTTGTTAATTAAGATATGAATTTGTCCAAAACATTTTCACCTTCTTTTAATATGGCTAAGAGACTTTAATGTAGCTCAACACAAAATTAAATGTAATAGTTATATGATGAGGATGCAGCAATAGAGCATATGTATACCAAGTTCATCAATTTAAAGTTCTTGACATTTTATTACATGTATTAAATGCTCAAACTGTTAACTCTGCTACTGGGGCAGTTATCTTTATTATTGACCCACAAAAGCTTTCCAAGAAAAACAAAAACTCTATGAATATGGATATAGCATAATCCCTATGACTACAAGGTGGTTCTAAAGAAATTTTGTATCATCTTTTTCAACCAAATAACACCCTTGCAACAAAATCTATCTAAATGTATATGCTTATCAAGAATGCATTTATACATGTGAAACATAGGTGACGAAAATCAACAAACTAAATGACAACCAGAGCATGGCTCAAGGTCCCTCGCCTTGTATCCTTGACCATAGGATCCCATAATCATGCATCTTCCTTCTTACACAAGCTTTGGCGCATGTAAGTTTCTTGAAATTCTATTAAAGCTTCCAAAAGCTGAAAGGCATCCAAGACTTGAAAACCTATTTCTGAGGGACAGATATTCTACACCAAAGCATGTGGACAACAACAGCCTGCATGGACACCCATAAGAACCTTACCTAGTGACATATAAGTTCATATAAATTTTATATCATGTAGGGTTTCATTTAAAATCAAGACAAATACCAAGCAACTTACATTGCTATTGGCTTACATTATTAATTTGTCAGGGTAACATTGGCATGTGCATCCTTCTACATGTGTATGCTTTGACTACAAAATCTGAATTTAGCTCATAAACATGTTGTTAAGTATCAACAATTGCTCCACCATGAAGACATTCCTGTGACTTTGTCATAAAAATGCTGTTTCTTAACTTTGTTTAGTTTTGATAGTTGTGTGATTTTGTGTCATGCATATTAACCACATATCCCTTCTTTTTAAAATACTCAGTTTTTCATATTTTAAAAAGATATTATGCCAGGTTTAATTCAGACATCTGTGATCAGATCTCATACCTAAAATCATTATTCTTCAAAGAAACAGAAAATGATAGAATTACTTTTAAAAGAGTGAAAAACTTTTTAAAAAAAATGTGTACATACAATTCTACAATTTTACTTGATTTATTTAGGAACAAATCTTTTATTTTCTCTAAAGCATTTTCACATTGGATTGTTTTAATCACTGCTAACACTGGTTAGACTAAGTCTTGATTTGATAAAAGTTTGCTTAAAACTGTGATGAATTTGAACTAGAAATATTTTAGCATTCTCTTTCTTACTGCCCCTCTGTCCAATTAAAAGATTTCCAGATATGTCCAAGTCTAAGCAGGTGGGATAGTGTAAGTCTAAAGTGTTAACAGTGTCAAAGAATTGCACAATCAATCCATCAGCATTTATAATTTGCAATGCATGGTTCTTCTCTTCGCATATGATTATGTTGTTATTTGCACACACGACAAAATCCATAGGATCAAAAGCTATCTTTGAGTTGCATTCTTTATTTCCTTTATATGTCCATTTAATCTTAATGTTATTTTCAGTTTCATCAAATTTCAGTAAAATAATTTGTCCTTGATCTTGAGCAAAAGTATCTAATATTAAAATTTCTTCTTCCATATTAACTTTGATTCTACGAGGATAAGTGAAGACTCTTTTCTTCTCTTGGTCAAAATTGAAGGACTTCCATTCCAGTACAGCCTCTTTGATCAAAATAATTTTGGCTGAAGAACCCCCTTTCTCAACTACTCCTACGATTATTTTATCTTCCTTGAACACACAAAGTGAAACTGGCACTTGCGTTCTTTGAAACAGCTTAGATTTAAAAGTGAAATAGTCAGCAGGTTCATCTTCAGATGGAATCCAAATTCTTATTTGTGGTTGATCTTCAACAACAAAAAGCAAGTGTCCTTTATTAGTTATGACCATATCTGCAACTTTGACATTGCTATTTTGTTTAACTACTATAGTTTTTGTCTGCAACTGAACCTCAATCAAAAGAGATTGATGACTATTTTTTATCCAAGTATTTTCTTTGTCTGCTATCAATTTTCCTACAGCAGAGGTACCAGAATCATAGCATTCTAGTGTTTTCAACATAAATTCTTCTGCATCTTTAATAATGACCTTTTTGAATGATCCTATCATGCTTTCAAGAGTTTCTTTATCAATTTTCTTGCACTGGAATTCGTAACTACTCCTGGAAAAAGGTTTTAGAAGAAATTTTTTTTCTGTTTGATGTTCAATGTTTGACACAGTTTCCTCTTTTAAAATGTCAGAAATTTTTTCTCCTTCTTCAATGGTGTCCATAGACTCTCTGTCTTGGACAATCTTAATCTTTGTTTTCTTCATCCTCTCAATTTCTTCGTTAATCTCCCTTTCTGTGGTTTCCTGGTGTTTTTTTATAATCTGAAATTTTCCATCCAATTTTTTTGAGTTTTTAGCATATTTCTCTTGAATTATATTGATCATCAAATCTTTATGTTCATCCAATAATACCTTTGCTTCTTCATATTGCTCCTCATGCAACTTAAAAGCTCTCAGCAATTTACCTTTTTCATATTCTAAGGTTGGAATTAATTTTTTGGTGATTTCTTCATCTTTGGCATCCAAAACTTTCCTTTGTTCCCAATATAATGCCACAAGACTCAAACACTCATGGTCTGTATGACTTTTTTCTTTACATGACAAACAAACTTTTTCCTTGCAGTTCCTGCAATAATAGTCTAGGTCCTTCTTATGCTTTGAACACTTTCCAAAATTAAAAAGTTCTTCATCACTGCTGTCATCATCATCAACTTCACTAGATGCCATTGTCACAATACAAATGATTTGCTAAGGAATAGAAGGTCTTGCTTTATAGTTATATAAGGTGATTGGTCTAATCCTAGTTCAAAAGTTCAATATCTGATCCTAATGCCTTGAATTCTGATTGGTTATTTTGTAACACATAATGATCAAATCAGCTAAATATACATCTATTACGGTATGCAGATTGATGTACCTGATACATTAAACATAATATATGTTCTATCTTTTGACACACTTGTCTATAGTCTCTATAATTAGCTATTATTAATCAAGATATAAGGTCATGTGTCCCTAATCTCACTTATCTGTCAGTGAAAAATTCCAGAAGAGCTGGTGGTGTAGTGGTTAACATATTAGGATACTAACACATAGGTTCATTGTTCAATCCATGTCAGGGGTTAAAAAAATTTTGAATCATATTTCCAACTCTCTTAGACACCATCTTCAAGGATAACCAATGTACACCCCAATGTAGAGATGTATTAGAATGGTCTCAACAGGGGCTGCTAAAAAGTCTACACTGCAAACTGGAAATGGATTCAAATAAGCATAAGGCTTGTTTCCCAATACAGGATAACTAAATTCCAGAATTTGATTTAAGGTTATTTAAACTGTACTTTAATTTCAACTAAAACAAAATGTTTTGGTGACGGTCTAAAATGAAATACAAGTCTTTCTGCATGGTCACTGCAGGGAACTTTTATAATTAATTCCTGACTTGGGACAAATGCAACGAAATTATTTGATAATAAATAACTTTAGGAAAATTTTCATTTTCAATTGCATTGAAAGAAATTGGGTTTATTTTCTTGTAAACTTTTAAAAAGGCAAAAGAATTTGATTGGATTAACAATCATGTAAACTATGCCCAATATCATAAAGAAAGTATTATCAAATTTACATGATCCAGTTTAAACTGGAATACAACTATGATTATTGCTTCGCAGATTATTCAATGTGCACCATGAAAAATTTAGTTTAAGGTTCAATAAACAAAAAAATTATTACAGTTAATTCTTAAAAAAGATTTTAGTTTACTTTTTAATAGGATATGGAAAAATTGGCATTCTATGCTTTTTAATCAACTGCTTTACCTTCAAGTTTGTCATCCCTATTTTTTTTTCAGTATTCAAAACTGTCATCCCTTATATGTTAACACTGTTAAGATGCTGACATTAAATAAGATATTTTCCCAAAACCAAACAAAGATTTAAATTCACACAGTTTCCCAACCAAAATTTTGCCCAATACTGAATTTCTCAAATTTTACCTCTAAGGATAAAGGTCTTCCCAAGCCCTCAAATTTCAACTTTATTGAAGATAAAAGGAGTAAATAATAATCAACAGTGATTAAACACTAAAAATCTTAAGATTTAAAAAGTTTGTTGAAAATATATTTTTTTCATTTTACATTATTATTACAATATATATTGGAATTTGGTAAAAAGGACAAAAATAAATTAAAAAAAATATGATTCTAGGTTTTTGACAAAATCCCACTTAATCTTCTCTAAATAATGTAATCATGTGATTTTCACATGAGAGAACTCAACAGGCTAAAATATATGTCACCAGGAACAACTTGGGTTCCAAAGTTTAAAAACTAACTTATCTGAATTTGTATTGGATGAGTTTAATGTGATCATATGCTCTCAAATGTGATAACAAAATATCTAAAATATTTGACATTAGGAACAAATTGGGTTCCAATGTTTAAAGCTCACATGTATGGCTATTGTGCGTTTCTAAACTAAATTCATATTTGTTGTAATTGATCAATCGAAAAACAACTAGGATGTATTTTATCTTACATAAACAATGATATGATACACTTTTCCTTTTAAATAAGGTTTAGATAATCTATCATTAGATCTGAATGGTTTATCAGCCAATGCAAACATAAAATTATCTGGGAGATTATTATAATAATATGAAATTGAACACCATTTGTACAAACAGCTCATCTTTTCTGCAGAATTTCTGCATTTCAATTTCAGGAAGAAAAAACAAACGCGTTCTTGACAATTTGTAATACAAAAACACTACACTACTTGGCACACAATATTTTAAATAAAAATTTTGTTGGTTTGTACAAAATAAATGATAAAACTTAAATACTTGTATTAAGGATTGCATGGTATGTAAATGTTAATTTCCAAGACAAAAGAAACAAGAACAGATTCTAGGTCCCCCATCTGTTGAGTGGGAGAAAATCTAAGTCGGCTTATTAAACAGCAAGTAGATGAGCGACAGATCTGAAAAAGCATCCCAACATATTGGGAACCCTACCTTAAGCTGCATACCAAATATCAAAAGCCTATGATTAATAGTTGCTGAGAAAACTGTTACGAAAAAAAGTGAAACGGATGGACAGGCACCAGCATTTCTATGTCCTCGCTCTGTGTTGCAGTGGGGACAAAAAAAACCACACACACAAAAATATTATTATGTGTTATATAGAAAACTGTTAAAGTGCACATAAAATAAAAAATGCCTATATAAGAGGGCATCAAGAAATTTTGAACAAGGAAAGAAATTATTATATATTTCGATTTGAACCCTGACAATCAACAAATAGGGTGTTACCCATTACCCTTCCCCCTAAATTTTTCAGTTAGATATCTTGTGTTATATTCTATAATATAAATAATTTTTTAACATATTTCATTATAATCAAATAAGTGAATAAAAAAAGATATTCACCTGGCAAAGTGATATTCACCTAAAAAATGGTGGGAAAGGTTATGACGTCGTCACAGTATTTTTCTGTTTAGTTTAATTTTTTTTAACACTTCAAATGCATATTTTTGTCAGATATTGGATAATAGAATAAAACAATTACTGTCTTTTGTTTCGATAAATGTGAGTGTTATTGACTTTAGAAACCTTCGGGCTCAGTGAATATCTGTTTTTTTTTCAAAAGTCAATAACACTGCACATTTACCTCAACAAAAGACAGTAATTGTATATTATTTACTCACTTGTTATTGATGTGAGGACAGGCACATGGCTGACAATCACCTGACGTCCCTCTAGTGGCATCACCATAGTAACCAGGGGCACATAGCTCACAAAATCTTCCAACTGTGTCATGTTCACAAGTCTATAAACAAATGCACCATGAGTATTATTGGACCACATATATAAAACAAGAAATCTGTGAGCCAATGCTCACTAGTGATACCCTGCTTTAGCAACTATGCCTTGTGTTAAAATATAAACAAGTGTGATGGAACTACAGAACTATGGAACAATGGACCTACGGATGTATAGTTAAAACAGTGTACAATCTTCTTCCAAACAGGGGTATGATTAATGAATAAATGATCCTATAACTCGTGAACACATGGCATATGAGTGATGAATATTTCATTTATTTTTTACTCATAAATTAGCTTTACTATATTTTTTACATATATTTGACCACCATTATCAAATGGTTAACTTTTTCAAAAATGCAGGGGCAACTATTCTTGATGTTATTGATGATAAATCAATAACAGCTAAATAAAAAAAGATCAAGAAAAAATTAAATTAACTGAGTGAAATAAAAAACGATTCTTCACATAGAAACCTTTTTTGGTTATTTAAGATAGTGTTAGGCTAGTTTTAATATTGTTCTTATCATGTGCTTTGTCAAGTGAACACATTCCATGCCCCTTTGACAACTGTAATTGACAGATATTATGTAAAAAACAAAATAACAGTTAATTTAGGTCTAAGAACAGAACTTGATATAAGTCTTTTTACCTGGCATTGTCCTGTCTCTTTGTCACAAACCAATGCATGGCCATGACATTGACATGGTTCTACTCCACCGATCGCAACAATAGGATCAGAAATGTCTACGGTGATATTAACTCGGACCCGATAGTAGCCATCAGAAGGGTCTTGACAAGATAAACCAGAATACTTCGATGGACATCCACACTGCTCTATTCCTATGGCTGTCTTGAGAGATGGGTTCTGACTAGAAGGAATGGCTACATCTAACAGCACAGATGAGATTCTGAAATTTAAAATAGAAATCAACATTGAATGTACCTTATAGGGTTTACATGGTCCAAATGGGTTGATGCAGACTCGATTTCATTGGGAAAGAAGGATAATTCCCGCATTGCAAATGAATCATAAATGACAAACATCAAGTTCACAATGACACTTCATTGAATTTGAACCAGTAGAGTTAGATGTTGAGCTGATGATAAGAAATATGTAGCAACCCTCTACTTACACATGCATTTAGTCTTAATGTAAAATTAACGTTAAGCTCGATTAACACTAATCTAATGTTAATGTCACACTAATTTCATGTTAAATTAACCTTAGTTTAACATTAATTTTTTTTTATGTTAATTTAATGTTAAACATTAATGTTAATTTTGTGTTAAACTTTTTAACATAAATTTTCCTGTTGAGTAATGTAACGTCAAATGTTAAATTTTAATGTTAAATTAACAATCGAAGCTTGTTTAATACTAGTTTAAAGTTAATTAAATCACACACACTCACTACTGCAGGACAAAATATTAAAATGGAAAGCACTAAAACAAATCAGGTTGGTATAAATCTGAAAGGTTTTTTTTGTAATTTTCTACAAACTTTTTAAGACATAAATGTTACACCTCATATTCCCCTTTTTGTGAGAAAAAAAAATAGTGAATGAAAATGTTAAGCATTCTATAAACTAGATTGGTAAACTTTTCCAACAACTTACGAGACAGATTGTACATTTCTATTATAGCTGGCTAACAGTAAAATATCAGTGACGTTCTGTAGCACTACCATCATAAATTTTCTTGTTGTGACACCTTGGAATCCTAAAAGCTTCCAGTAATGCTGAAAATGTGTGTAAATCAAGATGAACCATGAAAACATACATTCAAAAGAGAAATAAAGAAGGAATGTTAGACACAGATGCCCCCGCATATTACCCGAAACAGGAAGAATCTTGACAGGTCTGAAAGTCGTTTAGGACATACATTTTGTCATAGTAAACCACCCTGGAATTTCAGTTTCTGAGAAAAGAATGACATTAATTTTTACATTAATTTTCATATTGGCCCAGTCCTAAACAGGAAGTAGAAGTCCAACAGGTCTGAAAGTCACCTATGACATACAGTTTGTCATACTTGACTACCCTGCCATTTTTATTTCATATAGAACTTGGACTTGTTCTGTGCACGAGTTTAATACCCTAATGTTATTCAACACAAGTGATATTAAAATTGATATTCGTCACCCCAAATTAGTTATACTTATTATTATATAGATAATTTGGATAAACGTGACAAAAATGAAAATGAAGGAAATTATTGATAAAAAAATTGTGTATTGCGTACTAATCTATGTTTTATATTTTTTGTGGAAAACTTCACCAGGTTTAAATGAATTCACATGTAAGTTAAATAAATCCTGTAATTCACTTAGTGAATATCTAGAAATGATCATGATATTTCATCTATATCTATATAACAAGATACAATTACTGTCTTTTAATGAAGTAAATGTGTGGAGTTTTTGACTTTTGAAAAAACTGTTATTCACCGAGCCCAGCGGGCGAGGTGAATAACAAAGAGTTTTTTCAAAAGTCAATAACTCCACACATTTACCGAATCAAAAGACAGTGATTGTTTTATTCAATAATGCAACAAAAATCAAATATCAAATATAAGATTAAAATAACATAGTGTTACAAAATAATTTTTTTGTTTTTTTGTTTTGTTTTGTTATATATTTTTTTTTGGGAGGGTGGTATTTCCACTTATCGGAAAAATATAAGACATATTCTGTTAAAAATTATTGAACGAACTGTGGCCTTTTTAGTGTTTGCTGAGTCCTTGTCTAGCATTATCTTCGCTAAAGCATCATCGCTTACGAACACAAATCTCATTCTTTTGCTCACAATAGGGACACTTTCGTCCGATTCGGCCATTGTGAAAATAAAACAACAGATTTTATTAATAGATAATATCGCCGTTGTAAATCTTATTTGATTGGTCTAACAAACAAGAGGCTCCCAGGAGCCTGAATCGCTCACCTGACATATGTGCCTGAAGTAAAGGCTATTAGGCAAAATCTATTTGACATTGAAAGGGTTATAAGTTTAATAAGGGGGTCATCTGACAATATGCTGGATCTTAAGGTGCTGATCACTTTTATCTCAATTAAAATTCAAAAATCTGTCACCCTTTTTGAGTTATTAGCAAAATAATTCAGTTTAACCCAATGTTCTATTTTTAGCCACAGCGGCCATGTTTTACAATCAATCAAAAATCCCCACATCAATTCTATACACCTAATGCTAATAAACAACAATACCAAGTTTGGTTCCAATTTGACTTTAAGTGTCAGAGGAGCTAACATTTTCAATGTAATGAGGAAATGCTTTTTAAAAGCTCAATTTTGACGTTCTAAGGGCAATAACTCCTAAAAGGAAAGGTCCTACAACGTTGACCCTATTACATATTTAGTAGATCTTGATGTGCTCAACAATATGCAATTAAAATTTCTCAAATATCTTGTATAGTTTTCAAGATATTGAGCTAAACAGGTGCAAAATTTGCCAAAATCCACAAAAAGGGCAATAACTCCTACATGGGTCGTTGGATTTTCTTCACAATTTCAGAGCTGGTAGATCTTCAGGTGCTGATCACTTTTGTTCCCTATCAAAATTTTAAAATCTGTCACCGTTTTTGAGTTATTTGCAAAAAACTGCCATTTACCCCTATGTTCTATTTTTAGCCACAGCGGGCATGTTTTACGACCAATCAAAAATCCCCACATCAGTTCTATACACCTAATGCTAATAAACAACTATACCAAGTTTGGTTCCAATTGGACTTGAAGTGTCAGAGGAGTTAACGTTTTCAATGTATTGAGGAAATGCTGTTAAAATGCTCAATTTTGACATTCTAAGGGCAATAACTCCTAAAAGGAAAGGTTCTACAACCTTGACCCTATTACATATTTTGTAGATCTTGATGTGCTTAACAATATGCAATTTAAATTTCTCAAATATCTTGTATAGTTTTCAAGATATTGAGCTAAACAGGTGCAAAATTTGCAAAAAATCCACAAAAAGGGCAATAACTCCTACATGGGTTGTTGGATTTTCTTCAAAATTTCAGGGTAGGTAGATCTTGAGGTGCTGATCACTTTTACCCTATGCCAGAATTTTGATATCTGTAGCCGTTTTTGAGTTATTTGCAAAAAACTGCAATTTACCCCTATGTTCTATTTTTAGCCACGGCGGCCATGTTTTACGACGAATCAAAAATCCCCACATCAGTTCTAAGCACCCAATGCTAATGAACAACCATACCAAGTTTGGTTTCAATTGGACTTATGGTGTCAGAGGAGTTAACGTTTTAAAAAGTTTACGGACTGACGACGGACGACAGAGGCCAAGTGATGACAATAGCTCACATGACCCTTCGGGTCAGGTGAGCTAAAAAGGGAATAACCGGATTCTATAAATATCAACCGTATGCATTTTCCCGCGGTGAATAACCATTTTATTTTAGTGAATATCCTTTTTTATTCAATTTTTTCAGTCACATTATTTTTATACAAAATGTTTTATATATTATTGAATAATCACCTTTATTGTCATATATGGTGGGCCCAATCCAGAACAAGCAGTAGAAGTCCAAAGGGTCTGAAGTCACTTAGTACATAAAATTTGTCATACTTAACCATCCTGTCAAATTTCAATTCATTTTCATCTATATTTTCTGAGATAAGCTTGACAGAAATTTTCATGTCAATTTTTATATCAGCAAAGTCCAAAACAAGCAGTAGAAGTCTGACAGGTCTAAAAATTGTTAGGACATCATACAGCTTTGTCTTGCTAAACCACCTGAGAAAAGCTTGGCAGAATTTTGTACAGACGGACACAAATACTTATAACTTCATGCCCCCGAAATGTCATAGTGGGGCATAATAAAATACAAACAAGAGGGTCCCATGAGCCTGAATTCACGGTAGGTCCCGTGTCCGGCGACAGGATTGTTTTTTCGAGAGGGATTTACAATTGTCCTGGTTTTTTCAAGAGAATAATCAATAAAAATGCAAACTCTGGTGATATTTAGGGATTTTTAGCTGAAAGCGAAGAAAAAATGCTACCAACGGGTAGGCATATTTGTAGTATTATCATATTGTATAACAACACCAATTCCTATAAAAAAATGTCATTCCTAAATAAAATTGTGGGCTGTTTTTTGAATTTTTACCTTTTTGCATTTTTCGCCCCTTAAAAGACAACTATATTGAACGAGATTGCTTACCATTATAAGTGAACATCACTGTTATATTATGGCATCCTGAACATTGGTGCCAAAAAGTTGCGTCTTACATATTTTAAAATTAAAATAAAATACATGTCCAGGTTTTTTAAAGAGGCGTCCAGGTTTTTGCAAGAGAGGTCCAGGTTTTTTCATACTTTAGAAAGACAAGTTGTGCGTGTTGTCAAGAATTCAACCTTATATAGCCTATATAAACAGGCAGGCACATATATAATTGACGCCTACAACCAGAACCCATTAATCTATTGTCTAAGCATAAATACCAACTGTTATAAATTGAAAATAGCCTCCTTGAATAATTGACTGGAAACACAATATTTGTGTTGCGACAAGCAGAAAATGCTTACAGTTTCTGGGCTACCTTCTTTTAACTTGACTTGTAGTTGTTTCTTGGATGTGTTTGTTTGTATCATAGAGTCGTCTTCTTTCATGTCTGCTGTTTTATCCAGGATTATATAAGACTCGATTGCCCTTTCAGTACGTCTTAATTTTTACACATATGTATTTATTCTGTATTATCCCCGCGCTAGCGAAAGCGCGGGGATAATGTTTTGCTGTTCGATGTACGGATGTACGTACGTACGTATGGCGTTAATGTCCTGATAATCTCAGTAACCACAGGGAGTAGAAAGATGAAACTTGGGTCATTGATTGCATTGTGGGTGGGGACTGTGCCGAAGGTTTCGGAATTTTGATATGGCCCCTAGGGGCTGGGCTGCATATGTAGCCCAAGGGCACATTATTCCTTCGTCACGCAACTCCTCCCAGGTTATTTGGAATACAGCACTGAAACTTGGCTCAGTAGTTGCACTATGGATGTAGATTCTGCCGAAGGTTTCAGAATTTTGATATGGCCCCTAGGGGCTGGACTGCATAGGTAGCCTAAGAGCACATTTTTCCTTTGTCATGCATAATTCTTTACATTACTATCACTCCTACTACCAGGGAAAAGTCTCATTTTAATACATATACATTTTATAGTACTAGTAATGCTCATTATAGTCATAGTTTTTTTCTTTAAATTATTTGCCCTTATACTATCAAACACCAGAGTAGCGCGGGGATATGCAGCGTGGCTGCTTCGACTTGTTGTATATATTATAGTTTCAACAAAAAACTTCATAAGAGTATGCTCCCGTGCGGGACCCGGAAGGTGAATAGGTTAGCAGCAGCGCTAAGCT
Organism: Arcuatula senhousia; assembly: GCA_963971305.1. Taxonomy (NCBI): domain Eukaryota; kingdom Metazoa; phylum Mollusca; class Bivalvia; order Mytilida; family Mytilidae; genus Arcuatula; species Arcuatula senhousia. The sequence goes on along the minus strand of OZ020303.1, from coordinate 49,638,077 downwards.
TGTCGGTAAAAGTCCATTAAAGAGTGCTAAGAAACCTGTCATCTTTCCAGGCCACTTAGCCCACAAAGCGACTGGGATGTGTGCCACAGATGGTTGAATGGGGCAGCCCTGTCATAATAAATGTCGGTTTATCTGGCTATACTAATGCGGAAACTTGACCGTAAACTATATTGGACCAACGTGCGTGGAGAGTTCCAAGGTTCATGCACGTAAAATATCCCAATGTGCACCATCACAGGCTAAATTTTCCGCACCTACCCACCTCTTCCCTTTTCCAGTGATCTTCAAAATTTACAGACCCTTTGTTTCCCACTCCAATCCCACTTCTCTCTCTCAGTGAGTATAGGTTCAAACAGGATTCAGCATTGTATTTTCGCCAGATAAAGGATGGTTATGTGAAACTGGTTATGAGTTGGCCATATCCCACACAGGTAGATGTTCCATCTAGTATGACCTCATTTCGGGTAAGGGTTCTCCATTGTCAGTCACCATATGGAAGGGTTCCAAATTGTGCAAAACTTTTGAGGGAGGATTTCGTCACTTTCTGGATGCATTGGCCTATGGTGCGTTAACGGTACATTGGGCTATCTTGTGAGTTGGTTCGTTTTACTTCTGGTTTGTGGTCGTGCATGGGTCCTTCGAATGACATACATGGGTCTGTGTCCTGGGTGGGTCTACATAATTCATTTTGGTGTTTCAATTAGCTCTTGTCCTGCTGATTATGACTGAAATAGTGTCGACTGGACATAAAACAAACATAAGAGTATGAGATTCAAATGCTATTTAAGTTTTTGTATCTTTACATACATATGTATACGTTAAGGGGTTCCAATATCTCTATTCCCTAATGTTTTTGTCAAATATCCCGTATCCAAAATAGAGGTTTTTTTTCTTATCCTATATCCCTGTAAATAGAATAGATTTAAATATTCTATATCCCAGTTTGTTTTGCCTCAAATATCCCGTATTCCAGGAATATGTATGTATATATCCCATATCCAAAACACCCTTTAACTCTTGAAATAACAGAATGCACCAGTGGAATATGCTCTTTTTGTATTTATTTGTTTCTGACATACATGTAGATTTTATAGTTTCAAAGACTTGAAAAGGCACAAAAACAAGATTGCAGTTACCTTTCAAAAATTTGCCCACCGTGACAATCACTCTTTTTGAAACCGGTAATTTATTAAAGCACGTCAAGAAAGTCACAAATGTACCATTAAACTAATTTTGTCAAAATACTAATTTGGTCTTCAAAGATAAAATCAGATAATGCATTTGGGCAGTCTACTTATGCTTTAAAGTTAGTAACAAACTTAATATTTGCATGTAATGTGTTTAAATGTATGTTTATTGAGTAGGAGGGATATTAGTTTCCATTTAAGTCGTATAGTTTCCACAAAACCCAGTTCCTCTCTCTAGTCAAAATTTTCAAAAAACCAGGACATCTCTCGAAAAAACCGGACAACTTGTTGTGCCTCTCGAAAAAACCTGGTCAATTTTAATAAATCATTAACTGATGCTTCTTTACGGACTTTTGTGGAAGAAAAGTAATAATTTGAACATTTTGAATACTTTTATTCCTCTTTTTTGTTTTGTTTCACTTACAATTGAGAATTTAAGCATTTTTTAGTAAACGGACAGGCGAAAAAACCTGGACCTCTCTCGAAAAAACTGGACAATTCCTCTCGAAAAAACAATCCTGTCGCCGGACACGGGACCTACCGTGGAATTGCTCAACTGATTTTTTAGGCTATTTGACTTGTCTGAACATTAAACTGAGCATAAGCTTTTTCCTAATTTATTCATTTTAAAGCAACTATTTTTTACATTCAGTGAGCCAAAACTCCTACAAAATTCTTCTGACAATTTAAATCCATGTATAATTTCATTTAAAAATCAATCTTATTCAAAAATATTAAGCTTGAACAGTTTTCTTTTTAATGGGGAAAACAGTAAAAATTGTCATTTTGGATATTTCAAAGGGAAAAACCTCTTTTAGGGTTAGGTACCTGCAAAAACTAAAAAAAATTATGTACATGTATAAATTAATTTGTACACCTTATTTTGCAATTAGACTTACAGTGTCCAATGAGATAACTTCTGAAAAAGTTAACATAGGAACAGGTGACAAAAGCTCACATGATTATCTTATTGTCTTACTTCATGTAGCCTGACTCGGTGTGTCTGACTGGGTGTACCACTATATTGAAGCTGAAATCCATTGCCTATAATAATGATCTGAGGACTGATGCCTGTTCCTGGTTGTTGTAAAGTGTTCAAGGTATAGCTGAGGTAGCCATTGTAAGACAAGGTCTGAAAAAGTACAACATTAAAATTATTCACAATACACCATAATGACATGTGGAATTAGTGCACACGATGAAACCAACATAAAGAAGCTGCTTTTTTTTTAATCACAATGGAATCACCACAATATTTACTTGTAAAGATACATTGTAGAACATAAAATTTTGATTGAATTATTTTGCATTTATGGATTTAGAAAAGACGAGACAAAACAAATAGAGCAAAGACCTAATGGAAAATGAAATTCATGTTTAACAGGAATATTCCCCATTACTGTCTGGTAACAGTATTCATTTGACTAAGATATACCATGTCTCCCAGTGGTGCTTGTGTCAAACTCCAGTACAATGGACCAGTCTGCAGTATATCTGGTATGGCCATCCATGTAGTGTTGTCTGGGATAACATTGTAAAACTGATGTCTTCTCGTGACATAGTTAGAGACTCGGTTGTCCACTGATACAGTTCTATCTGGATATCTTTTCTAAACAAAGGAAATGTAAAAAGAACTTTAACCTAAACCAAGAAATGATATAAAATGGACATGTTACAAGAGAAATCTCTTCTGAGTAAAACAGACATTGATGTACATGTATGTACTAATTTTACACAAACTGATAAATCAGCTAGCAAATCATGAAATCCTTTGTCACCCCAGTTTAACCACAGTGGCTATTTAACTTGATAATATATGTAAGTTATCAATAAATTTTGCAATCTAATTCATCAATTCATCAGAAATATTTAAATTTTTCGTAAAAAAATCCTTTTTCTTCTCTACATTTTTCGAAACTTGTGGATTGAACTTTAACCTATTGCCACCCAAAACAATAGTTTTTTCCCAACATCAAAAGCGTTTATGCAAATAAACTGAATGAATTTCTATCAAGGCATTCAAAAGATTTGCTCCTGAAACCAATTTTCCAAAGAATGGAAAGACTGACAAACTTGATGGACAGACAGAAAGCAGATTTCAATTCTCCTCCATTCCCAAAAGATGGTATGCAAATACTTAAAATGTTTACCTGTGACCAGACATAATCTGCCTGTGAACATCTAGAAGATCTACCAAAACAGAAACACTGTGTACATCCGTGCGGGTTCTCTCCATCAAAACTAAAACTGTCAGATTTACATCTAGAACAGTCCTTCCCTTCCACATTTTTCTGTAAATGTACAAAAAGGTCATAGTATTTTTTTTGTGTTCATAACAGTTACAGTAGCTTGCAGGTACAATATGTTTATTTGTTTAAGGAATAAATAATGCTTTTTCCAACATTAACTAAGAAATGATGTTAAAAAATATTGCAGTCTTGAATTTTGTTATTCAAATTTGATTTCTTTTTGTGTAATTGTATAATTTGAAGTTTTCTACAAAATATAAACATTTGTCAAATTAGTAAGCATATGGTTGGTGTAATTCAAATATCAAGATTTAATTTCTCAATTCCAAGTTATAAATCTTTCTTTGCATTTTAAATGATTTAGGGTGCTTAGGTGGCTGAGTGTTCTAAGGCTCTGGTTAAAAAAACATGCTGTTAATCACTAGTCAATTTCCAGTTTTTTTACAAAAACTAGTTGGAGCCTTCCCCGGAAGGCATATGTCGCCTGCGTATCTATGTTTGTTTGCCAAACAGGAAGTAGTTAATTTTCAGCTATAAAATTGCCTTACACCTTATAGTACTATGCGATGAAGCTACATACCAAATATCAAGAGGCTGTGGCATGTAGTTGCCTGGATAACTGTGACAAAAATTTGGCATCTATGTCCATTATATATAAAACATTAAGTATTCGTCAAACAGGAAGTAGTTATTTTTCGGGCATAAAATCCTTTTACACCTTATAGTACTATGCAATGAAGCTACATACCAAATATCAAGAGGCTGTGGCATGTAGTAACCTGGAAAACTGCGACGAAGATTTGGTATCTATGTCCATTATATACAAAACGTCAAGTATTCGTCAAACAGGAAGTGGTTATTTTTCGGGCATAAAATTGCTTTAAACCTTAATGTACTATGAAATGAAGCTACATACCAAATATCAAGAGGCTGTGGCATGTAGTTACCTGGAAAACTGCGACGAAAATTTGGCATCAATGTCCATTATACACATGTATATAAAAGTTTAAGCATTCGTCAAACAGGAAGTAGTTATTTTTCGGGCATAAAATCGATTTACACCTTATAGTACTATGTGATGAAGCTACATACCAAATATCAAGAGGCTGTGGCATATAGTTGCCTGGAAAACTGTGACGGAAATTTTTGTGACGCTGCAGGACGACGACGCTGACGACGCAAGACGACGGATAGTGCCAAAGTAACCCCTATATGTCGCTTCTGCAACACGTTGCAGGCGACATAACTACCTGAACACCAGTCTGTAAGAAGGTTTGTCATTTGCTTCCAAAGTTCTGTGTTTTCTTCCAGAACATACTGTGATTTTCTCCCCAATTAAAGCTGATCCTATTGGCTCATGTGTGTCAAAAAGAGTATAAATCCTAACCACCCCCTAACTATATTTACATCTCTGGGGAGAGGTGGAACAAAAAAATGTACTTCTAAATTTTTCTTTTCCAATATGATCCATCTTTCATCAAGACATAATATACTAACCTTGCAATTACACTGTCCTGTTCTATCATCACACTGACATTGACCTTGTGTATTACAGCTTGTGGAATTTGTCCCCTCAGCAGAGCAGAGACACAGCTGACAGGAAGGGTAGCCATAGAAACCAAATAAACAATTCTCACATTTATCTCCTGTAAAGTCAGGTAAACAATCACATTTACCAGAGTTCGGGTCACACTGCTGGCTACGAGATGATTGACTCCTGCATTCACAGGACTGGAAAATAATGATAATGTATTTCTAACTTCCAAAGAATTAAATTGCTTTGAATAAAAAAGCCATTTTTTAATTTGCCTGATTTTAAAGTGGAATTAACCTTTCATCATGTTGACACTGATGCCTATAGCATACAATTTTTAAGAAATTTATAACTTGCAGTTGAGTTTATTTCTAAAATAATGAAAGAATGTGTCCATGGGACACAGATGCCCCCGCTGGCCTCAAATAAAAAGTTGGAAGTCCCACAGGTCTGAAAGTCGCTTAAGACGCATAGTTTATCATACTAAACCATCCTACCAAGTTTCAAATCATTTGCATGTGTGGTTTCAGAGAAAAGCTTGACGAAAATTTTCACGTCAATTTTTGTATCAATCCAGCCCCAAACAGGAAGTATATGTCCGACAGGTCTAAAACTTGCTTAGGACGTATAGTTTGTCATACTGAACCATCCTACCAAGTTTCAAGCTATTCCCACATACGGTTTCTGAGAAAAGTTTGACGGACATGAGTAAAACTTAATGCCCCCCGACATGTCGTCCCGGGAGCATAAAAAAAAATCTGGTGAAGTTAAAAATGGGTGGATTTGTTAAACAGATAGCTGATGATCTACAGACCTGAAATAAATTCCCATAGTATGGAACTGATGCTCAGCATACCATAAATCAAGAGGCTATTTTTGACTCCTTGAAATCCAGTAAAAAAATAACAATGTATTCTAAAAATACTTTCCAAGATGCTGAATATGTCTCACCTTGCAACCTTTAACAGGGTCATATCCCCATGAATTAGAAACACATCTCTCACACTGAACACCAGTTGTGTAGGGAGGACATACACATTCCCCTGTGTTAGGGTCACATATATGTCCAGGCTTTGTGCAGGGTTGACATCCTGAAAAATACAGAACAATAGCAAATCAAATGCTTTTTTTAGATACATGTACTTTGGTACTTGATAGAATGGTTAACCTCTAAAACAGTGTGGTTACCTTTTATGATTTTTGTTCAATATTGTCCTTGTTCTTGTAGCAATTTTTTTTTCTTTTCATTGATTTGAAATTGGTTTTTATTGTAATAAGCATTATACATTGTATTTCTACCAACAGAAGACATCAAGCAATAACCACTGGTCACACTAAATACTGCTGGCTGATTTATTGAGGCTGTAACACATAAAATAATTCAATACAATGTTATCTATTCAAAGCATGGAGACTGAAAATTGAACTGTATTCTTTAACTCCTAAAAGAGCATGGGACTCCCCAATTTTTCTTCCAATAAATTTTATCCAAAATTTTCTGAAAATCTAATAACAGTGGCTTTTACATATTCTATGGTAAGAATTCATAATATGACTCAGTGTTAAAAGTAATGTCTTTGTGACACCACAGCAGTTTCAGGAGAACACTTACCTTTCATTTACAAAAAAAAAAAAAAACAGAAACAAAACAAACAGTGGTATTCATTCTTCCCTGTTATACTATTCTTAACCTACTTTGACATCCAAACTGAGAGAATCCATAGTACCCAGGTTTACACTGGCCACACTTCTGTCCTCCTATCCCAGCTCGACAGGGGCACTGCCCATTTCTCCTGTCACACTGTCTGTACCGAGATCCTGTAGGGTTACAATCACATGGGACACACCCTCCTCCTAAAGGTAAACCCCAGTGAAGGTCCTGAAATAGAAAAATAATAGAGTTCTTATTTCATGCAAATGTTTAAAACGGAAGCTTTTTATTACATTATTTTAAGTCTTACAAACAGCTTACCACATGTTTTATAAAGAGCTAAAAATAAGAAATATATTTACCAAAGATTCTTGTAGTTCATTACAATTATTGTATTTCTAACTTTTGCTGCTTTAATCTATATTTAGATGATTGAAAAGTAAAAAAAAAAATTGAAAACAAAAAGCAGTTTATTAAAAATGAATTAGCTTATTAGATATATCAAACTCCTAAAAAAAAGATATCAAACTGACAAGAAATGCATGCATACATATCTCGTTTGACTAGCAGAATTATTTTCTATCATTCCAATTATAGCATGCAAAAGTCTGAAAATTTGATTTGAAGGTCACTATATATATATGTTACATATTAGATTGTCCTTTAAGTTAAACTGAAAGTAAATCATTACTTCGAGCTCACAAAAGGATACCCAGGCACCAATTCATATTGAACTTTATATTGCAGAAAATACTTAAGTCCAATTATCTCCCCTGAAGATGATGAATTTGTTTTCAAACACATCTAAATATGATGTATTTTGATTAAGAGATATGTGGACAGACAGAAGGATAGGGTGATTTCTTTATACCCCAAACTTTGTTTGTGGGGTTATAATAATAACCATGCACGTTATAGGCTTTTATTTGGTTTAGAATTGACAAAATTGTATGTATTCAACATCTAGATAACCAAAATTATTTCATTACAACAGATTTTCTTCAGATATAAACTAGACAGAAAACAAAATAAAAAGACAAATATATAGAAAGTATCCAGAAACAAAATATCAATCTAGTTTCAAAATAATGCATTTAGCATTATCTGTATTAAACAGTCATGTATTGCTTGTAAAAGTCTATCATTTGATTTTCAGAAATATAAAGCTAAGAATGCTGCAAATTAAACATACAAGAAAACACAACAATAATATGAGCAATATTTCAAGTATGTTTAAAGAATTTTCACTACAGCAAAATTTCAGAAGATTCAAGGCTATGATGTTGGTCATGTTGAACTTCAAACAGTACGAGAAATTGTGTCACTTGTGTTTTAGAAGTATTCCATTAGGTATGGTATAAATTCATCCCATACAGTACTTAAGAAAGAAGCTACATGTTTGTGCACATGCCAGATATCAAAAGAATATGTGGCATGTGAAACCTTTATGTCACTTTGCATCATGTTGAAGAAAGAAATAGCAGAAATATACATAAAGCAACAAAGGAGCTAGTCAATAGAATTGAAGTGAAAGTTCAGACTTGACTAGAGAATTTCAAGAATTAATATCTAAGGATATATAAGGAGAGCTTAGAGCATGACAAGTTCATATTCAGACAATTGTAGCAGTAGCCTCCCAGTCTCCCAGATGGTAATAAAGAGCTACGCCAAGCACAGCATGATAGGACCGTAACTTGTTGAACCTGGAAGGTTGGATGCCAAATATTAAGTTATTGCATAGAAATCAAATGTCCCCAGACGTGACAAAATGGCCTTCGCCATAACATTATATGATTGCAAAAATTTTACAGTCATATAAAAATGATCTTATTCTTAGGGTGACTTTTGACCTATGTTTGGAAAAGAACAACCTACCTTGAAAATTCATTAAAATAACCCTGCCATCTCCATGAAGTATGCATTGAAAAAATTTATAAATAACTTAGCAACCTGAGGCAGTACCCTGCAGGGGGCCCCTTATAAGTAAGTAGTTGTAGAGATGCCAGAGAAAGAAATTTTAAGACTTGAGGCAGATTAATTACATGTAATATGAAGCTAGAGAAAGCAGACACTAAGAGAAGTAATATATATAGAACCTAGTACCTGACAAAGATCACATTTAGAACCAATAACGTTAGGTAGACAGTTACAGTAGCCTGTTAATGAGCTACACTGATGAGTCATGTTAGTTCCGTGAGGATCACACTTACAATCTATTTTACAAAATAAAATAGTATTATTTATGGTAAGTCATGTAAGTAATAGTTTGAACATAGTTAAATTCTGTCATAAAATAGCGTTAATATCATAAACATGTTTAAAAGTCTATTTTTGTTCTTAAGAAGTGCAAACCAAAAGTGTGATTGCATCAAATGAAAAAACAAGTTATCGAAAACACTAACATTTGCCAAAATTATTCAGTATAAAAAGTGAGTAGTTTTGACTTCAGCAAAATAAAGGAAAATACGTTTTTTTCATCATCTGCATTTGAATTTAAAATTGATAAAAAAGAAATAAGTTGTAACACTTTTTTTTTCACTTTTTTAATGCCCTGATAGAATTCGAGACGTACCAATACACCCTCTGTAAGAGAAGCCATAATAACCATCTTGACACGTGTCACACCTAAGTCCCATAACTCCTGTTTTACAAGAACACTGTCCTGAGACAGGGTTACAGTAGCTCCCAACAGAACCCTCGTCATTACAGTCACAAGGGAGACAACCTTTGTCCTTCTGACCAAATCCTCGCTATCGTATATAAATAAACATAAAAAGCTTTGTCTAAAACCATTTTGGGATCAATCATTGTCTTTAATAGTGTTAGTGTTAAATCTTTCACTGATGGTTGGTTGCCAACACCTTTTTAACATACCAGAAAAATGGTTAAAATGTATATTTCATTAAAACAATGTTAACTTTTATCTATATAATTAGTAGAATCAATCAATCATGTTTGGTAAGTATTATTATATGTACTAAGTTGTTATTTTATTTAGAGACTTTTTCCATAAAAGCATACATATTATTTAGAAAAAAGCATTAATGATATATCTGGACCATTCAAGGAAGTAAATTTCAAAGATAGCTAACCATCTCCTAAATAGGACCCACTAGCAATGCACTTTACCTTTCTTTGAATTATGATATGCTTTAAAGAAACAGTCCTTAAAATAATTGTTAATCTATCATCGTAAGTTAAAATAAATACAGTGTTAAAACACAAGCCTATACTATTGTGAGAAACAAAATTGTTAGAATATAAAGTTATACACATATTTGCATTACCTTGCAAAGGTCACATCTTCGACCACCAAAGTTGTTTTTACATTGGCACTGCCCTGTGTTGCGATCACATGTTGAACTAATGGAACCAGAGATATCACAATCACAGGCTAGAAAATACATGAACAGGAAACAGTTTAATAATAAATTAATGGTAAAATTTCAATTCCACTTTTATTCCTTGAAATAAGCAAGAGCAAAAAAAGCAGGCTCTTTGCTTTGATGTTTATAATATTTATGATGCAATTTTGTGTGAGCATGAGCTTCCCATTTAAGGTCAGCCACAGAAAAGTAATATCAAATGAAATTTTGTTTTAAGCATATTTACTCCATATCCCTTACTTTTTCAAAAACAATGTACATTGTACAAACCTGTACAGTCTCCATTGTTAGCAGTGCCAAAGAACCCTGGCTTACACACACCACACCTCTCCCCTTCAGCATTGTTGATACATTTCAGACATTTCCCTGACATAGAATCACAACTTCCTGGGTCAGAAAGGTCAATGTTTCCATGGCAATCACATCGTCTACAATAATCTCCTGGCATCAAAGGATCACCATAGTAACCAGGACCACACCTGGAGAACGAAGAGAAGGTCACCCAACAGTTGATTGATTGATATGAATTGCTTGCCTTCTGATGCTTGGGGTGAATTATACAATATTCAACAGCTTAAGATTTAAGAAGTTTATTGAAACATTTATGCCTTTTGACTTGAAAATAAGAATATAATGGTTTGTTTTACAAAGTAATTATAAGAACTTCCAACATTTCTGTTCATGTTTAATAACTAGCATCATGTTTGGTGAAAGCTTATTTTTTATGGTTTTCTTGGGTAAGAATAAATCATTTTTTTAATACACGAGATTTGATACCAAACCGAAAAAGATTGACTGAATTGTTTTCTAAAATAAAGTTGTAAAAAACAATGATTTTTTGGTCCAAAAACTTAAGAATTTACAGTATCTAAATTCATAAACATTGAAAACTTTTAAAACTTAAAATATTTAAAAAATATAAAAATAACAGACTATTGAAATAAAAACTATATACAACAGTATACATATTAATCCCATGTATCATCTTATGAACTTACAATTCACAATGTACACCAATATGTCCCTCTCTACAGTTGATACAGTGATAATTATCTTCATTAAGAACAACAGGATGCCATTCACAAGTGTCAGCAAAGTTATTCCTGGGATCAGTAGATGGACAAGCACATGGCATACAGTCTCCAGTTGTGCCTTTTGTGGGGTTACCATAGTAACCAGGTAAACATTGATCACATCTATCTCCAGTGGTATGATCCTTACAACTCTAGAAATAAATAATGAAATTAAAAGAAAAAATCTGATTTCAAACTATGTTTGTGTATGTATTTGTCTAATCATAAAAACCTGTATGTATTTTTTTTCACTTCATGATCAATACCATTTTATGTTCATTTCATCAAGGTTGTCATTTTCATCTCCGGCCTTGCTTGTTTTATGTGTTTTAATGATGTCGGCCATCCCGTGGAAAGATTCTTCCAGTGTTAACACCTAATTGCCAAACTGTTGTGTTATATTCTTTTAGACTTTGTTGTATGATTTTTTAATAACTTTGTATCTTTCTAGATCTAGTTTGCTTCTCGACGGTTTAGTAAGAGTTTTCTGGTTTCCTTTAGACCCTAGTTTATTTGTTTTATTAATATTCTAATGCAAGTTTTTTTAAACCTTTTTTTCCAACATTTTGTTAATAATGTCTTTGATGGATAGTGCAATAATACCTAAAAATTTTCATAGAGGAAGAAGGATATGTTTAGAATATGACTACTGGTATATTGATATTTCTAACTATGGCGTTCTGCACTCAATATGAACCTTAATGGAAAATTTAAAATCAATGTCAATAAAAATATTTTTTAAGCAAAATACTTGCTAAAACAAAATTCTCAAACAACAAATTATTTGGTAATATTAACTTTCCTAACAATTGATTACATAAATGGTCTTTAAATAACTCAACTTGCCATAGTTTGCACATACCAAGCACTTGCCAGTATTGGGATCACATTTATCAGCATGATTATAGCACTGACATGGCAGACATCGTCCTCCATAAATGATGTCTTCAACTCTTCTGTATCCTGGTTCACAGCTCTAAAAGATAAAGAAAAAATTATTAAACCATTGTCATGGCAGACATTGCCCTCCATAGATGATGTCTTCAACTCTTCTATATCCTGGTTCACAGCTCTAAAAGACAAAGACAAATATATTAAAGCATTTGATGACTGATATCGCCCTCCATAGATGCTGTCTTTAACTCTTCTGTATCCTGGTTCACAGATCTAAAAGACAAAGACAAATATACTAAAGCATTTGATGACTGTTATCACCCTCCATGGATGACGTCTTCAACTCTTCTGTATCCTGGTTCACAGCTCTAAAAGACAAAGACAAATTATTAAAGCATTGGAGGCAGACAACATCCTCCATAGGTGCCTTCAACTGTTCTGTATTCTGGTTCACAGCTCTGTAAAAGATAAAGACAAAGTTATTATAGAATTGTCATGGCAGACATTGCCCTTCATAGATAATGTCTAATTCTCTTATATCCTTGATCCATCTCTATAAAAGATAAAAACTTTTAAGTATAATAGAATATCAGACAGTGCCTTCCATAAATTTTTGTTTTCCACCCTTCTATTCCATGGTGTACAATACATCATAGTTTACATTAATATGAAAGACAAGGCTCTCCATAAAGATTGATTAAATTGTCAAAACCCATAACCCTAAAGCTGACTTAGAAAAAGGTCCACTCCCCATGCAAGTACATATATATTGGGGCTTTTTGTAGTTGTTTTTGTTTGGTAAATCACAATTAGAAGAGTACATAAACACCTATACATACCCAAAATGACAAATTACCTTGCTTTCTCTTGTTTTGCAACACAACAAAACAAGAAATTTATAAAGTAGAGGAAAAGAGTAAAGTAAAATATTACAAAGAAATGTCTTGTATGAAGACATTGTCTATCCATCCTCATCTTTCCAGCTTTGTTAAGTGTAGCCCGTAATTACCTCACAAGACAATCCATGATAGCCTCTAGGACATATACATTTTTCCACTGTTGGTAGTGTCAGGTTACTGGAGGAGGCAGCACTAACTGTCTCTAAGGTGACACTCTTAAGGCTGAAAAATTAAAACAATATCAAATACATTTATCTATTCTGCACAATAAAATGGGGGCTTTTGTACAAATTTAAGGACTTTAAGGGAATAAGTTGCATCATTTTTTCATGGCCACCTCTGGAATCATTATCTCTTAATCTCAACCTCTGGATCTATAACAAACTTAAGCCTTTGACAAAAGTTTATGCTTAATTTATCTAACAAGTGTGGCCACTGAAAGTATGTCTCACCTGCCGGCACCATCACTAAAATCAACTACCTAAGCTTTCATTTCTTGATATAAACACAAAAAGTGTCTGTATACCTAATAACAGATACCTAGTTATTATACTATTCAAGCAATCCATTGTCCACACAAGTATTACAAAAAGTTTTCTGTCTGAAAAAAAAAACCTAAGTTCACAGAGTCACTGGAGCGTAAAAATGGGGTCATGGTCACATGGCATGGTGACAGTTGCATTGTCCATAACTGCAACTGTCTGTATACCTAATATCAGATGCCTAGCTAATATACTTTTCCAGCAATTCATCCTTCACAAAAGTCTTACAAAAAAGTTTACGGCCTGAAAAAAGACCTAAGTTCACAGAGTCACTGGAGCATGAGAATGGGGTCAGGGTCACATGGCATGGTGACAGTTGCGCAGACCATAACCTGAACTGTCTGTATACCAAATATCAGATGCCTAGCTAATATACTTTTCCAGCAATTCATCATCCACAAAAGTCTTACAAAAAAGTTTACGGCCTGAAAAAAGACCTAAGTTCACAGAGTCACTGGAGCGTGAAAATGGGGTCACGGTCACACAACATGGTGACAGTTGCGTAGACCATAACCTGAACTGTCTGTATACCAAATATCAGATGCCTAGCTATTATACTTTTCAAGCAATTCATCGTCCACAAAAGTCTTACAAAAAAGTTTACGACGCCGCCGCTGGAAAGTAATACCTATGTCTCGCCTTCCGCGACTATTCGTCGCAGGCGAGACAAAATTCAAGAACAAAACATTTATTTGCATTAAATACTGTACACGTGTATTACTGTGAACATTTAATAAAGGGTTCAACTCAATAAATGTTATTGTGCATTAAATTGAAAGGTAACTATATACTTACTACAATGTTTTCTGTGCTGAGTGATAAGTTGCTCTGATCAGCAGTCTCTCCACATTGTACAGGACTGTCATAAACTCTTTCCTACTGACAGGTTGTAAGTCTGCATACCTCCCTGTACCTACAATCTTGTACCAGTTCTGTTCAGTCATCGTCAGTCTCTCGGTGTGGTCACTGTTATCCCGTACATAACCCTTACCGCTGGCTAATGTTAAGTTACCACCCTGAAATATCAAAAGAAAAGAATTGCTAAGTATGTAAACCATATTTAATTAATCACAATAAAATGTTTTGAATTAATAAAACAATAAAAAGTGCCCAAATAAAAGATTACCGGTACGTCATTTCAAATGCAGCATTTTTAACTTTATAAACAACTGGTTGCAATAAGTTGTGCTAATATTTGTCATCAAACATTGAAATCAACATCCTAAGTAGAATCATAAATGTCTTCTTTAAATGTTTGTCAATGAACAGACAAATGGGCAGACATGATTGCAATATATCCCCCTCTGTAAGGAATGGAGGTTTAATTTCAATCTTCAGTATACTACAATCGAGCAATCATAACATACTAGAGACCTTTCAAGAGACAAAAATTGGTCCAAATGGTTACTAATTGTCAAAATTATCAGCATTTTTTGTCGTAGATTTTTCTAAATTGATGCAAATTCATTGATTATTCTTAGCTTTGCCATTCAAACATAACTTCTACTCTTTTAAACTTACTTGCATTATAACATTAATGTCATAGATATGTCTCTGGATAGGTGCAGTGGTGTCTGTATTATATTGTAAGGTGTATTCTAATGTCCCTCCGTAGGATGTCAACTAAAATTAGATATTCAATATGTTAGGAATTTTGCATCTTCAGAATTGAATATGTTTACAGTAAACATCAAACATACTTTGTCATAAGCAGTGTGTAATATGTATCTTATGAAGAAATTCTGATAATCTTTTTATGTTAAAAGGCTCAATATCTAAACTTATTTGGATAGAAATGAAATAAAATAGAATGACATAAACATATTAATTTTGCATGAAAAAGATACTTCAAAACACTTTACTGTGGATTCATTTATTTTCAATTTTCATTGTTCCCCCCGAAACACTGTTTGTTAAGATTTTTTATTTGGTGGTCTGCACATGTTTGCTAAGTAAACAAAGTAAAAATAACTTAAAAATAACTCATTGTTTGATTCTTATTTTTGTGCTTAGAAAATTGTGACAACATTTTTGCATGCATGTCCACTATGTGACAAATTAAAGTAGATGACAAAGGCATTAAAAATCACTATTCATCATATGGTACTTACAGGGTAAAGCTATATGCAATGTATCTGATCTCTCACTGAGTCATGTTGTTGATTAAAGTCTTTAGGAAATTATGTTATGGAAAGAAGGACAGAAGGAAGAAAGGAAGAAGGGACAAACTAACAAGGGCTAAACAGTATACCCTCTCTTCTTCTATGCAAGGGTAAAAAAAGTCTTATACACATCAAACAGCATACCCTATTTCCCAGATATTTAATTGTAGCTTGCCAATAATATATAACATCTGAAGTAGGTTCTATGGAGTTTTGAGAAGTGGCTGGGTAGGAGAGGTACTCTAACCACCCCTGAGGGTTACTCTGCACAAACAAGGTGAAGCCATTAGTATCCAGGGTTGTCACAGTCCATCCACTCATTCCTCCTATCAGATTAGATATCTGAAAAGAAAATAAGTTCACTCTTGATATAATTTATTACAATTCTTAGATTCAGGTTTTGCTTTTCTAACTGATAAAAATAGGGCATGTAATGGAACATTAAATGATACCCCGCCACGTTAATATCAAAAGTTCATAAAATTTGATTTCAAAGTGGCCTATCTCGAAAACTGTTTTTCAGATCATGCTGCAAATTAAACTTGACCTGTATTTTATTGTACTCAATAGCTGTACAAAATATCAATTGAATCCCATGACGTGTTTTCAAGTTATTGGTCGGAAACTCAAAATTTCATAAAATTTGATTTTTCAAAGTGGCCTATCTCGAAAACTATTTTTTGGATCATGCTGAAAATCTAACTTGACCTGTATTTTATTGTACTAAACAGCTGTGCAAAATATCATCAAAATCCTTCGACGCGTTTTCAAGTTATTGGTGGGAAACTCAAAATTTCATGAAATTTGATTTTTCAAAGTGGCATATCTCGAAAACTATTTTTTGGATCATGCTGGAAATCGAACTTGACCTGTATTTTATTGTACTAAACAGCTGTGCAAAATATCATTCAAATCCTTTGACGCGTTTTCAAGTTATTGGTCGGAAACCTTCGGGGGACGGACAGACAGATGGACGGACAGACGGACGGACAGACGGACGGACGGACAGACACCGAAAAAAACTGAGGGTATAACATAATACCCTGCCACTTCGTGTGGCGGGGTATAAAAACAAAAAAAAAGGATACCCACTGATTCATATTGGACTCTATACTACCATTAAACCTCAAGTCCAATTATCTCCCTTGAAAGATATCCAAGATTGATGACAATTCATCATGCACATCTACATGTGATGTACTTCCTTCATGTAAAGTTCATCAAAGGAGGAGTTGCACTTACAAGGTCTCACATTGAATACTTTAATTCACATTCTCCACTTAATGATACCCGTGAGCAATGAATTCTACATGCACATATACACCTTCATGTAAAGTTTCATCAAAATCCGTGTAATGGTTTAAGAGTAGAAGCACTTACAAGATCTGTGGACAGACAGACAGACAGACAGGGTGATTCCTATATTCCCCTCCAAACTTTGCTTGCCAAGGGGTATAATTACGTTGGAAAATGAAATATTATCTTTCTTTCTTTAGTATAAACTTTCTTTTACTTAAAAGGGAAACAAGCTTAGTTTATGTGAATCCCTCTCCAGTTTGCAGTATGTGAATGTGGATTTTTTAGCTAGCTGTTCAAAACATTTGGCCTTCTTATTTTTTCATTGAACTTCATTATTTCATAAATTTGAAGTCAAAATACTTATTGTTTTCTACTTAACTCTTGTTTAATTAAAGCATATCTAATGAAAGACAAGTTAGTTTCTATTTCATCTAATAGCTCATTTGTAGAACAACTGATATGTTAGTGAGATTTTGGTGATACCTTCATTCTCTTTAGATCAGAGCTCTGGCAGACAGAAGATATTCCAAAACAGAAACATTTAGTACAGCCATCAGGATTATTTCTGTCTAGATGATAATATCCTGACTTACAATGGTCACAGTTTACTCCTTCTACATTGGCCTAGAAAAACAGAACAATACATAGCTTGTTGTTTCCTGTAAGCCGGCAAATTTTCAAGTAATTTTTGCCGTAGGAGGATTAAATTTTAGATTGCACAGTTTAATCCACGCAGTAATGATATTGTCCATAGACTACAAAGACAGCTATATCTGTGCTTTTAATTTTCAATAGCATGGTCTACGGGAAAATTGCGCAAATAAAACTGCCATGAAAATTTCATGGTATAGTATAATAAAAGAAATGATGTAAGAACTTGTTTCTTTAACTGATATAAATATAGATTTGGTTTGTGTAGGGTTTACTGTAAGATACTCCTTGAATAGAACTCAATTAATATACAAAACACTTTACAATGAAAATATATATTAGGGCAAATAGAAATCTAATTAAGATATGGTTCTAAATGTGTTCTATCGAACTTCTTGGTTGATGCCAAATTGTTAATTGTATAACCGTTTTTTTTTGTTTTATTTGGTGTATCTCTAAATTTATTTTCTTTGAAACTTTATTTCTAAACTTTGACACATGCCAATAAGTAACCCCAGTTTACTTCTATTTACCTTGCAAACACAATTCCCATCACACCTAGAAGGATCTACTGACCCAGCAGCATTACATGGACAAGGTTTACAGTAAGGGTAACCATAGTAACCATAGGCACAAGTAGTACACTGGCTCCCACCAAAACCTGGCTTACAAATACAGTCTCCTGGTTGCTGTAAATAAAAGCAATTTTTGTGAAAGAGATAAAATTGTTAGTTACTGTAAAAGTGGAAATTTTTGTAATGATTTGTGTGTGTGTGTGTGTGTGAACTATCTTGTCATCCAAAAAATAAAAAATAAAACAAGGATTGAATGCTGAATTGCTGATAAAAGATTAGCTACTTTTTTGGAAACAATACTTTGCTAATGCATTTCAAAACAGAAATCATAAAATGTAAACAATGCAGAAATATTCAGTTTTTCAGTGAATAAATTGGTGCCCTACTAACACTACATGTGTAGATAGGTAAATTAAAGTTGGTTCAAGTCTTTTATATGTAAGTAAAACACAGACTCTTAGTTTATTGTCTTGAGCATGCTTACTCTTCCTTTTTTTTCATATTGAGTTGCATATTCTAATCACTCCTTACATCTTCACTTACATGACCCTGACTGACCCTGCTATTGTCAGGGTAACATTGATGGGTATATCCCAAACTCTCCCTACATCTCTACTTACATGACCCTGCTATCATCAGGGTAACATTCATCAGTAGATCCTTAACTCTCCCTTCATCTTTACTTACATGACCCTGACTAACCCTGCTATCATCAGGGTAACATTGATCAGTAGATCCCAAACTCTCCCTAAATCTCTACTTACATGACCCTGACATCATCAGGGTAACATTGATCAGTAGATCCTAAACTCTCCCTACATCTCTACTTACATGACCCTGACTGACCCTGCTATCATCACGGTAATCCCAAATTCTCCATACATCTCTACTTACATGACCCTGACTGACCCTGCTATCATCAGGGTAACATTGATCAGTAGATCCCAAACTCTCCCTACATCTACACTGGCGACAGGGATATGGATCTGTTTGGGGGGTATTCAGTGGTCTGTAGTAGCCATCAATACATTTCTCACAGTTTATACCAGTTGTATAATCCTAGATGAAAAGACAAAAACACAAAATAACAGTAAAATAATAATACAGTGTTTAATATTGAATACTTGATTTATTTCTTTTTCAACGATTGGTAATTAGTTATTTTATATTTTATATGATTGATACTTTGCAAATTATAATAATTATTAGTTGCATGGGATTTTTGTGGTTTTAAGCTTTGTTTTGACCTTCTTAAAAATCAATTAATAAAGGTTAAGCTAAAATGTGCTGTCATGATCTGTAATACCATCATCCTTGTATTTTTGAGACTTGTATTTGTAGATCATGCTTTTTTTTCTTTTTAAAAGTGTCTACTTAGGGCTACCAGTTTTGCTTTTCCAATTGAATTAAAGAGAGCTTTTAATACAGATTTTGCATTAAATGACATTTTGTTTTGTAAATGAACTTCGATACCCCATACCTTACAGTTTAGACAGACCCCTCCTCCGTCATACTCTCCTTGCATATTTAAGCTTAACCTCTGGGATGCAACTGTGGCATTATAAACACAATCAGTGGCATGGTTGTGGCAATTACACTCTGAGAATATAAAACAAAGAATTTACAAATACATGTACCTTATGGGTTGTTTAAATGGCACAAGGAATCCAGTACATTTTTTTTAAAAGCAGACCCCCAAAAATTAGTTTCAAAAATATTACCCCTTTTGGTCCCTTAATTCCATAGGGTTTCTGCTACATTTAATTTTTGTCCCTTTGCTCCCTACTTTCATATTGGAAATAGGGGATGTCACAAAAATTAATGCTTAATTTAGTGAATGCAATACTTGACAAGAATGAATTAGCCAAAGAATTTTTGGACAATAAACAATTGGTGCCTAATTTCTTGACAGAAAAGAGGGATGCCAAAATTAATCCATCATTTTGTATCCACTTCCTTACATCTTTTTTTCAAAATTCTACCAGAAATATAAAGTTACATATTTCAAAAATTTGACAACATTTGGCTATTTCTTAAAAAATAATAAATTTATCTGTTTGGTCATTGTTGTAATATTTTTGGCTTCTGTTTTTTTTTTTATCAAATCTAATGTTCTACCGGTTTTCCAAGTTATTTACTCCTAGCGTGTCTGATGAAGGTTAATCCAGAAAAGCGCTTCACACGCAGTGAAATTTTGCATTGTACATTTATCAAAATCATTTCAATATGTGGATTGTGTCTTTCTGGCACATATTCCATATTCTTTCATTTTTAATATTATTTCAGAGTTTGGCTTTAGTGCCGTGTGGAGGCCGTAGAAAGCTTGCCCGTGCTTCAGTTGTATGCTCTTATATATTTTCGAGTACTGGAATATGTGTTGGAAAGACACGTTTACATATTTCCAAAATTTGACAACATTTGGCTATTTCTTAAAAAATAATAAATTTATCTGTTTGGTCATTGTTGTAATATTTTTGGCTTCTGTTTTTTTTTTTTATCAAATCTAATGTTCTACCGGTTTTCCAAGTTATTTACTCCTAGCATGTCTGATGAAGGTTAATCCAGAAAAGTGCTTCACACACAGTGAAATTTTGCATTGTACATTTATCAAAATCATTTCAATATGTGGATTGTGTCTTTTTGGCACATATACCATATTCTTTCGTTTTTAATATTATTTCAGAGTTTGGCTTTAGTGCCGTGTGGAGGCCGTAGAAAGCTTTCCCGTGCTTCAGTTGAATGCTCTTTTATATTTTCGAGTACTGGAATATGTGTTGGAAAGACACGTTTACATATTTCCAAAATTTGACAACATTTGGCTACTTCTTTAAAAACAAGAGGCTCCCAAGAGCCTGAATCGCTCACCTAATTTACACAGATACATATATTTGTAGATATTATTGTGCTTAACCATATGCGATTTAAATTTCTGAAATATCTTGGTTAGTTTTTAAGATATTGGGCTTAATAAGTGCAAATTTGGCGAAAATTAGGAAAAAGAACAATAACTCCCACATCAGAGTTATATTAGCAAAAAAATGCAATTTATCCCTATGTTATATTTTTAGCCATGGTGGCCATGTTTTTTTACGAATAAAAAATCTGACAATAGAGTTGTAGCAGATAAGCTATTAAACAATGAAAAATGGTAAATTTTGACGCTTTAAGGGCCATAACTCCTAAAAGAAATGGTTCTACAGCTTTGACCTAATTACATGAAACGTAGATCTTGACATGTTTAATCATATGCAATTTGAATTTTTAAAATATCTTGTATAGTTTTCAAGATATAGGGCTAAATAAGTGCAAAATTTTCAAAAAATCCAGAAAAAGGGCAATAACTCCTATGTCGATTGTTTGATCTTCTTGAAAATTTCTGAGCAGGTAGATCTTGAGATGCTGATCACTTTTGTATCCCATCAGAATTTTGATATCTGTAACTATTTTAGAGTAATTAGCAAAAAACTGCAATTTACCCCTATGTCCTATTTTTAGCCATGGCAGCCATATTTTTTGACGAATCAAAATCTGAACAATAGAATTGTAGCAATTATGCTATTAAGCAACTGTGCCAAGTTTGGTTGAAGTTGGATGCATGGTGTCAGACAAGTTCATCTTTGAAATTCAGGGGAAAAGTAATGAAAAATGGTAAATTTTGACGCTTTAAGGGCCATAACTCCTAAAAGAAAGGGTTCTACAGCTTTGACCTAATTACATGAAACGTAGATTTTGACGTGCTTAATAATATGCAATTTGAATTTTTAAATTATCTTGTATAGTTTTCAAGATATAGGGCTAAATAAGTGCAAAATTTTGAAAAAAATCCAGAAAAAGGGCAATAACTCCTACATCGGTTGTTGGATCTTTTTGAAAATTTCTGGGCAGGAAGATCTTGAGGTGCTGATCACTTTAACCCTATGCCAGAATTTTGATATCTGTCACCGTTTTTGAGTTATTTGCAAAAAACTATATTTGACCCCCCTGTTCTATTTTTAGTAACAGCGGCCATGTTTTTTGACGTATCAAAAATCCCAACGCAAACTTTTTGCACAATACCCTAAGGAACAACCATATCAAGTTTGGCTGCAATTGGCCAAGCAGTTTCAGAGAAGAAGATGTTTGAAACAAGAGGCTCCCAGGAGCCTGAATCGCTCACCTGGTCTTGATAATGATGTCAACACTTTAAAGACTTTTGTAGAGCTAAATGAGCTGAACATTAAAGCAAGCAACAGCTGTTCTCTATCTATTATAGTTTTCATTCTATAAGCTAACAAGACCAATCGATGTCTGGCCCTGCGTCGCACGGCAAAACGTTGAACCATGTACGTTCTAGGCCCAATATGGACCGACAATAATTTTTGACACTTGCATCCTATGGTGGACTTACAAAGCATATTTGTCACATGCAACCCAATATTAAAAATGTATTAAAAAAATAAAGTTTCTATTTTCCCCTTAACTTGTAAAAAAAAATTTCTAAATTACAACGTAAATAAAGAAGAGGCTCCCAAGAGCCTGAATCGCTCACCTGAACTACACAGATACATATATTTGTAGATGTTATTGTGCTTAACCATATGCGATTTAAATTTATGAAATATCTTGGTTAGTTGTAAGATATTGGGCTTAATAAGTGCAAATTTGGCAAAAATTAGGAAAAAGAACAATAACTGCCACATCAGCAGTCAGATCTTACTTTTTGATCACTTTTTGATTCTTGCACAATTTTGATATCTGAAACCAATATTGAGTTATTAGCAAAAAAATGAAATTTGCCCTTATGTTTTATTTTTAGCCATGGTGGCCATATTTTTTTACGAATCAAAAATCTGAACGATAGAGTTGTAGCATATATCAAACAGTGTGCCATGTTAAGATGCAGTTGGTCTTACCGTTTCAGACAAGTCAGGGGAAAAGTAATGAACAATTGTAAATATTGACGCTTTAAGAGCCATAACTCCTATAAGAAATGGTTCTACAGCTTTGACCTAATTACATGAATTGTAGATCTTGATGTGCTTAATCATATGCAATTTGAATTTTTGAAATACCTTGTATAGTTTTCAAGATATAGGGCTACATAAGTGAAAAATTTTGAAAAAATCCAGAAAAAGGGCAATAACTCTTATGTCGTTTGTTGGATCTTCTTGAAAATTTCAGAGCAGGTAGATCTTGAGTTGCTAATCTCTTTGGTCTCCCATCAGAATTTTGATATCTGTTTTTGAGTTATTTGCAAAAAACTGTAAGTTGACCCCTATGTTCTATTTTAAGCCATGGAGGCCATATTTTTTTACGAATCAAAAATCCAAACGATAGAATTGTAGCATTAATGCTATTAAACAACTGTGCCAAATTTGGTTGAAGTTGGATGTATGGTGTCAGACAAGTTAATCTTTGAAATTCAGGGTAAAAGTACTGAAAAATGGTAAATTTTGACGCTTTAAGGGCCATAACTCCTAAAAGAAATGGTTCTACAGCTTTGACCTAATTACATGAAATGTAGATCTTGATGAGCTTAATCATATGCAATTTGAATTTTTAAAATATCTTGTATAGTTTTCAAGATATAGGGCTAAATAAGTGCAAAATTTTGAAAAAATCCAGAAAAAGGGCAATAACTCCTACATTGGTTGTTGGATTTTTTTGAAAATTTCTGGGCAGGTAGATCTTGAGGTGCTGATCACTTTTACCCTATGCCAGAATTTTGATATCTGTGACCGTTTTTGAGTTATTTGCAAAAAACTGTATTTGACCCCCCTGTTCTATTTTTAGCCATGGCGGCCATGTTTTTTTACGAATCAAAAATCCAAACGACAGTTTTGTAGGCCATACCCTAAAGATCAACTACACTAAGTTTAGTTTCAATTGGACTTATGGTGTCAGAGGAGTTAACGTTTGAAAAAGTTTACGGACGGACGACGTACGACGGACGACTGACGCCAAGTGACGCCAATAGCTCACATGACCCTTCGGGTCAGGTGAGCTAAAAAGCTAACGGACGACGGAAGACGGACGCAAAGTGATGGCAATAGCTCACATGACCCTTCGGGTCAGGTGAGCAAATAATAAATTTATCTGTTTGGTCATTGTTGTAATATTTTTGGCTTCTGTTTTTTTTTTTATCAAAACTAATGTTCTACCGGTTTTCCAAGTTATTTACTCCTAGCATGTCTGATGAAGGTTAATCCAGAAAAGCGCTTCACACGCAGTGAAATTTTGCATTGTACATTTATCAAAATCATTTCAATATGTGGATTGTGTCTTTCTGGCACATATTCCATATTCTTTCGTTTTTAATATTATTTCAGAGTTTGGCTTTAGTACTGTGTGGAGGCCGTAGAAAGCTTCCCCGTGCTTCAGTTGTATGCTCTGATATATTTTCGAGTACTGGAATATGTGTTGGAAAGACACGTTTACATATTTCCAAAATTTGACAACATTTGGCTATTTCTTAAAAAATAATAAATTTATTTGTTTGGTCATTGTTGTAATATTTTTGACTTCTGTTTTTTTTTTTATCAAATCTAATGTTCTACCGGTTTTCCAAGTTATTTACTCCTAGCGTGTCTGATGAAGGTTAATCCAGACAAGAGGCTCCCAGGAGCCTAAATCGCTCACCTGGTCTTGATGTCAACCCTATATTTTGTAGAGCTAAATGAGCTGAACATTTAAGCAAGCAACAGTTTTTCTTTATCTATTATAGTTTTCATTCTATAGACCAAAAACACAAAAAACCGTTATTTTAGGGGCCGTAACCCCTATAAGGGGTCATCTGACAACTTCAACCCTATGGAGACTTTTGTAGAGCTTTATGCGCTGAACATTTAAGCAAGCAACAGCTTTTCTCTATCTGCTATAGTTTTCATTCTAAAGGCCAAAAACATGAAACAGGTTATTTTAGGGGCTGTAACCCCTTTAAAGGGTCATCTGACAACTTCAATCCTATTGAGACTTTTGTAGAGCTAAATAAACTGAACATTTAAGCAAGCAACAGCTTTTCTCTATCTGCTATAGTTTTTATTCTATAGGCCAAAAACATGAAAAACCGTTATTTTAGGGGCCGTAACCCCTATTAAGGGTCATCAGACGACTTCCATCCTTTGGAGACTTTTGTAGAGCTAAATGAGCTGAACATTTAAGCAAGCAACAGCTTTTCTCTATCTGCTATAGTTTTCTTTCTATAGGCCAAAAACATGAAAAAACAACATTTTAGGGGCCGTAACCCCTATAAGGGGTCATCTGACAACTTCGACCCTATGGAGACTTTTGTACAGCTAAATTAGCTGAACATTTAAGCAAGCAACAGCTTCTCTCTATCTGCAATAGTTTTCATTCTATAGGCCAAAAACATAAAAAAACATTATTTCAGGGGCCGTAGCCCCTATAAGGGGTCATCTGACAACTTCAACCATATGGAGACATTTGTAGAGCTAAATGAGCTGAACATTTAAGCAAGCAACAGCTTTTCTCTATCTGCAATAGTTTTCATACTATAGGGCAAATACTTTAAGGGGCTGTAACCCCTATAAGGGGTCATCTGACAACTTGGACCAAATGGAGACTTTTGTAGAGCTTTTAATGCTGAAGCAGTAGGATGCCATCAGATTTCATCTATCTCTTATACGTTTTAATTTACAAGCCAAAAACAGTAGTCTGACCCCCCTGGTCTATTTTTAGCAACGGCCACGTTTTTTGACGAATCAAAAATCCCCACATCAGTTCTGTGGGGGATACCCTAAGGTACCATCAGACTAAATTTGGTTTGAATCTGTTCAGCCGTTTCAGAGAAGAAGAAGTTTGAAGAAAAGTTAACGACAACGACGACGACGACGGACGACAACAACGACGACGACGACGGACGACGACAGACGACGTCGACGACGGACGCCAAGTGATGGCAATAGCTCACATGGCCTTTGGCCAGGTGAGCTAAAAAGCGCTTCACACGCAGTGAAATTTTGCATTGTACATATATCAAAAGCATTTCAATATGTGGATTGTGTCATTCTGGCACACATTCCATATTCTTTCGTTTTTAATATTATTTCAGAGTTTGGCTTTAGTGCTGTGTGGAGGCCGTAGAAAGCTTCCCGGTGCTTCAGTTGTATGCTCTTATATATTTTCGAGTACTGGAATATGTGTTGGAAAGACACGTTTACATATTTCCAAAATTTGACAACATTTGGCTATTTCTTAAAAAATAATAAATTTATCTGTTTGGTCCCCGAGGTTAGCCCGCTCCGGCACCAACACTTTTTGAGTAGGAGAATACATCAAAGATTTAAATTATCCGTCTAAATTTCAAAATTGTCTAAACCCTAAGGTGCTTCCTACCCCAGACATAGGTTGATTATCTTAGTAATAATTTGGTTACCCAGTTTGGTATTTTTGGTTATACTGTTCTATGCTCTTCATATTTATACAGTGTTTGGCATTTTCAATATTTTTGGTAGAGCACCTCTGATGAGTCTTGAATAGACGAAACGCGCGTCAGGCGTAGCAAAATTTATTGTCTGGAACTTTGTTGTTATTTGTATTTTGTAATATTTTTGGCTTCTGGTTTGTTTTTTTTCAAATCTAATGTTCTACCGGTTTCCAAGTTATTTACTCCTAGCGTGTCTGATGAAGGTTAATCCAGAAAAGCGCTTCACACGCAGTGAAATTTTGCATTGTACATTTATCAAAATCATTTCAATATGTAGATTGTGTCTTTCTGGCACATATTCCATATTCTTTCGTTTTTAATATTACACTATTTGAACCATTTATTTTTAAATAAAGAGAGAGGCCAAAAATCAATCCCATCCATCCTTTTATGGTAAGGTACCAGTACTTTATTGTTAGATTTCATAGCAATTGGCAAAACTACTGCAGCACCAAAGTTATTGTTGGATCCAATTTTTTTTTTTTCCCCTTTTGGGCCCTTAATTTCTAAACAATTAAAGGAGGGACCATCATAATCAATCCAATTATCCTTTTATGGTATGAAACATTTAAGTAAAATTTCACAGCATTTGGTTAACCAGAACAAAAGTTATTTAGGGAACAAACAAAAATGTGGCATTTTTTGGCCCCTTTTGGAACCATCCCATTTTATGGCGGCAAATTTCTGTAAATGCTTTTGATACTGGAAAGTTAGAGAGTAATGTAGACTTTGTGTAAAGGTTTTGCTTTTAACTTTTTTCCATATTGTTGTTTTACAAAACACCAACTTTGTTGAGGATTAATAATGTTAATCCAGAGTGGTTTACTTACTTTCACATCCTTTGCCAAGGTGCCCTGGTTGCCATGACTTCTGGTGGTATCCAGGACAACACATCTCACAGTTGTTACCACAGGTATTGTGGATACAATCACACGAAAGTCTCTACAATAATCAGTCAATGTATGCCAAAAAAATTCCAACTAGAATCATCCTGAGTTCACTCCCTTATGACTTGAGTCATATTGCTGATTGCAGTTTAGTTGCTTTGTTTGTACTGTTTGTTATGTAATGTGTTTCTCTTTGTTTTATCTGAGTTTTTTGCACTGATTTTGTCTTGGTGATATTCAATTGCCCCATTTGTTATTTTATTATCGAACAACTTCATTATTCCTTCCCTAATGGTGAAATTTTCATTAATTTATGACTTAACCATGGAAATCAATTTTCTAATACTATATATTATGAAATCTTGGTTGATAAACAACATCATTTTATGTGATGACAAGACAAAGGACAACAGATAACAATTTGAAATTCTTCAGATTAAAGTGATTTTGGAAGAAACTATTTAGAAGGAAAATCATTTGCCTATAAACTTTTTTTCACCTATCTGTAATATATCAACTTTCAAGCCAGAAATAAAGTGTTCAAAGAATGATAACTCCATAGTACTACATACATCCGAGCCTTGAACAGGTTTACATCTACCAGCATGTCCGTAGCAAATACACTGTCCACCGACTGATATGTCTTTTATGGAATAAAAATACTGAAAAAGATAAAAGATTGAAATAATTACACTGTCCACTCACTGATGCATGTATGTCTTTCATATATAGAATATTAAATTGAATAGAACAATGAGTTTATAGGACACAAATAGCCCACACAGGCAGTCTAAGTCCAATTGTTTAAGGACATACAGTTTATCCAAACAGTCTCAAATTTTTATGTATGGTTTCTGAAAAAAATGTTAAGACAGACAGATATGAGAAAACCTTATTTACCCCAAGAATAACATAATAAAAAATTTTGAATATATTAAAATATTGAAAAAATTAGGCCAACCTGGAAAAATATCACTATAGCTAATTCATAAACAATATTTTATGTATATGCATAAAATTTTAATATTGGCAAAATCAAATAATACATGCAGTTTACCCCTTATTGCTAATTTGGAGTTATGGCATTCACAAATAAAAAGCTTCGCCGAGCGCAGCATGATACGACCGCAACATCTTGAACCCTGTACGTTTTAGGCCCAATATGGATAGTCTATTGCTCTGGACATGGTGGACTGACAAAGATTTTTGACACATGCTTCTCTGATGGACTTTCGACCCAGCGGGAAAAATAAATATCAATTTTGTATTCTACCCTTGAAAAGAATAATGTTTTGGGAAAAAATCAAAAATCGAACCAGAAATTTTTTTAAATTATGATTACAGCCTCTTAGGTAATGAGCGAAAACAAGAGGCTCCCAGGAGCCTGAATCGCTCACCTGACATACATGCCTGAAGTAAAGGTTATAAGGCAAAATCGATTTAACGTTGAAAGGGTCATAAGATTAATAAGGGGGTCATCTGACAATATGGTGGATCTAAAGGTGCTGATCACTTTTGTTCTCAATCAAAATCTAAAAATCTGTCACCCTTTTTGAGTTATTTGCAAAAAAAATGCAGTTTAACCTAATGTTCTATTTTTAGCCACAGCGGCCATATTTTACAACCAATCAAATATCCCCACAACAGTTCTATACACCTAATAATAATAAACAATAATACCAAGTTTGGTTCCAATTGGACTTAAAGTGTCAGAGGAGTTAATATTTTCAATATAAGGAAATGCAGTTAAATGCTCAATTTTGACATTCCAAGGGCAATAACTCCTCAAAGGAAGGGTCCTACAACGTTGACCATGTTAGGAATTTTGTAGATCTTGATACGCTTAACAATATGCAATTTAAATTTCTCAAATATCTTGTATAGTTTTCAAGATATTGAGCTAAACAGGTGCAAAATTTGCAAAAAATCCACAAAAAGGGCAATAACTCCTACATGGGTAGTTGGATTTTCTTCAAAATTTCAGAGCTGGTAGATCTTGAGGTGCTGATCACTTTTGTTCGCAATCAAAATTTTGAAATCTGTCACCGTTTTAGAGTTATTTGCAAAAAACTGCCATTTACCCCTATGTTCTATTTTTAGCCATGGCGGCCATGTTTTACGACCAATCAAAAATCCCCACATCAGTTCTATACACCTAATGCTAATAAACAACTATACCAAGTTTGGTTCCATTTGGACTAAAAGTGTCAGAGGAGTTAACGTTTTCAATGTAATGAGGAAATGCTGTTAAAATGCTAAATTTTGACGTTCTAAGGGCAATAACTCCTAAAAGGAAAGGTCCTACAACGTTGACCCTGTTACATATTTAGTAGATCTTGATGTGCTTGACAATATGCAATTTAAATTTCTCAAATATCTAGTATAGTTTTCAAGATATTGAGCTAAACAGGTGCAAAATTTGCAAAAAATCCACAAAAAGGGCAATAACTCCTACATGGGTCGTTGGATTTTCTTCAAAATTTCAGGGTAGGTAGATCTTGAGGTGCTGATCACTTTTACCCAATGCCAGAATTTTGATATCTGTAGCCGTTTTAGAGTTATTTGCAAAAAACTGCATTTTACCCCTATGTTCTATTTTTAGCCATGGCGGCCATGTTTTAAGACGAATCAAAAATCCCCATATCAGTTCTAAACACCGAATGCTAATGAACAACCATACCAAGTTTGGTTGCAATTGGACTTATGGTGTCAGAGGAGTTAACGTTTTAAAAAGTTTACGGACGACGGACGACGGACGGACGGACGACGGACGCCAAGTGATGACAATAGCTCACCTGACCCTTCGGGTCAGGTGAGCTAAAAAAGGTGGGGGTCCCAAAAATTTATTCTTAAATTTAGAATGGCTACTTGGCAAGGATGAACTTGTAAAAAAAAATTTTTTTATCAGATAAGAAATAAAAAAGTTACAATTTTGGCCCCTTTTGGTCCCTAATAACATAACAGTAAATAAAAAGCTACGCCAAGCGCAGCATGATACGACAGCAACAAGTTGAACCCTGTACGTTGGAGGTCCAGTATGGATAGTCCATTGCTTTGGTCACATGAAGCCCATGGTGGACTTACAAAGCTTTTTGACACATGCATCCTGTGGTGGACTTAAAAATGCATTTTGACACATTTATATTTA
Organism: Arcuatula senhousia; assembly: GCA_963971305.1. NCBI lineage: Eukaryota > Metazoa > Mollusca > Bivalvia > Mytilida > Mytilidae > Arcuatula > Arcuatula senhousia. The sequence goes on along the minus strand of OZ020303.1, from coordinate 49,607,515 downwards.
CATCAACATCTAATACAAAAAGCCTTATTTATATACATGTATTAATTTACAATTTTTGCCCTTTGACCCCTAATTTCTCAAAAACGGTAAAAAATATTGCTAATCCAATTAAAATATAAGGCAGAAATATTCACAAGGAATCCAATGAAAAAAAGATTTTGAAAATCGGACCACAAATAAACAAGAGGCTCCCAGGAGCCTGAATCGCTCACCTGGTCTTGATGTTGACCCTATACTTTTGTAGAGCTAAATGAGCTGAACATTTAAGCAAGCAACAGCTAATCTCTATCTGCAATAGTTTTTCATTCTGTAGACCAAAAACATGAAAAATCACTTTTTTCAGGGGCCATAACCCCTATAAGGGGTCATCTGACAACTTCGACCCTGTGAAGAATTTTGTAGAGCTAAATGAGCTGAACATTTAAGCAAGGAACAGCTAATCTCTATCTGCAATAGTTTTCATTCTGTAGGCCAAAAACATGAAAAATGGCTATTTTTCAGGGGCCGTAACCCCTATAAGGGGTTATCTGACAACTTCGACCCTATGAAGAATTTTGTAGAGCTAAATGGGCTGAACATTTAAGCAAGCAACAGCTAATCTCTATCTGCAATAGTTTTCATTCTGTAGGCCAAAAACATGAAAAATCACTTTTTTCAGGGGCCGTAACCCCTATAAGGGGTCATCTGACAACTTCGACCCTGTGGAGAATTTTGTAGAGCTAAATGAGCTGAACATTTAAGCAAGCAACAGCTAATCTCTATCTGCAATAGTTTTCATTCTGTAGGCCAAAAACATGAAAAATGGCTATTTTTCAGGGGCCGTAACCCCTATAAGGGGTCATCTGACAACTTTGACCCTATGAAGAATTTTGTAGAGCTAAATGGGCTGAACATTTAAGCAAGCAACAGCTAATCTCTATCTGCAATAGTTTTCATTCTGTAGGACAAAAACATGAAAAATGGCTATTTTTCAGGGGCCGTAACCCCTATAAGGGGTCATCTGACAACTTCGACCCTATGGAGAATTTTGTAAAGCTAAATGAGCTGAACATTTAAGCAAGCAACAACTTATCTCTATCTGCAATAGTTTTCATTCTGTAGGCCAAAAACATGAAAAATCGCTATTTTTCAGGGGTCGTAACCCCTATAAGGAGTCATCTGACAACTTCGACCCTATGGAGAATTTCGTAGAGCTAAATGAGCTGAACATTTAAGCAAGCAACAGCTAATCTCTATCTGCAATAGTTTTCATTCTGTAGGCCAAAAACATGAAAAATGGCTATTTTTCAGGGGCCGTAACCCCTATAAGGGGTCATCTGACAACTTCGACCCTATGGAGACTTTTGTAGAGTTAAATGAGCTGGACATTTAAGCAAGCAACAGCTAATCTCTATCTGCAATAGTTTTCATTCTGTAGGCCAAAAACATGAAAAAATGCTATTTTTCACCTTTAAAGGGCCGTAACCCCTATAAGGGGTCATCTGACAACTTTGACCAAATGGAGACTTTTGTAGAGCTTTTGATGCTGAATCAGTAGCGTGGCCTCAGATTTCCTCTATCTCTTATACTTTTTGATTTATAAGCCAAAAACAGTAGTTTGACCCCCCTGGTCTATTTTTAGTAACGGTGGCCATGTTTTTTGACAGATCAAAAATCAAAACACAAGTTTGGTGCAGGACACCCTAAGGATCATTCATACCAAGTTTCATTAAATTCTGTTCAGTGGTTTCAGAGGAGAAGATTTTTGAAAAATTGTTAACGGACGACAGACGACGACGACAGACGACGACAGACGACGACGACGGACGCCAAGTGATGGTAATAGCTCACATGGACCTTCGGTCCAGGTGAGCTAAAAAGTTGATTTTATGGGCGTGGCCTGTCTTTAGCCCCCCTGTAGCAATGTAATGGTGAAATACATATCAAAACCATTGACACATTAAGTAGATAGAATTTAATGATGAATTCAATAAAAAAATATTTTGAAAATCGAATGAATGATAAACATTCTAATACCCCCGTTTTAGCCCTTTTTGGCCCTTTTTTCTAAAACAGAAGGGGCCACAAACCCCAAATACCAAACCAACATTCCTTAAGTGGATATAATTATCATATTAAAACTTCATAACAATTGGCAGGCCCACTACAACTTATAATTTTTGATTTAAATGACAAACTTTTAAAAACAGCGTTTTTGGCCCCTTTGACCCCTAAATTCGCAAAAACGGTAAGAGATATTGCAAATCTGATTTCAATTGCAGGCACGAATTTTCACAAGGATTCCAATGATAAAAAGATTTTGAAAATCGGACCACAAATAAAAAAGTCAATTTTTTGGGTGTGGCCCCTTTTTGACCCCCAGTAGCAATGTAACGGTACAAGATACATCAAAGCCATTGATACATTTTATTGACAGAATTTATTGAGGAATATAATTAAAAAAAGAATGATCAAAATCAGATGAAAATTAAACATTCTACAGACGTTTTGTCAATATACCAATTATTGCCCCTTTTGGCCCTTTTTTCTTAAACGGTAGGGGCCAGAAACCCCAAATGCAATACCAACTTTCCTTTAGTGGTTATAAACATCATATCAAAATTTTATAACAATTGGTTATCTACAACTAAAGTTATCGCACGGAAACCAAAGTGTCTACAGACGACAACAACGACGACGACAACGACGACAATGACATCGCCATAACATAATACGATCGCAAAAATATAGCGGTCGTATAAAAAAAGGGACACAAAAATATATCTGCTACTTGACAAGAATAAACTTGCAAAAAAATTGTCAAAATCAGACAAGAATTTAAAAAGTTTCAATTTCAGCCCCTTTTGGCCCCTTATTACGTAACAGGTGAAAAAGGGGTGGGGTCGCAAAAATAAATTCTCAAATTTGGATTCGCTACTTGACAAAAATAAACTTGCAATAAAAATTTTCAAAAACAAACAAGAAATAAAAAAGTTTTGATTACGGCCCCTTTTGGCCCCTAATTACGAAACAAGTGAAAAAAGGGATGGTCACAAAAATTAATTCTCAGTTAGAATTATAGTAAATATATATATAGTAAATATAAATATTAGTTGTAAAAAATCAAATTTGGATTCGCTACCTGACAAGAATAAACTTGCAAATTTTTTTTTCAAAATCGGACCACAAATAAAAAAGTTTCAATTTTGGCCCCTTATTATATAATAGGGGGAAAAGGGGGGTCGCAAAAATTAATTCTTAATTTTGTATCTGCTATTTCACAAGAACAAACATGCAAAAAAAAAAATTCAAAATCGGACCACAAATAAAAAAGTTTTTATTTTGGCCCCTTTTGGCCCTTAATTACACAACGGGGAAAAAGGGGGAGCTAAAATTCATCAGGTTCATTCTTTTATTGTAAGAAACATTCTTGACAAATTTCACAGCAATAGGCCAACTAGGACCAAAGTTATGGTGGAAACAAGTAAAATATTTGAATTTTTTGCCCCTTTTGGGCCCCTAATTTCGAAACAAAAATAGAGGGGACCCCCAAAATCAATCCCATTTATCCTTGTATGGTGAAGAACATCACTGTCAAATTTCAAAGCAATCGGATAACAAGAACTAAAGTTATTGTGGAAACAAACAATAAAAAGCTTCGCCGAGCGCAGCATGATACGACCGCAACATGTTGAACTCTGTACGTTTTAGGCCTAATATGGATAGTCTATTGTTCTGGACACATGCAGCCCATGGTGGACTGACAAAGGTTTTTGACACATGCTTCTCTGATGGACTTTCCGCCCAGGGGGTAAAAATATAAATTTTGAATGTTGTATTCTACTCTTTAAAAGAATAATGTTTGGGGAAAAAATTAAAAATCAAACCAGAATTTTCTTAAAATTATGATTACAGCCCCAAAAATTTATTCTTAAATTTAGAATCGCTAGTGACAAGAATAAATTTGCAAAAAAAATTTTCAAAATCGGACCACAAATAAAAAAGCCCCATTTGGCCCCTAATTACGTAATAGGGATAAAAGGGGGGGTCGCAAAAATTAATTCTTAATTTTGTATTCGCTATTTGACAAGAACAAACATGCAAAAAAAATTTTCAAAATCAGACCAGAAATAAAAAAGTTACAATTTTGGCCCCTTTTGGTCCCTAATAACGTAACAGTAAAAAAAGGGGACACAAAAATATATCTGCTACTTGACAAGAATAAACTTGCAAAAAAAATTATCAAAATCGGACAAGAATTAAAAAAGTTTCGCTTTCGGCCCCTTTTAGCCCCTTATTACGTAACAGGTGAAAAAGGGGTGGGGGTCGCAAAAATAAATTCTCAAATTTGGATTCGCTACTTGACAAAAATAAACTAGCAAAAAAAATTTCAAAATCGGACCACAAATAAAAAAGTTTCGATTTTGGCCCCATTTGGCCCCTAATTAAGTAATAGGGGAAAAAAAGGGGGTTCGCAAAAATTAATTCTTAATTTTGTATCCGCTATTTGACAAGAACAAACATGCAAAAAAAAATTTCAAAATCGGACCACAAATAAAAAAGTTTTTATTTTGGCCCCTTTTGGCCCCTAATTACACAATGGAGAAAAAGGGGGCGCAAAAATTCATCAGGTTCATTCTTTTATTGTAAGAAACATTCTTGACAAATTTCACAGTAATAGGCCAACTAGGACCAAAGTTATGGTGGAAACAAGTAAAATATTTGAATTTTTTGCCCCTTTTGGGCACCTAATTTCGAAACAAAAAAACGGGGGACCCCCAAAATCAATCCCATTCATCCTTGTATGGTAAGGAACATCACTGTCAAATTTCATAGCAATTGGATAACAAGAACTAAAGTTATTGTGGAAACAAACAAAAAAGTAGTATTTTTGGCCCTTTTTTTGCCCCTAATTTCTAAACGAAAAATGGGGGGACCCCCAAAATCAATCCCATTCATCCTTTTATGGTAAGGAACATCATTGTAAAGTTTCATAACAATCGGATAACTGGAACTAAAGTTATTGTGGAAACACTAAAAAGTTAACAGACACCGACGACGACGACAACGACGACGACGACAACGACAGCATCATACCATAATACGTCCGCAAATTTTTTGCGGTCGTATAAAAAAGTAGTATTTTTGGCCCTTTTTTGGCCCCTAATTTCTAAACGAACAAGAGGCTCCCAGGAGCCTGAATCGCTCACCTGGTCTTGATATCAACCCTATAAAGAACTTTGTAGAGCTAAATAAGCTGAACATTTAAGCAAGCAACAGCTTTTCTCTTTCAGCGATAGTTTTCATTCTGTAGGCCAAAAATGTGCAAAATGTTATTTATATTAAGGGCCATCTGAACACTTTGACTCTTTAGAGACTTTTGTTTAGAGCTTAATGAACTGAACATTTAAGCAAGCAACCACTTTTCTTTATCTACTATAGTTTTCATTATATAAGCCAAAAAAAAGCTTCGCCGAGCGCAGCATGATACGACCGCAACATGTTGAACCCTGTACGTTTTAGGCCTAATATGGATAGTCTATTGTTCTGGACACATGCAGCCCATGGTGGACTGACAAAGGTTTTTGACACATGCTTCTCTGATGGACTTTCAACCCAGGGGCTAAAAATATAAATTTTGAATGTTGTATTCTACTCTTTAAAAGAATAATGTTTGGGGAAAAAATTAAAAATTGAACCAGAATTTTTTTTAAATTATGATTACAGCCCCAAAAATTTATTCTTAAATTTAGAATCGCTACCTGACAAGAATAAATTTGCAAAAAAAATTTTCAAAATCGGACCACAAATAAAAAAGCCCCATTTGGCCCCTAATTACGTAATAGGGGGAAAAAGGGGGGGGGTCGCAAAAATTAATTCCTAATTTTGTATTCGCTATTTGACAAGAACAAACATGCAAAAAAAATTTTCAAAATCGGACCAGAAATAAAAAAGTTTCAATTTCGGCCCCATTTGGCTCCTCATTACGTAATTAGGGGAAAAAGGGGGGGTCGCAAAAATTAATTCTTAATTTTGTATCCGCTATTTGACAAGAACAAACATGCAAAAAAAATTTTCAAAATCGGACCAGAAATAAAAAAGTTTCAATTTCGGCCCCTTTTGGCCCCTTATTACGTAACAGGTGAAAAAGGGGTGGGGGTCGCAAAAATAAATTCTCAAATTTGGATTCGCTACTTGACAAAAATAAACTTGCAAAAAAAAATTTCAAAATCGGACCACAAATAAAAAAGTTTCGATTTTGGCCCCGTTTGGCCCCCAGTTACGTAATAGGGGGAAAAAGGGGGGTCGCAAAAATTAATTCTTAATTTTGTATCCGCTATTTGACAAAAACAAACATGTAAAAAAAAATTCAAAATCGGACCACAAATAAAAAAGTTTTTATTTTGGCCCCTTTTGGCCCCTAATTACACAACGGAGAAAAAGGGGGGCGCAAAAATTCATCAGGTTCATTCTTTTATTGTAAGAAACATTCTTGACAAATTTCACAGCAATAGGCCAACTAGGACCAAAGTTATGGTGGAAACAAGTAAAATATTTGAATTTTTTTCCCCTTTTGGGCCCCTAATTTCGAAACAAAAAAAGGGGGGACCCCCAAAATCAATCCCATTCATCCTTGTATGGTAAGGAACATCACTGTCAAATTTCATAGCAATTGGATAACTAGAACTAAAGTTATTGTGGAAACAAACAAAAAAGTAGTATTTTTGGCCCTTTTTTGGCCCCTAATTTCTAAACGAAAAATGGGGGGACCCCCAAAATCAATCCCATGCATCCTTTTATGGTAAGGAACATCATTGTAAAGTTTCATAGCAATTGGATAACTGGAACTAAAGTTATTGTGGAAACACTAAAAAGTTAACAGACAACGACGACGACGACGACGACGACGACGACAGCATCATACCATAATACGTCCGCAAATTTTTTGCGGTCGTATAAAAACATGAAAACACGTAAATTTAGGGGCAGTAACCCCTATAAAGGGTCATCTGACAATTTCGACCCTGTGAAGACTTTTGTAGAGCTAGATGAGCTGAACATTTAAGCAAGCAACAGCTTTTCTCTATCTGCAATAGTTTTCATTTTATAGGCCAAAAACACTATTTTTTGCCTTTAAGGGGCTGTAACCCCTATAAGGGGTCATCTGACATCTTCGACCCTATGAAGACTTTTGTAGATCTTAATGAGCTGAACATTTACGCAAGCAACAGCTTTTCTCTATCTGCAATAGTTTTCATTCTATAGGCCAAAAAAACTATTTTTCACCTTTAAGGGGCTGTAACCCCTATAAGGGGTCATCTGACAACTTCGACCCTATGAAGACTTTTGTAGAGCTTAATGAGCTGAACATTTAAGCAAGCAACAGCTTTTCTCTTCTGCAATAGTTTTCATTCTATAGGCCAAAAACACTATTTTATCGCCTTTAAGGGGCTGTAACCCCTATAAGGGGTCATCTGACAACTTCGACTCTATGAAGACTTTTGTAGAGCTTAATGAGCTGAACATTTAAGCTAGCAACAGCTTTTCTCTATCTGCAATAGTTTTCATTCTATAGTCCAAAAACACTATTTTTCGCCTTTAAGGGGCTGTAACCCCTATAAGGGGTCATCTGACAACTTCGACCCTATGAAGACTTTTGAAGAGCTTAATGAGCTGAACATTTAAGCAAGCAACAGCTTTTCTCTATCTGCAATAGTTTTCATTCTATAGGCCAAAAACACTATTTTTCGCCTTTAAGGGGCTGTAACCCCTATAAGGGTTCATCTGACAACTTCGACCCTATGAAGACTTTAGTAGAGCTTAATGAGCTGAACATTTAAGCAAGCAACAGCTTTTCTCTATCTGCAATAGTTTTCATTCTGTAGGCCAAAAACACTATTTTTCGCCTTTAAGGGGCTGTAACCCCTATAAGGGTTCATCTGGCAACTTCGACCCTATGAAGACTTTTGTAGAGCTTAATGAGCTGAACATTTAAGCAAGCAACAGCTTTTCTCTATCTGCAATAGTTTTCATTCTATAGGCCAAAAACACTATTTTTCGCCGTTAAGGGGCTGTAACCCCTATAAGGGGTCATCTGACAACTTTGACCCTATGGAGACTTTTGTAGAGCTAAATGAGCTGAACATTTAAGCAAGCAACAGCTTTTCTCTATCTGCAATAGTTTTCATTCTAAGGGCCAAAAACATGCAAAAACGCTATTTTTCACCTTTAAGGGGCTGTAACCCCTATAAGGGATCATCTGACAACTTCGCCCAAATGGAGACTTTTGTAGAACTTTTGATGCTGAAGCAGTAGGGTGGCATCATATTTCATCTATCTCTTATACTTTTTGATTTACAAGCCAAAAACAGTAGTCTGACCCCCTGGTCTATTTTTAGTAACAGTGGCCATGTTTTTTGACGGATCAAAAATTGAAACACAAGTTTGGTGCAGGACACCCTAAGGATCATTCATACCAAGTTTCATTAAATTCTGTTCAGTAGTTTCAGAGGAGAAGATTTTTGAAAAATTGTTAACAGACGACGACAGACGACGACGACGACAGACGACAGACGACAGACGACGACGACGACGGACGCCAAGTGATGGTAATAGCTCACATGGACCTTCGGTCCAGGTGAGCTAAAAATGGGGGGACCCCCAAAATCAATCCCATGCATCCTTTTATGGTAAGGAACATCATTGTAAAGTTTCATAGCAATCGGATAACTGGAACTAAAGTTATTGTGGAAACACTAAAAAGTTAACAGACAACGACGACGACGACGACGACGACGACGACGACGACGACGACGACGACAGCATCATACCATAATACATCCGCAAATTTTTTGCGGTCGTATAAAAACATGAAAACACGTAAATTTAGGGGCAGTAACCCCTATAAAGGGTCATCTGACAATTTCGACCCTGTGAAGACTTTTGTAGAGCTAGATGAGCTGAACATTTAAGCAAGCAACAGCTTTTCTCTATCTGCAATAGTTTTCATTTTATAGGCCAAAAACACTATTTTTTGCCTTTAAGGGGCTGTAACCCCTATAAGGGGTCATCTGACATCTTCGACCCTATGAAGACTTTTGTAGATCTTAATGAGCTGAACATTTACGCAAGCAACAGCTTTTCTCTATCTGCAATAGTTTTCATTCTATAGGCCAAAAAAACTATTTTTCACCTTTAAGGGGCTGTAACCCCTATAAGGGGTCATCTGACAACTTCGACCCTATGAAGACTTTTGTAGAGCTTAATGAGCTGAACATTTAAGCAAGCAACAGCTTTTCTCTTCTGCAATAGTTTTCATTCTATAGGCCAAAAACACTATTTTATCGCCTTTAAGGGGCTGTAACCCCTATAAGGGGTCATCTGACAACTTCGACTCTATGAAGACTTTTGTAGAGCTTAATGAGCTGAACATTTAAGCTAGCAACAGCTTTTCTCTATCTGCAATAGTTTTCATTCTATAGTCCAAAAACACTATTTTTCGCCTTTAAGGGGCTGTAACCCCTATAAGGGGTCATCTGACAACTTCGACCCTATGAAGACTTTTGAAGAGCTTAATGAGCTGAACATTTAAGCAAGCAACAGCTTTTCTCTATCTGCAATAGTTTTCATTCTATAGGCCAAAAACACTATTTTTCGCCTTTAAGGGGCTGTAACCCCTATAAGGGTTCATCTGACAACTTCGACCCTATGAAGACTTTTGTAGAGCTTAATGAGCTGAACATTTAAGCAAGCAACAGCTTTTCTCTATCTGCAATAGTTTTCATTCTGTAGGCCAAAAACACTATTTTTCGCCTTTAAGGGGCTGTAACCCCTATAAGGGTTCATCTGGCAACTTCGACCCTATGAAGACTTTTGTAGAGCTTAATGAGCTGAACATTTAAGCAAGCAACAGCTTTTCTCTATCTGCAATAGTTTTCATTCTATAGGCCAAAAACACTATTTTTCGCCGTTAAGGGGCTGTAACCCCTATAAGGGGTCATCTGACAACTTTGACCCTATGGAGACTTTTGTAGAGCTAAATGAGCTGAACATTTAAGCAAGCAACAGCTTTTCTCTATCTGCAATAGTTTTCATTCTAAGGGCCAAAAACATGCAAAAACGCTATTTTTCACCTTTAAGGGGCTGTAACCCCTATAAGGGATCATCTGACAACTTCGCCCAAATGGAGACTTTTGTAGAACTTTTGATGCTGAAGCAGTAGGGTGGCATCATATTTCATCTATCTCTTATACTTTTTGATTTACAAGCCAAAAACAGTAGTCTGACCCCCTGGTCTATTTTTAGTAACAGTGGCCATGTTTTTTGACGGATCAAAAATTGAAACACAAGTTTGGTGCAGGACACCCTAAGGATCATTCATACCAAGTTTCATTAAATTCTGTTCAGTAGTTTCAGAGGAGAAGATTTTTGAAAAATTGTTAACAGACGACGACAGACGACGACGACGACAGACGACAGACGACAGACGACGACGACGACGGACGCCAAGTGATGGTAATAGCTCACATGGACCTTCGGTCCAGGTGAGCTAAAAATGGGGGGACCCCCAAAATCAATCCCATGCATCCTTTTATGGTAAGGAACATCATTGTAAAGTTTCATAGCAATCGGATAACTGGAACTAAAGTTATTGTGGAAACACTAAAAAGTTAACAGACAACGACGACGACGACGACGACGACGACGACGACGACGACAGCATCATACCATAATACATCCGCAAATTTTTTGCGGTCGTATAAAAACATGAAAACACGTAAATTTAGGGGCAGTAACCCCTATAAAGGGTCATCTGACAATTTCGACCCTGTGAAGACTTTTGTAGAGCTAGATGAGCTGAACATTTAAGCAAGCAACAGCTTTTCTCTATCTGCAATAGTTTTCATTTTATAGGCCAAAAACACTATTTTTTGCCTTTAAGGGGCTGTAACCCCTATAAGGGGTCATCTGACATCTTCGACCCTATGAAGACTTTTGTAGATCTTAATGAGCTGAACATTTACGCAAGCAACAGCTTTTCTCTATCTGCAATAGTTTTCATTCTATAGGCCAAAAAAACTATTTTTCACCTTTAAGGGGCTGTAACCCCTATAAGGGGTCATCTGACAACTTCGACCCTATGAAGACTTTTGTAGAGCTTAATGAGCTGAACATTTAAGCAAGCAACAGCTTTTCTCTTCTGCAATAGTTTTCATTCTATAGGCCAAAAACACTATTTTATCGCCTTTAAGGGGCTGTAACCCCTATAAGGGGTCATCTGACAACTTCGACTCTATGAAGACTTTTGTAGAGCTTAATGAGCTGAACATTTAAGCTAGCAACAGCTTTTCTCTATCTGCAATAGTTTTCATTCTATAGTCCAAAAACACTATTTTTCGCCTTTAAGGGGCTGTAACCCCTATAAGGGGTCATCTGACAACTTCGACCCTATGAAGACTTTTGAAGAGCTTAATGAGCTGAACATTTAAGCAAGCAACAGCTTTTCTCTATCTGCAATAGTTTTCATTCTATAGGCCAAAAACACTATTTTTCGCCTTTAAGGGGCTGTAACCCCTATAAGGGTTCATCTGACAACTTCGACCCTATGAAGACTTTTGTAGAGCTTAATGAGCTGAACATTTAAGCAAGCAACAGCTTTTCTCTATCTGCAATAGTTTTCATTCTGTAGGCCAAAAACACTATTTTTCGCCTTTAAGGGGCTGTAACCCCTATAAGGGTTCATCTGGCAACTTCGACCCTATGAAGACTTTTGTAGAGCTTAATGAGCTGAACATTTAAGCAAGCAACAGCTTTTCTCTATCTGCAATAGTTTTCATTCTATAGGCCAAAAACACTATTTTTCGCCGTTAAGGGGCTGTAACCCCTATAAGGGGTCATCTGACAACTTTGACCCTATGGAGACTTTTGTAGAGCTAAATGAGCTGAACATTTAAGCAAGCAACAGCTTTTCTCTATCTGCAATAGTTTTCATTCTAAGGGCCAAAAACATGCAAAAACGCTATTTTTCACCTTTAAGGGGCTGTAACCCCTATAAGGGATCATCTGACAACTTCGCCCAAATGGAGACTTTTGTAGAACTTTTGATGCTGAAGCAGTAGGGTGGCATCATATTTCATCTATCTCTTATACTTTTTGATTTACAAGCCAAAAACAGTAGTCTGACCCCCTGGTCTATTTTTAGTAACAGTGGCCATGTTTTTTGACGGATCAAAAATTGAAACACAAGTTTGGTGCAGGACACCCTAAGGATCATTCATACCAAGTTTCATTAAATTCTGTTCAGTAGTTTCAGAGGAGAAGATTTTTGAAAAATTGTTAACAGACGACGACAGACGACGACGACGACAGACGACAGACGACGACGACGGACGCCAAGTGATGGTAATAGCTCACATGGACCTTCGGTCCAGGTGAGCTAAAAATGGGGGGACCCCCAAAATCAATCCCATGCATCCTTTTATGATAAGGAACATCATTGTCAGGTTTCATAGCAATCGGATAACTGGAACTAAAGTTATTGTGGAAACACTAAAAAGTTAACAGAAAACGACGACGACGACAACGACAGCATCATACCATAATACGTCCGCAAATTTTTTGCGGTCGTATAAAAATGGGATTAAGACAGATGAAGTGAAAACTATAGCGTACAAATCTGGTATATACCTTACAATATATGCACTAAGCATATGTGTAAACCAATATTACAAGTTATGTTAATTAGATCATAAATTTTCTTAAGAAATAAGTTTTAGCCTTAATTTAACAAACAGGGGAAAGGGCCATCTATTATGTCATTTATCTTTAATAGGAGAACAATCTTGGAACAGAAGATGTAGATAAAGTATTTTGACAAATTTTGCCTTCACACAATAATGTCATGAATTTATTAAATTTATAACAGTGTGCAGCAATGCAATGAAGATTGAGACAAAATGTCAACATGACTCATACACCCATAAGGAAAACAATATATAATTTTACGTAAGGCATTTATAATCAAAATTAAATTTAAAGTTTTCTGTAAATGTAGAAAACACTAGTTACACTAACAGGCATAAAAACACTTTACACCATAAAGTACTATAGGATGAAAATCTTTTTATTGCAAATGATTGAATAGGTTCTGATTTTAATGTTGGGTAAGTATTTTATTTTTTCTCGGAGTTATTTCCCTTTCTTCTATCTGTGTTCCTGGGCTGTCCAAGGGTCTCACAAAAAATCATCTCTGTTTTACACATAATTGCACTAAGACTAGAAATTTTTTGTAGGACCTCAGGAAACCTCAAGAAGACAGATAGAGCCAAAGTGACAAAAAAACAGGCAACATAATTACAATTGAAAAAATATTCCTAGAGCGTGATCAAATGTCCCTACATCTTGAAAGTAATTTGCAAAGAACATGTGGAAGGAATTGTATAAATCAAATAATTGCATTTCTTTGTGCAAACATAACTTGATAAGGATGGTTTCAAGTATGAAAAGATCATCAGTCCTACCATCTACCTACTCTCTTAACATTATATCTTTTTCTTAAAACAGTTTTAATGCTTATTCACCTTTCATTAAGCTAATACAAATTAAAAAAAATATCTAGCTCATAAATAAGGAGAAAAACCACAAATATTAGTTGTAACAAATCAATTCATAGTTAGGTAAAAAAAAAGATTTATGTACAATGTACTGGTGTAATAGATTTTTTTACTTCCCTTACTATACTACATGATTAACCATAAATCTTCTTTGGTTAATTTATCTTTTTTATGATACTAATATAATTACATTTTTTGAAAAAATATGATATTATGAATGACTTGGACCATAAATGTCAAGTTACAAATTTATTATAGAATCATTTAGTACTCTAACAACCACCTATCACCTTAGTGTTATTAAACTACAATGTGCCAAACTATAACTAAACAATTTCAATTTCCTTTATATTCAACTGCTGAAAAGTTTTAATTGATTTTACAGTTTCATTATATGGAAAGGAAAATGTGAAGCCTCACTCAGCGTCATGTGTACTTACTCCAAATATAGGGCACTCTTTAAGTCTTTTTACTATACTTTGGACTTATTCATCTTAATGGGTATCAATCATCAACGTTCCTCCAATTTATACAATTCATTGCATTTCAATTTTGTGGTTTGTTCGTGTTGCTAAGATGAATTATTAAACTAGAAAATGTGTCTATGAGCCACAGGATGGCCCTCCCGTTCTTGAAATATCATTGACCCTCAATGTGTATTACCTGGGATACGTGAAATATTATTGACCCCTAACATGTAGTATTCAAGATATGGACCTTAACCAAGAACTTAACCAAAGTCATTCATGTCACAGTCACCTCATTTCTAGTGGATGGTGTCACCTTACCCAAGACACATCTAGTGGTGAAATATCATTGACCCCCAACATCTAGTATCCAAGTTATGGACCTTAACCAAGAACTTACCGAAGTCGTTCATGCATAAAATATAGATCACAGTGACCTAATTTTTATTGGGTGGTGTCATGTTACCCAAGACACATCTAGTGGTGAAATACCATTGACCATCAACATGTAGTATCTGAGATATGGACCTTAACCATGAACTTAACCAAAGGTATTCATGCATAAAATATAGGTCACAGTGACCTAATTTCTATTGGGTGGTGTCACCTTACCTAAGACACATCTAGTAGTGAAATATCATTGACCCCCAACATCTAGTATCAAAGTTATGAACCTTAACCAAGAACTTAACCGAAGTCGTTCATGCATAAAATATAGGTCACAGTGACCTAATTTCTAGTGGGTGGTGTAGCCCTACCCAAGACCCATCTGTCGGTGAAATATCATTGACCCCCAACATCTAGTATCTGAGTAATGGACCTTAACCAAGAACTTAACCAAAGTCATTCATGCGTAAAATATAGGTCACAGTGACCTAATTTCTATTGGGTGGTGTCACCTTACCTAAGACACATCCAGTAGTGAAATATCATTGACCCCCAACATCTAGTATCCAAGTTATGGACCTTAACCAAGAACTTAACCGAAGTCGTTCATGCATAAAATATAGGTCACAGTGACCTTATTTCTAGTGGGTGGTGTAGCCCTACCCAAGACCCATCTGGTGGTGAAATATCATTGACCCCCAACATCTAGTATCCGAGTAATGGACCTTAACCAAGAACTTAACCAAAGTGTTACGGACGGACGTACGGACGTACGGACGTACGGACGGACGGACGGACAAGGGTAAAACTATATGTCCGATCCACATACGTGGTCGGGCCATAAAAATAAACACTTTGATTCATATTTTTGTGTCTGACTTTCACCCACAGAAACCACAAAAATAGGTTCCCCAAGAATAATAATAAAACCACAGTTCTACAGGTGATCCTTATCAGGAGCGGACCAAGAAATTGAGTTGAGAGGGGGCAAATGGGTAGAAATTGCCTAAATTTCATTAATTTTAGGTCTCTTTTGCTGTCAGAAAAAGCCATATTTTCCCAAAAAATTAAACAATTAAGAATTTAAAGGTTTATAGGGTGAACACCCCCTCCGCCCTGGTCTGAAGATACCAGTGCTTTTTATTTAAATAGGTGAGCAATAGATCCCTAATTGTAAACAAGTATACAAGTATATATGTGTTTGAACATGTTTTACTCTATTTTAACTTTGTTTTATTTTTTCTATTTCTTTTTCTGTCTTTCAAATTAGCTTTAAAAGAACTTTTACAACCTTAAACACAGCTTTTCACTTGTTTCATACAAATGTTAAGTGTTCATGTTTATAGATATTAAAACCCCAAATTTATTATTCTGGTTTTTAGGTCACATTGTCCCAGACTTGAAAACCAACATTTTTTATCCTTGAAATAATAAATTATCATAAATCTTTTGTACTTTAATCATCTACCTGACACTTAAAAACAATTGAGTTATGTAAGATATTCAGATACATATCTACACCACAGTGTGTCCTTTGGTTATCCTACACTCATGGAAAGTGATAGCATGTAACTGTCACAAAGAGATCTCATATTGATGGTCCCCACCCCTTATTTAAGAAAACTTATCATTCTTTACGGGTCTACAATTCTTGTATCAAAAAGATAGGACAAAAATCATCTAGATTGGTCTACATTTCTTTTTGCAAAAAATTGTTACTTACAAAATAAAGGACTATCATTTTTATGTAAAGGCAAAAGTTTAAGATATTTATATCTAATGTAGGCATAATATTGACACGTTTTGTTGAAAGCTACTACATGTATTGATAATTTATTTAACTAATTTTAGTCTTAGTTTCAAACGTTTGACTCTTTGATTGTGTTTTCATATAATTTGCAATTAGCAATAAGCCTGAATTGGACGGAACATTCAGAAAGAAATTTGGATGAGAATCTAGGAATTATTTTATTATGGCCTAAAAGACCAAAAGTATTATGTTATCCTCAATTTTACCATAACTAGTTCCAGTCATACAATGGACTTCTCATAGTAATTATTCATACATCTGTTTTCCTGTCTTACCCTTTCAGTCACAGAAGGATCAACAAATCTATTATTGAAATAGCTCCTCAGTGTCATGAGATCAGCATTCAAAGTCCTTATTTTCTCGAATCTCAATTGTACATATCTAGCTGAGGTAAATTGCTGAAAAAGCCAAAAAATCAATATAAGAGGATATGGAACACAAAGATGTCTTATAGAGTAGGCGAAATTCTGCATCATGTAATGAAAATGTATTTCAAATTCTGTAACTTTTAAGGTTTAAAAGGACAAGATACTGGTATGATAAATGCTAAATTTGGCCCCTGAATTCACTATTTTTAAATTGTGGGTGTCTAGCAAGACTCACCTAGTGGTGAAATATCATTGATCCTCAACATGTAGTACAAAAGATATGGACCTTTACCAAAGTGTTACAGACAGACAGTGTGTGGACAAAGAAGGGTAAAACTATATGTCTGACCCACATACATGGACAGGCAAACAAATGTTGCCTGTAGAATTTTTACTCATCATATTATTATCTTCAGCTAGTTGTGGTTTTTCTAAATTGCCGTTTAATTGTGGGTTGTGTCGCGTACACTTATTCCATATCTCATTATTTTCTATTACATACTAGTAAGGTAGAACTAGGTTTGTTGATTCCCGGTCTTCCATTGACTAGAGAAACAAATATCTGCAATTAATGAAATAAAAATTAGTTTTTACCTGCATGTTTATTTTATGACAAGGACAACAATAAAACAAGAGGCTCCAAAGAGCCTGAATCGCTCACCTGGTCTTGATGTCAACCCTTTCAAGAACTTTGTAGAGCTGAATAAGCTGAAAATTTAAGCAAGCAACAGCTTTTCTCTTTCAGCAATAGTATTCATGCTGTACGCCAAAAACATGCAAAATGTTATTTTAAGGGCCGTCTGTACACTTTAACTCTATACAGATTTTTGTTAAGAGCTTAATGAACTGAACATTTAAGCAAGCAACCACTTTTCTTTATCTGCTATAGTTTTCATTTAATATAAGCCACACACATGAAAACATGTTTATTTAGGGGCTGTAATCCCTATAAGCAGTCATCTGACAATTTCGACCCTATGACGTCTTTTGAAGAGCTAAATGAGCTGAACATTTAAGCAAGCAACAGCTTTTCCCTATCTGCAATAGTTTTCATATTATAGGCCAAAAACACTATGTTTTGCCTTTAAGGGGCTGTAACCCCTATAAGAGGTCATCTGACAACTTTGACCCTATGATGACTTTTGTAGAGCTAAATGACCTGAACATCTAAGCGAGCAACAGCTTGTCCCTATCTGCAATAGTTTTCATTCTATAGGTCAAAAACACTATTGTTTGCCTTTAAGGGGTCATCTGACAACTTTGACCCAAAGGGGACTTTTGTAGAGCTAAATGAGCTGAACATTTAAGCAAGCAACAGCTTTTCTCTTTTTGCAATTGTTTTCATTCTATAGGGCAATAAAAAGCTTCGCCGAGCGCAGCATGATACGACCGCAACATGTTGAACCCTGTACGTTTTAGGCCTAATATGGATAGTCTATTGCTCTGGACACATGCAGCCCATGGTGGACTGACAAAGGTATTTGACACATGCTTCTCTGATGGACTTTCGACCCAGGGGGTAAAAATATAAATTTTGAATGTTGTATTCTACTCTTTAAAAGAATAATGTTTGGGGAAAAAATTTAAAAATTGAACCAGAATTTTTTTTTATTATGATTACAGCCCTAAAAATTTATTCTTAAATTTAGAATCGCTACCTGACAAGAATAAATTTGCAAATTTTTTTTTTCAAAATCGGACCACAAATTAAAATGTTTTGATTTTGGCCCCATTTGGCCCCTGATTACGTAATAGGGGGAAAAAGGGAGGGGGTCACAAAAATTAATTCTTAATATTGTATCCTCTATTTGACAAGAACAAACATGCAAAAAAAAATTTCAAAATCGGACCAGAAATAAAAAAGTTACAATTTTGGCCCCTTTTGGTCCCTAATAACGTAACAGTAAAAAAAGGGGACACAAAAATATATCTGCAACTTGATAAGAATAAACTTGCAAAAAAATTGTCAAAATCGGACAAAAATTTAAAAAGTTTCGATTTGGCCCCTTTTGGCCCCTTATTACGTAACAGGTGAAAAAGGGGTGGGGATCGCAAAAATAAATTCTCAAATTTGGATTCGCTACTTGACAAAAATAAACTTGCAAAAAAAATTTTCTAAAACAAATCAGAAATAAAAAAGTTTTGATTACGGCCCCTTTTGGCCCCTAATTACAAAACAAGTGAAAAAAGGGATGGTCGCAAAAATTAATTCTCAAATTGGGATTCGCTAACTGACAAGAATAAACTTGCAAAAAAAAATTTCAAAATCGGACCACAAATAAAAAAGTTTCGATTTTGGCCCCATTTGGCCCCTAATTACGTTAAAGGGGGAAAAAGGGGGGTCGCAAAATTTAATTCTTAATTTTGTATCCGCTATTTGACAAGAACTAACATGCAAAAAAAATTTTCAAAATCGGACCACAAATAAAAAAGTTTTTATTTTGGCCCCTTTTGGCCCCTAATTACACAACAGAAAAAAAGCGGGGGCAAAAATTCATCAGGTTCATTCTTTTATTGTAAGAAACATTCTTGACAAATTTCACAACAATAGGCCAACTAGGACCAAAGTAATGATGGAAACAAGTAAAATATTTGAATTTTTTGCCCCTTTTGGGCCCCTAATTTCGAAACAAAAAAAGGGGGCCCCCCAAAATCAATCCCATTCATCCTTGTATGGTAAGGAACATCACTGTCAAATTTCATAGCAATCGGATAACTAGAACTAAAGTTATTGTGGAAACAAACAAAAAGGTAGTATTTTTGGCCCTTTTTTGGCCCCTAATTTCTAAACGAACAAGGAAATGTGTCAAGATGACACTGATGCCCCACTGGCAAATAAAATAAAACTGTTATTTTTACCAAATTTGCTAAGTCCAAGGGCCCTAATTTGGGTCAAAATCAGTGGACCGGAACGAAACTCGAACTTGACCTGTAACTCATCATGGTAGACTCACATACCAAAAATCTTTTGAATATATGCAAGGATGTGGAAAAAAAGTGCAGAAAACTTTTTTTTTACAAAATTTGCTAAGTTCAAGGGCCGTAATTTAGGTCAAAATCAGTGGACCGGAACGAAACTCGAACTTGACCTGTAACTCATCATGGTAGACTCACATACCAAAAATCTTTTGAATATATGCAAGGATGTGGAAAAAAAGTGCAGAAAACTTATTTTTACAAAATTTGCTAAGTTCAAGGGCCGTAATTTAGGTCAAAATCAGTGGACCGGAACGAAACTCGAACTTGACCTGTAACTCATCATGGTAGACTCACATACCAAAAATCTTTTGAATATATGCATGGATGTCGAAAAAAAGTGCGGAAAACTAAAGTGTGACGGACGGACGGACGGACGGAAGGACGGACGAACAGACCGAAAAACTATATGCCCCCCAACAAAGTTGGCGGGGCATAAAAATGGGGGGACCCCCAAAATCAATCCCATTCATCCTTTTATGGTAAGGAACATCATTGTCAAGTTTCATAGCAATCGGATAACTGGAACTAAAGTTATTGTGGAAACACTAAAAAGTTAACAGACACCGACGACGACAGCATCATACCATAATACGTCTGCAAATTTTTTGCGGTTGTATAAAAACATGAAAAAAAAGGCTATTTTTTACCTTTAAAGGGCCATAACCCCTATTAGGGTTCCTCTGACAACTTCGACCCAATGTAGACTTTTGTAGAGCTTTTGATTCTGAAGAGCCTAAGATCCTTCGGATTTTTCCTATCTGTTATGATTGCTGAGTTATGAGCCATTTTAAGTGGTTTTATCCTATGTTCTTTTTTTGGTAACAGCAGCCATGTTTTTTATCGAATCATTTCAAAATGAGGATCATTTGTTGCCAACATGTCATATACCATTCCTGCAAAGTTTCAGTTAAATTGGTTTAGTGGTTTCAGAGGAGAAGATTTTTGAAATTGTTAACGGACGACGGACAACGACAGACGACGGACGACGACGGACTGATAGTGATGGCATAAGCTCACATGGCCTTTGGCCAGGCGAGCTAAAAATTAAAATGCTGAACGTTATCATCAAAATGTTGAACTATGACTAACAAATTTTAAATGTTCTTTCTTTAATGGCACAATATTTGATATAGCATTTCTTTTTAATTTTGTAAAAACAGTCATTTTGATTTACTTTCATTGAAAAAACAGGATTGTTCCTTAGAAAACAAGTTATAGTATGATCCATTTTCAGTATAAATTGTAATACATGTACATGTAGGAAGAAAAATTGGAAAAATCAAGATGAATCATAGGCATCTTAAGTTACAGTGAAATTCAACTTAATATTTTCAAGGATTATAACAAGTAGAATTTAAATATTATGGCTTACTAAATGACATTTTACTCTGTGTGGGTTTATTGCATTGTGTCTGAATTTGGTAACCTAGTCATCAAAGTGCAAATTTATGGATAATTCATCTGTTAATTGTTGTTAAAATAACAATTATTTCATGCCTCAAAAACATAAATCCAAAAGACAAGCTTGCTAATAAAAACTTCCCCTTCTGCATAATTGAATAGTTTTTTGTTATGATGTATAAGTGTTCAAAGTTTAATGAATGCTTGGCTTACAGTTTTATAGAAATCCTGTTTAATGTAAATGCAATTCCAAATTTAGTCATTTCTGTACTGGGCAGACAGAAGAATAAACAGACTGGTAATGCATGTCCCAAAACTAGCTAGGTTGAGGGGATAGAAAACGAATGCATTTTACCCTGGTAAGTAGAACTGGCTAGTTAGCCCCAGGGTTGGAGGGGGGCAGGGAGGGGGAGGGGATTCCCAGGCCCTCCTTTTGCAGAAAATTCTGGTTGGACCATTGAAGCATGACTTAAGTGCCCCCCCACCCCTTTTGAAATTTCTGGATCCGCCACTGGCCCTTACTCTAAACTTTCTCTTTAATCTGACAATGGCGGGACTGGAATCTTACCTCCCCACCTTCAAGTGGGTTTATTTTGGAGTATCTTGTAGTACATATAACCTGATCATCAGTGAGGTAGTTAGGAATGCCGTAGGTATCAGGAATGCCATATTCTCTCACACAATCTGCATTGGTCATGGCAAAATACTGCCATGGTGTAAAGGTAACCCCATCTATGGATTTCTCTAATACCCAGTTACCAGGGCGAGGGGCATTGGCAGCTTTGACTATCACATAGGCTACTTGGTATACCTGAAAATAACAAAGAAATTATGCAATTAAGTCTTTTGTTTTCATAACTTTTCTGTCCATAATTTTAGGTTCCTCATGAAAAAGTTGGATAAATTCAAACAAAATACTTAAATTATAAAACTCAATGGTTAGAATAAAGCATTAGTTAAAGGTCTGGTTTTCTCAATTACTGCTGCAAGAAATGTGATAACTTTTCATGAGGTATACAGACTTGGCCAAATAGTTTTGAATAGGCCGGAATTTTGGTACGATAATGTAATATTAATTGCCGGTCCGACCAGAACACCATCCGACCTAAATTTTATTGAACTTCGATATTATCGTCAAATTCCGGAAATCATTCCTGTTTTTTCCGGCTTTCAACACATGATTTCATTATTTCCGATAGTTTGCGCATGTGCAATAAATTTTGTTGACAGTTTCATCCATTTGTCGATGTTGTTTGTTAATATATAAAGTAAAATTAACCGTCTGTCAATAAATAGCAAGTAAAATCGCGATATTTTAGTCAAAATCAAAAGATTGGAAGAAAATTTATCAACGAAAGATAACAATTAAATACATTATGATCCATAAATCTGACGGACATCTGGTCCAGTGCAGTACTAATTTTAGTCGGACCGATGATGAAAATCACCGGACATGTCCCTAGGACCGACGAATTTCGTCAAGTCTAGGTATAATAAAAAGCTACGCCGAGCGCAGCATGATACGACCGCAACAAGTTGAACCATGTACAATTTGGAGGCCCAATATGGATGGTCTATTGCTTTGGTCACATGCAGCCCATGGTGGACTTACAAAGCTTTTTGACACATGCATCCTATGGTAGACTTTAAAATGCATATTTGACACATATATATTTACAATAACAATTAATAGAAAAAATCTTATTTCAATATTCATTGACATTTTTGACACGTTTAAGCCCCTTTTGGCCCTTTTTTTAAAAAGGTTAGGACCACAAACCCCAAATGCAATAAAAAGCTTCCTTCAGTGTGAAGCGCTTTTCTGGATTAACCTTCATCAGACACGCTAGGAGTAGAAAACTTGGAAAACCGGTAGAATATTAAATTTGATATAAAAAAAATGCCAAAAAATATTACAACAATGACCAAACAGATAAATTTATCAATTATTAAAGAAACAGCCAAACGTTGTCAAATTTTGGAAATATGTAAACTGTGTCTTTCCAACACATATTCCAGTACTCGAAAATATATAAGAGCATACAACTGAAGCACGGGGAAGCTTTCTACGACCTCCACACGGCACTAAAGCCAAACATTCTACAACAGTTTTGTCAATACACCCATTTTAGCCCCTTTTGGCCCTTTTTTCCAAAACGGTAGGGACCACCAACTTCAAATAAAATAGAAACCTTCCTCTAGTGGTTAGAAACATCATATCAAAATTTTATAACAATTGGTCAATATTTACTCAAGTAATCGCACGGAAAACAAATGTCCCCAGACGACGACGACGACGACATCACCGTAACATTATACGATCGCAAAAATTTTGCGGTGGTATAAAAATAAAACAAAACAGCTTACAAAATAATTTAAAACTTCAAAATGTTAAAACATCATGCAATAAAAAAAAGGAATGACAAATGCTCCAAATAAACTAAAGTAAAAATATTCATTTCTACCTTCATTAAATAGTTTATTTTATTACTGTGACAATAACATGCTTAATTTCATAAAAATGACAATAATTACATTTTAACTCCTAAAAAGATCACATATTTCTTTAAATGGTAATATTTGCTGACATTTCCTATGGCTTTTTCATTTAGTGAAATGAGACAAGAATTAGCATAATATGCATGATATATGCTGATTGTATTTTAATGTCAACTTCCCTCTAATTGGTGTTATTTCCCTTTCCTGTCCATCATACTCAAGGAAAATATCTAAATTTAAAGCAATAAAGGAATAACTGAATTCATGGGCCACCTGCCAAGTGGCAAAAATTCAATGTTGGGTTGTTTAACAGGAAGTAGGCCTGAAAATGCATCCCACCATATGAGACCTCTACCTGAAG
The DNA here is from genome assembly GCA_963971305.1 of Arcuatula senhousia. Lineage (NCBI taxonomy): Eukaryota > Metazoa > Mollusca > Bivalvia > Mytilida > Mytilidae > Arcuatula > Arcuatula senhousia. The sequence goes on along the minus strand of OZ020303.1, from coordinate 49,583,651 downwards.
TATCAAAAGCCTGTGAAACACACACTCAGGCATACACACATGGACAGACACCCAGCATTTTTATGTCCTTGCTTCATGTTGCAGTGGGGGACAAAAAACCTAGTGGGAAATAGAAGAATATTTTGTTATGCCATTCTATTTTTAATTTAAACATATTTTATTCAATAAGAAAACAGACCTGTCAAGAGTCACGCAACTGGCGTGAGACTCGCGCATCTAATTGGCAATTTAGCGGCAAATTTCTTTGATCTTTTATTATTTTCCTTTGATCTTTCAATTTTTGGGCAAATCTCACGCAAACAACTCACAAAAACTTGACAGCCCTGAGAAAAGGATTGGATTCTATTTGTACCCTGCAGAGTTTGTACACTTTGTAAGGTATACATTGGATTAAAAGAAGCGTAATTACATCCAAAACCTTCACAATATCATAATAGAATGAGGAAATGTAAGTTTGAAGCCTGGGTTGACACTATTCGAAACACTGTAAAACTTCTAAAAATAGGTCAATGACAAAAACGGCCCCATTCAAAATAGAATTGGTGGGCAAACAGACCTTAAATGGAATCCCACAATATGAGACCCAATCCTAATGCTCAATACTGAAAATCTCAAGCATGGGTCTCCTCTGTGACAAATATCTTTTAAAGGCCTCACAGGCCAACTCCACTGCCAACTTCTTTTCCTGCAAGGGTTAAATGCAATAATGGATACCTCAGTGAAGCATTGAAAAACCAAGTAATATTAGTTCAAAGAAGGAGATCAAAGAAATAATGCATTAGGCCTACATATATTTAATGTCATTCTCATTGCAAGGCTTTAATAATGAATAAACATGAAATTTTAGATTTAATTAAAACTGCAAGTATAAAAGTTTATGAGCTCAGATAAACCATGCATTGATCATATACAAAATTCAAAAAGTAAATGTAAAATGACAATAAAAAAATAATATGAGTGAATAATATAAGACCACATGAAAGATTAATCAGGAAATATTATCAACTTTTCCATGCAGGGGATACAAATTTGTTTCATTTACTGATTTTAACAATTAAAGTTCCTTTTACGGTTTGGTATTGTATTTAAAACACCTGTCGCGAATTTTCTTTTTATAATTAACATATGGCTTAAGTGTTTTATAAGTAATTATCCCTTCTTAAAAGTGATTCACAATGTAGTTATATCAGAAACTACTTTTTATATATCTGCATTTGCGGTTTTATACACCTTAAATAAAATTAAACCTATAGTCTATTTCATAAAGTCCATTTAAATAAGTTTAAGTATAACCCCCAATTGACAAGTTCTATATATATTTACTCTCCATTAATGCACAGATTGTGGTTAAAAGTCTGAATGAAATCACAAATGAGCATTTATAGGTGTCAAACCACAATTTTAGTGCATTTGATTATGTCAATTTATAAATCAGTTGATTTTTCACTGCACAAAGGTCTTCCCTAATTTTACACTCCGTCAAATACTATTTGCAAAGTCCTCCATCAAATAGGAACATGGTCTTTAACAATACATGCTTAATAGAAAAGTTTTAAATTATGTAAATTACAATGATTATATCTTGAAAATAAATTGATTGACCAAATTCCTAGGATGTAGCAAATATCTTGGAATCAACCAAGAATCTTTATATGTTTAATCAGCATAATTATTTTGAACAAATATATTATCATGCTTTGAAGGGGTTTTTCAGCCATCTTCAAGTCTGTGTCCAAAAGTCGGAAAAAGTTTCCAAAATATATTTGGCTGGAAACAAGCAAGGATAAAAAAGGATGAATTTTTTAGCAAATACCCCACACATGAGGAAAATTTTTAAGCAAATACCCTGGTGACATAAAAAACCGATGTAAATCTCTGATAAATGATGAAATATGTGAAAATACTCTAGTTATTAACTATTCAAAAGCCTTTATTATATGAGGTGTAATTATGATAAAAAATATCCAAGAAAGCTGATGCATTTATAATTTCTACCAGAAATGTTATATGAAGTTTAAATTTTATACCAACCAAAGATTTTAGACAATAGTAATTGTTTACTAAGTCTACATAACTTTTTACTTGAAGTACAGAATACACTGAACATTAACCATCTTAACAAAGATAACAGACTTGAGTATCTTTCAACGAACAAGATTCTAAAGTGTGGCATAGCCATCCACAAAAACACAATAAAGTTATGGATCAAATGAATTCTAATAAACATGTACTTCATCTTTTATATTAAAGTATAAAAGATAATGCATGTATTTAAGCATTATTTAAAAGCATTTATGCAACTGACCACAAAAATCAAAATGCATGTACAAAATGCATTTTATCTGGATTTTCATCCAAATATTTTTAATGAACCAGAATCTATGTTTGCAGGATTGTTAGATTTTGGCTTGATGACACTGGATCTATTGAGTGGTCATCATATTGAGCATTTCATAGATAATGGCTATTATCTGAATATGGTCCTTAAAAAGACAAATTTACAATGGTGCCACAAGAGGCCTCTTATAAGATGACAGCAAGTTCTACATAGACTTGTGGGTCCTTGAAAGATACAGAATCATCTGTGAATCAGAGATACTTGTACATGTTTGAATGTTTTACATTCCTTTTAACCCAATTTTATCAGAAAAAATTATATTTATTACAAAATACCACATCCCTCCTATCCCACTGTATAACATAGACATCATTCTTAAAGAGAAAGTTAGAAGGTAAAATTACTTCAATCCATCCTTCCCACCCTACTGTTTATCAAAGACATCATTCTCAACATGTGCATTCATTTATTTTCGTGGGTATCAATTTTCCTAGCTCACTGAAAAAAGATAAGTAATTCATGGTTCTGAAATCTTCAGCATACAGAGCAATGTAAAATTCCTTTTTCGTTGGATATCAAATTTTGTGGAGATCAAGGCACCCAACGAAAACAAGTGACAAATAATAATGAAACCACAGTATTGTATTTTAATATTTGGAAATATAAAATCACAAGCATTGGGATATTTAAACAATTTTATGAAATGAACAATAGCAATGCATAGTCATCAAGTAGTGGTACTTCAAAGATGTCTACAATAGCTCCGTGAAAGACCTTGAAACCTTGACAGCAAAGTCTTACATACACACCTCGGGTCCTTGAAAGATACAGACTGGGACACATTATTATAGATTCAAAGTTATTTCATAACCTTTAAGGTTTAAAATCAGCAACATTTATAATCCTATTTTCTGGCAAACATTTTGTTTGGGGACAAAAAGTTTTACAGCTGTAAATCCATATACTTGAACTTTGTAGAGGTATGTAGAATACTGATAACCCTAACAAGTCCCAAATCTGATTGAAAATTCTTCAAGCCCAAAGATTAATGACCATTAAGAATTTTATATATTTTTAAGATCTTAACCTTCAATTGGAAATTGATAATAAAGTTATAAGGGTTTTCAAAATGTATGGTGTGAAAAATTGTATTAGGGTCAAAAGAGGTCTAGGCCCTACAGTAAATGTGACATATTTAACAACCTCTTAACTTTTTTACTAATAAATAGGATTTATAAAGTCTTTTGAAAATGGCATCTTAGGGTCATTTTTCAATTGTCCATTAAACCACTTTTAATATTGATGCCCTGCAGACTTTTCCACTTATTTCCTTCAGTGTAAAATTTTAAATTTAAATTATGTCTTAACGTTTTAATATCCGAATTTTTTTATCAGCACCCATGCATTAATCCTAAATGCTCCATATAAAAAATTTGTAACGGACCTTGCATGCTTTAAAAACTTCATTCGCACTTAATTTAATACAATTAGACAAATGAAAGAAAACTGTTTGATACAAGTTCTGTATCACACATCAAATTTTAACAGAAAAACTTTAACAAGCCATAAATTCTTGGGTCTTATGCACCCTTGTTGTAAATTTTTAAAAAGATCAAAGGTACATGGAATTAATTTTGTCACAGGTCCTTAAACATCAGACATTTGATTCAAAACATCAAAAACAGAGTTGTAAATCATCTTTAACTAGGGTACAACTTTTAGAAATAAGTTATTAAAGGTTTGGGTGGCTGCACAAGTGTACAATGATTCACTGATTGTAGAGGAGTGTCTGGTTACACACATGTATTCTATGTACCATCGTACCACCCAAATGATGTAACGAAAGGGATAACATGCTATCGGCAGTAAGCAGCACCATTCATAGGTGAAAATGTTATCTGGAAACAATAGGTTCAAGATTCCTTTCATCTTATAACACAGAACAATTAGCCTGGAATGCATTAAGACAAATTCTAATTGTTTAATTATAGAGATGGGAAGTTTCTGATTAAGCAAGTGCATGTTTTATTTTATTTAAGAAAAAAAAGCAGTTGCTGAGAAAACTGTTACATGTACAAAAATCTCCCCCTCTGCCCATTTGCATTATTTTTTCTGTCAAGAAGCAAAGAAGCAAAGAAGCAATTTGGCATCTGATGGTCAAAAGTCCAAAAAGGCAAAGACAAAACTAGTAAACACCAACGAGAATGGCATGAAGAAACAGGCAACACAAAACTAGAGGCTCCCAGGAGCCTGAATCGCTCACCTGGTCCTTAAGGGATAATGGTCTCTTCTTTAATGGGTCAAGTCCCAACTTAGACACAATGGAGACTTTCCTGAGGCTAAATGAGCTGAACATTAAAGCAAGCCCTACCTTTTCTCTATCTGCAATAGTTTTCATTCAATAGGACAAAAAACATGAAAAAACGCTATTTTTTACCTTAAAAAGGCCATTACTCCTATAAGGGCTTATCTGACAACTTCATCCCTATTGAGACTTTTGTAAAGCTTAATGAGCTAAACATTTAAGCAAGCAACACCTTTTCTCTATCTGCAATAGTTTTCATTCTATAGGGTAAAAACATGAAAAAACGCTATTTTTGACCTTAAAAGGGCCATAACCCCTAATAGGGGTCATCTGACAGCTTCGACCCAATGGAGACTTTTGAAGAGCTTAATAAGCTAAACATTTTAGCAGGCAACAGCTTTTCTCTATTATTCTTTAGGGCAAAAACATGAAAAAACGCTATTTTTGATGCCAATAGGGCCATAACCCCTATTAGGGGTCATCTAACAACTTCAACCCAATGGAGACTTTTGTAGAGCTTAATGAGCTGAACATTTTAACAGGCAACAGCTTTTCTCTATCTGCATTAGTTTTCATTCTATAGGGCAAAAACATGAAAAAACCCTATTTTTGACCTTAAAAGGGCCATAACCCCTATTAGGGGGCATCTAACAACTTCAACACAATGGAGACTTTTGTAGAGCTTAATGAGCTGAACATTTTAACAGGCAACAGCTTTTCTCTATCTGCAATAGTTTTCATTCTATATGGCAAAAACATGAAAAAACGCTATTTTTGACCTTAAAAGGGCCATAACCCCTAATAGGGGTCATCTGACAGCTTCGACCCAATGGAGACTTTTGTAGAGCTTAATGAGCTTAACATTTAAGCAAGCAACACCTTTTCTCTATCTGCAATAGTTTTCATTCTATAGGGCAAAAACATGAAAAAATGCTATTTTTGACGCAAATAGGGCCATAACCCCTATTAGGGGTCATCTGACAACTTCAACCCAATTGAGACTTTTGTAGAGCTTAATGAGCTGAACATTTTAGCAGGCAACAGCTTTTCTCTATCTGCAATAGTTTTCATTCTATAGGGCAAAAACATGAAAAAACGCTATTTTTGACCTTAAAAGGGCCATAACCCCTATTAGGGGTCATCTGACAACTTCGACCCAATGGAGACTATTGTAGAGCTCTACTTACATCAAAAAGCAATTGCAGAGATATACAATTACTAATAGTTTTATACCTTAAATACAATTTTATTTTGGTGAAATAGAAAGTCTGACCTGATATTTTGGTACAATATATAGGTTTGAATATGGTTATAATTACATGTGTAATAGAATATTTTTTGTTGAAAAAAAAACATATCTTTGTGTAACAGATGATAACTATTCTATTTTTTTTATCATAGTTCAAAACAAAATAATAACAAAGTTCAAAGGTATTAAAGATATATTGTATCAATTATATGTAATAAAAATAAATCCAAAATTTTATCAATTTATTTGAGCATGAGATAAATATCAAAAGATTTAAAAGAAAATACATTTAAACAAAAATAGTAAATATTGATATATCAAAATTTATGTGCCATTTTGGTAACTTTGATACTTTGGTTGGTTAATCAAACGTTGTGTGAGGTACAAATATTAAAAATATAATCCTCTTTTGTTTACAAATCTTTACTATCTATAAATTTCTTTACGTTGCATCAATTTAATAAGGCCATTAAATCAAGTAAATAACTTTCTCATAATAGTGCTGACCCTCATATTACATATTTTTAATATATATACTTCCCTTTCCTATTTATTAATTTAATTTTTTTCAAGATGAAACAGAGTATAAAGTTTCATGAAGACCTGATCCATCAATGGATTCCCAGAAATCAATTCCTACACAAGGAAAAATTGAATTGTGATAGATGAACAGACTGACTGGCAGGTACGCAAAGTGTTTTTTGGTTTTGCAATTCAGATATGCAATATAATATAAAATAAATATAAAAGCTTATTTATATTTTACAACAGATTGAGTAATTATGCTAAAAAATATTTTTAGAGTGAGATGACCCTCATTGTTTCTATAACTTTTACATTCTAAAACCTTTCAGCTTATTCTTAATTTTTGCTCTATGTCCTGTCTGTGTTCACTATTAATTTTTTTATGACTCACCAGACCAATCCATAATTTAATTTTTCATTCATAAATCTTAACATCATTAAAATCTAATTTTTCAATGTAATAAAGTAATATCTTCCCATGAAATCTGAATGTAGACTACTTCAATTTCAATAAGAAAATTCAATTATTGGGAAAAACTTTTAATGTGTTTTAAACATTCTTTTACATTAACTCACTAACTGTTATGACCCTGTATTTATTTTTCAATTTAGAGAAAACTTTCTAAAAGATTACATCAGAAAAAGTCAATTGAGAAACAGAGAAACTCCTTTTTTATGTAATGCAATAACAACAATTACTTTTTAATTTAATTTAGGATGAATACAAAATTTCTGAGCTAAGCAAATGCAGCTTTTCTCTCACTAGAAAAAAGATCTACATTCAATGACAACTTGCTACTAGCCTAATAAGGAATTTAAACTTTTCCCAGTAAGATTCAGAGAAGTATTTCATTGTGGTATTAAAATAAATGAGATATAGATATTCAGAGATGTATGTGTATATGTTCTTGGTACACAATTTGACTTGAAATTTTGTCTTTAAAAATGCTTAAAGTATTTTTAAAGACAACCAGGGCCATGGCCCACTAGGCAAGTGCAAGAGTCGAAGAGAACAAATATTGTGGTGCCAAATGAAGCCATACAAAATGTACTTATTCATAAAGGGCAAAAGGTCTGTTGTTCAACACAGAATAACCATTGAAATTTTATCCTCATTTAACCCCTATAATAATGATAAAAAACAACATTTTCAAATCATTTTTATCTTTCAATAAAATTATTATCATCAATTAATATTCTATTCTAACCTTAGGGTTTCAAAAGTAACATACAAACTATAACTAACACTCCATTGCAACAACAAAGAAAAGGACCCCAAGACAATTTTCTTTAAAGTTTTAAAATCGTTAAATATTTTCACATGAATTGCTTTTTTACATAAAATATAATCAATTCATCAAAATATTTTGTGAAAGGAACAATTTTTCATTGTACCTGTTAACCTTATGTTCATTGGAAGTGGGATTTTTTTTTCATTCAGAGAAAATTCAGACTACTGAAGCAATGAATATCAAGCTGGCAACAAAGGAAACATGCACAAAATGATTTCTTGTAGTTCTGACAAAGAGGAGTGACAAACATCAATTTTCAACTTGACATATTAACAAAGTCTTTAAGATCTAGTCAATAAAACATTTATGAATGAAACTTATAAACTTGAATAAAGCTTGTTTCAACTACAAGTCTGTACAGTTTGCTACGTTTCTAGCCATTTATTTGCATTTTAAAAACTTAGTAAAATGGAATGCCTGAAACATGACAGTGTGACTGGGACTGTACACCCACTTTCAAAATCATAAGTCACCCCTCAAGTTTTCAAAAAACCCACAGTACAATATGTTACTTCAGAAAGCGACAGGATAAGTCATAGACTAATGTCTAATCAGCTTAACTTTTAACCTACTTTTACTTCAAGCCTGTGTAACACCTTCTTTTCAACAAAGCTTCCAAAGAAATCAGGTGTAAATAGTGTTTTTAATTATGCAATAGCAAAACAAAGACACTACTATAAACTTGACAAATTCCCACTTGTTTGTTGATTCAAAATATTAACTTTTAATGACCCAGTAATAATGCTAATTTAACAGCAAAATGATTTAGAGAAAGACAAACAATGTGGATTTCACACCAAAATGATTTAAGGGAAAACATATAAATTGACACTTTATGAATAATGGCAAAGCACAAAGAATGGGGAACATAACAATCTGTTAATGCAGTGTCAACAGTGAAGGAAATAAGGCATAAGAAAAAAAGATAAGTAAATGCTGGATCAAAACCAAAACCTGAACATCAATATGTGTTGAAGTAATTTACTTTTTATCATGTATTTTCTTTAAATTAGATGACATAAATTGCAGGTGGATCATGTCATATGTACAAGTAAATTTGCTGATTCACAATTTAAATACAATTTATGTAAATTTCAGACTTATTTTGTACTATATGAGATGCACTTGACAAGAGCATTTTTATAAAGTTTAAATCTGCACACAAATAAAATGAGACATAATCTTATACTTTATGAGGATACAATATCATAGGGATTAAATATTTATTGCATAAAGATGCATAAATGTCAAGAGTGGATTCTTCTTAAATTAACCAGCTAGAATAATAGAACAACCACCAAGCTTTATAATTCACAAACCAAGAATGAATTCAAATTTTAGCTACAAAATACAACCTGTTGGAGTCTGAATAAGACCACCAAAGCTTTTCATTAAATGGGGCATTCAAAGGGACATTCATATATACCGTACCAAGACAAACAGACAGACAACAAAAAACAAGAATAAATTTGAAAAAAAAAATTTCAAAATCGGACCACAAATAAAAAAGCCCCATTTGGCCCCTAATAACGTAATAGGGGGAAAAAGGGGGGGTCGCAAAAATTAATTCTTAATTTTGTAATAGCTATTTGACAAGAACAAACATGCAAAAAAAATTTCAAAATCGGACCAGAAATAAAAAAGTTTCAATTTCGGCCCCATTTGGCCCCTAATTATGTAATAAGGGGAAAAAGGGGGGGTCGCAAAAATTAATTCCTTTATTTTGTATCCGCTATTTGACAAGAACAAACATGCAAAAAAAATTTTCAAAATCGGACCAGAAATAAAAAAGTTTCAATTTCGGCCCCTTTTGGCCCCTAATTACGTAACAGGTAAAAAGGGGTGGGGGTCACAAAAATAAATTCTCAAATTTGGATTCGCTACTTGACGAAAATAAACTTGCAAAAAAAAATTTCAAAATCGGACCACAAATAAAAAAGTTTCGATTTTGGCCCCATTTGGCCCCTAATTACGTAATAGGGGGAAAAAGGGGGGGTCGCAAAAATTAATTCTTAATTTTGTATCCGTTATTTGACAAGAACAAACATGTAAAAAAAAATAAAAGTTTTTATTTTGGCCCCTTTTGGCCCCTAATTACACAACGGTGAAAAAGGGGGGCACAAAAATTCATCAGGTTCATTCTTTTATTGTAAGAAACATTCTTGACAAATTTCACAGCAATAGGCCAACAAGGACCAAAGTTATGGTGGAAACAAGTAAAATATTTGAATTTTTTTCCCCTTTTGGACCCCCAATTTCGAAACAAAAAAAGGGGGGACCCCCAAAATCAATCCCATTTATCCTTGTATGGTAAGGAACATCACTGTCAAATTTCATAGCAATTGGATAACTAGAACTTAAGTTATTGTGGAAACAAACAAAAAAGTAGTATTTTTGGCCCTTTTTTGGCCCTTAATTTCTAAACGAAAAATGGGGGGACCCCCAAAATCAATCCCATGCATCCTTTTATGGTAAGGAACATCATTGTAAAGTTTCATAGCAATCGGATAACTGGAACTAAAGTTATTGTGGAAACACTAAAAAGTTAACAGACACCGACAACGACGACGACAACGACGACAACGACGACAGCATCATACCATAATACGTCCGCAATTTTTTTGCGGTCGTATAAAAAGAGGGTATAACATTTAAAAACATGCCATTGAAAATTAAAAATGCCAGTAGGACATTATTTGTTATTTATTCCACATAAAGAAAACAACACAATGAAAATTGTACTAGAAAGAATAGTCCAGAGCATTGCAGAAAAATTAATAATTTACCTGTATACAAACAAGAATATGTTCAAAAGACGCAATACCCCACCTTTCAACACGAGAAAGAATCTTCAACCTAAAAGTAACACTGCTTTTGAAAGAACAGACTGACAGACGCTAACACTAAACATGCTAAATGCCCCCTCTACTAAGTAGCATTTTACATAGATCTTACCCATTTTTATTCTTACCAATGACCTACCTGTCGTAAATCTAATGTTATTGTCACATGGTTATATTTATAGCCATTGGTCAAGGTCGGACTTTGCCACCATCGGTTACTCCCATCAATTGCATTTTGGATAGGGTGGCGCTGGCGTCTGTCTTGGCTCCGAGCATCACAATTGTCACAGTGTCTGTTCTCCCCAGGAAAAACTTTGACATGTTCTACCAATTTACAAAATTTCTCTGCTCCCTCTAGGCCACAAGTGGCATTTGTGGTGATGAGGGACCGAGTGGCCAAATTCAAAATGTCAGGGAAGAGAGCTCTTGCATCTAAAAAGAAAAACATAAAGTTTTAGTCATTGTCAACATATTTAAGATTATGATATGTATCCAATAGTAATCTAATTTTCAGTCTTTTTATCAAAGTTTTAACTGTGACTTAATTGTGTGTTCTGTCAAAAACTTAATCTAATAGTGCACTTGATTATCTCTTAAATTTTGGTCTTTTAACTTGGGCTAGAATGACTCTCAGATGAGAAATAAATGAAACAACCATTCCCATTTCACAAATGAGTGCAGATGTTGGTTTGTTGTAGAAATTTGTTTTGTCTTCCTTTACTTGATTTGACAAATCTGAATTGGAAATTAGCAACGTGACAGGTGTGCTATAGCAGGCAGGAACCACTTACTCTTCCGGAGCACCTGAGTTCACTCTTATTACAACTTGAGTTTGTGTTGTTGGTTTCCGTTCGGTTGATTTTGTATTTCTTCATGCTGTTCTTGTTTGTATTTACTAGTTTCGTCGTTGCCCTTTCAGACTTTTGACACTCAAATGACCCATTGGTGCCTATTTGCTTCTTTTAATGCAAAAATTTGAATAAATTAAAGAATGAGTCTATGAGCCACAAAACGGCCCTCCTGTTATGAAGTATCATTGAACCCCAATGTATGGACCTTTACCAAGAAATTGATCAAAATTGTTCATGCTAAAAATATTGGGTGCAGTGACCTCATTTCTGGTGGGTGGTGCCATGTTACCAAAACTTATCTAGTAGTGTAATAGCGAGCACAGCTCATAGCGGGCACAAAGTGCCCGCAACAGCTGAGAGCTCTACAGCAAGTTCCCGCGAAAAATTTGCCTAATGCTAATATTGATTTTTTTTCTGTGTGGATATGCTTCTCACAGTTTATACAGGTCCGATGTAAATTTGAAAATATTTACTTATTTTGCTAGTCGATCGCCTTTCAAAATTATCTATGTAAATACAGATGAAGGAGAAAAATATTCTAATGACGATGAGTTACTGCATTTTTTAAGTGAACAAACTTTATTCAATTGTTTTTGTTTCTCTTTTTAATGCTCATTGCCCCACGAACCTTGTACCAAATTGAACGTTCTAGAAAATGAACTGATCAAAATAAAAATAACTAGGATATGATTTCAGATCTTATTTGACTACTTCGATTTAAAATCAAACTTTTTATTCGCTCATGAAAAAGTATGTTAACAAAGACAAAGACGCTTAAATTTAAGACATTGTGTTTTAGCTCAAAATAACCATCAATAATCAATCAATTTCTGAACTTGTTAAACTAAAACTCATATGTTTCGCTCATGTTTTTGGAAGAGATCACAATGGTTAACATTTGCATCAAGAGTGTCCATGTCTTTTCGGGAATTGGGTTCTTTAGATCTTATATTTTAAATTTAAATGATTTTATACCTCAATTGAAACGCTGAACTCCGTCGTATGAGGGCAAATTGAAAAAAAAAGGATCCATCTCATTCCTGGTTCATGTTGATGGGGGAAGCATTTTTCAACTCAAAAGGTAATAATATGTTTCAAATACAAAACTGATCAACTTATATTTATGCTGCAATTGTGCTGTGCTTGCATTTAGGCAATGCCTATCTCATATTATCATTCACCCCTAAACATGTAGTATCAAAGATATGGACCTAAACCAAGAACTTAACCAAAGTTGTTCATGCATAAAATCTAGGTCACTGTGACCCAATTTTTATTGATTGGTGCCATGTTACCCAAGACACATCTTGTGGTGAAATATCATTGACCCCTCAACATCTAGTATCCAAGTTATGGACCTAAACCAAGAACTCAACCAAAGTCGTTCATGCGTAAGACATAATTTGTAGTGAAATCTCATTGACCCGCAACATCTAGTATTCGAGTAATTAACCTTAACCAAGAACTTAACCAAAGTGTTACAGACCGACGGACAGAAAAGGGTAAAACACATACGTGGTCGGGCCATAAAATAACTTTGAATGGCAGTTGTTTGAAAATTGTAATTTTGTTCTAATTTGAAGCATTACAATTGTATGAAAAAAAAAACTTTTGAATTATATTAGGTTTAAACAATTCTTTTACCTATTGGCATGCTAAATGGAATATTGAACTAGGACAAAATACATTTTATATAAAAAAAATACTTTTATTTACAAAATTATGTCAACTAACATGGCTTAGGTCAAAAAGTTTTGAAAAATGGCTGCATGTTTATATTCCATTATATTAATTTATACTGATTTAATAATAATACATTGTAATGATTCAAAATGCATTCATTTAAGTTTAATTCAACCACAAAGACATGCAAAAGTTTATCTAGAAATTTTAAATGAGGTTAATTGAAGGTCATGTCATATCCTAGGTGGGGGTGTAAATCATTATGAGCTCGTTATACTATCTTTTGACAACCTTTAAACATTTTGGCTTTTTCACAATGAATACTTTGAGCAAGCTCACAAAAGAATGCCCCTGCTTCATATTGACCTCTTTAATGTTAAAAAATAAATTCAAAAGATCTTGCACAAATAAAATCAGAGAGCAATAAAATTTCTTTCTCTATGCACATCTCCATATCATGTACTTCCTTTATTTAAAGTTTCAACAAAATCCAACAAGCATGTGGACACCCCCCCCCCTAAAAAAAAATTGTTTGCAGGGGAAGTGGAGTATAAAGATATAACATAACCAGTTTTAAGACTAATGAAAACATGATGATCCAAATCATTAGCAAGCCATTTGCTGTATTGGCCATGGAGTTTGCTGGTTTCGTGAGCTGTAACTTAATATTGTACATTTTGTATTGAGGTGGTCACCTCTATATTCTTTTTGTGTCTAGCAACGATGTTGTGTTTTATGCTACTACCATACCCTTAGATCACAACAGAATAGGCATGTTTGGTGCCAAAAACCTGGTTTAACTCATCATTTCTGTTGAAATGCCTGAAGCAGTTCGGTCTTCAATTTCCCTGGTGCGTCTTTGGCTCTTTGCTTTGGTCATTTGAGATTGATCAACCAATTTGGTAGTTTTGTTTTTACCTTTATTTTCCAAACAAGCAATAAAATAGGAAATCAGCAGTACGAGTATCATCTCTATAACTATAGAATGGCTTCTGGAGATATAGTCTGCCATTGCTAATGGAAGTCTCAATGTCTAACAATAACAAGAGTTAACACATACATACATACATCATGCCTGCCAGCACCATCAGAATTAAATTCCTTAATATTTCCCAAAGCATTCATTAATCAATAAAATATTATCAAAAAATTAAAACTTAAACTTACATTCTAAAAATACATATGAAAACGATCAAAGTCTCTCAATTCAAATACCAAAGTCAAGGTCAAAAGTTAAAGATGCAACTGAAACATTGTAGCACTGAGACAATAATGTTTCCGTAATCTAGGACATAATTCCTGAAATATGGAGGTGCTCATAAAACTTTAATATTACAATCATATGTATCAAAATTATCAAAGTCACTCAACCAAAAAATCAAGGTCAAGGTCTAAAGATGAGGATGCAACTTTGCTTAGCTTCATCAACCTATATCTTATGGGTCTTGAAATAAAAATGTATGAAGATGTTCATAAACATGATAAAAATTTAACATTACTAAATCAAGACTACAAAATTATCTCCTGGAAATTTATGGAAAGTGTGTTTCAATTTTTTTTAAATCTTAAATAATGTTCCTCCTTCATTGTTGAGTTTCATGATTCTGCTTAGTAACACATTATGTTATTAAGCCATTTATCTATTTTGTTAATTAGAAAACCATGTTTGAACTTATTGTAAAAGAAGATGTAGCTGACACCTGCTTGTGTTATCAAAAGAAAAACATCTTTATGAGCAACCTTTTTGAAGGTAAAGTGTTTCGAAAGTGAATCAATTTTGATCTGTTAAGTCTGAACAAGATCACTGTGCCTAGAAATGCATCAAAGTCTATAGACATACTTCAGAGTTGTGAATGGGTCTTTTATCTTTTTATCCAAAGAGCTAAATGTGAATTCTAGAGTGAATGTCTCTTTATACTCTACCAGACTTTACAGCAATAGTTTAAATGTTTATGCAGGGCAAAAGAAAAGTTCATATGGTCAAAATCATGGGAAATAAGGCCATGATAAGATGTAGTAATTGAATAAGGCTCTTAAACACAATACAGTATGGGACAGTGGTAAATTTCAGGGGCGGATCCAGAAATTTTCGAAAGGGGGGGTTCCACATACTGGGTTCTGTGGGCCAAAGGGGGGGGGGGTTCCAGACACATTTTTCTGAAAATCTGCACAAAAATATAAAAATTTAGGAGGAAAGGGGGGGGGGGTTCTGACCCCCAGAATCCCCCCCCCCTCTTGATCCGCTACTGAATTTAAAATATTTCTAGATCTGTCCTTCTGGGACAGAACATATAACCTTTATATGATTTACATCTTTTATTCAAAACTTGTCTATACTGTAACTATGTCAAAAGAGCAATATTTCATTTGTTTTTCAATAACTTTTTATCTATAGAGGATAGCTAATAAAACAAAATGAAAGTCAGCACATTGATAACAGCAACATAAAAATTCAATAAAGAAATTAGGTCCTTATAGTTTTAAATTTATCCAGAAAATGATTTAGGAGTCTAATATTTTTCAGATGATCTTTCTACCTGGATACATGACCCAGAAAAAATCTCTAGCGATTTATTAAGTCTCCGATATCTAAATATATATGACATTTTAGATGATTATGATAACATTTTCACCTTTTACAGTTTTGGAACAATTACAGCTGAGATAAATGAAGTCTTGGCACACTAAACATTTAACATTAATGAAATGTAAGAGGGCTGATTTCAACAGAGAGATGTTTTATTTTAACATGTTCAAGGTACATTTTTTCTTGTCTCTTTAAGCAATCTTTTTGCAGAGTGTGACAGGTGCACACAACCTTTGAATTAGGTACAGTATAAGGTATCATTTGCATTGATGTGCACCACATTATGCAGTGTCACAAACATGGCATAGAATATATTAAGCGACAAAACATCTTCTAAAATTTATCACTTGAAGGTATACAATTGCAATCTCTACAAATATATTTCTCATAATTACAAGCAGAACAGAGAGTACAGTGCATTTTTTTAAACTGTATAATGTTTTGGATAGATGTATGGACGGATAAGAGATATATGTTTTGGATGGAGGTACAGCTGGAAACCCCCATCAGCTATTAATTTAATTATGTTTATTAATGCAAACATGTCCCAATTAGGGATAACAGCATACATTTACAATACAAGAATTAATACAGAGTTGAAACATACAATGTACAACAACAGAAAATACAGTAAATTATCTATAGAGTATCCTCTCTCCCCAGTTCTAATGACTGTATAATAAAAGAATAAACTATGGAGATTTGATCCGGTGTTGATGGATTTAAGAGCCATTTCAATTTATTTATTTCATTTAAAGATTCAAAATTATAATCTATTAATTTCAATTTTTCAAACATTATATTTCGCAGCGCCTGGTTTTTTTGACAATGAAAAAAGAAATGATTCTCATCTTCTACTTTATTATAGAAAGTGCATAATCTTTTATCTCTTGGTATCTTATTATACCTTCCAACTTCAATTTGAAGTTTGTGGTCACATATAAATTTTGTGAAAGTTTGTCTGTATTTGAAATTAGGATGGGAGAGATTTCTCCTCATCCTCAGTTTTGAAGTATTTATATAAATAGGCCTTATTATTTTCATCAAATTTATTTATCTTATCAAGTGTGATTTCTTTATAAAATTTATTTACATTATTTTTAATATTATTTGTAAGTTTACTAAGAATTTTAGAATTAGTACAATTAGTAAAATCTTCTATGTCCATATGAATGGTGTGTTCACGTTTCTCCAACATTTGATAATTAACTATAACAACAGTCAATTAAGGGTGGGGATTAGGGGGCCAACTAAAGGATAGCCATGTTATTTGTTATCTGTTAAAACATATAAAATATTTAAAAATAAAATATTTTATTTAATTTTTTTTGTATTGTTTGTGCATATAGGTTGGTTCCAGTTTGACGTGCTTCAGCATTTTCTAAATAATTGGATTTGCAATTAAGACTAAGTTCATTTGAAGAATGCTATGAATATTTTTTTCTAAATCTTTGATATCTTATATATTTCTATATTTTTTTTATTTAATAATTTTACTTTCTTTTTATGTTGACTTTTTAGGGTGTTGCCTTAAATTAAGTTCTTTTGAAGAATATTTTTTTCTGAATCCTTGTAATTTTGCATTGTTTTTGTTTGTTTGTTTGTTTTTTTTTACCTTTTCTAATATCAATTTTAACGGGTATTGACTTTTTAATACAAAGAAACCGTTTCTTCATATGAAGAATGTCCAGAATATCTGTAATCATTTCAACTAAAAATATATAACAATACGCATAATCCAGGACGGAAAAATAAGATTTCCATAAAAGCAATTAAAAATATAGTTATACAGAAAAAAATCTCTGTCGCTTGGAAAGATGTGAACGCTTTACTAAAAAGTTCTTGGATGCAAAAGGACGCTTAGTCTATGTGGTTTTGGACTGAAAACTGCTAGTCAAGGAATCTGCATGAATGTTCTGGGTCTATAATCGATGTAACTGTGTTTTCAAACAAAGGTGACCTCATATCTTCTGGAAGGGCAGCAGTTTTTGCGAATTCGGAATCACGTACGACTTGCTGTCGGGAAAAGATTCAGGGTAAGTCAAGTCCAGGGAATTTCGCTGGAGCTAACTGAGTTTTTCTGCATAAGAAACGTGACATAAATAGCTCACGTATAGTTTTATATTGGTTTTATTTTGTAATAGAATACGAAAGTGAACGCCAAAAACCAATATTTTTTTTATATTTCCTTACAATAAGCGTAAGCTTATTTTTTTTTACAAATGTCCAATATTAAAAGGAAAGCATGTTATGTTTTAGATGATCATAGATATTATAAACGTTTTTTTTTAACGTCGGCACACGTTGGCTGTAACGTAATAATGCGGTTGCAGGGTCATGAAGTGGTCCCTTTTTCCTCTTTTGTCTTTTAAGACCTCTTCTTGATTTTCCATCATGTACAACATGGACTTATTATATCTTTTTATCTAAAATATGAGAACTCCATGTATGCATCAAGTGTATTGGAAGAAGTATGTTTTTGGAAAGGCTCAATGTGCGGCGTTACGCGTAGCAGTTTCAGTCCGTGAAGAAAAGGCTCAACGTGCGGCTTAACGCGTAGCAGCTCAAAGTGATCGAAGAAGATGTATTTTTTAAATACTATAAATTTATAATTTAATATTTTATGCTGCAGGATATTAAATTAATATCAAAATGCAAAACGAATAAATCATTAAATCTTTTTTTTTATATAAAATTATACATTTTATTTTATTGAAATTAAACGATTTTTTTGTTTAAATTATATTGATTTTCATTTTTTTTTCTTTTTTAAACAATAAGCCTTTATCCTACCAAAGTTACAGGTGAAGTACAGGTAAGAAAAAATCTTAGCAATCCTTAAGAGGACCCCTTAATCCCTACCCTTAATTGGATGTTGTTATTGCTAGTTATCAAATGTTGGAGAAACGTGAATAAACCATATGAATATCTTTAGTTAAAGTTTTGGCATATGAATACCATGTGTAAGTTCCTTCTGAATCTAACTGTTTTGTCAACTCAAAAGCTTCTTTAAGTAAAGGGTTAAGCTCTTGATAATTTAACCTTGCTAGATATTTTAAAGTTTGAATGTTTATGAAGCATTCTAGTGGATTTCTATTTAGTTAAGCTCTGTTGACAACATTTGTTGAGCATTTGTTTGTTCCTAATAATACAAGTACAATATAACCATATAGTCAGCAACAAATCCATGGCACAGTCATTATAATTTATAACAATCCTTGATGCTGTGTACGATTCCTACCAAAGAAACAATTTGTCAAAAATAATGAAAATTTATAATTTAAATTTAAATTAAATGTATAATAATAAATTTACAATCTAGTATTAAATGAAAAGTCCTTATTAAGTTTAAACAATCAGTGTCATACAAATAGTCTCTTAACATTCTTTCAAGAAACCAAGTGAAAACAGACTTATCATTCACATTCTTTCAATATTGTATTAATTTGTGTATTTCAACCAATAATCTGTGACAAACTTTTTCAAATTCTTTTTCTTATCTGTACAAATCTTAAATATGCCTAATAGGTCTAGAAGTTTATTGACACTTGTTCAAAGTTATATAGGTACACTGAGAGCACCTGTCACAAACGAAGCACGTTTTAATTGATCAATTTGTCACAGTCATTTTCTAGTCCATACATCACTACTGTAAATAAGGGTATCTTGTTACAATTATTTCTACCCGATTTCAGACCCTATTGTAAATATAAAACTATCAGTTTCTGACACCCAGTGGGGCCACTCTTTAGTTCTGTCAACAACCCAGCGTGGCCATATGATGAACAAATCTGACACTTCATTGCAACTCTCAAGACTGCACTGTATAAGTATCACTAAATACCTGTACTACTTTAAAGATCAAAGCTAACAAAGCCAAAGAAAGAGCATGTATGCCATTGTGTCCTTATCATAGATGTATTGCTTCAAAAGAAAAATTGAACAAGGTAATGTGTCAAGATGACACTGATGCCCTGCTGGCAAATAAGATAAAACTGTTATTTTTAAAAAATTTGCTAAGTCCAAGGGCCTTAATTTAGGTCAAAATCAGTGGACGGCAACGAAACTCAAACTTGATCTGTAACTCATCATCGTACACTCACATACCAAAAATCTTTTGAATATATGCAAGGATGTCGAAAAAATGTACTGAAAACTGTTATTTTTACAAAATTTGCTAAGTCCAAGGGCCGTAATCTAGGTCAAAATCAGTGGACTGGAACAAAACTCAAACTTGACCTGTAACTCATCATGGTAGACTCACATACCAATCAGTGGACCAGAACAAAACTCAAATTGACTCTAACTCATTATGGTTGACTCACATACCATAAATCTTTTGATATATGCAAGGATGTCGAAAAAAAGTGCGGAAAACTGAAGTGTGACAGACGGAAGGAGGACGAACAGACAGAAAAACTATATGCCCTCCAACAAAGTTGGCGGGGCATAAAAAATATAATCATTTAAAGGTTTCTTTCTTGGAAAACAAATTCAGGTAATTGTATATAGAAACTATTAGAAAGTAATTGACAGAAAGATATACATGTACTTTTTCTTATCTCCCTATCAAACTATATGTACATGTAAAGAGGGATGTAGTCAACCATTTGATACAATAAGTATTTGAAGAACTCCTCATTTTAAATCCTGGATGGAGTTTACCAGTCATATATACTCAAAGAGCACCTTAAAATCAGTATGTGCATGCCAAATATAGCCTACCAAAACCAGTGAAGCACTAAGTAAATTGCATTGATGTGGTAAAAGACAGGTGTATATCCTTGGAATTTTTTTCACTCTACACCCACAGCCCTCTTAAAGGTACCCAGTAAGCAAAATTAAAGATAACTAAATCTCTTTGCACTAATTAAAATACCGACTTTCATTGGAAAGGTGTATTGGCCATGGATATTCAGTAAATCTATGTATTAATCAAATCAAAAACTTTCATGCTGTTTCAATAGTGGACAGATGTACTTTGAAATTTCTTTATTGAGATTTTTTAATAACTGGCATGTGGCTTTAGTTTTAAACATGTACATGTATGCAAACAAAGAGCACCAAGGCATAGAGATGAATCTGTTTGCATATGGAAAATTAGTCATGTCAATCACTCTCTTAGGTACCAACTGAAGGAAATCATGAATGACATTATCTAAATGCACCAATTAAAAATGCACTTATTCATTCATTAATATCTTGTATCCATGTGTTAATTTTTTGGGATTTTTATATTTTGTATCCTATACATGTATATCAATAACAAGATCCTTGAAGATAAGTATGAAGTGAAGGTTAATGGTATGATAAATTGTCTACCCATCTGCTTGTAGGCAAAGTTAATGAACAATAAAACAGCCTAATTATTAAAGCATACATTTTCTTGTAGCAAATTGGGGTGGAATTTTATAAATAAATCCTATACAAATTCCTAAAAAATTTCAACAAGCTTAGAATTTCAACCCTAATAATCATGTCTAAGTCTTTATGCCTCTCTTTACATAAATGCCACCCAAATCTTTTCAGAATCTTTAACTTTTAAATAGACCAATTTACCATAAAATCAGAATTTTACCACTATTATTAAACCAGTATCTTCTATTGAATCTAATAATGGTTTCTCCTGATTAACCTTTTGACAAAGCCAATAATTGAAGGTACAGTACATCCTGTCTAACCCAAATGTCTTTGGGACTGAAGAATTTGTTTAGTATGGACAAGTGTTCCATCTTTATTAGGGTAAAACTGTATTGGGACGAAACACCCAGTTGAATTTACATGTTTAAGGTTTAATATTCAGCATGTGCATTCAGGATTTTGTTTACATAGGTTTAACAGTATTTAACCCTATGTCTGTGCAACCCATCATCATTTTTATGATGGAAATAACTAATTTCATGATGAGTAATAAAATCCATGAAGTAAATGAGGGGTATAAACAGATCAACAACTGTTATAATTGATGGCTATGTCTTTGTTATGCTTTTCTCTTTTTAACTTTACTCTTTGATCTTTTAGACAAATAGCATGTTTCTATGAATTTCTGAATTTCAGCAGGGCCACATGTTTTGTTAAATTATTGTTTATGACATGAGTATCAATAAAATATAATTTATCGTTTTTTTAAGAAAGATGTTTATTCTGAATGGGGGAGATTCATGAAAATTGGCTCAGAGGAGGGAGAGTAAAGCATTCAACTTAATATAAGCAAAAGTATTGAACTTTTTGTATTTGTTAAGTATATGTATTTCAAAGTACTTTCATTTTATCCTTTTTGTTTTGACCAAAAAAAAATAAATTACATATCATCAAGTAATCATCACAATTCTAATCTGATTTGTACCAATTTTGCTGAATAAACAATTTTCACAAATTTTTGCTGAATAAGCAATTTTCAAACTTTTTGCTAA
Organism: Arcuatula senhousia; assembly: GCA_963971305.1. Lineage (NCBI taxonomy): Eukaryota > Metazoa > Mollusca > Bivalvia > Mytilida > Mytilidae > Arcuatula > Arcuatula senhousia. Next base: position 49,561,565 of record OZ020303.1, on the reverse strand, counting down.
ATAAGAGCTTTTCCTAACCAGTTATCAGGAAGAAAGATGTGATACATTTGTTATCCATAATCAGGCTTAAAATAATAAAATATCCATGCATGAAATGCACATGGCACAGGACCTTAAGATTAATATTTTATGCTTCAAAAGACTCAAAATGTGACAGTCATCCCTTAAAAAAAACTTAAATATTCAATATAATTCAAATTTATAAGTGACACCCATTAAATAACATGCAGTTATCATATTTTATTGTAAAAAATTAAAAATCACTCCTATTATTTGGACTGCATAACACTAAAAATTCCCAAAACATTATGAAAGCTCTTACAGTTAACTTTTAAATAATTATTATAATGTAATTGAGACCAAATCATTTTAAAATCCACATCTGCTTTAAACTCCAATAAATCTTTATTTCAAATAAAGATAAATATTATTTTTTGACATTTATTAACAACACAACTCAACACCTTTCGTTGACAATTATATTAGAATTACATTCTCTGTGGTTATTCGATAACCAATAATTGTTGGTCGATTACTAAATACATAATAAGTAATCTTTGTGTTTACAAGTAAATTGCTAGGTCATGAAATTTATTTGAAATTTAATTATCACCCAATATTGTCCCTACAAAGACTTTTTGAAATTTATTGGGAGCATTGACCACTGACAGAAGCTGTTATAATAGGTTGGGTTGAATGATTTTTGGTGTCGATTTTCAATCATAATTTATACATGTAAGGCCAAAATCACTTCTTTGTCATGTTTGTAACATATATGAACATTTTCACATTTGAGGTAATTTGAGAGTTCAGTAATTTTTTATAACCTTTTACTATCACCAACATACATGATGTACATATAAGCCTCCCTTAAAAAAGTGTTTCACCTGAAAAAAAAAATAGGGGAAATAGGTAGGCTAGTTTCAGAAAGTAGTAAAAACCAACATAACTGCAGATAATATATTGATTATGGACACAGTCCATTTGTTGTAACCCCCATTATAGCCATAAACATGTACCCATGACCCAATTACAGGTACTAAATCTAATCAAACTTATATTTATGTTAAAAATTCTGTTGGAATTTCCCTATTTAATATAACTAAAGAGCACCTGCAGGATTCAAAATTGCTTGAAAAATTGAATTGAAGTATTACCTTTAATTAACTGAATTTCAATGAAATCCTTTAAAAATCTCTTAAACTAGTGCAAAATAAATGAGTTTGTTATAGAAACAAGATAATAATCATGTCAGACTTATCCTTCAAAATCTATGTACAATAAACTAATCAGGATTTTAATCTTAATCAAAAAATATTTCATCCGGATAAAATGAGGTTATCAATGCCAATACTGTTGCAACATGCAATTCTTATTGTAGAACCTATGTTATTTAGTATTGAAACATTCATTTTCAAATGGACATAGTTTTACTGATTAAGCAATTTTGAATTTATCTACTTGATATAGCTTTTATTACTTTTCTGCCTTTTAAGTAACATGCTCATTAAGCAAAACCATAGACCTGTATACATTGTATTTATATACAGGTCTATGGCAAAACTTAGCTTTTCTTGGTGGATAATAATTAAAAGACCAAAATACCCAAGTCTTAGTAAGGCAGATCTATTATGCTTACATATAAATGTCCCGATAAATTAAAATAATTGCACTAAAAAAACTGCCATAAAATTAAGGTTCTTTGACAAAAATCATGAATATAAATTAGGTCTTTAATGATCACAAGAAATACAGCCATATTCTTCAACCTGATCTTAATTAGAAAAGATGGGACCCTGATTTGAAACTAAATATTTTGTGAGGTCTTTGTATGATCAAACAAAGCTAAGGTAGTTAGTCGCACCTCAGGTGAGAACTGAGCTTTTAACCTTTTGATCCTTTTTCTGACATCGGTATCAATTATATTCAAACTGCCCAAAGCTTTGATCCTTTTATTGACAAGTAAAGTATATTTTATGCCCAAATAAGTACCTGTCAGGTCGTTTTATTGACCAAATAGATCAAATCTTAGCCTCCCATCCTTTATCTCATTAAATAGCCAAGTACCATAAAAGCGATTGTAAAGTAGAATATTAAAATCTTTTTTTGTTTTATCTACTTTATTAAAAGCTTGTGTCACATAAAAATTTTTATGACCTTTGAATCTAAGTTTTAATCTACAATCCTTAGGTTTTAAAAACAAATAATACTTTAACCTGGTAAAAGTTTTAATTGCCAAAATTTTATGAAATGGTTTTCATCATCTCCCCTATCAACCTGATTATTGCCCAAACTTTAATATTCCATCAAAGGGACTTGCTCCCCTCTATCAATATTTTGTGAGAGTCAATTTGCTGTACGAAAAAAAACATGTCACAGGGACTTGCTCCCCTCTATCAATATTTTGTTAGAGTCAATGTGCAGTACGAAAAAAAAACATGTACTTGCTCCCCTCTATCAATATTTTGTTAGAGTCAATGTGCAGTACGAAAAAAAAACACATGTTTTTTTTTTCGTACTGCACATTGACTCTAATAAATATTGATAGAGGGGAGCAAGTCCCTGTGATTCCATTAGACAAGGCTTTGGAAAGGCAATCATTTCTGTTTCATTTTAAAACAATTTCAGTGAATGTAAAGACTTTGTCCAGACAAAAAGTTGTAAACCAGGTCATGTATAGTTTTACCTATCACTTGTTAAAATAACATAACATAATGAATCCCTAACCACCATATTAATCTGTTTAAAAATAAATCAGAAAATTTATTCTCAGTCAGCATAAGTCAAAATATAAATTTGTTGTATCGTCAATATATGTTTAATTTACATATACTTAGTCTGGCCTAGATCAACAAATCATATGGCCCAGGATATCTATGAGGTACATTAATCTGGACCTTAAGTGGTTTAAAACAGGACTATATATTGATTTAGTGTCCACAATTTGGTTAGAATGTTTATTAAAGGCCAGACATAACATGATTGTCCATTTAAGTCCCTCTCCAAAAAGATGTCAAGGGCCATTGAGAACTGATGGTACTTCAATTCACTTGGCCAAAATTCTTGATTTTTATGATGACCACTTCAACTTCCATTCTAATTATTGGATGAATTCCATATTTTTTTATGTTCATGTTCATGGTTACAGAATCTTCAGTGAGAGGTCAACCATTTTTCCATTGAAAGGTTTATTGCCTCAAAATGCATGTCTGGCACTTTGAAGCTCTTAAAAGGTACCTTTCCTGCCTCTCCCCTAAAGTTTGCAGTGTTGGGCTCACAAGGCATGCATAGGGATCATAAGCCTCCTAAGAATTTTTAAAAAAATTGTATAAATTGACCCTTTCTGGTCAGGCTTTCGTAAATCTTTTTAGAAATTTGACATTTTTCATATCAAGCTCTCTGTAAAATCATATCCTGGATCCCCCCTTGTTTGTATTACATGCATACTAATTTAAATCTAAAAAGAGCAAAGCTGTCAGTACATTCTCATTTCTATTATATACAAGGTCCAATGCAATAATTTATCTATTAACAATTTTTAATTAGTTTTCTCTGTTTCTGTCAAACATTTGTACAGTGAAGTTAATGGTGTTTTTTTAACCCTGCAAAAATATTTAATTAATTTTTCTTTGACTCTATTTACTAATAATATGAAATTATCAGTATGTTTTCTATCAAGCATATAAAGATATGTCCAAAATAAGATGTACATTTTCCACCCACACTTAGTTTTAAAATGCCCCCAGGAGACAAAGATAATGATATGATTTAGACAATCATTGAGTAATGTACCTACATTTGTAAATGACAATAAATAAATTTAAGAGTATTTCAAGTGTCTTTTGCGTTGTTCAGAAATTTAGACCATTTTTCAATGAACCAAAAAATCATGCAAAGAATTCGATTGGCTTATACAGCTATTCATATACGCCCTCTAAAATACAAATGGTTAATAATTGATAGCAAACTCCGCCCAAATGAATCTTCTGTCAAACCAGTTAAACCGGTTATCAGAATCTCAAAACAACATCTAATACACAACTTTATCATTTGGCAAAATTTCCTCTTAATCAAAGATATAATTAAAAATTAAATAATAGAGAATTATTAGTTGAAAGAATTTTTATTTCGTTAATTTATAAAAAAACAAGTGTGGCCACTAAAAGTATGTCTCGCCTGCCGGCACCATCGCTAAAATCAACTACCTAAGCTTTCATTTCTTGATATAAACACAAAAAGTGTCAGTATACCTTATAACAGATGCCTAATTATTATACTATTCAAGCAATCCATTGTCCACACAAGTATTACAAAAAGTTTTCTGTCTGAAAAAAAGACCCAAGTTCACAGAGTCACTGGAGCGTAAAAGTGGGGTCATGGTCACACGGCATGGTGACAGTTGCGTTGTTCATAACCGCAACTGTCTGTTTACCCAATATCAGATGCCTAGCTATCATAACTTTCCAGCAATTCATCGTCCATAAAAGTCTTACAAAAAAGTTTTTCGGCCTGAAAAATACCTAAGTTCACAGATTCACTGGAGCGTGAAAATGAGGTCAGGGTCACACGGCATGGTGACAGTTGCATAGACCATAACCTGAACTGTCTGTATACCAAATATCAGATGCCTAGCTATTATACTTTTCAAGCAATTCATCGTCCACAAAAGTCTTACAAAAAAGTTTACAGCCTGAAAAAAGACCTAAGTTCACAGAGTCACTGGAGCGTGAAATGAGGTCAGGGTCACATGGCATGGTGACAGTTGCGTAGACCATAACCTGAACTGTCTGTATACCAAATATCAGATGCCTAGCTATTATACTTTTCAAGCAATTCATCGTCCACAAAAGTCTTACAAAAAAGTTTACGGCCTGAAAAAAGACCTAAGTTCACAGAGTCACTGGAGCGTGAAAATGGGGTCAGGGTCAAACGGCATGGTGACAGTTGCGTAGACCATAACCTGAACTATCTGTATACCAAATATCAGATGCCTAGCTATTATACTTTTCAAGCAATTCATTGTCCACAAAAGTCTTACAAAAAAGTTTACGCCGCCGCCGTCGCCGTCGCCGCCGCCGTCGCCGGAAAGTAATACCTATGTCTCGCCTTCCGCGACTATTCGTCGCAGGCGAGACAAAAACCAGAAAGATTTTTATGATTTTTTATCGTGCGATTAAAGGTCAAATCCAGATTAAACCGGAATACCTATATAGTTCTGACTTTGCAGTTGCACGGACTCCGCATGCTTTTTGATTGATAGGTGTAAATATTAATGCACTAGATTGATTAACTGATTTTAAAATTATTTTGATTAAAAATGTAGTTTTAATATTTTTTACACGGAATGTACTATAAAATTTATTTATAAGAATTAACTGTAATAAATTTTTGGTTTATAGAACCATAAACTAAATTTTTCATGATGCACATTTAACATAATCCGCTTCGCGGATTATTCAATGTGCACCATGAAAAATTGAGTTTATGGTTCAATAAACCAAAAATTAATTACAGTTAATTCTTAAATGTTAATGTCTTCCTATAATTAGTTATTCTGACATGCTGTATAAATTGACTTTCTAGTAAGTAAATTCTTACTATTTTGTAAATATGTACCGAGCTCACTTTCAAGCTGAAAACATGCATGACTGCATCATCTTATTAATTGGTCCAAGTATAGACAATAATGAGATGTTGAATAAGTGTTTGAGACGCAACCTTTATAAACAAGCAGCAATCTTAAAAATCCACAAAGCAGTCTTCAACGTGATCACCTGTCACTGCTTGCTGTCTTGCATTGGCCAAAGATTAAAAACAGAATACTTTAGATTCAATACTAATCCCAAAAACGTCAATGAAACACTAACCATGTTAACTTAATAAATGTACAATATACATACTGGCAATCTATAGAATAGCCTTACAAATAACTTTTGTTGGAACTGTTGAAAATGCAGCACTCTTTGACAGTCTTCATTAAAGCTTTGTAAATTGCAATATTATAAGAATGATAACAGAATACAAAAGATTAGAGCAGTACCATTGATTGTCTATGAACACCTCTCTTGTCTTTAGCTTTCAGGGTTAGAAATAAGAACTGGCCAAAGGGCCAATCTCCCCTAAATTTTGCTATGGCTACTAGAAATTTTCCCAAACCCTATGGATGTGCCACCAGTACTTAAATTGATTGTGGGATACCAAGTCATTCTGAAGTTCAACACCTGGCTTTGTTACACTCAGGTTTACAGAAAGAGTGGATGTTACAAAGTTGATATCAAAATGACAGACATTGTGTCAGATAGTCATGACATGGATTTGTCCGTTGGTCTAAATAAGAGTCTCTTTTAAAAGTCAGTATTGAATACAGTTAATCTCCATGTGTTAACCTTGCTTGCTTTAATCTAACTGGTGGTCTAAACATTTTAGATTAGACAAGGTATTTTAAGAGCATTTGAAATTCATATCACTTGTAAACTGACCACAATATGATTATATTGGTCGTATAATCTTGGATTTAATTTCAAATTATAAAGATTGAACTACTGATATTTTTATGAAAACTCAACACTTCAAAAGGACTGATCTAATCTCGGTTATTTTCGTAATTTTAGTATCTATACAGCAAACTACTGTAACTTTTAAAGTGTAAAATGTTGTTGTCCCCATCAGAGCAAGAAGGCTAAGATGGATATGAAAAAAAAATCAGAACGAAAAGTTTATAATTTATGAAAAGGATGAAATCTGTAAGGCATTAATTGATTAAATAATTTTATATATATCTTTTATCATTTGAAAAGAATTTTAATTCTTGGAAATTTCTTGTATATACAAATGACATGTACAATATAAATGTAGAACCAAAAGAGAGTACAATATGTAAATACAGTGTAGGTTTTAAGTCTGATATAAGATGACTACGCTGTAGTTTTTTTTCACTTCAAGATTAACAATATTTCAATGAGCTTTGAGGTGTTTTAGGTCCAAAAAGTTTTTATCCCTTTTATTTCAAACTTAGTCCTGCATGAAAATCTTTGAGAAACCCAACCATGATTATAATCATAATCATGACATAATCTTTAACTTCTCTGAGAAATCTGATCAACTATATAGTGACTTTAGTCTCATTTGACATTGTGGTCTGAATGATTTTCATTTGGTTAACTGTCAGATTGTATATGATTGTTGGAATAACAAAAGTGAAAATCCAGGTCAAAAGTTATCTGTTTTATCATTAATCTATGTATTTTTCTGGTCATTAGATCTGAACAACAGCCTGTCAATCAAAAATTGTAAAGCAACTGTCAAAATGTTCTGAAGGGTTAAGTGATAATCTTAGTACAAATTATCCACAGATAAAGATTTCAGTTTTGAAATTTTGGGGTAGGGTTGGGGAGATTACAAAATTGTACATGCAACCTATTCTGTATGCCATCAGTGTACACTTGTAGCTGACTTATCTAACTTTGTACATGTTATATACGAGGGCTGTCCGTAAAGTTCGTGGACAGTTGATATAAAATTAATAATGTTTATTGGATTTACTTCAAAGTTTGTTATGATAGAATGAGTAGTCTTATGAATTGGTGTACCAAATTTTAAAATAAACAAACAACCACAAGTTGCTTTTTCATCATTTAGAAAATAAATCGTTTTCATAACCCGGAGCAAGACGTTTACATTTTTCGACGTCAAACTAAACAATTTCTTTTCCATATGGTCATATTGAATGAAATATTTTAAAAACTTTTATGAGTTTTGAACATTATATTTTGTCAGATATATTTTAATTCATATTTCTGCATGTATTGTTTCATTTCTGGAAACATTAGATTTACAAATTGCATAAAAACTAAAGTTCTTGATATCAACAGTATAACTTCTAGCACAGTCTCTGGTGGGGAAAGCACTATAAAGGAAGTATGGCTATATCTTAATACCACAAAACATGCCAATCGGTTATTTTCTAACTCCATCTGAAATGCACATGCTATCAGAAGTATCTTAGTAAGCTTTTTTCGCAATTTAAAGAATCCTTGTATATCTGTTGATATTTTTCAGACCCAAACATACAATTTTATAACCGTCCATTGCTCCACCACTTCGCAAAACGTTACTTTTTCTACGTCAATGAAACTGATGTTAGTTCTCAAAATACCGATTTCTCAATAAATTAAAATTATAGACCCTTCAAATTTGGTATGTGCATCATCCGAACTATTGGCAACACTGTAGTACAGGTTTTATTGCATCGCTAGATATTGTATATGAAAAGCGAGATCTTGTTTTAAGCATTCTGAATATTTCCGAAAAAATTCTTATATTGCTCCGACCTACCATACAGCGAGTCAAATAATTAAAAATTTAGCACTATTTATGTCGAACATTTTCAAAACAATATACCAGAAATAAAGGAAATTGTTCAAAATTATTATTATGTAAAGAACTAATCCCTAGTACGTCGTATTGGTTCAAATCTTTGCTTGTCCACGAACTTTACGGACAGCCCTCGTAAGTTGTAATCCTTAAAGACAAACTTGCATCTGAAATTGCTTAAATTACAGTTCAGACAGGTTAATAGTCAAATTAGTGTCAATATTCAAGCACAATTTACTAGAGGAAATTACAGGAACTTTTTTACGTCAGAGCATATCTTCAAATTATGTTTGAAAATTCTGTACATGTAGATCTTTTAATGGTAATGTTGTAAAGTTTGCATGTACATGTATATAAAACTGAAAACAGTAAAAGCGTTTACGGTAAATAAATATTTTTACACCAAGTACAAATGCAATGTATCATGTATAGAAAAGAGCAATGTTTTACATGTCATACATGTATTCTTGGGGCAATATCTCTACTAAAAGCAAGAAGCTGTGATCAAAAAATTTTTTACACATCAACTAAAAGTCCATATAAAGCAAGCTCAAGTTAAGATTTTGAAGCACTTTTTATGAAGACTTAAGACTGGAACCAAAATAAAAGAATTAAGACCGAGACTCAGTGAACCAAACTGTAGGAGGTAATTATGTGCTTTCTGTCAGCCTTCTTTTCAAAAATTGAGGCAAACTTTGCAATTATTGTGTGACAGACAGGTTGGAGGTATTTGGAAAAGCATTTAGAAAAACGTCAATTGTTAAATAAGAGTATTAGCTTTATTCAGTATAATTTCAAAGAGAGCAAAAGTTCATCTGATCATGACATCCAAACGATTCTTGATATATGTATATATTGAAAGAAGCCAAGGAATACCAATGCATAATTTTTACCTTGCAAATAAACTTAACTAGAATAGATTTTTTTTTTACTTTGCACATTTGCTAATAAATCTTGGGTCATTGCAGTTGCAGTTTAAAACATCTGCATTAGCTCATGCATTACATGATCATAATTATGAATTATACCTACATGAAACTGGTCATTAACAATTTTCCAGGTGGGAGTTTGCATCTAGAAAGGACAAGATGTGGTTTTTTTTCTTAAGGCTGCCTTCATGAATATATCTGACTACCTTTTTACAAAGTAATATACATGTTATCACAAAAAAAACAAATACATGTATATACCCGGTATGCAGGTACAGAGAGTTCTTGTAATGGGTTCAAGCTTAAATATATATACATGTAACATCTAATATGAGGCAGATTAAACCTGTGACGCTCCTGCAGTAACAATTAAATTTAATCATTTTTTGTTCGAAAAATAAAAAAAATTAGCTTATCTTGTCGGTTACGTGTGCGGTTGATGACGTCTAAAAAATTTCAAGAAAAAAGCGTTAAAAAGACACCGAAAGTTCGGGAAAACTAGTGTGATAAACTGGATGTTGAATGAAAATTCAGCTCATAGTACAACTAAAATATTGACATTACTACCACAGTCTTCGAAGTTAGCCACAAGTCCGACGGCCCTGGCCAGTAAAATTGCTTTTGGACCAGTAAAATTTCCTTAAAATATGGAGTTACAAGCCAATTAAATGTAAAGAAAATAGTAAAAATAATAATTTTCGGGCTTGTGCTTCCAAAAGTTAACTGTGAAGACTGCTACCATTATTGCTCCCTTAGGGAGCATATTATATTTGTGAAAGGGGTCTTTTAAATGTTGCTTGATATTTTTTATTAAAATTTTGGATTAAAGTTCAATGGATCAGCTTGATTGTTTGTTTCAATACAGTGAGATAATAAGGGACAAAGTCCCATTAACAGTAGTGATTCCCAGATACCCCCAAGAGTATTTTACAGTGTCATGTGACTTCTCAGAAGTCACTTGGTCTCTACACTTATAGGCATCAAAATTTCATTTCACTTTTTTCTACTTATTTGTTTGAATTATATAAACAGTCCGAATACTTTTTTTAACTGCTCTAAAAAAATTCAAGCCATATGAACTGGTTTTGAACAGTAAAATCGTTGTACTATACGTTTTCATTTATTATTTTTTTATAAAAAAAAACGTTTGAATGATTGATACTATTCAAGAACGTGCACATGATCACATGACAATCAAAATGGTGGAGCATGGTTTACAAAGCAGACAACGACATCGAAGGGATGCTCAAAATTTATAACCTTTTCTAGACATCGTGTGTTCTATTTGTTACATAAAACATTGTAGACTGTTGTGATTCTAGAACAGGGTTTTAGATAAAAGGCTGCTTTTTACAGAAAGGCCAGTCCACAGATTTACAATTGCCAGAAAAGGCTGTGTCGACATTGAGGAGAATATTGGGAAGGACAGGCATATATGTATTTTTATGGTTATTGGTAGGGTGAAATTACATGTTTATTGTAACCATCGTAATTGACTAAAAAGCAGAGAAGTAAATTGTATGTCATGCATTAAAGGCATATTGTCTACGAAAAATATTTTTTTGTTAAATCAAAAAATTGTCGTCAGACTATTCGTTTTGTTTATTTAGAAAGATGCAAACGTTCAAAATACCACTAGGGTACCTTATAACTTCAAAAATTGAAAAATATATAATATTTGTAAAGCTTTACAAAAATTCATATTCATGAGATGTAGATCAGCTGTAAGCATGCGCACTATACTTTCTTTGATTGAAAACTTCCATAGTTCTTGCACGCGGTGCATAATCTGTTTCTCGAAGTTTTAGCTCGGAAGAAAATTAAAACAGCAACCGAATATTAGAGCTACTTAATTAATAAAACTGACAATTATTGCCTGTATTAAGTTTTGAATGTGATTTAAAAGGAAAACACGAAAAATATTGGATTTTTTTCAACATATCAATGTATTCGGGGACAAAATTCGAGATTCCGATTAGTGTCCGCGTTAAAACTACTCAGTCTAAATCTGTGTCAATGTGACGTAGTGCAGGTAAATAAAATATCAATCAATATTGTCGATCTATTTTGATCAAAATAAACTACTTTTGAGGCAAAATTTGTGGCAAATTTGATTTTCAATGTTCATTTTATTGCATTTCGGTCTAATTGGCACCAAAAAATTGGGGGGTAAAAAAAATGAGTTTGCCGTAGACAATATGCCTTTAATGATTTCAAGCGCTACATGATGTTATGGCGGATACAGGGCAGGCTTAGTCCCTCAAACAGGTTTTGCCTGTCTCATATTATTCATTTAATTGCATTTACTGAATAAGTATCTAAACATCTTTGGAGTATACATGTATTTCGTTCTGCCTAAGCTCAGTCCCTGCCAGGACACACGTGCAACAGGTTGGGAATAACCCCAATTGGGATAATATATCCCAATTGGGATAAAAGACAAGTTTTTGAGATATAAAAATCTACTGGCTGAATGGTGCATAAAAATGCATGTAAGAGATTATACCCAGATGTAGATGCTTCATTACAATATACATGGATTACATAAGGGATGCTGCATTTTATGCACAGATCATAATTTTTGTCTAAAAATTTTGTCGTTTTTAATGTGAATTAACAACATTTTAGTATTGTTAAAAGTTCTTTTGTATGCATTTTTGTATAATAATGTATGTTCCCTCTGTAGTTGTGCAATTTCAAATATTTTTGGCACTTGCATAGATTTGATTTTTTTTTTTAAATCTCAGAAAAAAATTCTGACAATCAAATTATTATTTTAAGTTGCAGTTGTCTTTCTTTGACCAGGGTAAAAAATATTGAAAAAATAACCGAATATTTGACGTTTTCCAATGAACATTTTCTGTGAAAATATAACAACTAGAACTGAAGATTCAATCTTTTGTATATTTTAGTATCAAGTTTTGTCATGTAATGCAATCATTGAGTCAATACCTTGTCTGATTTTGTATTATTGTAGCAATATTAACTGCATGATGCTGCAATTACTAAAATGAATTGTCGCAAACAACGCAGCATTACAAACACTATTGCAATGCATCTACATATCCCTGAAATTATAAACTTTTCAATTGTTCATGATTTGTGATGCACCAAAACTCCATAACAAAATAATGCTTGAAAAACTGGTCATTTATCCCAATTGGGATAACTTCACTTATCCCAATTGGGATAATATATCCCAATTGAGATATATTATCCCAATTGGGGTTATTCCCAACCTGTGCAAGGACAGCTAGTTTGTCGGTCAAAAGCCATGATAAGGGGACAATGTAGCACACCTGTTATGGAACATCCGACCCTCCTTTTATAATGTCTCGTGAATCAGGGTGTTTAAAGTGATGTGAAAAGCATATTTGTTTTACTGAGCAGTATATATTTATCCCTGATATTCTGGTTGTGTTGTATTCAAGGGGATGAAAGAGACAGGGGATCGGAACGTACAACTGTTTGCATAACTCCCGCCAATTTTATTCTAGAGGATGAAAGAGACAGGGGATCGGAACATACAACTGTTTGTTGCCTGGACAGTCAAATGGTTCCTAGTACAGATCAGTACAAACACAGTTTGTGCGGATATTCGTACAAACTTTTGTATCCAATCAAAATGCACAGGTACTAATTACGTGTAACGAGCCAACCACCGACCGGGCCCCGAAAAAGAACTTAGTACCAGTCACCTTCAACTAGAAGGCACAATGCTTTAAGAAAGCAGAAGTTGAAGGAGACTAGGACAGCCTTGGCTGCTCAGTGCAGATGCCAAAAAAAGATACAGCATGTACACAGACCACAGAGACACAAAAGATAGATGTACACACGACAATACCAGACCGCCAAACATTGAAACTACTAACGCCAACTAAGTACAGGATTCCTGACGATGATTATGCCAAAGCCACCGGAAAAACACCTATTAAGCTCAAGCGCTGTGAAAGTCCATACTGGGAAGGTGTATTTTGTAACAAGACAACTTTCAGTGATGGTACCATCCACCATTCAAAAGTTCTCAAATTAAAAGATAGAGACAAGTGGCCAGAACCATTTGATCTGGCAACGTTAGACTACGATAGTCCACCAGAGCCGTCAACTGATCTGGGCCCCAGACCGTCAACCCCCTCCTTAAATTTTGAAGACGGAAATTAGTAGCAACAAAGAAACTGCCGAAGCAGAATTAAAGACAACGCCTGCAATACCCAAGAGGGTAGCCGGGCCATAAACACCCAATACTACCACCATGAAGGATTTCTACAAGAATTATAAGAGACATAGACCTGTCAATTTAAGGACAATTTCAAGTGATGATTACTGTGAATTTTATGGACTTTTGCCGTTTTAATAGAACCGATGTACCACATTAATAGAGGTTTATGAACTGTAGAATTGTTTATTTTCTGTTAGTATATACGGGTTCGAATTGAACCTCAGCCTGAACATCTACTATGCTCTGACCTTTAGGTCTTCAAAGGGTGTCAAACTAATGCAAGTAAATTTTCTTGCCTTGACATTCGTTAAATCAAAATTATACACTTTTGACTTAGTTGTTCAATTAACAATATGATAAACTTTGTATTTTTGTAATAAAGGATCTGAACATCTCTGTAGTACTGCCTTTTGTCTAAGCTCAATCCCTGCGGACGAACCGTACACGATAGTCCCAGATGATTTTTTTGATTATGCACCCTCCCGTTTGAAAATTTCTTAATCCGCCACAGGACAGCCATACTGGACGACCCAGATGGCACCCAGCGAGTCTTAACAGTCGCTCTTTCGCCTATATATAGTCATGATTATAAAAACCCATCGATTGCAACCAGCTCAATCTTCCAGAATTCCAACCAGTACCTCCCTGTGATAGCAAAAGATACTCCGGAGCAGCTATAACACTGGCGGTGGGGTGTCATGGGCTTGACGACCAATGGCACACAGCGTGACGGAAATAGTCCGCGCTGCAGCCAGAGGGGCATTCCCCTATAGTCACGACTATAAAAAAACATCAGTCAGCAGCCAGCTCACGACCATAAAATTCCCATTTATCAGTCGCGGCTGGAATTTTAGAAACCTCCAACTCGTATATGCACTTGTGATAGAGGCTAACTAAATTTTATACCTATTCGTATATACCAGTATAGTATGAGAAAGATCCATAGAAGTGTAATTTTTGCGGAAATGCATCTATTCATGTTCCTTCATTCTTGATTTTAATACTAACCAAAAATCGGACCAAAAATATACTTGAATCGAAAAACATACATCAACTTCGCTTCTTTTAGAAACACGAATTTATGTGTTCTCAGTTATGCTGACGGTACCAATGCAGATAAAATTGATAGGTTATATAAACATGATAAACTATTTAGTGAATGAACAAAATTTAATTTTCTTATCTATATGAATCTTAGACTAGAGCAGAAATTGTATATGACTTACTATAGAGAGACCGAATTTTCTCTCATAACACAACATGCAGGTATTAAATTGTGATCTTATGGTTTTATAAAAAGCCTTACACGATTGTTCATTAAATATTTTGATAATTCTAGCACATCGTATAATATTTAATAATCTGTTATTTAAATACAAATATGGCAGATGTCAATCTAATCCAGTGTTAGCGTAACTTTTCCCTAAGATTTATGAATTAATCTTATGATTTAAAACAGTAATTTAACAGCTTATACATATAATATATATGCATTGCGGCCCGTTTTAGATACATGTACACACGACTTTACTTTTAAGTAATAAGCAGACCTTGTATAAAAAGAAAGTATCATCATCATACAGATAACGGTCGGAAATTAAAGCTGTATGGATCGGTATCGTGACATTTTTCAGGCTGATTTGCACCTCTCTTATAGTGCATTGGGCATGTTTGGTGACATTGCATTTTGTGGACTACATTTAAATTAAAAGAATAACATAACCGTATATTTAACACAATCTTTACCCAGTAAATTATGTCGTAACTGATTTTGATCTAATGTTAAAATTTATGAGAATCATATGCTAATTTTGACCGAAATTTAGTCGAAATTTTAAACGAATACTGGTACTGACAGATGAGTAAATATGTCACAGTGACGTATGTATACTCTGGTTTTGGGACCCAGTAGAAATAGAAACTTGAAGCAATTTTGTGTAAATGTTAAGAACATTTTCCTTGGTTTCAGCTTAAATGTTTGCTTATGGCTAGCACACCTTTAATAATGCTGCATCTTAGCCAATTTATTTCGTAGAATCATGCAGATTCACTGTACTTCGACTGCGCCGGACAACATACCTAAACCCGTAATAAACAGCCTCTGATTTTACATGACAACCACCGAAGGTCCAACCACGGATATATCTTTTGTTGAAACAAATCCTCTCATAAGATTGACCATTTGTTTTGTAGAACTTATCTCTCAGGTTTATATGGACTTCAAAGGGTTTAACTGTATACTTATCACACAGCAAGTTATTACATAAAAACTGATAAACACAAAAAGACAAACATGGTTTATATACCTACATGCTGTTTACAACAATAACAAATATGGAGATATACTGTTATAATTGTCAATAACTCTGTTGTCAAAAGGGGGGTCACGCTATATATTTTCACACTGACATAATGTTTGATATCAATTATAACTACCACATCGAATAAATATATTTCTACATTTGCATGGTCTATAAAACCTTCGTTCCTTTACATACATTTAACATCAATCCACACTCTTGCAACTCACCCATAGACAAATAAATGTAGTTTGGATTTATGGCTTGAGAAGCATTTAGAACTAAAATTAAAGCATAAAATAGCATAAAAGAAACTAAATGATCGAAAAAGTTTCAAAACATCTTTGATTTTCGACCTGTTTTTAAAAAGATATTTCCCTATTTTATTAATATGCATGCAAACTATCATATACTATATGATATAAAAAATTCGTTTTATTACAACGTCTTTTATAGATTTAAATTCTTTTTTATTTATGTAAAAAATGAAATATAATTTTTATTATATGTTTTTTACCTGTAAAGACACTTACCTTGTCCTAATGAAAAATCATATTCCAAAAATAAGATAAAAAAGATGTAACAAATTTGTCTTCTTAATATATCCATTTCAATCTGCAGTCAATTCATTGAATAGAACAATTCCGAATCATTCTTACAAATTTACTTTCCATTAGTTCCCCATACACCTATGCAAGCAAACACCTTCTTTGAAGTGCAGAATTTTAAAGGTAAAAATGTCTATAGCCTGTTTCAATTTAGTTTGTCGAAAGCCAGGTATTAAAAGGTAACCACCGCCACTTTACAAATTGTATTTTAATGTTCAAATTTGGATAATTTAGAAATATCATAAATCCATGTCGATTTGAGTCTCAGTCTTTTCGGTTTACAATGAATCCAATAGCACCCGCTACCAAACTTGATTAGCCGGAAATACAATACAGTAGATCATTAACTTTTTAGCTGGGTTCCTGCTCTGGTTTTATGATCGAAAAGATTTTAAAAACTCGTAAAGTGAAGAAGCTAACCAGATGTATATATCTGTATGCACATATAACAATTGTTGCAATGATATGGTGTGTTTATATAATTATTTATTTTAAAACCTATATAAACGATTATACAAATAAAAATTAAGAAGTTCAATAATCATCACCAAAACTTGTATCAAACAAATAGAAAACACAGACACACACACAAAGAAAGCAAAATATAAATTTATATATATACTGTTAATCATGACTCTCGGACAGCTGATGTATTCGGATTCCGACAACCAAAAGATTGTCGAAATAATGGACTGTCTCAGCAAATGGTTGTCGGAGTAATGGGTTGTCGGAATAATGCACAGGCGCTTGTGTATAGTCAAATATTGCTCGCTCTAGGCAATGGCCATCCCACTGAAAAATCAAGCGCCTGTGAATAATGGTTTGTCCGAAAAATTGGCTGTCAAAATCACAGGCGCTTTGTGTATAGTCAAATACCTCTGAAAAATCAATCACGTGATTTTTCAGTGGGATCGAGCAATATTTGACTATACACAAGCGCCTGTGGTCAAAATTATGGGTTGTCGGAGTCAATGCAAGCTAAGCATCTGTCCAGGCTGATCAATATTTCACTCATAAATCGCTCGACTGCAGCTATAGCATTTAATACAAAACAATTTGAAGGATTAAGAAGATCCAGAAACAAAAGAATCAATAATGCAATTCTTGTTTTAAAAATTACAAAATTAAGCTTAATATAACACAATTAGATGTAAATCATGTACAGCACAACCACAGGCGTTTGGGTCCAGGATTTTATTTTATTATAAATACAAAATTTTTCATCTCGTCTCTATACTCCTGGACCCAAACGCCTGTGAGGTAGAAGACGTTCTTCATTTCAGGTATCTGAAATTTTAGAATAAATCATACCAGCAAATTCAAATACATGTAAGACTAGTGATTTCCACAGCTAGACCGAGGTAAGTACTTTGATAGACAAGAGACATATTTAGCATATGTTATTCGTATGGCACGCCGTTTTCATATTTATTCGCTATATAAGATATCTCATATATATAATATATATTATAAGATATCTTCTATATATGAGAATCTTATATATTTTATCTCATATATATAATGTATGATATATCTTATTTTTTTATATATTATATGAGATATTTTATATAGCGAATAGATATCAGCATAAAAATGTATGTCATCATCGATTGAATTTTTCGTTTTAAAAAAGCTAAATTCAGCAATTTAATACACGAATGATAAATGGCTTTGATGCATTCATCAATATTTAGTGTTTAAAAATTTCAGGAAAAAATATTCAATGTCACACTCATGAATTCATAGCTTATTGTATTTGGCAACAAGCGAATCAAAAAAGAGCCGCAAAAAAAACTTTTGGTAATGAAGGAGGACGACGGTATATGTGTATGGTCAATTTAAACCCCGGGAATTTGAACACACTCTTCGTGATTTCAAAATGATTTAATATATTTCAAGTAATTGACAGTAAAAATATAAATGAAGATACATGCATTTCGATTTTCGTTGCTGATATTAAGCACCGGTTTAAGTTAGTCAAAGAGAGATAACTCTATCTAAACTTGCGTTCTTTCTTATTTTCGAACTTTGTCTCTGCGATTATTTTTGAAACATGTCTATCCTTCTTCGTTTTCTCTAACAAAATCCTATTTTGATACGTGGCACTTTGAAACTGTTCCCTTTTGACAAATTCTGTATAGTAAAAATCCAACGAAATTTCTTCCTCTTCCCTGCGAATATACTTGACCATTAGCAACACCATGCTTAGCGCATAGAAACATAGAACAATAATAATGTATAGAAATCGTCCGTCTATACTATCATCTTCGAGAACTGTTGTGATGTTGTAACAGTATGTCTTGTTTAATACCGAGGAATTATCAGGAACTATTGATCCTGGATGTGCTAGGCTCGTGCTGGTATCTGTAATAAGGATGCACAATGTGAATCGGATAATAATGAAACAAATTCAATTTGAAAAATTTGATCAACTTTAAGAGCTTGAAACTCAAGCGGGCGCATTCAATTAACATAAATAAAACAGCTGTAAGGATACAACTTTAAAAGTGGTAGTTTTTATATCTTTTTCTCAAGCTTTCTGTTAAAAACTGATATTATGTATACAGTTCATTCCTCTATAGATGTTTAAATATGTTTACTTTACAAGTTTCTATACAGGCCTTAGAACTTGTGAATAAAAAAAGTAATATGCCCATTGTTAAGCCAGTTGCTTTATTAATAGGACTCATTAATTTTCCCTTTCTGTCCTATATTTTTTAACTACAAGACAACCACAGAGTTCATTCGTCGGGAAAATATGCCAGTCTTTTTTCTAATGTGTGTAAAATAAGAAATGCAGTAAAATACAAATGCAATACACCTAAAATATTGAAATCAAAACATTTCGGAGCCGCTTATTGGGCATATGAAATGACCAATAAAATTTATTAAAACTTTGAAAAGTCCGGATTAACCACCTTATTATACATAACAGTTTCTCAATATTTAAAGTTTTGTCTTCAAACCCTTGGCTTACTTTTAGAATTTCTTTATTTCCCTGTTACAAAAAATACTTTTTTGAAATTCAAAATGGAATTCCCCGTATCATCAAGTTGTATGCACATGAAAAAACTAGAAATTTCTAGTCTTACCATTTATCAGGGCCATCTAAATGGCTTTTCTTTATCCATTCATAAAAAGATAATATATATCCCAAAAGGTTTTAATCTAAATAGATATATTTCTGGTCATCTTGTATAATTCCTCTAAGACAAACTTAAATGTAATATCCCTCTAAAGACACCGACCACAACACCACTGGGAAAATCGTTCGACGTATTGAAAATAACATTTGATGTTCCCTGTAGAGGGCTCATTAAAAATTGATGTATCCCATTCATTTTGAGACTGGAAAAATAATAGCTCTATCCTGAAATCGATATAACCCGATTAACTGAAATTAACATTATAGGCTAATTAGTTTTTGCTAATTATCAACATTATTTCATGCAAGGTAATCATGATTTCTTTAACTACATTCGGTCATGGAGTCCTTTTGTGATAAAACGTATTCTGGTATAAGATTCCTTTTAAGATGTTCGAAATTTTATTAATAAAAAGATTGAAAATCGAAACATTTCAGATCAAGTCGTTCTGATAAAATGCATTTCATAGGTTTAACGCTTCCAAGCTTAGCATTTAAAGATATAAAAAAAAGTTCAGTGACTGGGTTTACATATATACATAACTTGGAAGGGTTCAAACAAGTGAAGGATGTAAGACATAAGGTTTGCAATGCAATTTATCAGAAATGGCAACAACTTTAGCACCAAAGCTGATCTACCTTCTAGCAACTCTGAAACTAAAAAAATATTCAGAGATATAACAAAAAAACAACAACATAAACTTGACTTTTTGTATAACCAATATTTCACGAAAAAAAACATATAGCTTTAGTTTGCATAATACACCACGCCATACGGAATGAATTAATTCACCCGAAATTACAAAAGTCATTGCAGAACAGTGCGGTTTAACTTCAACATGCACAACGTTAACTATCATTTGAAAAATGTACGATAGCTGGACTGAAGAGGAATAAAGAACTACATGCACAGTCGAGCTAGTCTTGTAAAACAGAAACAAGAGGCTCCCAGGAGCCTGAATCGCTCACCTGGTCTTAATGTCAACCCTTTGAGGACTTTTGTATAGATAAATGAGCTGAATGTTTAAGCAATAAAAAGCTTTTCTCTATCTGCAATAGTTTTCATTCCAAAGCAAAAAACACTATTTTTCACCTTTAAAGGGCCATAACCCCTTAAAGGGGTCATCTGACAACTTCGACCCTAAAAAGACTTTTGTAGAGCTAATTAAGCTGAACATTTAAGCAAGCAACATCTTTTCTCTATCTGCAAAAGTTTTCTTTCTTTAGACCAAAAACACTATTTTTTGTCTTTAAAGGGCTGTAACCACTATAAGGGGTCATCTGGCAACTTTGACCCTATGGAAACTTTTGTAGAGCTAAATGAGCTGAACATTTAAGCAAGCAACAACTTTTCTCTATCTGCAATAGTTTTCATTCCATAGGCCAAATACACTATTTTTTGCCTTTAAGGGGCTGTAACCCCAATAAGGGGTCATCTGACAACTTCGACCATATGGAGACTTGTGTAGAGCTAAATGAGCTGAACATTTTAGCAAGCAACAACTTTTCTCTATCTGCAATAGTTTTCATTCCATAGGCCAAATACACTATTTTTTATCTTTAAAGGGCCGTTACCACTATAAGGGGTCATCTGGCAACTTTGACCCTATGGAAACTTTTGAAGAGCTAAATGAGCTGAACATTTAAGCATGCAACAACTTTTCTCTATCTGCAATAGTTTTCATTCCATAGGCCAAATACACTATTTTTTGCCTTAAAGGGGCTGTAACCCCAATAAGGGGTCATCTGACAACTTCGACCATATGGAGACTTGTGTAGAGCTAAATGAGCTGAACATTTAAGCAAGCAACAGCTTTTCTCTATCTGCAATAGTTTTCATTCTATAGGCCAAAAACTCTATTTTTTGCCTTTAAGGGGCCATAACCCCTATAAGGGGTCATCTGACAACTTTGACCCTATGGAGACTTTTGTAGAGCTAAATGAGCTGAACATTTAAGCAAGCAACAGCTTTTCTCTATCTGCAATAGTTTTCATTCTATAGGCCAAAAACACTATTTTTTGCCTTTAAGGGGTCATCTGACAACTTCGACCCTATGGAGGCTTGTGTAGAGCTAAATGAGCTGAACATTTAAGCAAGCAACAGCTTCTCTCTATCTGCAATAGTTTTCATTCTATAGGCCAAAACATGAAAAAATGCTATTTTTCACCTTTAAGGGGCCGTAACTCCCATAAGGGGTCATCTGACAACTTCGACTCAAAGAAGACTTTTGTAGAGCTTTTGATGCTAAAGCAGTAGCGTGGCATAAGATTTCATCGATCTCTTATACTTTTTGATTTACAAGCCAAAAACAGTAGTCTGACCCCCCTGGTCTATTTTTAGCAACGGCGGCCATGTTTTTTGACGAATCAAAAATCCCCACATCAGTTCTGTGGGGGATACCCTAAAGTACCACCAGAGCAAATTTGGTTTGAATCTGTGCAGCCGTTTCAGAGGAGAAGAAGTTTGAAGAAAAGTTAACGACGACGACGACGGACGACGACGACGACGGACGCCAAGTGATGGCAATAGCTCACATGGCCTTTGGCCAGGTGAGCTAAAAAGGAGTTCGATCGACTTTCGTCTATTAAACACTCACAAAATATTTTTCCATGCCTGTTTAACAAAGTGTATGAATAACCGACTGCAGACTTATCTGAATATTTTCAATTCAATGAAAGTTTTTTGTTTCGCCGCACGAAATGCAACCATTCATCTTTGCGGAAATTTTGCTTCATTCATAAACATTTGTGACGTTGTATTACGCCGTACGTAGACGTTTGAATTTCAGGTGTCACTACATAAAAGCACATAAGCAGTTTTAATCAACATTCATTTATCCGACAGATCCAAGTAATAAGAAAGGAGGACGTAACCAAACACTATCCAGGTCGATGAATGAGCAAAGTATTTTGGAATTTGTCCTTTTCTCGAAGAAGACGACGAATTCTTTTAGGGATCGGAAATGGCCGACGACGTAATGAAAGGTAAACTGATGGTTTATTTTTTTCTCAAGTTTATTGAGATATGAATTATTCAGTACATGTATATAAGTTTTTAAACTTATTTGTTAGAACAAGAGTTTTTTTTTCTTTTTTTTCAAAATAATCGTAAAAAGTACCGTCAAAATGTAATTTTAGCCTGATTTCGTCGACGTAACAAACGTCGATTGTCCTTACGTACATAGATACCGCTCGAAAAGTTATCGAAAAAGATTGCGAATTTCTTCGGTTGCCAAATATTCCTATTATTTCATTGAAAATGCAAAAGCTAGAAGATTTCTGGACTTATAAAGATTGGGAAGTGTTACAGGTTTGTTTATTTTTAAGTCTATTCCAAATTAAGAATATAATTTCGGTACAAACATGTTCTTTATCTTATATGCTCTATACGAATAACCGTCGAGCTACTCCAACGCAAACCTCCTGTTTCACTGTTAACCAATTAATAAAAAACCGGCTCATTCTATTCATCTCTGTTTATCTCTTTGAAAACCAAAATCTTTTTGACATTACAGAGAAAAGATAGACCTAGATTTGGTCCACTCATTAAAGTCCAAGATGCCTTTTCTGATATAAGTAGAAAATCATCAGTACAATCAGAGGACTCTGTGTCTGGACATTCTAGTAGCGTGGTAAGATATATATATATATGTTTATCCCAACACAAAAAATCAAAACGTACGATTATAAAACTGTCATGACTGTGAAGAAATAAAATATCGACTTGTAACAGAGCAAACTCTCGAAGTCAACCATCACTACATGTATAAGTTAATATGAAAATGCATTATTACCCACTAATATATTATGCCAGAATATCACTCGAGGTAAATATATCACCCCGAGACGCAGTCGTAATACCCTCTACAACAGGCAGTATGTGTTATATTATATTGTTCATTATGGTCCATTATAATACAACACATACTGCCTGTACATGTTGTAGAGGGTATAACGCATGCAGAATATCCCACTCTGTAAGTATATCACACTCAAATGCGTCTCGGGGTGATATATTAACCTCGTGTGATATTCTAGCATAAAACCGCGTTCGTCCGTATATGCGTTCTGTCGTAATATTATTTTGTAACAGACATTTCTCGGGTACTATTATTTGTAGGCTTTCAATGTTTGGTAAGAAGCTTCAGGTAGGGGTTCGTATGGTGGGATGCAGGTTTGTTGCTTATGGGCTTCCCGTTTAATGAGCCGATTTTGATCTTTTTGTGCTCGGCGGAGGACGCCAGGAATTCTGTTCTCTACAACAGACAGTATAAGTAAATTACTACAGATATGTAAATTGTTAAATGTATCTATGTATTAAGCAAAAAGAAGCGCATATAGTATTCGGGTTCGTTTGTCTATCCGTCCGTTCCAGATCAGGTTTACCTGCAGGTTATAGTTTCTTTATAACGTAGGAAGCATGGGATCATCATGAAACTTTGTACACATATACATCAGGATATGACCAAATAAAAATCTTCTTTAAATTGCACCTGTCTCATCAACTTCATGGTTGATTGATGGTGAAAACTGTTGAGAAAAAGAGGGTTTTATACTTAGAATTGTCTATAGGTGTAAGGATATGAGTCCCGATATGAGTATACAAAAAATCTGTCTATGTAAAAAATGGCCGGATTTCGTAAAACAGGAAGTAGGTGAGCGATTGACCTGAAATCGAATCACACGTCATGGGATCCCACCCTGATGCTGTATACCAAATAACAAGTGGCTGCGATTAGTAGTTGCTGAGAAAACTAGTACGAAAATGTCTCCCCCTACTCGATGAAATCCGGCCAAAAATAATGCAACTGTACTTCTTGGATCAACTTTATGATTTGATGATTGCGGGGAAAATGAATGTGGCGAGATGGGGCATTATATTTTTTTGGACATATTCTTGCTGTTAAAATTTGAATGAAGACAAACAGTACTAATACTACTTTAAGTGTACAATGTATGCATTTTTTTTCAAGTATTAGAAGCAAAGAGGTACTAATGGGGTATTCAAATGTCAAAAGGGCAAAGTTTGACGTGATAAAACCAGAAAAATGAAGAACAGCAGGAAGAGGAACCAGACAACACAGAAGCACTGAAAAGCAATAACAACGCGTACTCAAGTCGTAACGAGAGTGAACTCAGGTGAACAGAAAAAGAAAATCTGCTGTCATAGCACACCCATGCAATGCTAATGGTTAATTCAGCGCGTCAAATCTAGTAAAGGTTACAAACAAAGCCCTATGACAAACCAGCATCTGCACTAATCTGAGAATTAGAAATCACATATTTGTCTATATGCGCAAGGTGTCTTAAGCGAACACAACAACAAAGGACCTTGTGTTAGCATTTTTTGTGTCAGACGTGACCTAGGAAATCAATGTATTAAGAACTAGTTTTTATTTTGCCTTCCAGGTGAACCAAAGCAAGCTTTCCCAAACATCTATTAACTCCAAACAAAAGATTCTGTCGAAAACGGTACGTTTAAAGCTAAGATGAGACGCATGTGAAAGGAAATCACCATACATAAAAAATCCACTATAAAACAGCTTACTAGAAAACCTGATTGCATGTCCCATACTAGACGAGTGTATAGACTTGGTTGAAACTGAGTCTAAGAAGCAAAAAAGTTGCCAAACACAAGTCCATAAGAGTAAGACACAATCAGGAGACACTGAGAACAACGACAATACGAAAAACACAATTTACTTGCGTTTCTTATTAATAAGGTGGACCGGGAGCGTGAACGTAAGCATTTCCTGCTTGTTGCATCACACTCGTTGCACGTCGTATAATGTAATAGATCAAATCTGGTAAAGCCTTTAAAAGTATATACTTATATTGTTACAGACAACCCTAGATCAGAACAACAATGAGTTTGATGTCAGTGCATACAACCCTGGCTGGTACAACATACATAAAATGTGTCGACAGTTTGAAGAAGAGAATGAGGTGGGTGATTATAAAAATATTCCTTTATAGGGAATTTTTTCTGGGGTTAATGAATTTTAAGATAAAACTTGCGTTTTATCAAAAAATGGGTCAAATACATCATAATAACCAGTTGTTCGTCTTTCCGTCGATATGTCTTTTCTTTGGTTAAGAAGTTATATAAGTTATGTAGAATTGTGGATATCAAGATTTTCAGTGAGTGTAAACATTTACTTGAACAGCTTCCTTGCATATCAAGGAGCAATTGAAAATATTGTCATCATCCAGTATTAAATGTATTGTTTTTTTATAGATTGATTGTGAAATTGGATGCTGCATACCAGATGCGGAATTCGAACACCACATAAAATCAAAGTTCTCTGCCGACAAGAAGCATCAGCAACTAGAATACATCAGCATACCTCAACTATTGATTCCGAGCAGAAAGCAAGCTAGTAGTTTACACGAGTTCATGCCTCAGTCTGATATCACTTCTATGATCGACAAGGACATTGCAGATATTGCTGCAGAATTAATGAAAGGGGAAAACACACCAATGGAAATCGCAAATAAACTCACAACACAGGAACGGCCAAAGTACTTACCTTCAAAAACAAGAACCATGAGGCTTGAAGACTGCAGAGACATAACTGTCAATGTAATCGAAAATCACAATTCTTTTCTCGTTCACAGGCCAGTAACCAACACTAAAACACCATGCCACACCCCATCTTTGCCGGTCCAGTGCAGTAACACTTTCTATCGGATTCCGATTTCCACAAAAGCTCTATTACAACGTTCCATCAACAAACTGGACTTCCTGTCGACAAAACAAAGATCCAATCCAGAGATCCCCCTCTTCCGGTGCAAATCAGAATGTGAAATCAACCACACTAACTTTTGGGACACCGCAGCAAACCGCTTTGTCAACCTTCCATCCTTTCAATACCAGCCTAAAAGCTCTTCAAGCTCTGCTCATGTAACTCAGCCTAACGTTGCAGTTCTCCGTGGTAAAAGAAAGGCAACAGATTGTGACCACCAACCAGCTCCTAAACGTGTCAAACAAAGTACATCGCCAAAGCAGAGGGTCCTTAAGAAACCATCCAAGGTTTATGTATCCCAAGCTGACTTGTTTGCTGCACCTTTGTACATTCCATCAAGACAAGGAACCCCAAGACGTTGAGTAACGAGCTGTGATATCTGACTATAGCTGTGATATGTACATTTTACTATCTGTGATATTTTACTACCTTTTTATATCAGTTTTGCTTGCTTTTACTATATTTTTAAACATTTTTATAAGTTTTTAAACTCACTGTAAGAGATAAAAGAATTCAGTTTTTAAAGAAATTTCACTTTTCAATTAGTCACCGACAACAACTTTTGCCTGTTATTTTTCTCAAAAGTTTGAGAAGTGGAATTTATAGTTCTATGTTTAGAAGTCTTTTATCTCAAATGCCTTTTGTAACTAATTCAGTGAAACATGATGCACGAATGCGATGAAGGTTTGTATTTAGTGTTGGTTCTGTGTGTAAGTGTATATTTGAGTGTTTGTGAGAGGAATTAATGATCACAGAATATGGCAATAAAAGTATATTTTCTTCATCTTGTAAATAAAAAAAATCTATTTTTGCTATTTTGTCTTTTTGTATCATTTGTTTGGTTCGCTACTCATTGGTATGAAAACCGTTACAAATTGTTCTAAGATGGTTTGATACCGAAGTATCAAAAGAAATAAAGAAAAATCACAACAAAACAAAACAATAAAACACAAAAAAGCCACAAAAACATCCCCATAACCCCCAAACTCAACAAAAAACAAACGAACAAACTATCGATACACGAAAACATAGGTAATCTCTCGATAACGAAGCGCACCTCGTTAAGCATTATTGACACAAAGTGGGAATTAACTTTAACTTTTCAAAATTTTATGTTATTTAAAACAAGAGGCTCCCAGGAGCCTGAATCGCTCACCTGGTCTTGATGTTGACCCTATACTTTTGTAGAGCTAAATGAGCTGAACATTTAAGCAAGCAACAGCTTTTCTCTACCTGCAATAGTTTTCATTCTATAGGCCAAAAACACCATTTTTCACCTATAAGGGGCCATAACCCCTATAAGGAGTCATCTGACAACTTCAACCCTATGGAGACTTTTGTAGAGCTAAATGAGCTGAACATTTAAGCAAGCAACAGCTAATCTCTATCTCCAATAGTTTTCATTCTGTACGTCAAAAACATGAAAAATCGCTTTTTCAGGGGCCGTAACCCCTATAAGGGGTCATCTGACAACTTCGACCCTATGGATAATTTTGTAGAGCTAAATGAGCTGAACATTTCAGCAAGCAACAGCTAATCTCTATCTGCAATAGTTTTCATTCTGTAGGCCAAAAACATGAAAAATCGCTATTTTTCAGGGACCGTAACTCCTATAAGGGGTCATCTGACAACTTCGACCCTATAGAGAATTTTGTAGAGCTAAATGAGCTGAGCATTTAAGCAAGCAACAGCTAATCTCTATCTGCAATAGTTTTCATTCTGTAGGACAAAAACATGAAAAATCGCTATTTTTCAGGGGCCGTAACCCCTATAAGGGATCATCTGACAACTTCGACCCTATGGAGAATTTTGTAAAGCTAAATGAGCTGAACATTTAAGCAAGCAACAGCTAATCTCTATCTGCAATAGTTTTCATTCTGTAGGACAAAAACATGAAAAATTGCTATTTTTCAGTGGCCGTGACCCCAATAAGGGGTCATCTGACAACTTCGACCCTATGGAGAATTTTGTAGAGCTAAATGAGCTGAACATTTCAGCAAGCAACAGCTAATCTTTATCTGCAATAGTTTTCATTCTGTAGGCCAAAAACATGAAAAATCGCTATTTTTCAGGGACCGTAACCCCTATAAGGGGTCATCTGACAACTTCGACCCTATAGAGAATTTTGTAGAGCTAAATGAGCTGAACATTTAAGCAAGCAACAGCTAATCTCTATCTGCAATAGTTTTCATTCTGTAGGACAAAAACATGAAAAATCGCTATTTTTCAGGGGCCGTAACCCCTATAAGGGGTCATCTGACAACTTCGACCCTATGGAGAATTTTGTAAAGCTAAATGAGCTGAACATTTAAGCAAGCAACAGCTAATCTCTATCTGCAATAGTTTTCATTCTGTAGGACAAAAACATGAAAAATTGCTATTTTTCAGGGGCTGTAACCCCAATAAGGGGTCATCTGACAACTTCGACCCTATACAGACTTTTGTAGAGTTAAATGGGCTGAACATTTAAGCAAGCAACAGCTAATCTCTATCTGCAATAGTTTTCATTCTGTAGGCCAAAAACATGAAAAAATGCTATTTTTCATTTTTAAGGGGCCGTAACCCCTATAAGGGGTCATCTGACAACTTTGACCAAATGGAGACTTTTGTAGAGCTTTTGATGCTGAATCAGCAGCGTGCCTCAGATTTCCTCTATCTCTTATACTTTTTGATTTATAAGCCAAAAACAGTAGTCTGACCCCCTAGTCTATTTTTAGTAACGGCAGCCATGTTTTTTAACGGTCATATTACGTGTGCTTATGTGGTGCTTGTCTGTTAGCGGGAAGGGACTTTAACTTTCTTCTGTAAGTGGCCATTCAGACAGAAAATGTAGGTCACAGCCTGCATCTGAAGCATGCATCGTGTTTTGCATCAATAAGTGCACGTAACATACCAATGTGGTTGATGAGGCACTTGCCAGTTAGCGGGAATGGACTTAAACCTTTCTTCTGTGAGTGATCTTCCAGGCAAAAATCATAGGTCAAAACCAGTATCCAGAGCATGCATTGTGCTTAGCATTACTAGGTGCGCACATATCCTACCAATACGGTTGATGTGGCACTTGTCTGTTAGCGGGAATAGACTTGGTTTACCATTCTTCTGTAAATGGCCTTTAATTCGGAAATTGTTGGTCACAACCAGTATCCGAAGCATGCATTGTGCTTAGCTTCACTAGGTGCATCTACCATACCAATATGGTTGGTTTGGCATTTGTCAGTTAGCGGGAATGGACTTAACCATTTTTCTGAAGTGATCATCCATGTGGAAATCATAGGTCAAAGCCACCATCTGAAGCATGCAGTATGCTAACCATTACTAGGTGCACCTACCATACCAATATGGTTGATGTGGCAGTTGTATGTTAGCGGGATTTGACTCGTTTTACCATTCTTCTGTAAGTGGCCATTCATGCGGAAAATGTAGGTCACAACCAGTCTCCGAAGCATGAATTGTGCATCACTTGCTTAGCATCACTTGGCGCATCTACCATACCAATATGGTTGGTGTGGCACTTGTCAGTATTGGGTATGCATGAATGTTAACCAATTTTTCTGTAAGTGGATGCGGAAGCCGACACCGACGCTCGGGGTATTACATAAGCCCCTCTCACTTTAACTAATGGCTTATATTACGGAGAAAACGTGATGCGTTTTCTTTATAACTAATCACAGAGAGCAAGATGTTTGGTCAAAAGTAATGACCATCATAAGACGATTTTATAGTGTCAGCAGAGGAATTAGACAGTTAGCACTCACCGTATACGTCTTTTTCTTAGTGTCAATTTTGAGATTCACGTTGCTGAAAATCTGCAAGAAAATAATATAACTTCCGGAAACCTCGTTGCGGATCGGCCACCATAACATTTTTTTTTTGGAGGGAGGGGGAATTAAGATATGGTGTTACTACGCGGATGCCTTATAAAATTATTATTTAGCGAATTCACGAGGGTTTTTTGTACTTTTCAATGCGATAGTTTGGATATGAGGCCGAGCCATTGATAATTAAGATTAATCAGACACAACAACAAAGTATACTCTTCAAAAAAAGTTACGCATAGATAGAAAATTCCCCGTAGGTTTAATGCAAATCGAAACAATTTCAAAACATTATTGCCGAGCTGTTCTACAACCGATTTTCGCGAAATAAAATCCAGTAAAAAGAAAACAAAATAGAGATTATTTGTTTAATTTTGAGTAAAGTCGTAACATCGCTGCTTTTTAAGATATTGCAAGTGGAACTCAAGTGTACATTTTACGATTCAATTTCCCGTTTAAATCAATACAAAATGTTCCGTGAAAAACATTAGTCGTGTTCTACTCCAAATTTCTTAAAAACCATTGAAGTTAGGATTTTGGTCGAAATTTATCAAACGATCTTCATTTTGTTTTCTTTTTACTGGATTTTATTTCGTGAAAATCGGTTGTAGAACAGCTCGGCAATAATGTTTTGAAATTGTTTCGATTTGCATTAAACCTACGGGGAATTTTCTATCTATTCGTAACTTTTTTTGCAGAGTATATTACCGGCTGATGATGCACCAATAGAAAAGGTTAAATAGCACATTGTCATTTTTGTTTTATCAATCAAAAGTGCTGATATGATTATACCATTAAAGGATCATTATTTTCGTCAACATCATTCTAGTTCTATTTTAACCCATCTATACTGAAGTCAGAATCACTAGTCTTTAATGAACTGCATTCTTCAAAAAATACCACGATGCATTCACTTTAGCATCTCAGTGTACGTGGCGGATCCAGACATTTTGCCAAATGAGATGCCCGAACCACTGCCTCCTCTTGATCCGCCTATGCAATCACTCCGGAAGCATCATTATAGATCGGACTTCTCACTTCAGACTGTATTTCACATATTCCTTAGTCAGTGAAATACTGCATACTTCAGAGTTCACACCTCAAACTTTAACGTCCCTACTTCAGATTTACATGTAAGAGTTCATGTAGTGTTGTGACTAAAGATTGCATTTTCTCACCAATCAAAAAAGCCACAATCATTATTATTTCAAAACAATTCGTTTTTAGAAAAAGAAAACATAAAAAATTGTTAAAAATCAGTCGGTTTCTAGAAAGTATAGAGATAGAAGTCTTAAGTCTGAAGTCAGAAATCAGAACACCATGAAGACACTTCTTGCTTTCCGTACAGATATGCGTCCTCTAAGATACTGATGGTCCACTTGGTCAAATTCGTAAGAATTGCACCATTTTTTGTTGTGATGTCTTTGTGATGATCGGTAATTGTGACAAAAATTCACGATGATCCGAATTGCTGTTCCTAGCCTGAAAAGGTAGACCTCAGATGCGTTACCGACGAACGGACATACTGAACAAGAGGCTCACAGGAGCCTGGATCGCTAACCTTGCTTTAATAACTTAATGTAACAATATTTAACATTGCCAATAGCCCATCATGACATGAAACCATTGGAAAGCTCTATAAGGCTAAAGCATTTAAGCAAGCAAATGTGTGGCACAATTTTCTATGGTACACAATCTTTCATATACAATCCATTGTTTTTGGCATTTAACGGGCCGTAACTCATATAATGGTCATCTGACAATTTTGGCTTAATGGACAATGCTGTAGAGTTCAATTAGCTGAACATTTAAGCAAGCAAAACCTTTTCCCAATCTCCTATTGTTCACATACTATAAAGCTATAGCCACTATTTTTTGCGTTTAAGGGGCCATAACACCTATGAGGGGTCATTTGACAATTTTACCTGAATGGACAACTTTGTAGAGCTTACTTAGCTGAACATTTAAGCAAGCATAGCCTTTTCTCTATCGTCAATCGTTCACAATCTATAAGGCAAAAACAATATTTTTGGCTTTTCAGAGGCCATAACTCCTATAAGGGGTCATCTGTCAATTTCGACATAATGAGCAAATTTGTAGAGCTCAATAAGCTGAACATTTAAGCAAGCAATATCTTTTCCCTATCTTCTATAATTGTTCACAATCTATAAGGCTAAAACCTCTATTTTTGGCAATTAAGGGGCCATAACCCTTATAATGGGTCATCTGACAATTTTCGACCCAATGAACAATTTTGTAGAGCTTACTTAGCTGAACAATATGCAATTAAAATAACTTCAATATCTTATATAGTTCTTGAGATATAGAAAAAAATAAGTGCAAAACGCAGAAAAAAGAAAAGGGGCAATAACTCTCACATGGTTTGTTGAAATTTCTACTAAATTTCAGGGTAGGTAGGTCTTGACAAGCTGATTACTTTCACCCTTTGCCAGAATTTTGTTATCTGTAATCGTTTTTGGGTTATTTGCAAAAAAAACTGCTGTTTCACCCCCTTGCTCTATTTTGAGCAATGGCAGCCATGTTTTTTATCGGATCAATTTAAAATGAGGATCGTTAGTAGCCAACATGTCATATATCAATCCTGCAAAGTTTCCGTTAAGTTGGTTCAGTGGTTTCAGATCTAGAGGAGAAGATTTTTGAAAATGTTAACAGACGACGACGGACGCATAGTGATGGCATAAGCTCACATGGCCTCTGGCCAGGTGAGCTAAAAAATATATACCTTGCAACCTTCGTTGGCATGTCATACAAAACTAGCAGGTTGAAGTATGAAGCACCACGAACAGAGACAGACAATAAAATTATTGTATTTGTCATTTTCATTTTAAAAGACATACATAATTCAACATCTTTTTCTGTTTTCAGAATTTTCAAATGCAATTAAGCCATGCACATCTTCGTTTCCCCAATACTTTTGAATTCAAAGTAAGTTATAAATAAATTAGATAATTTATGAAAGGATATGGAGTACCATAACACATATGTTAACTCCAACTGCAATTAATTTTTATGAGCTGTATCGCCATTTCGGAGTCAACAGAATTCATATTTATCACAGACAAACTCATTGTATGTAACCCGAATACAAGGGATTTTTGGGGGATAGATGTATTTTTGCAAAATTGTTTACCGTAGTTTATACTATAGTTTTAAGATTCTTAGCAATTTAAACCGAAGAGTTACACCTGACAGCGCTTGGTAAATAATATTCGAGCTGACAGTCAGGTGCTTCTGCACTGAAAGGTTTATAACTCAGGGACAAATATGTGAATATTTTAAGAGTCAATCAAATCATTTTCTTTCAATGAAAAACTTTTGCTAAATTGCAAATTTCATAAAATAGATGTGTAAATACCTTAAAAAAGATTGAACTAAATATGGAAAAGAGCAACCTTTTACGTTGAAATAAAGAAGGAATGTGTCCATGGGACACGGATGCCCCCGCTGGCCCAAAACAGGAAGTATAAATCCGACAGGTCTGAAAGTCACTAAGGACATACAGTTTTTCAATCTGAACCAACCTACCAAGTTTCAAATCATAATGATGTACATTTTCTAAGAAAAGCTTGACGGAAATTTTCACATACATTTTCATCTGGACCACTCAGTCCAATACAGGAAGTAGAATTCCGACAGGTCTGAAAGTGGCCGAAGGACGTACACTTTGTCATACTGAACCATCCTACCAAGGTTCAAATCATTTTTATGCACTGTTTCTGAGAAAAACTTTGCGGAAATTATCTTCTCGACCCAGACACAAACAAGAGGCTCCCAGGAGCCGGAATCGCTCACCTGGTTCCTAAACTATAAGGGTCTTTTTACCGAGCCATATGAGGGGTCATCTTACAACTTTGATCCAATAAGATTTTTAAGAGGCCAATGAGCTTAAGATTTAAGCATGCAACAGCTTTTCTCTATCTTCAATAGTTTTCATTCTATAAGCCAAAAACATGAAAAAACGCTGTTTTACACCTTTAAGGGGCTGTAACCCATATAAGGGATCATCTGACAACTCTTACCAAATGATGACTTTTGTAAAGCTAAATGAGCTGATCAAACATGAAAAAACGCTATCTTTCACCTTGAAGGGATCATCTGACAACTTTGACCAAATGGAAACTTTTGTAGAACTTTCGATGCTGAAGCAGTAGGGTGGCATCAGATTTCATCTATATCTTATACTTTTTGATTTACAAGCCAAAAAACAGTAGTCTGACCCTCCTGGTCTATTTTTAGTAATGACGGCCATGTTTTTTGAAGGATCAAAATTTGAAACACAAATTTAGTGCAGGACACCCTAAAGATCATTCATACCAAGTTTCATTAAATTCTGTGCAGTGATTTCATAGGAGAAGATTTTTGAAAAATTGTTAACGGATGACGACAACAATGACGGACGTCAAGTGATGGTAATAGCTCACCTGGACCTTTGGTCCAGGTGAGCTAAAAAGTACATGTTGGGAGACCCAAACTATTAAACATCATTTTTATTATGATAATTACAGTCTGGAAAGAGAATGATTAAGACAAAACTGCAATGTTGGACTTAGACTTGGATATCTTACTCAACACGGAAACAGATACTTAAATACAACAAGAGGCTCCCAGGAGCCTGAATCGCTCACCTGGTCCTTAAGCCATAATGGTCTTTTCTTTAAGGGGTCAACAACTTAGACACAACATAGACTTTCCTGAGGCTAAATGAGCTGAACATTAAAGCAAGCCCCACCTTTTCTCTATCTGCAATAGTTTTCATTGTATAGGGCAAAAACATGAAAAAGCGCTATTTTTGACCTTGTCGGGAATCACTAGTAGTTTTAGCAAGACTCTTTTGACTGTGGTTCTAAATTGCCGTTTAATTGTGGGCTGTGTCGCGTACACTTATTCCACATCTCATTATTCTCTATTTTTTTGCAGAGTTTGTCTCCTGTGCCGTGTGGATGCTGTAAAACGTATCCCCGTGCTTGAGGTGTATGCTCTTATATATTTTAATGATGGTATTTTTGTACACGAGATAGCTTTCAACATTCTCAACCACCTTGTACTTATATTACATCTTTATTTATTGCCCACTTCTATAATTAACTAAATTGTCTTGCCTTGTTCTACTAATCCCTGTATTTGTTTCCGTGTTGTCGCGTGTATTATGAACCTTGTCGGGAATCACTAGTAGTTTTAGCAAGACTCTTTTGACTGTGGTCAGGGATTAAATAAAACTGATGGGATATGTATCTGTATTTAATCATAATGTTCTATGCCTCCTCTGTTTACCTGAGATTTTGTCATATTTTTGCATGTTTTCTGTTGAAAAAAGGGTCAATTTTCTCCAGGTTATGCATTAAAACTACTGAACAGATTTTTATGAAATTCATATCAAATAAAAGAGGGGAAAATGGAAAATAGCTATTTCGCCATGTGAAGGGAAACAAACTTAAATAAAAGGAAAATTGTCATGTTTAATTTTATGTGTATTTCAGTTCAATGTCATTTTCAGAAGGTTCATAAGGGTTAAATTTCTCCAGGGTTGGTTCTGAAAATAATAGGTGTATCAAAATGGAAATTATATCCTCTGAAAGACAATTATTTTCTCAAATG
Source organism: Arcuatula senhousia (assembly GCA_963971305.1). Lineage (NCBI taxonomy): Eukaryota > Metazoa > Mollusca > Bivalvia > Mytilida > Mytilidae > Arcuatula > Arcuatula senhousia. Next base: position 49,525,814 of record OZ020303.1, on the reverse strand, counting down.
CTAATTAAAAACTCTGTATTTCTATATTTAGAAATGCCAAAGATATCAAAAAATACAAATTACCTCTCTTCAATAAAACTGTAAAAAAACATCAAAGTTTGAATTTCTTGCTATTTCATGGGCTTAATTAATAAACAATTTTATTGTGAATCGAAACAAATTTATATTCAATAAACAGACCAAAGAAAGGGCTTTCATGTGATATAAGTTTTATGACTGTAATATACCATTAAGCCCGCCAATTAACAGGTAGAAATTTGTCAATTTCACCTAATTCCCCTTAGGCACTCACTGATAAAAATGTGCAATTATTGATTTTTTTTCCTTGTCAATTTAGCACATTTATTGAAAATTTTACTTAAGAAATTTAGACCATCTTTGCATTATTCAATATAATTTCTATATTTTCAATGTGATTGCCAAATATTTTATATATGATAATTCCTGACTAATTTCTCTTTCCAATTATATAAATATTGTGTAACTTCAATTTTTACAATTTGTGTAAATAAAGAAGAAAGATGGGGAGGCATAGAAAAATATTGACTTTTTATTAGTTTGTATTGGAAGTTGCTCATCCCTTGTTTTGGACATCCCTGCTGTGGTTCTAAATTGCCGTTTAATTGTGGGCTGTGTCGCGTACACTTATTCCACATCTCATTATTCTCTACTTAAAAGTACCATAACCCCTATTAAGGGTCATCTAACAACTTCGACCCAATGGAGACTTTTGTAGAGCTTAATGAGCTGAACATTTTAGCAAGCAACACCTTTTCTCTATCTGCAATGGTTTTCATTTTATAGTGCAAAAACATGAAAAAACGCAATTTTTTACCTTAACAGGGCCATAACCCCTATTAGGGGTCATCTCACAACTTCGAACCAATGGAGACTTTTGTAGAGCTTAATGAGCTGAACAATTTAGCAAGCAACACCTTTTCTCTATCTGCAATTATAGTTTTCATTCTATAGGGCAAAAACATGAAAAAACGCTATTTTTGACCTGAAAAGGGCCATAACCCCTATTAGGGATCATCTCACAACTTCGACCCAATGGAGACTTTTGTAGAGCTTAATGAGCTGAACAATTTAGCAAGCAACACCTTTTCTCTATCTGCAATAGTTTTCATTGTATAGGGCAAAAACATGAAAAAACGCTATTTTTGACCTTAAAAGGGCCATAACCCCTAATAGGGGTCATCTGACAACTTTGACCCAATGAAGACTTTTGTAGAGCTTTTGATTCTGAAATTCCTAGGATCCTTAGGATTGTTCTATCTGTTCTAGTTTTCAAGTCTTTGAATGTGATTTTACCCTATGTTCTATATTTAGTAACAGCAGCCATGTTTGTTAACAAATCATTAAGCCGAACACAATTTTTAAACATCATGCCCTGATTAATATTTGGACTAAGTTTTGAATAATTCCATTCCGTGGTTTCAGAGAAGAAGATTTTTGAAAAAAGTAACGAACCGACGAAGGAGGACAGATGACAGACGGACGACGGATGCATGGCAATGACAATTCACTTGACCCTTCGAGTCAGGTGAGCTAAAAAGCTTTGTGTGATTTAATTGGTGAAAACATTTATCTATTTTTTTTGTCAATTTTACTTTCTATTTTCTTTTTTAACAGCAGCCTATATACTTAGTGAAAATACACCTGTGAATAAAAAGCTTCACCGAGCGCAGTATGATACGACCGCAACACGTTGAACCCTGTACCTTTGATAGTCCATTGCTCTGGACACAATTGCAGCCCATGATGGACTGACAAAGGTTTTTGACACATGCCTTCTTTGGTGGACTTTCCACCCATATTTTACAAGGAATTCATTAGATTTTAACTATTTTAAAAGCAAATGGAAAAAAATTATACTTGCAATATCATATTTATAACATTTCAATATCCCCGCTCAATTTTATATTAAGAAATAGACCCTATTCTTGATTAATCTATTATCATTGATGTTTTTTTACGCAATAAAAAGTTTCGATTTTGGCCCCTATTGGCCCTAATTACGTAATAGGGGGAAAAAAGGGGGTCATAAAAATTAATTCTCAATTTTGTATCCGCTATTCAACAAGAACAAACATGCAATAAAAATTTTCAAAATCGGATCAAAGTAAAAAAGTTTTGATTTTGGTCCCCTTTGGCCCTTAATTACATAACAGGGGGGAAAAGGGCAGTCACAAAAATTAATTCTCAATTTTGCATCTGCTATTTGACAAGAACAAACATGCAAAAAAAATTTTCAAAATCAGTCCACAAATAAAAAAGTTTCGATTTTGGTCCCTTTTGGCCCCTAACTACATAACCGGGGAAAAAAGGGGCACGAAAATTCATCAGGTTCATTCTTTTATTGTAAGAAACATTCTTGACAAATTTCACAGCAATAGGCCAACAAGGACCAAAGTTATGGTGGAAACAAATAAAATATATGAATTTTTGCCCCTTTTGGGCCCCTAATTTTGAAACGAAAAAAAAGGGGGACCCCCAAAATCAATCCCATTCATACTTTTATGGTAAGGAACATCACTGTCAAATTTCATAGCAATCAGATAACTAGAACTAAAGTTATTGTGGAAACAAACAAAAAAGTAGTATTTTTGGCCCTTTTTTGGCCCCTAATTTCTAAACGAAAAAAGGGGGGGACCCCCAAAATCAATCCCATTCATCCTTTTATGATAAGGAACATCATTGTAAAATTTCAAAGCAATCAGATACATGGAACTAAAGTTATTGTGGAAACACTAAAAAGTTAACAGACAACGACGACGACAGCATCATACCAAATTTTTTTGCGGTCGTATAAAAATTAATTACAAATGTGCAACCTACATATACAGTAGTGAAGATCAGTGTTTAAAATACTCTTATTGAAGATTGAAGTTTTTGTAAGAAACAAATATAATAAAATACACAAGAAAATACCTTTTATTGCACGAATTCAAATGTTTGTTACAAAGTAAAAACCCCATAAAATTACAAATAATGCAAATGCAATAACATAGAAATAGGCAGGAATAGTCATTGATTGCACATACATATTTATAATTCTTATTATCTTTTTATTACAGAAGGATAATATATAAAAGAGCATGTTTTTCTTAAATAAATATCTACAAAATAGTTAAGGAACTTAAGCATATTATTACAAAAGGAAAACTTAGTGACAGCAATAAAGTTATGACTCTTGCTCAGTGGCAAAGTCTATTAACCATTGAAGTTCATGATTCTTGACACATAATCTTAAACTTTTAAAAATCACAAGAATTTTCATCATTCATAGAACTAGGATGGTGGTCTTTCATGGAAGACATATGTCGCCTGCATTTTAAAATATTCGGTAAATAGGAAGTAGATGAGTTACAGGTATAAAATCACTTTACACCATATAGTACATGACAAATATCAAGAGGCTGTGACATGTTATTACCTGTAAAAGTGCAAAAGAAATTTTTGTGACACCACAGGATGCTGGCTGCAGGACGAGGCAAGACAATAGATAGTGTCAAAGTGACTCCTACATAATGCTTAGGAACACGTTGCAGGCAACATAAAAATAAATCATTGAAGGGTAAATAAGTGTTTATTTTACCACAAGTAGTTGCTTAATGTTCATATTTTACCATAAGAAGTCGCTTAATGTTCATATTTTACCACAAGTAGTCACTTACTGTTCATATTTTACCACAAACTAATGTTTTGCCAGGTGAAGTAAAATATGTCAAAGTGTAAAGTGACTACTCATGGTCAGATTCCCATAGATCAGCACTTTTGAATATTTCCATACTAATGTCACGTAGAAATGTTAGTAAAAACTTCTGCAAATACATAAAACATTTACAAAAATAACCAAAAAATATTTTAACCAATATAAATACCCATTTTACATCATTACCTTTCACCTCCCACTTAATGAGTATCGATCTTATATGAAGACTATTATGCAGAAAAGACACATGATAACTTAGTTTAAAAGTTGTACAATCTAGAAAACAAACAGTCAGTAAGGACCTGCAGTCAATTTAACACAGAGATACGGGTGTGCCTGATGCAGCTGGACACAACATAAAATGAAGTTTAAAAAAATGCAAAAGTTGAAAGTGACTATAAAACTGGCAATTACTCATGAACTTGAAAATGCAACTGTATATGAATAGTGTACCATCACTTCTGCACATAAAACAAACGTAAGAAAAAGCTAAATGAGTATAAAAGCTCAAAGTCAGTGCACCGTGACTGCAGAAGCTTTCAGACAAAATCCTCTTGGAATTGATCTGTACAGATGCTTATGAAACTGCATATCAAATACCAATGGTGTACCATCACATGCCATACGGTAAACAAATTAAAGGTTATCATTAGACAAATTAGTATAAAATTGCAAAAGTCAGTAAGGCAAACAGATGAAATGCCTTTAAAACTGATCTGTTTTGATGCTAATGCAACTGCATACCAAATATCAATGCTGTACCATAACTTTTTCACAACAGACTCACGAAAAAACTTTAACCATTGTGGATGCCTTGCTACCAGAGAAATCACCATATATAAGTCTCATCTCTTGTGACATTCATCGCAGGGGAGACAAAAATTTTATGCCAATCATGATATAGTACTGAACAATTGCAGAAAGTTTCAGAAATGTGTTTTTGAATAGTTTTAAGTTCTTATGATAACTTGATGGGCATACAAAGTTTTAAACAACAAACTTTGATGGCAATTTCTTTACTAAAGTATGTAAAGAGAGCTGTCATCCATCTATCAATAGTACCCTGCATGTACATACTGGGCAATTTTTCTATTCATGATCACAACAGAAAAAACACCTTTTAGAAAATGAAAATGTATGGAGCAAGAAAATATATATGCCATTAACTTTACAGTACAATACATAATACATGTAATACATGTACTCAACAAGAATTAACACTAAAGTATGTCTCGCCTACCGGCACCATCAGACACAATTATTCTTTATTACTTCAACTATATTTTGAATTTACATGGATTTTCAGTTTCTGAGATCAAAAGATGTTTATAGAACTTTAACATTGCTAATACATGCAATAAAAATAATCAAGTCACACAACCAGAAAATCAAGGTCAAGGTCAAAAGATGGGGATGCAACTGTGCTAAGCTACTACTGTGTCATATGCATACCAAGTTTCATTAACCTAGGACTTATAGTTCTTGAGATATGGAGGTGCTTGCAAAACTTTACCATTGCTATTATATGTATTGAAAATTGTCAAAGTCACTCAGCCCAAAAAGCAAGGTCAACGTCAAAAGATGGGGATGCAACTGTACTAAGCTACTACTGGGGCATATGCATACCAAGTTTCATCAATGTAGGACTTATAGTTCTTGAGATATGGAGGTGCTCGCAAAACTTTACCATTGCTATTATATGTATTGAAAATTGTCAGTCACTCAACCGGAAAATCAAGGTCAAGGTCAAAAGATTGGGATGCAACTGAACTAAGCTACTACTGGGGCATATGCATTCCAAGTTTCATCAATGTAGGACTTATAGTTCTTGAGATATGGAGGTGCTTGCAAAACTTTACCATTGCTATTATATGTATTGAAAATTGTCAAAGTCACTCAACCAGAAAAAAAAGGTCAAGGTCAAAAGATGGGGATGCAACTGTGCTAAGCTACTACTGGGGCATATGCATACAAAGATTCATCAACCTAGGACTTATAGTTCTTGAGATATGGAGGTGCTCATAAAACTTTTCCAAAAAGTTAACGCTGCCGTCGTGGCCGCCGCCGGTAAAGTAACACCTATGTCCTGCTCTGCTTCGCAGGCCAGACAAAAAAGTAAAATATCTTATTTCTACATTTCAAAGTACTTAATTATATAAATATGAGTTAGAAAAATATATCATATTAGTTAAAAAATATCTATAAAAAAAAATTTGAGTTGGAATGTTTTGACGATTTCTGATGCAGATCATCCTATAATCAACTAAATCCCCAAAAAGATGTAGGTTTCTCTTGAACCAGTCTAGATCTTGCGACAAAGGCAGTAAATGATGAGACACAATTACCAATAAAATGTTCTGACTTTTCCAGGATTCCTATGTCTATCAGAGGTAAATGTGGATCTAAGTGGTGAAGCTTGACCTAGAAAAATATAAATGCATCAGTATAGAACAGTGTCCACTTTCTGACAACACATAAACTAAATAAATAAATAAATAAATATAAGCATTTGATAACAATGTCTTGCAGGTTACATTCAAACATTATTTTTTTTTACTTTTGCTAAAAATACTTAGTAAAGTAAAATTATAAACAATTGTCTTTTGGAAAAAAATATCATCATTAAAGTTTGTTTTTGCCTGCAAAAATGATGACTACCTCATTTTTGCCAAAATTTCTAAGTTCAAATGTCCATAAACCCCACAAAAATCTGAGAATCAAAATTTCCTTGCAATATGTACAACTTCTGAAAACATGGAAATCTTTTAGGGATAACATTTTAATGATTTTGTATATGTAATCTAAATAAATTCAAGAGGGATAACATTTTAATGAATTTGTACATGTAATCTAAATAAATTTTGATACTTAGCAAGTTAGCATTATTCTTATCATTTGCTTAAAGAGGAAATCATGCACGTTTGAAACATTATAGCGAGCACAAAAAGCCCGCAAGAGCGGAGAGCTCTACAGCAAGTTCCCGAGAAAATTTTCCTAATGCTGACATTGATTTTTTTTGTCCGGATATGCTTCTCAAAAATTTACAGGTCCCCCGTCAATAATAGTAAGTTCGATAAAAATTATATTTTGTGTTTTAAAACGTGGAATAGGTGGGGCAAATATTTGTTAGCAACCCAATTTGCTCTTTTCATTAATTTGTGTACATTGCATCTCAATTAAGTAAATATTGTCAACGTCATTATTCAAAATTTGGAGCGAAATGTCACGTGCTCATAGGGGCCTTTTCAGAATCAACAGCATCGGTTGCTAAAATTAAATTTAGAGTATTTGAAAGAAGATTTTATGATTATCAAGTTAAATAAACATTCCTTCCTCTTTTCTTTCATTTTCAAATGAAGAAAATTGAATAATTATGCTGTGCTAGCACAGTGTCCTAGCTAGACTAAAATAGAGGGGCGCTGCGCCCTGCCCCCTTTACAGTGTGTCCCTCTGCCCTCTATGGGCACCCCTGTGTCCCTTTTTCTTCCCTTTGAATGTCCTTTGAGTCATTTAATTATAGCTGTTTAACCCAAGCCAATTTGTAAGTGTGACCGTATATGGCTTCATTTATCCACCAAACATCCTGTCTAATTAATGGCCCCAGGTGAGAACTATAGGTAATTAACTGTGATTAGTACCAAGCCATAACTGTCAATCAGTGTATTTGTTAAATTGAACAAGTTTTTAATCCAAATTGATCAATCTTTTCATCCCCGTCGGCAATGCTCTAATTTTGTATAATTGTGGTGCAGAGTTATGCCCCTTTCAAAATTATATTTTTTCTACAAAATCGTAAAATTTAAACACATTTTACTCCAAATTTACCAGTAATTTACTTATAAGATAGCTTATGTAAAAACATAAAGTTTAAAGTAATATTGGATGTTAATAATTTTTATTTGTCATTTTGCTTTTATATCAAATCAAATCAAATCAAATTTTATATTGTCATATAAACATCTAGACAGAGTTTGTGACATATATGCACCATATTTGGCAACATTTGCTAATTTAACCTTTCAAAACTGATGGCTGAATCCTATGATATATATAAGCAGCACACTCACTAAAGCTGTGACTTTTGTGATCATATGCAAATAAAGTGCATGAAGTACATTTCAGTCAATATCAATCAATAAGAAGAACTTGATATAGAACACAGATACAACTACTGCAAACTATTTACACCATTAAAAGATTGAATCAAGAATTTGTTACTGTTTACTAGAAAAATACATTTATAGATGCCCTTCTCTCTGGAGCACCCGCTAAAGTGCCCTCTTCCTGCGGCCCTCTATTTTCAGATCCTAGCTAGAACACTGTAGCAGCTAGGCAATGCCTAACTCATATTAGTTGAAATTTTAAGATTGTGAATGTAGCGGGAATAACCACCACGTGAAAATGTCCACATGGGCAGTAAATATGGATTCCACCAAACAAACCAAGTTTCGTTCAATTCTTTTCAGTAGCTTCTGAGAAGATGCAAGAAAGGATTTTCAGATTTTCTAAGTTTAAAGGGCCATAACTCAATAAAAATTTTGAGGATAAAAATTTCCTTGTAATATACACAATTACATATGGTGTCCTTCCTACATACATGTTTTGTTGAATTCAGTTCAGAGGAGTTGCACTGACAAACTTTGTGAGTATTTAGGGCACTATTTCAAAATTCTTTTCGTGAAATTTTTAAAACCAATTATTTCCCCTGATATCAGAGAGCAATCAAATTTCTTCTTTTATTGACCACAACCTCTAAAAGGGATCAACTTCAAACCAATGGAGACTTTTGAAGAGCTTCTTGAGCTTAACCTTAGGAAACAGCTTTTAAGCCAATAAAAAGCTTCCTCAACCGATATGACTGCAAAATGTTGAACAGTGTACATTGTGGGCACAATGTGGATAGTCAATTGCTTTGGACACATGCAGCCCATGGTGGACTCTCAAAGGTTCTGTATGTTCTGTAGTGGACTTTTAATGCATATATGACACTTTTTGCTGCTGGACAACTGTCTTTAATTAGAGCTATAATGTTATTGTCCATAGAGGCCCGTCAGCAAAAAATCTAAGTTTTTCCAAAAACATTTGATAGATTTTCATGAAATTTTGATATGAAAGTACTCAAATGATTCATGTATCTAATCACTGTTTTAAATTTAAGATCTGCACACCTTACATTTTTGGAGTTTCAGAGGTCACAAAAAATTGATGATAGATGGTTAGGCCATTCAGACAGACATCCTCGATCCTGGGCCCTAAAAATTTAAAGATATTGAAATACAGATACAACTATTGGATAACATACATCAGGACCTAACACTTCTGTAAACTCTTTTGTCATTGGCCTCTGGTCTGTAGCAATGAAAAGATGCTTTACTTTGGTTTCTTGTACAATCTTTTTAGTAAGTCTGAAATAATACAGAGAATATCACTAAACAGATTACTTTAAAAATACATTAATTTAAAAAAGAGCAATAAGCATATGTAAGCGATACAAATTGGTGTTTTTCATTTTATAGCATGATCATCAGATGAAAACTTTTTGTCTAATGAAAGAAGAGTGCAGTAGAAAAATCAGAAAGACACATCATATAGTTTGCACCAAATAAAGATAATGGAAGGGATGTGTCCATGGGACCCAAACAGGAGGTAGAAGTCCAACAGGTCTAAAAATCCTTTAGGATGTACAGTTTGTCATACTGAATTACTCAACCAAATTCAATTCATTATCAGGTACAGATTCTGAGAAAAGCTTGAGGAAAATTTTCATGTTAATTTGCATATCAGCCCAGTCCCAAACAGGGATTTGACTTCTTGCAGATCTGAAAGTGGCTTATGGCAGTTTTAACAGTTTGTCATACTGAGCCCCTCTCTCCCAATTAGGATGCCCCATTGGTACTTTAAATTTTCTTCTTTCAAATCATTCTCATGTACAGTTTCTGAGAAAAGCTTGATGGAAATTTTCACATCAAATTTCATGTGGATTTTTAGAAGTCTGACAAGTCGAAGTCTGTAAGTTACTTCAGACATAGTTTGTCATACTGAACCATCCTGCTTAATTTTACATCATTCTCGTGTATAGCTTCTGAGAAAAAGCTTGAGGAAAATTTATACAGACATGAGCAAAATTTAATGTCCCCCTGAAATGTCATCATAGGTATTAAAACGCTAACGCTTCTGAGCGATTAGGATAAACAATTTTGACCAGTTAATTTCTAATATAATCACCTTTCCTTAACAATACCAATTGATGTCTGACCATGGGTGATGCATAGCATGACAAAATGTTAAACCCTGTAAGCTCTAGGCCCAATATGGACAGTAAAAAGTTTTTGACACTTGCATCCTATGGTGGACAGACAAAGCATATTTGTCACATTCACCCAATATAGACTGACAATGAAAATTTAGAAATAAAAATAGCTTAAAGGTTCCTTAATAAGTCTAAACAGGAATTTGAAGAAAAAAAATCAGACAAAAATCAAAGTTACAATTGTTTCCATTACCATAATTGTAAAATTCATTGCAATCAGTCAACCAAACCTGAAGTTATCATGGAAAACAAAAAAAAGTTTCATTTTTTAGCCCCTTTAGGACCCCTAACTTTTAAACAAAAAAGAAGGGAACCAAAAATCAATCCAATTTATTGTTCATGGCCAGTAACATTACTGTAAAATTTCATAGCATTTGGTCAACCAGAACAAAGAGAAAAGTAACTTGTTTTGCCCCTTTTGGGCCCCCATTTCTAAACAGAATTATAAAATTATTCCAAAAGGAGAGGCTCACATCTTCAATTCATCTTTAATAACTGTGTAAAATTTCAGAAAGATCTAGCATTTGGTTTCTGAAATTCAGATTACACAAGACAGGCACCCTATAGTGCGACAGATGATTTGTATTCAAAACATAAAAAAGTTAAGTGTGGTCAACTGGTCTTTTATTTTATGTTCCTTTGACTTTGTAAAATTATATTTACTTTACCACCAAAACTTATAAATCTATCAAGAATCAAAGAACAAGTTCATATGCAAGAATCAAAAAAATAATTATGTTCACAGTTACATGAACAATCAAGAACTGCGACTGATCAGTCGAGCTGTTTGAGACAATATAGTCCCTATCTCACTAGAAAAAAGGTATCTCCTTTGCCATACTGTAAATGTGGAAATTTTTGTGAGGTGATTATTTCATATTTCAATGGCTGCCTGTTGAGTGGGCTGTTTGATAGCTTCCCCTTTTTATGCCATGTCTTGGAAGAAAGAGGGGCATATAGTGTTCAGGTCTATTTTGTCTGTCCCATATCAGGTTTACATAAAGGTTTATGTTACTTTACCATTAAGTAGGGTATCATCTTGAAATATTATACACATATGCATCAGGGTATGAACAAATAAAAATCATCATTAAATTGTACCCGTCTCATCAACTTCATGCTTGATTGATCACATAAAAAATCTGTAAGTCAAAAATGACCAGATTTTGTTAAACAGAAAGTACTGTGAAAGTACTTAAATTCGTGGGTATCAATTTTCGTTGATTAGGAGTAAATTGCATAATTGTGGATTCGTGAATTTGTGGTTTTAACAATTCTCTATTAAAAGCAATGTTTAATTTTCTGTTCGTTGGAGATTTAATTTCGTAGTATGCCTGACCCACAAAAACCACGAAAATTGGTACCCAATGAATAATAATACTTTCACAGTAGGTGAGTTACAGGCCTACAACAAATCCCACGTTAGGGGACTCGACCCTGATGCAGTATACAAAATATCAAGAAGCTATGATTATTCGCTCGACATTCACCATTTTATAACTAGGATTTTTCACTCCATGAAATCCGACCAAAAAGAGGGTGTTATCTTTAGGTTTAATTAAGGTTGAAGTTACTTTACCATGATACCACCATGAAACTTTATACACATATACATCATGATATGAGCATACAAAAGTCATTATCATGATTATAAAATTCTAATCTTGGCATCAATTTCAGAAATTTCTTGGAGAAATATTGCAAGACCAGGCATCAAGTCTTTTGGACATAATCTTGTTTGTGATTATTTGTATTCTAACCATTTGTGTTGGGAATATTTTCAAAGACATTCATAAATTATGAATAAAGATGTATAACCCTTTTGTAAAAATTCCCACATTCTTAGTATTTTTAATGTCTGAAATATGTCTAATTTTTAAAACAGATATTGCAGTTTAAATTTTGTCTTCCTGAAATTTCCTTCCATATAATTACCTTAAAACTTCAGCATTGGAAGGAAAACATAGATTCTTTGGTAATTTATTGTAGTTTTTATATCCCAAACACTGAGGTGATGACATATATCTGATCTGGTCTGTAGAATGTTCACAAGCTCTCTCCTGAAACAACAATTTAGTTTGATATTTTTGAATATTTTGATCAAACAAATGCAGCCACTGAAAGTATGTCTCGCCTTTTGGCACTGTCCTTGAACTCATACATATACTTAATACCAGATGCCTAGGTACTAAGCATAAGACTTTTCCAGCAAATCTTTCCCCAAATGTCTATAAAAACTCCCCAAAAGACCTAAGTTTACAAATTCATTGACACATAAAATGGAGCCAAGGTCATATGGCATGGTGTCAGTTGTGCACACCATTGTAAAGAATAGGCAACAATGTGAATAAGATTTTCTGATCGTATATTTTATCAATGATTACAAATAAGTAGTTAGGCAATGATGTCCTTTGGCAACGTCACCACAATAACATTACATTATACATCCCTGACTTTCCTACATTATAAACCCAAGTGACTGTATACTGAATATCAATGGCCTAGGTTTAATACTTTTCAAGATATTCCTTTTCTACATAAGTCTTTTGAAGAAATTTACATCTCGAAAATAGACCTGTGTTCACTGTCACTGAAATTGGGATCAAAGTCACAAAGCATGGTGCCAGTTGCATAGAAAAAACAACCTCAAGTGTATGTATACCAAATATCAGGAGCCTAGGCATAATACTTGTCAAATAATTCATTTTCCACAAAAGTCTTACAAAAAAGTTTATGCCCTGAAAAAAGACCTACCGTAAGTTCATAGAGTCATTGATGTGTGAAAATGGTGTCAGGGTCACAGAGCAAGTTGTGTTGATCACAACCCAAAGTGTCTGCATACCAAAAATCAGGTATAATACTTTTCAAGTTAATCATTTTCCTCAAAAGTCTTGCTGAAAAATCTACGACTCAGTCATGACCACTGCTGCCAGAGTGTTATACTTATGCCTCACCACCAGAAATTATTCCTTCCAGGCTTCCAGGGGAGACAAAAAAAAAATCATGACATCAAATAAAGGTCAAGGTACATTAAGGTCCATATTTTGCCCCCTCTATGATTAAAAGTAACAAAATTGGTAAAGTGGAGATTTCCTATGCTATTAAGAAGGTCAAATGAATAAATAAACTTGTTTTATTAATTTGTTAAGCATATCATTTGATATCAATAGAAACCAAATTTTAAATCAAACCAAATACACAAGAATCTTGTCAATTTGGCTGAAAATACAAATTTTTGGACCTTTTTTTTCTCGATTTTTTGATGCCTCCACCTGCTTGACCCAGAAATTTCATTTTTAAATTTTTAAAAAATTGCTTCAGTTAGAGTTCAGATTAGTTTACCTTTTCATGAATTCATAAGTCTATAAAATTGAAAATTGAGAAGATTATGAAAAATTGAAAGCACACTAATGAGTTTGAATCATGTAACCCAAAATGTAATGTGCAATTTAATAGATTTCTAGAGACCTATTTACTAATACAATGTATAAAAAAGGGCAAAATTTGGCCCGTACCATACCATGATCTTCATAATTTTAAGAAAATGAATGAAAATGCCAGTGTACAATTGTAATTAAAATATAAATTGTATTAAATATTCTAACTTCAAGCTTAGATATCCCATGTAACTACATGCTCAATATTATAGGTTTATAGGGGGTGATTAAATATTAGGGAACCTTGTCCCAAGATGAATTAAATATTGCATAACCTTGTTCGTGCATGTAATTTCTAATATTCAAGCAATAGCCCTTTCATTCAAATAAGAAATTTAATTTTGCATTGATGATGTCAACTATTTTCATGAAGGCAGTTCTATAGGGCTTATTACATACAGATGTGCAAGTCCCCATCATGTAAGTTACAAAGTAGGACCAATTATCACCTGAAAAGGTATCAGTCATCAGAAAAGTAGTATTCACACCAATGGTGAAAATTGTCTAAACAAGGAATACTGTCAGCAAGCTCACAAAACAAATACCTGTTCATATTTGGCTCTATATTGCCAAAAAAAACTCAAACAAGAATATGTCCAACAGACATAATGGCCCATCTCGCAACATTTATATTTTGCCGCAATCACTAAACCATGAAGTTGTTCCAAGAGTATCATTTTATGGACTTTTACCATTCTTCTATATGTGGTCATTCATGCAGAAAATATAGGTCACATCCAGCATCCGAAGCATACATTCTGCTTAGCATCACTAGATGCACCTACCATACCAATATACTTGATGTGGCACATGTCAAAAAGTGGGAATGGACTTTAACCATTCTTCTGAAAGTGGTCATTCATGTGGGAAATATAGGTCACATCCAGCATCCGAAGCATGCATTGTGCCTAGCATCACTAGGTGCACCTACCATATCAATATGATTGATGTGGCATTTGCAAGTAAGTGGGACTTTGAAAATATGGGGATTTGGGACAGACAAACGGATGGACGGATGAATGACCGGACCAATAGACCCGAACACTATATGCCCCTCTACTTTCATAGATGGGGCATAAAAATTTAATCTTCTGAATGATATTCAGGTGCACCAAATCCAGCATGCACATATCCATATGTTGTACCTCTTTGTGTAAGTTTCATTAAAATCCTTTTAGCAGTTTCAGAGGCATTATGCTTAGGATGTCTCTCATTAAATACTCTATTTAAAATACACTAAGTCTAATTATCCCCCCTGAATGATATTCAAATGCGATGAAATTTCTTCATGCACATCACCATATGATGTTCTTCTTTAATGTGTAGTTAAATCACAATTCCTCCAGTTGTTAGGAAGGAGTTGGACTTATATATTGACGGATGGATAGACAGACAAGATGATTCCTATATACCCTCTAAACTTTGCTTGCTGGTGGTAAAACTAGATCACTTTGATTTTCTGTACATCAACGTATGATGTACTGCCTTCAAGTAAATTTTCATTAAAAGATTGCTATGCGTAACCAAGTGTCCCCGCCGCCGCATGAAAGTTGTATGGTATGTATTTGATCGATATATTATCTGAGAAACGATATAAATTGGTTGTTTCGGAGGCAAAATCATTCAGTCAAAACAAGGAAGGAAACCAGTGAACATAATTTTTTTTGACAAAGTCCCATTTTTTTTCGTATTATTATAGAGTATCTTTTGCTCTATCAGCCTACAAAATTTCAGAACCATGTGCACCTAGGTAACCGAGATATTGAATGTCCTATTTTTTGACCTTTCTAACCTTTCTTCCCTGTTTCCATGGAAACAGCGGCCATTTTGAAAATTTCAAGGTGACGGACAGACGGAGACCATTACTAAGTCCCTCCGACGCGTTGCCGCGGGGGACAAAAAAAATCAAGGAGATGAACTTATATGTGGATGGATGGACAGACAGAAAGACAGAAGATTAACATATAACCCCCTAATTTTTTTTGCAAGGAGTATATTTTTCTGCAATTATTTAATTTTAACCCTTTCGGTGCCAAAGCGACATATTTGTCGTTTGCGGGTTGACTGCCAAAGCGAGGTTTTTGTCGTTTGGACGTTCTCTGCCAAAGCGACATATATGTCGTTTAATCATGACGGAGTTACAAAATGGTATTTAGACAAGAAAAAACGTGTATACTTTTGGTAAATATAATTACTTTGTAAATAAATTATACAATTGTTGTTATGTGAATTGTATGTTGACGTCATTTACCCTAAAAGATTGTGACGTCATAATACATTGAGGTGCAACAGCTATCAGTTGGCGGAATTTCATTAAATTTTTTTTCATAGTGAATATGCTTTGCACTTTCGAGATACAGAAAACTTTTAAAACTCACACCTAAATTTTCATTTCCAACTGTATTGTATTTGTTTGTTTATAATGTTTTTTTTCGATTCAAAAGGCTTCAAACAATTTACTTACCGGTATGTACCTATATAGACCTGTATATGTAGTATGCGGACCTTCTAACCTCGAGAAAGGGGGGGTAACTTTATATAAAAACTGCCACTGAGCATGCGGCTGAAGTTTTAGAAACCATACCCATTCATATTGACTGAATTGACTGAAATTTTATAACATATTAGTGATACGAAAAGTATACCCAATATAAATACTTTCATTATCAGCAAATTGCATCAAAATACAGACATTTTTCATTTGCTTAGAAATCAAGACAGATTCATACCAGTATCAATTCTGTGGAAATATACATTTTCATATACTAGTAAAAAAGTAGACCCACTCCAGTCGCACGTCCGTATAATTATGTACCAAAATACCACCCCGGGAAGTGAGTTGGTGTTTTACGACCTCGCAATGATGAACACGAAAAGGATAATACAATGAACATGAATTGATGAGAAATATGGAGCATGGTAGGTTTGGAAACAGCCCGGAGCTGTAAACTTTGAAGACCACATGAAAAGGGGAGAGATAGTAGGGGCAGAAAATTAAGCAAATGCGGTGCACACAAAGGGATCTTTTACATTTGAAGTCGTACATCATACCCTTTGATCCGCCTTCGTTCAGTCATTCGTATGTCTAACCCTAGTCTGTTCGTTATCCTCTAGGAAAGACGGATTTAGAACCGGCGTGCCTGGCACGCGCCCTCCCGTTTGACAGAAAAAGGACAAGATATGATAAGGGCCCAATTTTGCCCCCCAATTTTGAAATTATTAAAATGAGCTAAAAGTATGTGATATATACTTTAAATTAGTTAAACTTTACTACATCAGCATTATTTTGTTTAAAGTGATCCATTATGATGTTGAAATGATTACCCAAAGTGGCTTAAAAGTCGTGATTTGGTGAAAAACTGTAAAAAAGCTGCAATTTTGAAGTGGTTTTCAGCAAATTTAACTATGAGCCACACAGAGTACCACTACAATAATTTATGTAGATAATCATTTTTAATATAGAAACAGACCACATAAATATCTTTGTGGTACTCCGTGTGGCTCATAGTTAAATTTGCCAAAAACTACTCAAAATTTGCATGATTTTTACACTTTTTCACGAAAATGTCATTTTCACATGATTTGATGACGTCACTGTGACATAATAAACAAGAATTAGTTAAAATGAATGTTATTTTTCTATACCTTGTTCATCTAAGAACTGATCTAGAATAATTTAACTTCAGTTCAATTATTTTATAAAAATGGTAAATTAGGGGGCCAAATTTAGCACTTATCATATCTTGTCCTTTGGTTAGAAACTGTACAAAACAAGAGATCCCAGAAGTTTATTTTAAATAAAAAATAACGCCCTCCCGTTTGAAAATTTCTGGATCCGTGAGAGCCCAGATGGTTTCCAAATAACTAATTGATAACCGGTTTCATTGACTTTCTTGAGGAGGGACTTTCTTGTTTTTTGTTCATATTTTTCAATAAATGCGTCGCGATTTCGACCGTCTCCTACATGATGAAGGTCTGTCAAAGACTTTGGTATTTTATTCTGAGTATATAACAATTTAACCTTAGTCGTTCTACAAAGACAGTATGGTCGATGTGTTACTATATGTAACGAACAGGAACAGTTAAATTTTTCGGAGCACCTGACAAAAAAACATTTAAGGGGAGTTCATGTTCATATATAGTGGTTGTTGTTTTATATATTGTTTCATGTGTAATATGTGTGCTGTGCCTTGAATGTACTTTGGTTTTTAGCCTTTAAGTTCTTGTATGGGTTTGTATTCCGGGTGCGCCTTAGGTACTTACATGTATGTTTTTGCTCCTATCAAACTAATATATTCTACAAAAATGCAAAGAAATTGAGATTTCTTTTTGAGGGGTCCTTTTACTATAGATTTGTTTTGATATGTGGACCATTGTACATACATAAAATATTTGTTTTGTCACTAACAGAACTACGATCGCTTTTGATAATATTTAGAACATTTGAGAACTAAATACTCATCATGAATTGACTTCCATCAAAAGTTTGAACGGAGATTTGTAATAGACCTGAGTACACGATTGTTCCTGTCCTCTTTGTTCAATACAATAAAATGTCACTTTATAAAAATGTGTGTAATTAGTACTTTTAAGATAATCTGTGTCTATGGCCAATATGCCACAATTAATTAAAATGTAAAAAAAAATGTACGTCAAAGGTTTTGACAAGTAAAAATTTTCTTGCCTTTTGAATTAGACCGATAATAGCACATTGAAAAGAAAGAAGAGAGTTGAACATTTTGTATTTGGACTTCGTAAAACTGAAATTTCCAAAGTTTTTTTTTCATCTAAAACTTAAAACTGGAAGTTTACTGGACAGAATAATGGTGCTGATCTTCTACAATGTAGTATAGTTTTATTTATTCATTTGTTTTATTTATATAACAGTAGATGTATAAACTCTTTTAAACCAAAACTTCCAAATCGTGTCTCACCAACTACCGACCCGTAAAATTTTATTTAAAACAAGTTTTATTTGAAACAATTTAAAAGGGAATCAGACACAAGTACAACGCATTCATGAAGCCCTCCCCGATCTTAATTAAGGAACAAATATTGCGGTCTTCGGTTTCCTCGGTATGCAATAACCTTATTTTGTCTACTCTTCTTCATCACCCTTGGTCTGTTCTTCCGTCTGTGATCACAGTTTGTGTACGCAACTCCCCAAAAACTACTGAACAGAATTTAACGAAACTTATGCAAGAAGTACATCATATGTAGTTGTGCATATTACCAGGAATAACAGCATATTTTGTGGGAGTTATGGCCTTTTGGACTTAGAAATTCGTCAGCTTGTGGATGAAACTCCTCCACAAGCACTGAACAAAATTAAAGGAAACTTGATATGCAAGAAGTACACCATGTGTAGTTGTGCATATTACCAAGAACTATTGATCCATAATATTTTGTGGGAGTTATGGTCCTTTGAACTTAGAAATTCGTTGACAATCCATTTTATCTTGTGGGTGCAACTCCTCTGAAACTACTTAACAGATTTAAGCGAAACTTGGAATGCAAGAAGTACACCGGGGTACCATATGTAGTATATATTACAAAAAATATGAAGAGGGATTTC
Source organism: Arcuatula senhousia (assembly GCA_963971305.1). Lineage (NCBI taxonomy): Eukaryota > Metazoa > Mollusca > Bivalvia > Mytilida > Mytilidae > Arcuatula > Arcuatula senhousia. The sequence continues at coordinate 49,506,774 of OZ020303.1, read as the reverse complement.
TGCCATATAAAATAATGTTTATAATGAAAAACAAATATTTTGTGATCATGGTGTTTTTGTTTTTTTTTAATTTTTGCGCGGATTTTTTTTCCTGAAAAAAAAAGCTCCCCTTCAAGTTCAAGGTAGTGGCAGATTCCTAAAACCTATTAATTATATGCAAAATTAACAAGAATCCAGACGTATTTTTTTTTAATTTTTGTGCAGATTTTCGGCCAAATTTGCTTAGAATCCCATATTGCATTCAGTACACAACAGGGTGGATCCCCCTTTTAAAGATTTCTCGATTCTTGAATCTTACATAAAATAAAAATTTATGATCCAGGGTTCCCACTATGTTTTCGACACAAAACTCAAGGGTTTTTCCAGGTCTTTTCAAGGTCATTGAGGTCATTTTCAAGGACTAAAAAAGTCCACAAAATGTTTCATAATCCAATATTTTTCGGCCTTTTTTTATCAAACGGTCAACAAATCTGCATATATTACAAAATTCCAGGGTTTTTCAAGGATATTTGATAAAAATCAAGGATTTTTCCAGCTTTTTGAGCATTGAAATGAATTCAAGGACTTTTCCAGGTTTCCTTGAATTCAAGGATGGCGTGGGAACCCTGATGATCGTTTAGTGTTTTAAATCATTTGATTAAACAATTGCATACGAAAATTACTAACGCAAAATATTTTATTTTTAAAACTTTTATATTTGTGGCGGGACATACATTTTTGCATGGCAATCGTTTTTTTTCGCCCAACCAAATTTCATTTTTAGGCATTTTAATCGGACTATATGAAACTATACACTGACACAATAAACATTTAAAACGTTAAATTTGGAAAGAAAAAAAGTTCTGCAAAGAGTGTGCCGAACAAGACACCTGTTTTCAAAATTCATGAAAGAAAAGAAGTATTTGATCTATCGCTGTAAATGGATTTTTACTTAAAAAAGAAAAAAAAAGATTGTTCTAACAATTATATTATAGTGCATGTTCTATATGCTTCCAAGTTTTTCAATTCTTTACTTAGGTAATTAGTGCATCCGCTTTCCATTATTTTGCATGGAACTATCAAAATGGAACATTTTATATTTTCTTGCGAAATTTTCATGACGTTACACGGAAATTTGGCAATGGTAACGTCATTTTCTGCATGTTATTCAGCAATGTCAACAACGTTTGGAAATTTGAATTTGGCACCGAAAGGGTTAAGACAACAAATAGACACTACTGATAATTTTTAAGGTTACTTGCTGTTTTCCTTTAAAATTTCCATTGTTTTATGTGTGTTGTGCCATGTACATTTATTCCCCATACCATTAATACCTACTTGGTAAATCAAAATGAAAAGAAACAAAGGACCTGCAAATCTAGTCTGGTTAAGAAGATTTCAGTTTACTCAGGGTTCAGTTTTAAGCATTTTTTTTACCCTGAACTTACCCAATCTTTGCCATTTCTAAGATGTACACCAACATAAGGTTCCCCGTCAAACAAGTCCTGTATATGTCCATCTATCTCTTTCTGTAGCTTATTGGACCACTGAAGATATTTCTGTAGAGGAACATCTTCCTCTGCTATAGGGAAGGTAGCAGGTGCTCCTCTCATGGCTAGCACTGGGTATCTATCAGGAGGATATCTACAATACACATTGTCCTTATCCAAATAGCATGGATGTTGCTCATGACAAATATTTAATAAAATTAATTGTAATGTAATAATGTATTTTAGACTATTTTTAGAAATTAACTTAAACATTGTAAATCTAAGTTTGACAGATGAACAGACAAATAAAGAATTGCCAATCCAAGTTATGACAGATGAAGGTTTTAGATATTCTATCAATGGTTGCAGTTTTAAAATCATTCGCCTGGAACTTTTTTTATTTTGTTCTCATAGTTATGCTTTGGAAACCAATTTTGGTCAGAACTACTGTGTTCTTTAGTAACTAGTTATATATTCAGAATCTTAATTAGTTATAATATGAAAAATCCAGATTTGGGATTACTATTTTGTCCAGAGAATTTGCTTCATGTTGTCTTTTCAGTGAGTGAGTGAGTGAGTTAGTGTTTTACGCCCGTGTAATGTTATATAGGTTATTTACAGGGGATGAACATGAAAAGGATGATAAAATGAACATGAAGTGATGATGACAAATGAAAAATGGGGGTGGGGTGGGAAACAAAGGGACAATAAATTTTGAAGAACCACAGGAAAAGGGGAGAGGTGAGTAGGGGTTGAAAATTTAGCCTTTGTGGTGAACTACTTTGCGGTCCACAAAGGGGTCTTTCGTGCATGAAGCGTGTCTTTTCAAATAACAAATATATAGTTCCTTTTTCAAGTCTGTGTGCTTTTATAGAAAGCTTAAATATTTTTACTTACTGTTGTACAAAGTTTTTAATATCTGAATAATAAACCTGTAATGCAATGATCTCATCGAAATCCACACCATACTCATCCCAAAAGTTGGTAAAGGGATTTCCTGTAAAGAAATATCATGGTTATGTACTAAAAAGATATATGAGTCAGATGATGAGAGTTGACTGGTTCTGAATTTCTGAACTAGTCTATGGTATTTATGGTACAAACATCATGTATAAATTGTGAGAAAATCTGTTGAGAATTGTTGCTGTGAAAACTATTAAAAGATTTTAAAGGACTGATGCACATATAGCCATCATATCCCCATTAATATTCCTTGTTGTTGCATGGGACAAAAATACCAATGATATAAACTGAATAAACCTCACCATTTTTCATTTCACATGATGCTCCCCTGGGTGCATAACAGAACCCTATCCTTTTCCCAGTAGGCCAATGTTGTGGTGCCAGGTCAGCCATGAAATCCTCTGCTAGTATTACTTTATGGAACTCAGATGCAGTTTCTACTTTGAACCATTCATCAAATGGAACATTTTTCTGAAATAAAAATAATATAAACACAGTTTCAATGATGTAAAAGGGCATATAATCATCAGATATTTTGTACATGTATTATTTTTAATTTAGAAATAAACTGTATTGTCTTTCGGTTCAAATGCTTATTCTCCCTGACAGTATACCTAAAAGAAAGTCAATTACACTGTATATATCAGTTTATATACAAATTGAGAAAAAAGCGTTTTACTTACTAGTAAGACATTAACACATGTAACAGGGGCATACAAATTCCTAAAACATAAATGTATGTCAATGGAATAAGATTTTGGACATGTGGGGATTTACTGCATCATCACTTATGCATCATACAATAAATTAAAAAGTTAATATTTTCGCAATTTTTTACATTGATTAAAAAGTACATATATTAAAAATATACTATCTAAAACTTACCTTTACAAACATAAAAACTCAATGTTTTGCAGTTTTCTATAAAATAATCTTATTTTAATTATTCACAGGGGTTCAAATTAGCACTGGTCCGAGGTCCTGGACTTTCAATTTTTGATTCAGGACCTTTGAAATTTTATTTTCAAAAGTCCTGGACCTACATGTATGTACAGTATATCCTATTGAGGACTTCTCAATAACATCTGGTGGACTTTCCACATAGAACTTTAAAAAGTCCTGGACCTTTTGCTCTCAAATGTTAATTTAAGCCCCTGGAATTCGCGTTGATTAGGTATTGTCCATCATAAATATTTACTTTTGGTAAACTGGGTACTGTAAAACTGAAAAACGAAATGTAACCAAACAAGGCGAAGAGAAAACGAAATCTGTAAATTGAGAAAAACAACTTGTGTCGGCTAAAATCTATTCAGTTTTCTTTTTTTACCAGTTACGCTCGATTTCGTTTCCTTTCTTTACAGATTTCGTTTGCTTTTTTTACTGTTTACGTTTCCTTCTTTACCAATACATGTATCGTTTTTGTTCTGCTCCGTTTCATTTGGTTACTTTTTGTTTCTCAGTTTACCGGTACCCGCAAATGTTTACATTCTATAATTAGTTTGTCCTCTTTTTTGACACTGCGTTTTTTTTTTTCAGTTTTCCGTCGAAAAGAATACTTTCTGGCAGGTTTTTTGAAAATATAACAGTTTCTTCAAAAGTTTTACAATGTATTCTTCAAGTAGTGTAAATTTCATTATTTTTAATAAATAGCCAAAATTATAGGTTCTATGTCTTTAAGAGAAGAGGACAAAAAAGCTGGAAGAGGTAATAACTTTAAATAAATAATAAGCATTAAAAATAATCTATTTAGCAGTTAACAGAGAACTTTAAACCAATAAATGTACATCCTTTGGCCTTTTACAATCAATATTGAAACATCTGACTCATGACAGTTCCAGCATTTTGACAGGCAAATCAAATATCAATGTTTGTTTATTGAAACAATACATGTTAAGTAAGTCAAAATTCAAAATTTGACATTTTTCATTGGAGGACTCTTCCAATGTTTAAAGATATTGAGAAAATCTAGATCTACATTTGTTTTTACTTAAAAATAAAGAGAAAACTTAAATATCCAAAAAATTAGAACACACAATAGTATATGTATATAAACTACAGTGGAGTTAAGGTTTGAAAAAGTTAACAGACAATGGAGGAGGGGCAGACGGATGACAGACACCGAGTGATAGCAATAGCTCACATGACCCCTCGCCAATATCCCAAAACTAAATCACATTTCTTAGTATCTATAGATGCAAATGTTAGTCTGACATACATAAGTCCTGAATGCTGGTAAAACTAATGTTCTGTTTGTCTTCTGTGCAAATGACAAACCTCCAAGAAAATGATCTGCTTGGTTACCAAATCTACCTAAAAAAATGCAAAAACATGAATTTTTAAAAATTGGTTTTAAATAATGAATAAGTTTTTTGTCTGATGTACTTTATTGTTTTTTTCTCTTCCCTGGAACGGTGTCATCCCTATATTTTAATTTTACAAAGGGCTTGAGGATGTAGATAGCTCGCAATGCATTTTCAATATTTTGTGGGTTCAAAAAAATTGCACTGTTTTTTTTTTCAAAAGAAATTTTGGCCACAGAAAGTTAAGTAGCTTAGAAAATTCAGAAATTTTTACCATCTAACATTTTAAGGCATACCCATCAGTAGTTTCAGAGGAGAAAATTTTAGAAAAAAATTTAAGAACGACTGACAGATGATGACGACGGACAATGACGTCAAGTGATGGCAACAAAAATCCCATTTCAAGGGAGATACTAGTAGTTGGCAGGAAAATGTAAGACTAATTTTTATAAAGAAATGTATGTAGTTTTCATTAAATATCTCGAAACTTATCCTGTGTTTTTATTACAGTAATCAAAAGTTTAACTTTTTATTGTTTTCTTAAACAAGTTTGTACAAAACACTATGTTAAGTTTTAAAAATAAAGCATTTTGAGGAATTTTGCATTACATGTATAATCTATACATATTTCTTTAAGATTGAAACCAAATTATTTCAAAGATAAGCACAGTGACCTATTGTTTTTATTGTATATTTTCATTTCTCGTACCAATGTCTATATACATTGTACATGTTCTTTAAAGTTTGGAAAAAATTGTATATCAAATTCTTAGATCCCCCCAAACTACCTTAATACACAAATATATAAACTACCCATGCAAAGACAGAAGAAAACATAGCCATTTTCATCCCATTCATGTTCTGCAGATACATGTTCATGTACAGCTACTGAGGCAAATAGCATTAACATCAATTTGATCACCATGACTCCTGAAAAATTTAGAAAAAAAATCATGTATACATGTACATGTACATACAAAAAATAATACAGCTATCTAAATAGTTTTAAAATAACAAATTGTATTTACGGTCTGATATTGCTCCCTCTTTTTGGAGGAGACTCCAACCATTTTAAACTTAATTTTTGGACAAATCTCCATCCCCTCTGATCCCATATTTTTGACAATGGGTGGAGATTTTTCACATTAGAAAATTCACAAAAAGTGATAAAATAAAATAAATTTTGATGAAATATTGTTTTATGTGCAAAAGATCACAGGATATTCCTTGCAAACCCTATTTATTAATGAAATATGAACAACATCTTTTCTAAAACAATTGCTTTCTCAAAATTCTCCCACTTTTACTAGTTGAAAATTGGAAGTTGACCTCTCTGTTTGGGTTACATTGTTATATCCAATACATGTTGTTTTGTGACATTTTCAGCACAGCCAATAGATTCTTTTGGGTGGTGCCTTAAGTCCCAGACACTTTAAATGGTGCCATTCCAGGCACACGTCACACACAATTGCAGAGTAAACGTGGACATCCATGTCAAACCCCTGGCACAACAACTTAATTGCTACGTCTTTTTTTTTGCCAATCTTTTATTGAGAACCAACCAGTTACCTAGTATTGTGTACAAAATACTTTTTTAAAATTCTATTGTTTTCGTCAAGAAATTCCTTATATTGATGTGTTGGTGTCTTTAATACTGGTCTCTACATCTATAACTCCTCCATCCGGTTTGAAATAGTTCTAGTTTTTGTTTAAATTCCACGAAAGATTTGAATTTCTCTCCACTTTTAAAGTCATGGTCCATTTCTTCGGACAATATGATCAGTTTAATTATTGATCTTTTGTGAAAAGTGGTAACTGAATACTAACTCTTGAGCCAGAGTATATAGATCTAATTATAACCTACGGCAACAATTGAATAGCACAAGGAAAATAATACATTATTTATACCGCTGTACATATCGTGATTTTATCCAATGTTTACAAATTACTCGTACCCAAAGTTTTGATAATTTCTAATGTGCATTTTGTAAAAATAAGATTAACAGATTCACGATTCATATTATTCAACCTAGAGTCAATTAACAAAATATTTGTTATAAACATTGAATTTAACAATAAACAATTAAAAGAAACCAATTTACAATTAAAAAGTAAAATTTAAAAGAAGATAAAAGTTATCATTTCTTCGGCACCTTTGTCTGTGTAATTAACTTCCAGTAACACATTTTAGGCACCAAAATTTTCTAACATCATCGATTTTTGAAAATTGGAATAACGAATTAAAAAACAAATGATACCCCAGTTCTGAGATAATAAAACTAAAGAGATGCGTCTCTCCCGATAAGTTATATAAATAACAAGGTCGTCGCAGTATTTTGTACACTGGCAATATTGTCTTCAGATTGTCTGTTGAAACATGGTGTACATGTAACTGTTCGAGGGTAAATATTTTTATTATAAATCGGACATGTTTAATATTCATATCATTGGAAAGAGGAAATCCTGCTGCATGCGATAGGCTACCCTTACCAAAAAAAGGGGTCTTCCGCAACCTGTTGCCGCTGATCTGCAGCAAAGTTGCTGTAAATTAGCGGTAAACTGTCTGCTGCAGACTTGCAGCGACTTTTTACCATGCAAATTAGGTTTGCGGCAAGTCTGCAGCAGATAAATTCTTTGACCTTATATGGGCATTCACCTGCAAACTCTCGCGAACATCGCAGCTAGCTGCAAACCTGCAGCAAGTTTTCTGCGAACTTTGCCGTAAGCCTGCTGCGACTTTTTACCATGCAAATTAGGTTTGCAGCAGGTCTGCTGCAAACTCTTCATAACCTTATATGGACATTTTCCTCAGATGTTGCAGAAAATCTGCATGAATGAACAATTTATATTAAGTGATACATGTATAACAAAATTTAATAATACATATATGGTCTTTAGAAAAATTTGCATGCACAAGACATTTTTTTTCAAGCATGAAAAAATCTATTAAATAAAAATTATTCAAGATGTGAACCATTAAATTATCAATGATTTGAAAATTGTAAACAGAAAATAACAAAACAACAGCAGATGAGAACTATATAATACTTTTGTAGAAAAGTGGAAAGAACTGTACATGTACCTAAAATTAAGACTAGCTTCTAAAACTGCCAATGATTTCTAAAATTTGAACTCTTAAACTGATAAAAATGCCATTCATTTTTCATTTGACCTTAAAAAGATAATAATTCATCCATATACATGTATGCAACCTTGGAGTAAAAATTGGCAAGGAACTAATTTAGCTTTTAATTGCATGTCATATGGCAAGAATAATATTATTTTACTTACTTTATCTTCATCTCTTAAAATGTACACCATTAAATCCTTTTAAAATACTGATTTAAGCTCATAACATGTGAACTTCAATTAGAAGAATCTTTGCCTCCAAAACTGATGATGTCATAGATGACATCATCAAGTGTACCAAGGTTAAAATTATCAATTGCTGCAAACTTGCTGCAAACAGTTACCTTTTCCTGCATATCTGCAAACTTTGTATTATTTGCTGCAGATTTACGGCAAACTCGCAGAAAGTTTGCAGGTAGCCGCAAACATCTGCGAACTATTATTTTTTCTTTCTGCGAACTAAAAAGTTTGCTGCAAGCTTACTGCAGACTTGCCGCAGGCTTACAGCAGACATTAGTGTTTTGTAAGGGTAATTTTCTTTTAATTTTGATAGGTCTTTTTATGAAAAAATACTGTTTATCAAAGTCGTCAGTTTTAAATAAACAAACTATTTAAAAAAAAGTTCTTTAAAAAGTGCCCTTGGAAAATCTTTAAAATTTTATCCTAATTCAAATTAATTACTTTACTATTTAGTATCATTAAATAGCAGAGAAATAGCAGAATAAACAAGTGATTTTTTACGATGATTAGGTGAATTTGAGAGGAGTCATTACCTGTTAAAGGTTACACAATTTCCTGTTAGAATTTGACACCCACTGTCAATAATTGTCGATAAGAAAATTTGTTTATTGTGACCAATTTCTATCAGATTGCGAGAATTTGCATTTTTTCGTCCTTCACCACTGTTTAGTTTTTGTTTAATTAAAATAAAAATAAAAAGCTAAGCTGTTTAAAAATTATGGCTCAATTATGCTATCCCATGCCCGAAAGACTCAGCTATTCAAACATATAAGTTTTATTACATTTACTGTTTCCACACCCAAGTCTTACACAGCGACGACTCTGTTATTTTGGCCAATTTGTAATGTATAACATAAACAGGGTAATTCACATCTCTTTAGTTTTAATTTTCTCATTGAATAACTTATCAGAAATATTCATGTACAATTCCTTAAGTTTCATCGTATTTTTGCTGTTTACGAGTCAAAATTGAAAACAGGTGCGGGTACGGGTACTTGAGCCGAAAATGGTCACAAAGAGAGGATTCGAGGATATGGTGGCACTGCCTTTATCTGGGATAAATCACTATCTCCATTTATAAAACCCCTTCCAGATGGTAACTACAGAGTTTCGGCCATCCAAATGGAATGCAAGCCACGCCCACTATGCATCATCAACCTCTATCTACCCTGTAGAGGATTTACAAACTACAAACAACTGTATGGGGAATCACTAGATATACTGAGGGAAATAGTCATCAAATACAGGCACTCTCACACCATTATAATTGGAGGAGACATGAACGGATCTATCTACCGAACACCCGAGAATGATCGACAACGACAAAGCACTCAAAAGCTTCTTACAAACAGAGGGACTGACAACCCCAAACCAATATCCTGTTTCCTCTACCTTCTTTCATCATGATGGAAAATCACAATCCCAGCTAGACTACTTTCTGATAGTTAAAGAACAGATAGAGAATTCCATATCCAACATAAAAAATCATGGTCCACAACCACTCAATACATCAGATCACACACTGATAACAGGTTCAGTCAAAGTGAAACATCTAAAGAAACCACCAAAAGCAGTCCAGTCAAAAGTCACTTTCAAGAAGCCAAGATGGGAAAAGTGTGACAAATCCAACTATACCAACATTATAGATGAGCTACTTAACTCAGAAAACCCACAACAGGAATGCACATTCGATATATCACTCCAGATTATCCATCTATCAAATGTTTTACATGAAGCAGGAAAGAACTCCATGCCAAAATACAACACTACCACAGAGACGCAGAAAAAAAACAGAGGTCGCCTACCGTGGAATAAAGACATTGGAGAAGCTGCTCATAAATCCAAAACAGCCTTTTTCGAATGGAAAGACAGTGGATCACCTCGGGACAACAACAACCAATCTTACTCAAAAATGAAAAGGAGCAAGAAAGAACTCAGACAAAAACAGCGACAGGCCCAAGCAAGAATAAGGGACGACAAATACAGCAAGATTATGGAAGCCCACGAGTTTGATCAAAAGATATTCCACAAGCTAATAAGAGAGCAAAGAGCTGAATGTAATCAAGACACAGACATCCTCATAGTTGATGAGACTGAACTTGCCAGTGAAGAGGACATACTGAATGGCTGGAAAGAACACTTTACAAAGTTGGCAACCCCACAAAATAACTCAGACTTCAACCAACAACTCCATGCTATGGTGGGGATGGACTACCACATCATCGAAGAACTCAGCCAAGCAACCAACTCGACAAACGACAGGGTCCAGATCAGGTTCTCCGAAAATGCAGTCAGGAATGCCATTAGCAAACTTGCAAATGGAAAGTCACCAGACCACCTTGGTTTGACAGCAGAGCATCTTAAATTTGGAGGGAACAAAATAATCACATACCTTACCACCATAATCAACAGCATGACCCAGGAAAGTCACATCCCAGGAATACTACAGGTTGGCCTCCTGACACCAATTCTAAAGAAGAATAAAGACCCAAAACTGCCTGGTAACTACAGAGGGATTACAGTAAATCCAGTCATTAACAAGCTGCTAGAATGTACTACAAGAACAGATAGATGACATCCTAAATCCAACCCAAAATAGGCTACAGAGAGGGTTCTCAAAGAAAACAAACCCATTGAACGCAGGACTCCTGATTACAGAAGGAATAAACGAAGCTCTTGACTCAGGAAACACCATTGCCATTATCACTTTAGATGCAGAGAAGGCCTTTGATAAGGTTGATCACCAACACTTGATGAGGAAGCTTTTCTACAGCGGTATCAACGACAACATCTGGCAGCTCATCAAAGCATTACAAACCGAAGCACTGACCAAGGTGAAATGGAAAGGAAACGTAACATCTGAGTTCCCATCACTTCAAGGCATTCGTCAAGGAGCAAAGCTTTCGCCTGTCCTTTATAAAAGATACAACAACCAACTGCTAGACACTCTAGAACGACACTGCGCTGGAGAAGGCATAGGCACCACATACATTGGAGCACCTACAGTGGCTGACGATGTGGCAATCATCGCAGACAATCCTGTGGATCTTCAATGCGCACTACACATTGTTAGCAACTGCACTCAAGCAGACCGTGTCACCATAAACTCCACCAAAAGCGATGCAGTAATTTGCAACTCAACCAAGAATAGAGAACCACAAACCTGGATACTGGGGAAAGACGAAATTGAAGAAGTTGATAGAACCACCCATATCGGACTCACTAGACAATCAAACAAAAAGAATGCGGTAAACGAAAGAATACAAAAGGGAAGAAGAACCTTATACGCCCTGATGGGTGCAGGACTTCATGGCAAGAACGGCCTGAACCCGATAGTTTCCTACAAGCTGTACACAACTTATAGTAGACCCAGAATTACCTATGGGCTAGAAGTAACCCAACTCCACTCGTTTGAGAAGACAGAGCTCCAAAACTTTGAAAGAAAACTCCTGAAAAATATCCAAAGGCTTCCAGACCGATGTGCGAATATTGCTGCATACATCCTTCTAGGTGCAACTCCAATCAGCATCCAGATTGAGAGACAATCACTGACAGTATTCCACAATATTGCTTCAAATCCAGAGTTCATTGAATATGACATCGCTACTAGACAACTAGCAATGAAAGACAATACCAGTCACAGTTGGTTTATCTACATTAAATATCTACTGGAGAAATACAGTTTACCCTCAGCCTATGAAATTATGACAGATCCACCGAAGAAGGCAGTTTGGAAAGATATGTTGGATAGAGCCATCGACTCGTATGTTAGCAAAGAATGGGAGCAAGAAAAGAACACCAAACCATCACTTAGATATCTAAACATCCAACCTACGCCAACCAAGAACCAACACCCAATCTGGGGGAAGACTGGTAGTGATCCAAGGGCAGTCTCTATGGCCACCATTAAGGCTCGTGTCTTGACAGGGACATACACGTTGCAGTCCAATAGAAAAAAGTTCAATCAACACCAAGTTTCAGACACATGTTTACTTTGCAAACAAGAAGCAGAAAACAGAACACACTTTATTCTACTTTGCACCACACTGCAACAAAAACGCCAAAAACACCTCTCTGCTCTAAGGCAACTACTGGCAAGCACAATTGGGGTAGAGGCATCCGACGAAATCTTTAATGATCAAAATAAACTGTTACAATGTATCCTGGACTGTACGCATCCAGATGTGGGATTGCTCGAAGGAAACAGTGACATTGTGCATTCGTTGGAAGCTATTTCTCGTAACCTCATATATGAGTTACACACCGCTAGGGCAGTGAGCATTCAATGTATATAACTATTTCACTATTTCACAGTATTCATGAACCGTTTTCTCGTTATTAGCATTAACCTTTCTTGGGACATGGATTGCAGGACATGTAAATACTCACCACATATATATTATTCTACATGCAACTGCTTGTAGCTGTATGGTGCTCCGAAGTCAACGGAGGAATCTACACGAGATACCAGATACCAGATGGTACGGGTACGGGTTACACATTTAAGGCACCACCGGCTGGCACCATGTCATTTGATATGTATACCGTTACATTCATTCAAAGAAACACACAAACATAGTACTTACCTTGTAACAATAGAAAAAATCACTAACAGTGAAACAGAATAATAAAATTGTAACAGAACGACACAACAAGTAGGGTTATTTTTGGTACGGGGAAAGAAACTAATTTGATGATAATGGATACTTCATACGCGGTCCGTTATACAGGTCTATGGGTAGATGGTGTGTCTAAAAAATTATCCATAGAATTTGCTTAAATTTTGACCACAGTTAGTCCTAGAATGGGACTTTAAATCTCGATAATAAAATTAAAACTTCACCACAAGAATTTTTGTCGAAACGACTTTGAAAAATGGATGATTTCAGTACTTTTTAAATAGGATTAAGGCACAGGATACGATTACGGCAAAACCGTAACAATAAGAAATTCTTATTGTTACGGCAAAGACGAAAATCGGGAACGGATGACGGGACGGACACTGAATCATTTATGACCGTAACAATAAGAATTTTTTTATTATTACGGCACTTATTCTTACGGCATGGACGATATGATTGGCATAAGAGATTTACCAAAGATATGATATTTTATAGTTAACTTATTTCGCTATTATTAATAATAATTTAATTTAGTAACAATAAAAGAATAAATTCATCTCATTTGTAGTTGGTAATGGAAAACATTCTCCGGGCTCCTCTCTTGGTTGAATAAAATATTTTGCCGTAGTGAATGTCCCGGCTAAAGAGAACTCGATCTCTTCTGTATACATGGCATACACTACTATGTTCTTAAGAATTATCTAACACTTAAATTGTAAACAATGGACGGACTGGATCAAAATTTTTGTTTTGGGGTAAAATTTAAATCAAAGACCGATCTTTGAAAGAAGTAGACGTACAACTTGTTATAAATCGTTACCATCGTCTGTGATGGATGCCTTAAAATGCGCAGAATTAAAACAAAACACGTGTCGCATGTGCGATAAGTTATCATTTGAGTTAAATTAATATTTTTAGATTTTTTGCCCGCTTTGATTGCATAAATTATTAAAAGAAATTGCAACTCATTATTTCATATCGTCACTATATGGACTTATATCTATTTGCCGTAATAATAAGTGCCGTAACAATAAGAAAATTCTTATTGTTACGGTCGTAAATGATTCGGTCTCCGTCCCGTCATCTGTTCCCGATTTTCGTCTTTGCCGTAACAATAAGAATTTCTTATTGTTACGGTTTTGCCCAAATTTGCCGTAACCGTATCCTGTGCCTAGGATTAATAGGGAAAATTCAAATTTCATTTACTTTTAAAAATCCACACCATAGATTTTTCTTAAAATTTGTGAAAATCTTTGTTTTTGATGGGTTTTTAGATATACTAAATAAAAAATGAAGTTCGCCATCCAAATTTTTGAAAAAAGTGAAAAATGTGTTTTTTCCCTATAATTTCTATACAAATTATCTCCCCTTAAAATGTACGGGGAAAATATTGAAATTCGCATAGAAGGTGGATTTAATCCTAATTTTTGTTGTAATTACCAATTTTTATGTAACCTAGCCCAATAGAAATCAATTAGAATAACTAGCATTATAAATTCTAAAGTTTTGATAGATGTGCAAAAAGGATGCTCAGTGATAGACACCCCCTCTACCTTAAAGACCCGCTGTTATATGAAGATAATATTATCTGAAAAGTAGGGAGCCGGTTGCCAGCTTTTTACAGCTTAAGATGTTAAAAAAACTGTACACAATTTTAAATGGAAATTCTGATTTTACAAAAATTTGATTAATAGATTTATGAATTTCTAATTCTAAAATTATTTCAGATTTATTAATTTTCAAAATTCGTTTTCCTTTATTAGAAATTCATTATCTAATATTAAAAAATCATTTTTTAATATAAAGAAATAGGCATTTTTGTCCACTTATCATTTTTTGATATCAAGAAATAGGCATGTTACTCCACTTTGACTTGCCTTAAAAAATACATCATTATAAAATTCTGCAACAAGAACAGACAAAAGAGACGGAACAGACAATCTTGACCGATGATGATGAGATGGCAGAAACACCAGTCAACTCTGACAATGAGGCAGATGAGTCTGAGGCCGCTTCATCGACAGGTGATTTTTCAGAAAAGGAAAGTTCGTCGGAAACAGTCAGAACTAAAGAAATACAGATACACACTCAGACGTCGGTCGTAACAACACCTAAAGACATCGCTGCAATCTTTAAGGACAACACCATGTCGCAAGCCGACCGGGAAGTCGACACGATTATATATGTCTGAATTAATACACCATGGTGAAGAAAAAAAGGTAACATTCGATCTACCACAGAGTACCTCTATTTTTTTTTAAGAAACAGACAATGATAGATTTGTACTAGTTAACAGTAACAGCCTGGAACCCTACAAGACCACAAAGAAAGAAGAGCAATCAGTATTGTACAACATGATTAAACGTCGACACGGGATCATCAAAACCATAGATCTGTAAATATTTAATATACAGATCTATGTCAAAACAGAGAGAACCAGAGAGATTTAGAGAGATAAAAACGTTTTTTTTTACTCGAAATTAAAGGTTTTAATGTGTAAATTTGTCTTTTCATTCATTTAAACAGCAAAGAAACATTTTATTTGAGTTTTTATTGTCGATTTTTTTAGATATCTTGACGGAGTATCGATGGTCTGTAATGGCGCAGGTTCTGTTCTGTTCTGTTATAGTAGAATTCCTCCTCTATCTAGGAGAACCGCACAATTATGCGTAGATCCTTAAGTTATGAATAGTCAGTCACAATTCACAATTCGCCACAAAAAATAATCAGCACTGGGAAAAAAAAGGATATATAAAACTGAGAATGCAAAAAACTTTCTGTTGAGATGGTTGTGGTACCTTCACATAATCATAGATTGTCTATCTAGTATCGAGCTTTAGAGCATTGCTGCGCTTCACATGTAGTGCAAAACACATTCCTCTGGTTAATGTTTCAATACGATGGAAGTATGAACATGGTATTCCTCTGAAATTTGTACAGTCTAGAATCAATCTTAAGAGTTCAGTAGGTTGGCAAAGAATGTCATTTACCAACTGTTTATCCTCAACTGCATCGGTAACTATGTTGACTAGAGAGTTAATGAATGGCCTCCTTGTGGTTTCTAGAAAAGGGCAGTGCAGGATGAAGTGCTCCCTGTCCTCCATTCCTGAGTTACATAGTAGGCAGGTGGGATCGACTGCAGCCTGGTTGAACTTCTGTTTATGTTTTTGTAGTCTGTAGACATCAAGCAACAGCTTGGTTTTAATACATGCACGTTGTACTGAGAACTGTTCATGTCCAGCACTTGTCCATACTAAGTGAGCATTGTTGAGTGACATGTCTTCGCAATTGAGAAATTTCAGTGTAGATTTGTTCTGTGCTTCCTCTATGATTTGTTGTTTCCAGAATTCTGATACTGCTTTTGTAACAGTGTTTTTCCAGCTTAGTTTCCCTGGTGGGTTCTCAAGGAGCTCCGATGGTATTGGTAGACAGTACTTTGAGAGCAGAGAGGACACGTGAGTAAACCAGCTTCTGGAATTTCTGTCCTTTATAGCGAGTTGTCTGAGAGCTACTAAGTACTCTACAGTGTTGGAGTCTCTTATGATGTTCCCAAAGAAACAGAGGGTTCTTTTATCCAGTTCAGCCTCAAGTGGAAGTTGCCCAGTGAGAATGTACGTAGCAGAGTCTGCACTGTTCTCTGGTAGGTGCTGTATTCTTTTCAGTAGCTGTTTATAATACTGGCTCAGCGTAGTCATGTCTTTTGCAAGGAGTCGTATAGACTCGAGACCATGGAGGAGCCTAGGTAGAATGAAAATCCTGATGATGTGGGTGGAAACAGTTGGGTTGAGCCCATTGAGTCCATGTAAGCCAGCTCCCATGAGTGCGTATGTAGCACGCCTTGCTGCCGTAACTCTGGAGTTTACCACCTCATGGGTGCCAAATTTTGATGCACAATCTCTTTCGATGCCCAGATGGGTAGCTGTATTGGACACAGGTATGACAGCACCATTCATTGAGAATTGCCGTTCATCTTTATCATTGAGTTTCAAGATAGTGGATTTTGCTTCACTGATGATGTAATGTTCACGGTTGGCATATAAACCCTGGATGTCCAGCATTGTCTGTAGGTCTTCTGGATTATCAGCAACAAGGCATATGTCGTCTGCAACTGTTGGGGTTGCACAATAGATGTGTCCTATATAACTGCCAATGCCTTGGGATTTCAGTAGATCTAGTAGGGGGTTGATGAACAACTTGTAGACTGCAGGAGATGTGACACCACCTTGTCTGACACCTTGGAGTTCATTGAATGAATTGGAGAGTCCTCCATCCCATTTTACTTTACTAGAAAGATCTCTATACCATTCGTTGAAGAGTAGCCAGGACGAGCTGTCAATACCATTCTGGTGGACTTTTCGAACTAGTGAGTTGTGCCAAACAATATCGAAGGCTTTTTGAGCATCAAGGAAGGCCAGGTATAATGGGTTTTTTGCATCCTGTGCGTTCGCTATAAGTTCATTTATGAGTAGGGCAGAATTGAGACCAGATACTCCTTTGGTAAAACCATGTTGGAGAGGGTTTTGAGCTGATAACAGTTTATCTTCAAAGAACTTAAGGAACAGCTTTTCTATCACTTTGTTAATGATGCTGGTTACTGTAATCTTTCGATAAGAGCTTGGATCATCAAGAGGTTTGCCTTTTCGTTTATAGACTGGTGTTGCTAGTCCAAGTTTAAGTATCTGTGGAATGGAGCAGGTTCTGAGGATTGTGTTTATGATGCTGGTAAGTGCATTTATAACAACTTGTCCTCCATTTTTAAGGTGTTCCACCGTAAGACAGCAGCAATCTGGGGCTTTTCCATTCTTAAATGAGTAGAGGATTTTGCGTACATCGTCTTCAGTCGAAACTAGGATAGGCATATCTTGGGTTGATCTTGCTATATCTTCAATGATTAGACAGTCTAGTTCTACTTGTTGGTCGTAGCATAGGTCACGATTCCCATTGTCAGCAGGGGTAGCTAGATCTTTAAAATAACATGCCCAGCCTTCTCTTATTTCCTCTGGGGTTTCTAATGTTCTATTGTTGTATATTAGACAGTTTGTTTTTGAGGTGGATGATCTCCTTTGGTTGTTTACGAGCTGGTAGAACAGTACTTGGTCATTTTCTTTTGCCAACATTATGTTTTCAATTTTCTCCTTTCTAGTAGTTGCTTCTAGTTGGCGCTGTAGGGAGCGCAGTTCTCTTTTGGCTTGCTTCATGTTTTTAAAAAGGGTATTGTCAGAGTCTTTAGGGCGGTTGGCTGATTTCCAGGTCCAGAAATGGTGCTTGCTGTTGTTAGCGGCAGCTTTGAGGTCTGAATTCCAAAGTCTTCTCTTGGTCTTTTGTCTTGATTTGGTCTTTCTTTTTACACATTGCTCAGCAGATAGTACTATGGTGTCTGAAAATGTTTGAGTAAGAAGATGGATGCTCTGCTCTTGATCCATATCGATTTTTCTAAGATTCTTTTGTACGGTGGATTGGTATTTGTCTAGGTCGATTTTGTCCCATCTAATTCTGGTTGTTGTGGGTACAGAGGAAGGGCCATCTGAATGGGAGTACTGATAACAAGATACATCCACTGATATTTTGGCTACGACTGGGACATGCTGTGAGGTATTTAGAGGATCTCGCTCCAGGATCTTTATTGATTTGACAAATTTAACAGGGCTCTGTAGGATGTAGTCTATTCTTGAAGAGCAGTGACCACCATGATGAAAATAAGTATCAGAATCATTATCAAGTTGGTAAATAAAATCAAATTTTTGCATAAAATCTAAAAGAAGCTTGTCTCTTTTACTAGGTTTTTCTTTAACTAGTGAGGCATTAAGGTCTCCAGCCAATAAGATATTGCAGGTGGGTCTGAATTTGTAAATCATTTCAGCTATTTCATCAAGTACAGCTGAGTACTCCAGATCTGCATTACCCGGTCCGGTGCAGGGCATGTAGGCACCAATCACAACCATTGGTCTAGGGTTGCAGTTAATTTTGAGAGCTGAAATACGACTTGAGCCATCAGTAAGCTCTTCAGTGATGCTGGATAGCTTTCTTGAGTAGAGGACTGCTGTGCCTCCTTTCCCCCTAGGGCGTTGAGTAGGTGGGATCGGATCTGTATCATCAACTGATTTAATAATACTATGAAATTTTGAGAGGAAATCTGAGAGTTCGTGCTTTTCATAGTTGTAAAGCCAGTGCTCTTGTAGGATAACTATGTCGTATGCCTTTGCTAGCGTGTTGAGATATAGCTTGTTACTTCTAAAGCACTCGATGTTGAAGGTCACAAGTTTTATTGAGTCGGTGGATGCTGATGTCTTACCATCTGAGTTGGAACTAGGGGTCTTTGGGCACACACTGGATAAAGGTTCAGTGGTAGTGGGCGGTAGTGACCGACCATGGGTTGGTGTGATCTCAGGACCTGAGGCCTCTGGTGACATGATTGACTGTTTTGGATAGCTTGCAGTTGTAGTTGGTGTACAGCTAATGGTGTCCTCGGTGGGAGGGGCATTGTCATGGTAGCTAGATTCTGGTGAGCATGCGTCTGGTGCCGATTCCATGGTGGTTTTAGTAGGGTTTGGCGCATGGCTAAAAAATGATCCGATTGCTGTTGGTGAATTTCTTGTTGGACAGAGTCGCCTGCTGGATTGTGTAGTACAGGTTGTTCTTGGGGTTGGTGTACAGAATGCAGGTTGGTGGTGACCCCTTGTGTGGGGTTTCTGGTAATATTGGAGGCCTCTTGAGTCTTTGGTTTTGGTTTGCTTGGTTTGTGACGTCTTTTATTTGAGTTGTCCAACAGATTTTGTACCTGGGATATTATCTCAATTTTGTCAAGACGAGCGCTGAGTTTTACATTTTCTATCTCTAACTGGTGTACCCGTTGTTCGTGGAACCAATGTCTATCATCGTGTTGTGCCATTTGAGAAGGTTGGCATGTTGTTTTCTGTTCTTTCTCGTGAGATTTATGTTGATAGTCTTGTGTTTCTTGCTGGAGGAGTAACCTGGTTTTGAGGTTTCTGTTGGAGTCTTCAACTTCTTTAAGTTTGAGTTCTAGATTGGCTATATATGTTTTAGCGTTCACAACCTGTTGTTTACAGTGAGTTAGCTCGGACTCTGCTTTTTTGAGCTTGCTTTCACTCTCTCGTAGTTCTTTAACTTTTTTGTTAAAATCCAGTTGGCATCGTTCGTGATCATTGGTTTGATGTAGAAGGGAGCATGTCTGAATACCAGCATTGGCAACATTGGTTTGGCTAGGATGACTACATGTAATGTATTATCTGGTACCACTTCGGTCTGAGTGTTCATGTAATTCACCAGTAGCTGCGAATACCTTTCCTGTATTTATTGTCTCATTAGCATGATTTTCCGTGGATGTGGCTGGAGTCTTTAATTCCGTTTCATCTTGTATTTCACAGGCATCACCCCTCTGTGACAGTAAGTCTATATCGATAAAATCCTGAAGTTGCTGACAGTTTATGCAAATAAATGTCTCATTTGAATCTGACTCTAGTTTTGTGATGTCTTCCTTGGTGAGTTCAAGACAAATGTAGTGTAACCAATTTCCACATTCTGAACATTCCACAGCTTCTGTTTCACAGTACCTCATACAGATAAGACAGGTGGCTCCACTAGACATATGTGTATTGTTATCAGTGATAGCTTGGGTTATCATGTTAGATTGTCCTTGGGAATCATGGGTGTTCGTGTTCTGGATGGATTGAGCCTGGTCTTTGGTGTTTAAGTCTTGACTTCTGTTGTTTCTTTTGTCATATTGTTGGTTGGACTTTTGCAGATTAATAAATTCTTCGCAGGCACCCCTTATCTTATCTGATATATCCTTGAAGTTGTTGATTTGGGACATAACTTTGTGAAGATCAGGTGCTAGCTTTGTAATAAACTGGTCCATATGGTGTCCATTTATCATCACTCTGCAGGTAGTGTGATAACAGTTTATACGATACAGCTGTTTTCGATTTTGTCGGATGGAAATGGATTCCTCGATGATGAGCCCCTTTTGGTCTTTCTTTGTATTGGTAACCGTGCTGAGGTTTGCTGATAAGATGCATCCTTGTAGAGCTGGACGAAATTGCTCATAAGCACCCCCTTGAAAGCTTAGAAGAAGGTTGTTGTGTTTTACCTCGATTTTCACATCGTTTATTCTATCAAGTGTTTCCAGCTTGCGTTCGGCAGCGTTGACTAAGTTCATTGTGAACGGTAGATGTTGGGTGTTATCTAAGCTACATGTGTGTCTAGGTGTTCCATTTATAGCTGGTTCAGAGGTTCTTCTTGTGGCAATCCTTGTGGTCATATGTTTCATTGCCGTAGCCATTTTGGAAGGGCTAATTATTGTCAATAATTGTGTACCACTCTTTAATAATAGGCTGTAACTTGTGTGAACGCCCCACACAAGATCTCAACAGAAAGTTTATAAATAAGAACGTGCTCCTATACAGGTAAGGGTAGTTGTAGTGTTTATATCACAGAATTGTTTTTGAATGAGATGGGTAAATTGTCAATTAATTGCTTTTTGGACCGGTGACGAGAGGCTTGGTGAAAAAGTTTCCAATTTTCACATTATGGCCGTGATGGCGGCGACACTTTTGTGTGATAAAACGAGTAAAATGTCAAGTTAAAACTGGATAAAAGTTTATGTTGAGTTTAAAAGGGATAAAACAGTGCTTCACAATATCTACAGTGTCTAAAACAGTCAAATCCTTTGCATTAAAACGATAAAACTAGTAAAATTGTGGTGCATTAAAATCTAAAAGTGTCTTCTCTCAACCGGAAGTCGGAAGCCAAGACACCAGGACATCAAGACACGACCACTAAAGATAAATCTTCATGAACACGTTTATGAATAGTTTTATTTGTATAATATGTGATATAATAATAAAATAAGAGTTTTTATTTATTTTATTTTTTGAAAGACTTGGTTACAAATGTAACTTGATGATATATATATAAAATATAATGATCGGGTTCGTTGGCGTTACAGTAAATCCATAATGCATTGCGTTTTGTTGTGTTTCGGCTATAGTTATTGAGGCGGCAATTTCAAAAGTCTTACTTTTAAACAAGAAAATGTGTGTGTAAGTCATTTATTTTAGTGAGTTATGTTAATAAAAGTAAAGAAAGCAAGACAAAAAATGAAAATATTTACACAAAAACAATAAACAGGCAAAACAAGGAAAAAATATTTACAGTTATACTATAAAAGGCAATATGAAAAACGCACTAAAAGGTAAATACATAAAAGAAATTCAATTTTTGAAATATTATAAATTGATAAGCCAAAATGACTCTGAATAATGTCAGTCAGTCATTGAAGTTTTACGCCCGACTTTATACGGGCTTTTACAAAGTTTGTTACATATTTAAATGATGTCTAACACCTAGCTAAAGTTTTGTATTGGCAACATCTACTTCTCTCTATATTAACCTACCGGTAGACACGACCATTGGTTTGACTTAAGAAGAAACAGCTTTTCTCTACTCTGCAATCTGAGAATATCATATATAATTGTCTCAACTGCAACAGTGTTCTTTTTAGGCACTGGTTACATTTACACGGCTGTGTAAACCTAAGAAAACGTTAGGTTTACACGTGTAAAAATAACGACAATGTAGGTTTACATGGAAAAGTAAAACAGTATCACAATGACGGCGACGGAACTGAGTGACGTGTAACAATTGGTTTTACTTTTCCTTGTAAACCCCAATCGGAACACAACTCGGCTATTTCCGCCTACGTTATAAATATTTTTGACCTTAAGCGGAAATGGCTGAGTGGAGTTTCGATTGTGTAAACCCGTCACCGTCATTGTGATCCGGTTTAACTTTTCCGTGTAAACGTAAGTTTTGTTATTTTTACGTAAATGTAGGCGGTGCCTTCTTTTTACGGAGCAAAAACATGAAAAAGACCCGCTATTTTTGATCTTCAAGTAAACGTAGGCGGTGCCTTCTTTTTACGGAGCAAAAACATGGAAAAAAGACCCGCTATTTTTGATCTTCAAAGGACCATAACCCCTGCAAGACAACTTCGACAAAATGGACTTTGATGAATCATTTGATGCTGAAGAAGGAAGGTTGCATCAGATTTTCTCTATCTCTTTAGTTATTCCTTTTCCCGGGGGGTTACTCTGGTGTTTTATGACGGGGTTGTGCATTTTGTAAATTGAAATTGGTACCCGAATCTATGTAACTAACTAACAAACTAATTTTATTCAGTCTAAAGGAAACAACATTCTACAATAGACAAAATATCATACAATAACAAAACACACGGAACACATAAAATTCATATATCATGATTATAACTTAACCAATCCCTCTGACGAATTTCGAGATTCATACAGTCTTCCAAGAATGAAAATAATCTGATTAGAACATCAGTTTCAGACGCATTCATTAAAAATATTTGAATTTTTCAAGGATATTCAAGTTTCGGAATTCGAATACAAATTCAGATTTATCTGCGAAAAATAAGTTTCTTGAATTTTCGAACAAGTCGCACTCGCAGATGAAATGGGATTCATCTTCTATCTATTAGCATTACATGATTTTCAGAGACGTTCATTTGAAAATCATAAAAAAAACATACCCAAATCTATGTGATTAGCAAAAAAAAAAAAAAAATACCCATATTTAGGTAACGAAATAAAAGTCAATTAAAGTTTTTTTCATTTATTAGAGCCTTATAAAATAAATTACAAGTCTCTTTCTTACTTAAAATGACATCTTAACTTCGTTAAGTATCCCAAAAACACAAAAGACCCAAGTCTATGGCACCTTTTCTGTTTTGACTCTCATGCCTATGTAAGACATCAACAAAAACGGGTACCAAATCTATGTGTACTGCTTAAAAAAGAGATACCAAAATCTATGTGAGAAATTGTGAAAAATTGACCAATAAAAAAATGCACATCCCGTATATTGGTATAAGAATAAGAATATATAAGAATAAGAATAAGTTTATTAACCAAATCAAGGGCCCCAGAAGAGGCATACAAAACATAAAGTACAAATAAAGATGATTGTACAAAACATCGTTAAAATAAGGTTGTTTTTTTATAAATAAATATTTCAAATATGATATATAATATGATTGATTGTTACAAGTGTGTGTTTCAAAGTAGGCTCAAATATATATAATATTATATGACACAGTGACTATTCGAAAGGAATTCACAAATGCTGTTTAGTATTTCTTTATTTTCGTTATTCATTAGTCATAGGATTTTATCATCAGAGGACATGTTATTATAATTAGAATTGAAATGTCATAGAAGGGACATTTAAGTAAAAAATGTTCCTCCGATTCTATTTCATCAGAAAACACTTATCACATATTCTGTCCTCCAAGGGAGTTATTAGTTTTGTAAATCTCCCAGTAAGGTCTATTAAATTAACAGACCGAGTTTACGGTTAACCAAATTGAAATATGCGGACGTCGCAGAAGTCACCTTTCTTTTCAATTAGTTAAATAAGGGCTCCTTTGAAACAGAGAACATCCTTATTTAAAATATTTTTCTCTGTTTCCATTAATGATCATTAATTAGTATAGGCATTTTTGATTATTTGTATTTATATTGTAACCACGTGATAGTACAACTTGTTAGACTAGCTTTCATTGGTTACTCTCGTTAACATTTTTTCACATTTGTGTATTGGGAAGATTCAACTTGCAGCTTTGTGTGTTAGCGTGTAAACATTCCAGTTTTTGAGACTATCACAAATTTGTATTCATGTGAAAGAAGAGTGAACAGAAAAAAACTTTATGGTTTGTGTACGAGTAAGTAAAAATTGTTGTGTTTTTGAGGTGTGAGTTACAGGGATTAGGCATAATTTATGTGGATAAGGTTGACATCTTGTTCATTCAATAACAACATCGCATTTCAGCTGCAATAAAACAAATGTCAAAATGTGTTACAGAATAAACAAATTTTTGCAACCCTGCTATAAACATGCATACAATGATAACTTAACATAATTTTTGACTGACATGAACACTAAATAGAAATAGATTAAAACAATTTGTTCCACATCATTGATTTGTAACATGAACAACTGTGTCCTGTTTCTGGTGTTAAATTATATATACAAGTAACATGTACATGAAGCTATGTAAAACAGTAAAAACAGTCACAAAAATAATGTTTTCTTAAGTATCTGTCTTTCTAAGAATCATGTGGGGTATATGATAATGGTGATTTATGGTAAAAAATAACACATGGGTTTCTTTACATTTTCTGAAGCAAGATATAGCGTTATTGTTGAAAATCAAGTCTGTTTTCCACAAAGGTCTTGGTCATTGGAGAAATCAGTGTTTTGAATTATAATGAAATGCACAGCAAGAAAAGAGTTATCTCCCTTGTTTACAGTATTTTTAATGCAATCTAGGTAAATTTTATCTCTCCTGACCAGCATCATAGAAACAAATGGGTGTTGTTTTTGTTAATAAGTGACCATTCTGTATTAGAAACCATGTTCAAAGCCATGTGTTATTTTTTACCATGAATCAACCTCTGCATGATTTTTAGAAAGACTGATACTTAAAGGATAAATGATGGTAATGGTAAAAATATCTAAGTTACTTGCACAAAATTGGTCACGTTTCTATTTACCATATATGTTAAAAATTTTAACGTATATGTTTAAAGAGGGGGGGTAGGAGGGGGTCTGATCCCGGAATCCCGAACTAATTTTTACAAAATCCCGTCATCCCGACTTAAAAATGAGAAAATCCTGAACCCGGTAAAGTTGATATAATTTTATTCCGGAATTCCGAACTTAAATTGTCCAAATTCCGGAATCCCGAGCTTAAATATGGCCAATCCCGGTGTCCCGAAAAAGGTCCTACCCCCCTATTTAAAGTGTCTAAATGATATGATAGCAAAAGCTATATATACATTTGTATTTTATGCTGAATTCAAGTTATTTGCTGCATATTTTTGGTTGTAGAAAAAAAACTTGAGATAAATGGTAAATTTTTCAATGAACATTGTAATGTTGAGGATAATAAAAAAAGCCCTTTTATTGCTACATGTATATAGTGCTGAAGACAATACACATCCTACAAATGTATACTCTGTCATACATATGGAGTAACTGACATGACTTTAGACTATTACACAATTTTTGTGTAGTGGTAAATGCATCTGGCTAATGGTTTGGTCCTAATGTCTGGGGTGTTGATTTCTTGAACCAATTTTCCAACTCTCTCTTGACACCATTTGCAAGGAGGGTCTCAAGGAACAATCATCAAATTATCTACTCACATATACATGTGTAAGTGATGAATTCTGATAGCCACAAATTGAAAGAAGCAGAGGTACCAATGGGGTATCCGAATGTCAAAAGTCCGAAAGGGCAGAGACAAAACCAGTGAACACCAACCAGAACGGGACAAAAACAGACAACATGGAAACACAAAATAACTGAATATCAATCAACAATACAAACTTTGAAGGAAGGTTTTATATCTACAATGTACAGTACATTCAGTAAATGAATTTTCTTAAATTGATTTTTAAATGGTGTCCTAGAGTTCTTAAAGAAAATGATTTATTGAAATATATTGAATTCAAAGGTACATGTACATGTGCATTTGTATCTTAAAGTATCTGCTGGCTAAGGCTAAAGAAATTGACCATTTTACTAATAAATACTGTACTAGTTTTTTTATGGCCCGACCACATACTGGTATGTGGATTGGCCATATAGTTTTACCCTTGTCCGTCCATCCGTATGTCCGTAACACTTTGAATAAGTTCTTGGTTAAGGTCCATATCTCGGACAGTCAGGAAGACTACTGAAACAAGTGATTTTTTAATCACTCTAATAAGTGATTTTTTGAAATTCTTACTGATTACAGATTTTTGGGTTTTAAAATTAATTTCTCGGGCTAAACGATGAAGTTATGTGTTCCTTTGTTGCAAATTGAGACAACAACATCATTTATGTAGTTAAATGACTAGTTAAAGGAAAGGTTTCTCAGCTATAACCAATTTTGTGCATTTTTTCCACATTTTTCCTTAATCTTTGACGGCTGAATTCATGGGATCTGGAATTTTCCCATAGGAATCTATAATTTTCCTTATAAATTTGATCTTTTAACTTTGGTTTTCTAAAAAGAAAAAGGTATGTTCTCGATGAAAATTTGAATGTTCGCGATGGCCGAAGTTAGGGAGTAAAAAAGTTGAAAATCACTTGTTTTAGTGATTTTTTTAGATTAATATTTCATAAAATCACTGATCTAAGTGATTTTATTTCATCTGCCTAATATTTTTATTAAGATCAATAAATTCAATCTAAATGGACAGTGTACATCTTAAGAAGTGTACTAGTTTCTTTTACACTCTTTCTTAATAGTTGTCTTTGGGTATTTCATGAAATAACCAGAAAATCACTGTTCAAAGTGATTTTTATACGACCGCAAAATTTTTGCGATCGTATAATGTTATGGCGATGTCGTTGGCGTTGGCGTTGGCGTTGTCGTCGTCGTCGTTGTCGTTGTCGTCTGTAGACATTTGGTTTCCGTGCGATAACTTGAGTAATTATTGATCGATTGTTATGAAATTTTGATATGATGTTTGTTACCACTTAAGGAGGGTTGGTATTGTAGTTGGGGTTTGTGGCCCCTACCATTTTAGAAAAAAGGGCCAAAAGGGGCTAAAACGGGTGTATTGATAAAACTGTTGTAAAATGTTTATTATTCATTTGATTTGGAAAATTCTTTTTCTATTAAATTCCTCATAAAATTCTGTCAACTAAATGTGTCAATGGTTTTAATATATATTGCACCGTTACATTGCTACAGGGGGCCAAAAAGGGGCCACACCCCAAAAATCGACTTTTTTATTTGTGGTCCGATTTTGAAAATCTTTTTTTCATTGGAATCCTTGTGAAAATTCCTGCCTGCGTTTTTCAATCAGATTTGCAATATCTCTTACCATTTTTGAGAAATTAGGGGTCAAAGGGGCAAAAAACGTCATTTTTATTTAAAGTTTGTCTAGGTAAATAGATTTAGCTGTAGTGGACCAGCCAATTGTTATGAAGTTTGAATATGATGGTTATATCCACTCAAGGAAGGTTGAGTGGATTTGGGGTTTGTGACCCCTACTGTTTTAGAAAAAAAGGGCCAAAAGGGGATAAAACGAGTGCATTGACAAAAATGTTTTAGAATGTTTGTTATTCATTCGATTTTGAAAATTCTTTTTTTGTTGAATTGCTCATTGAATTCGGTCATATAACTGTGTCCATGGTTTGAAAATATATTGTACCTTTACATTGCTGCTGGGGGGCAAAGACATGCCACACCTATAATATCAACTTTTTTATTTTTCATCAGATTTTCAAAATCTCTTTTTCATTGGAATCAATGTGAAAATCCCTACCCGTATTTTTCAATCAGATTTGCAATAATTTTTAACTTTTTATTTTGAAAAAAAGGGGGTAAAAAAGAACCAAACATGTCAATTAATATAAGACTTTTCTATTAGATGTTATTGTAAATATATATGTGTCAAATGTGCATTTAAAAGTCAACCACAGGGTGCATGTGTCAAAAAGCTTTGTAAGTCCACCATGGGCTGCATGTGACCAAAGCAGTAGACTATCCATATTTGGCCTCAAACGTACAGTATTCAACATGTTGCGGTCGTATCATGCTGCGCTCGGCGTAGCTTTTTATTAACCTTTAAGAAATCGCTTAAATAAGTAATTTTTGTATTCTTGAAAGAGGAATAACTCTTGGTTATTCATTCACTATCACTTATTTGGGTGATTTTTTAAAATCACTTCTTTCAGTAGTAGTCCTGACTGTCGGATACTACATGTTGAGGGTCAATGATGTTTCATTACTAGACGTGACACCAACCAATAGTAATTGGGTCACTGTGACCTATATTTAATGCATGAATGACTTTGGTTAAAATCTTGGTAAAGGTCCATACATGTAACTGTGATACTAGATGTTGGGGGTCAATGATATTTCACCACTAGATGTGTCTTGGGTAACATGACACCACCCACTAGAAATAAGGTCAATGTGACCTACATTTTACGAATGAGTTCTTGGTAAAGGTCCATATCTTGAATAATACATGTTAGGGGTCAATGCTTTTTTGCTACTAGATGAGTCTTGGTTTCATGGCACCACCCACCAGAAATTAGGTTACTGCATATATTTTACACAGGAACACTTTTGATTAATTTCTTGGTAAAGGTCCATATCCCAGGTAATACAAATTGAGGGTCAATGATATTTCAAGAACTGGAGGGCCATCCTGTGGCACATTTTCTAGTTCTTGCCTGTGTGAAAGAGAACCTAATGAAAGTCAGTTACATGTACATCTTGGTTATAAAATGGTGAATAGGCCGGCCTAAGTGCTGAAGAAATGTTCTTGACAGTTTTCTCAGCAACTACATTTGTACTAATCACAGCCACTTGATATTTGGTAAACAGCATTAGGGTGGCGTCCTATTACATGGGATTCAATTTTAGATCTGTTGCTCACCTACTTCCTGTTTAATGAAATCCTTCCATCTTTGACTTTTGACACATTTTATTGTGGCACATGATACGATTATGGCAAAACCATCACAATAAGAAATTCTTATTATATTGTTACGACAAACAAATGATGGGACAGAGACCGAATCATTAACGACCTTAACAAGAAGAATTTTCTTATTATTACAGCAAATGTATTAATGGACTATATGCTTTTATAAGAGATTTATCAAAGATATTTTATTGTTAACTTTTTTCGATATTAATTATAATAATTTTATAAAAATTACTACTTTATAGTACATATGTATAATAGTTAAATAACAATAAAAGTAAAAGAATAAGTTCATTTCTTTGGTAGTTGATATTGGAAAACATTATCTCTCTCTTTGTTAAATAAAACTTTTTGCCGTAGCAAGCGTCCCAGCTACAGTGATCTCTCTATGTTCTTAAGAATTACTAACACTTAAATTGCGAACATTGGACAAACCGGACCAAAATTTTTGTTTGGGAGAAAAATTTATCATACACACATGACACAGTGCAGCTTGGATACTCTAAGCAGATTGTTTTGATTGGTGATCATTCATTAAAGTTTTTTACCATGCACCAGAAAAGCACTTAATTATTGGTTGTGTCACATGAACATTTGTACCATATTTTTTATCAAAATAACTAAAAGTTAAATCTAGATTATAAGTATTTTTTTGCCCGCTTGTAATAATGAATTAATAATGTTATGTTACTCTTTATTTCATATGGTCACAATATCAATTTGCTGTAATAATAAGAAAATTCTTATTGTTACGGTCTTAAATGATTTGGTCTCTGGATTGTCATCCAATTTTCGTCTTTGCTGTAACAATAAGAATTTCTTATTTCAGACGATAGTGTTACAATTTTAGAAAATTAAATACATGTGTATGTATATACATATTGCATGTAAATGTATATAAATTATAATGTAAAAAAAATGTACCATTTTGTACTTGAACATGTGTGTCTTTACCCATGTATAAATATTTAAAAAAAACTAAATATTATTTGTAAATATTAAGTAAACATGTATGTAAGTACATACAACATTTACAATGTATAAGTAAACCTTTTTAACATGTTTAACATGTACATGAATAGAAATTTAAAAAAAGATGCATTTTACAAATTTACTCTATCCTACATGTATAGATTTATACTACATTGTACATGTACATATGGTTTAGTTTTATACTGTACTGTACATGTAGTTTAAAAACTATGAATAGTTATACACTTTTTGTGAAACAGTGGATACAAACTAGTACATGCAGATTGTGTCAATTGTAATTTACATACATGTACAGTATATGTATAATTTTATTAAGGTCAAATATATCCAGATTAACATGATGTTGTTGGTAAACATTAGATATTACATAATCATAGCCATTTATTATATATAGACATGGCTATAAAATAATGTTTGATGTGATTCCTGGTTTTATTTCTTGTACACTGATTGTTTTATGTAATGGAAATGGGAAGTGGTTAATATTGATATGGATTGTTAAATAGGAGTAAAGTAAGCATGAACACATCATTCATTTATATATACATGTATCATGTGTGTGGTGGAATTTCTTAATTCTGTATATACAAATGTATTCTCATGACCAATGCCTGTTGGTCAGAATTGAACAAGTTGACACAGCTTAGAATTACGTAACATTTTGGCATGGGATTTTCATCATTACAGCTAATTGAGTGTTTTCATGGTTTTGGCATTGTCTGGCCTTAGTTTATTAAAGGATCAGACAGTCATCAGCGCTTTATGTATTTATTGTTTCTCAAGGACAGAAATTTTTGTGACTGTTTTTTCTTTTAATTTAACCCATATTCATGTAGTGTGTACATGTACATGTCCAGTACAATTACCCCCTTAAATCTAGAGATGTTTTCTTGTTAACTCTGACAAATGCATGCCAGTTATAATTTGGATGCATGGAATCATGTAACATACATGTAGGAGTTAGTTGTTTGTGATCAGACAATATCCAATGTCTTGAGTTGTTTGTGTTCAGACAATATCCAATAGAAGAAAATGAGATATGGAAGAAGTGTACACAACACAACCTTCAATATAAACAACAATTTAAACTAGAAAAACTGTGAGCCGCAGCTCACAAATAAATACCCCCCACCCCCCCAAAAAATTAATCAGATAAAATTAAGAATAGGAGATGCACATCTACATTATGTCACAAACATTGTGTGTTTAGGTTTCATGAAAATCCATCAAGGGGTTTAGGAGGAGTTGCAGATAAGAGATGGACACCCCAATGTAGTCGAATGGCTGAGTCCATGTATTGCTATGGGAAACCCAAAAATCATTCTGATCAAACTTTCAAATAGTAGGTGCACATCTATATTATGTTACAAATATTGTGTAAAAGTTTCATGACAATCCGTCAAGGGGTTTAGGATGAGTTGTGGATAAGAGATGGGTACCCCCATCTAGTCGAATGGCTAAGTCCATGTTTTGCTATGGGAAACCCCAAAAATCATTCTGATCAAATTTTAAAATAGTAGATGCACATCTACATTTTGTCACAACAATTGTGTGTAAGTTTCATGAAAATCCATCAAGAGGTTTAGGAGGAGTTGCGGATAAGAGATGGGTACCCCCATATACATGTAGTCAATGGCTAAGTCCATGTTTTGGTATAGGAAACCCCAAAAATCATTCTGATCAAATTTTAAAATAGTAGGTGCACATCTACATTATATCTCAAAGATCGTGTGTAAGTTTCATGAAAATCCATCAAGGGGTTTAGGAGGAGTTGTGGATAAGAGATGGGTACCCCCATGTAGGCGAATGGCTAAGTCCATGTTTTGCTACTAGAAACTCCAAAAATCATTCTGATCAAATTTTAAAATAGTACATGTAGGTGCACATCTACATTATGTCACAAAGATTGTGTGTAAGTTTCATGAAAATCCACCAAGGGGTTTAGGAGGAGTTGCGGATAAGATATGGGTACCCTGAAGTGTAACGAAAGGACAGACGGACACCCCTATCACTATATACCCCCCACTTTTGAAGTGGGGGGTATAAAAATCCACTACGGGAAGCAGCCAGCTGCCCTTAATGTGACCAGTGGTCCCAGCTCTCCGCCTGGATGTCTTGATTGGACACTAGGAACTGTAGGTGATAAGGACACACAGAGAGCCAGTTTCTTCATGTGTCCTTTGTGTCCAACACTCAATACTGACCAATATTTACCGGTAATGAAAGTATCATACATTTTTTATATCTTGTCAGCTGACAAACAAATTTAACACAGTTTATTCTGTTAGATGTTAGATTTTCCCACATGAATAGGAAGAGAATTGTCAAGACAGCTAGTAATAAAAAAAAAGATCAACCCTCAGCTGATGTTCAAGTCCTGTTTGTAATTTACAAAAAAGGGACTTCCTTAACTGTATGTGATTAGGTTTGTCAGTAATACTTGTCCAAGGTCAGTGGTCTATCAGGTACTCTGGTTTCCTCCACCGTTACAACTGACCGCCCTACACGGTCCAGGTGTGTTGAGAAAGGGCGTTAAACACCAACACACACACACACTCATATGGTCATGATGCATTCTCTAGTCTATTGATTATATATCTACTTCCTGTTTAACTAGCTGATTTTTTTAAGGGCTGAAAATTGGCAATTTTTATGTAAAAGATTTCTGAGATAGGCATGGGACTTAGGAAATCTATTCTTATTATTACCATGATTACTGTGGTTTCATAATTTTGTGGGGTATCATTTTTTGTGATTTTGGTCTCCCAGGAAAGGAAATTCAATATTGATCAGTATGCTGCAGTCTTCAAAACAACAAATTTAAGAATCCACAAACTGATACTTTTTCATCAAACCATGAAGTAGTACCCACAAAAATAAATTAATCCACTGCATACATTCTAACACTGAAGCAAAGAAGTTCAAATCAAATGTTGGAAGTCCAAAATGACAGCTAAGTCAAAATCAGTTGACACAAGACAGCAACACAAAAATAAAAGAACACACATGTAATGTAACAACTGTGATCTGCAATGCCATTTTGCATCAAAGAACGAACTTTAATGCTTTAAAGCTCAGGAAGAACAGGCTTGTTTCAAAACACCCATTACATTGCAAACAATGAAATAAGTGTATGCCAAAAGGATGATACAGTCTCCTATTTGTCCAAGAGCTCATCATGTCATCTGTAAAACTTCTACAGTGAACACAACAATGAAGGACAGAGGAGCAACGTAGCATTGGGTTCCATATGCTTTGGAATATTCAAATCAATTTCCATGGATAAAAATGATAAACTTATAACTACGTGTACATGTAATAAGCTGGTGTGGATGCTACACGAAAAGGGGAAGCTAAATTGACAATTTAAAAGAAAATTTACTTTGGCTTTTAAACTTGTACTCCAATGTACATTTGTACAATATAAAAATGTGTATTGTATGCAATATCAAACATCATAAAAGCTTCTGTGTGCCAGATTTTAAGAGGGAATTTATGATTTTATTTGCTTGTAACAATAACATTAAAAGTTTTGAAGTTTTAAGTAAATACTATATAAGGGTGGAGGACAAATGTCAAATCAGTAGCTAGTTTGTCCCTATGACATTGAAAAAAAACAAATTATTGAATCACCATTAAATCAAGACCTTTGTGTCAATATACAAGGATATGTTTTAAAGTTACATGTTTTGAAAATTTAACAATAAGTATTAGAAGTTTATTGATCCGGCATGACTAGTAAAACAAATACAATATCTAAATGTTTATGAAAATTATCTCTATTTTGCGAGTATTTTCAGATTGATTATTACTTAATATACATGTAATCCTTTTTCTACATGTACATTTATGTTGCTTTAAAATATTTAAAAAGTGGAGGCATGAAGCATATGTATGTAGCTATAGTCTATAGCTACCGTAGTTTTTATTTTCCGTGTACATCATGAAATAAACATTGCAATTAAAACTCATGATGATCCATTTGTTCATTAAAAAGAAATTGCACTTTTGAACTTTTTTTTATATTTTCTACATTAATTACATGTAAATCAATATAAAAATAAAGACACAACACCCAATTTTCACCCGCTGTGATGATCAGCTATTTATTAGGTCGACATGTTTCGCCCAAAGACGCCTTATTGATTTACGATGGAGCTTAAAGACGCTGTTGAATACCATTAGGTATCCATCCTAAAATTGCCCCTACCGCCAATTCACCGTCTCAGAGTGTTGGATCACCTTTTTCTCCCCATTAATTACATGTACATAACTTTCCTGTTGGTCAATCTTGTAATGATAACACTTACAGATGGAGACACTTTTGGTTTGCTTTTCCCAGTGTTGGTGACAATTTGATGCTGTCAACATTTGAAGTTCTCTGTTACCATAGGATATTAACACACATGGCACCAGGTGAAACAGACAAGACCCAGTTAAAGTTGTTTGTAAGCTGACCTGATTTTCCAATGTTTAATTTGTAAATTTGAAATCTTGGATGCTTAAGAACAGCAGGTTCTGTAACTGCTTGTTTGTTCCAGATTTTAAAATTTACCAATAAAGGCAACAGTAATTGTCAACTGACAAACGTCTTATGTTCCTCTTTGTTTCTGAATACCAAGCATATGCTACATTTAAGCCAATTGTAATGTACAATTTGACAACATGAGTGGCATTTAGTTTATGGCACTGTGCAAGGCTCAATCGCAAAAAAAATGTTTCTTTCATCTGATTCTACCTTATTTTGATTATTTCATTGTTACATTAATTCTTACAAATTTCAGCTTTTGTAGCTAAACCAACCATAAGCATACATGTATGTACATGTAATATAATGTTTTCCATCAATTTGTTGTGTGAGATGGAAGTAACATTTGTTTAAGGGGGAAAGGGTTCATCACAGGTAGCATTAACATTGTTATTGATCGAATCCAGTATGGTTTTCAGCTGAAATAATGTGTTACTCAACAAATAGTTGTATGTTACAACATGTAAATCAACAATTGTTCAAGTATATCAGTTTTTGTCTCGCCTGGCGAGACATAGGTATTACTTTCTGGGGACGGCAGCGTAAACTTTTTTGTAAGACTTTTGTGGACAATGAATTGCTTGAAAAGTATTATAGCTAGGCATCTGATATTGGGTAAACAGACAGTTGAGGTTATAGTCTATGCAACTGTTACCATGCCATGTGACCCTGACCCTATTTTCACGCTCCAGTGATTCTGTGAACTTAGGTCTTTTTTCAGACCATAAACCTTTTTTGAAAGACTTTTGTGGAAGATGAATTCCTTGAAGGCATCTGATATTTGGTATACAGAGAGTTGAGGTTATTTTTTATGCAACTGTCACCATGCCGTGTGACCTTGAGGCCATTTTCATGCTCCAGTGACTCTGTGAACTTAGGTCTTTTTTCAGGCTGAAAACTTTTTGTAATACTTTTGTGGACAATGAATTTCTTAAAAGGATTATAGCTAGTTATCTGATATTTGGTATACAGACAGATGAGGTTATGGTCTATGCAACTGTCACCATACTGTTTGACTCTGACCCCATTTTCACGCTCCAGTGACTCTGTGATCTTAGGTCTTTTTCAGGTCGAGAACTTGTTGTAATATTTTTGTGGACAATGAATTGCTTGAAAAGTATAATAGCTAGGCATCTGATATTGGGTTTACAGACACTTTTTGTGTTTATATCAAGAAATGAAAGCCTATGTAGTTGATTTTAGTGATGGTGCTGGCAGGTGAGAAAATTACTAATAGTGGCCCCACTTGTTTAAATGCAAGTGCTTGGGACAATAGTTAAACTTTCTTTAAATAGCCCACAAATACAGCTCTATTTTCATGATTTTTGCCTTGTGCCTTGTCAGTGAAAAATATATCAGAAAGGTCAAACCTAGGAATTAATTACAGCAGCCGTAACATTCACAAAAACTAAAGCTTTTTCTTGAGTTTGTTGTGCAGGGACCAATTTAGAAGGGCCACAGATATTTAATATGCAGTTGCACCAGTACAAATTTAAGTTTCATGTCAGAGCAAAATCTAACTATGTCCTAATCGATTCTCAGGCCTGTTGATTTAGGATGGGATAAAAATTTATCAACTTTTGAACAACATGATGAAATATATATATCCCAGTCCATTGATGCATTATGCCATATGAATTAATATGCTAAATGCAACACTCAAACCAATATTAATGGATGTAAAACTGGACATATGATGGAGCGTTTTAGTGCATTCCTAGAGTGGTTTTATTATAATGTTTTTGCAAAAGGAGGTTCACATGCACCCTGTCTGCCACCCCGACAACCTTGCTATACAGTACATGTATGTATTTATACATAAACTGTTATATTTAAGATTGAAGATTTTTAATCTCTTGGTTAACCCAAATGTTTATTTTGTGATGTATGACCATAGTTTTAGTGTTGTGGTTGTAAATTCTGTCTAAATACAAATGTATGCAAATTATTGTAACATAGATTTAGAAACTGTTTCATTACTACACTGTATTATGTTAATATTAGGAATTTGGATACTGCTCTAAAGCGTAATTCTTTAACATATTTTTTTCTTAATTTTAAATGACAAAAACTGATCAGAGATAGTTAACATGGTTAAAGCTTCTAAGTTAAAATTTAGAATTGTCACAAGTTTTTTAGCACTTAACCAATTGATTTTTTCAAACTAACTAGATTAAAATTACTATATACCATATTCTAAATGAGTTTTCATGTTCTCTTGGGAAATTGTCACACATTTGGTTTTCTATATATCTGTATAACAGCGGAATGAAGAGTTCAAATTTACTTATAATTTATTAGATTAGAAAGTGAACCATGCTTGAATTGATTATCATTGAGCCTTGGGATTCTATTTTCACATCAAGATCAGCATCATAGCAGGGAAAATTGAACAAAATGGGTTGTTATTTCCAGAATATTCAAATGTTGCCAGACAGTCCTATAACATATAATGTCTTAGGTACTTTGTCAAACATGTATTTGGACTGTGTTAGATGCACCGTCTTGTGCTGAAAGCCATTTTTTCATATAGCATTTTCCCATAGAAAGGAGTATGTTCGGAAAGGGCGAAAAACGGCCCTAAATTTCAAATTCGAGACAGCTACAAAATAATTCTGCTAGAGAGGTCATAAAACTCTGTACTTTAAAAACTGTTATAAATTGTGCATGAATTGTTTACTTTCGTGAACAGCAGAGACCTTTAAAGTTAGTGAAATTCTTTAAAAAATCGCTATATTTGACATATTTAGCCTCTTTTTCTGTAAAAAATGATGAATATAATGTTGGCCGCATATTCTGACCAAAATTATTTTTGGGTTAAAATATTTACTTTTAAGTAATAAATAAATAAACAAAAATCTATGTTGGTCAGAGCATGCGGCCACTTTTGATTTTGGCACTATAGAGGTAAAAAGTGGTAAAAAATCGACAAAAATGAAGATTTTCCTTATTTTTCCCATATTAAAGGGGTCACTGAAGGAAACAGCACAATTTTATCATTAGAAAACTATTATATTTGTTAAGTATAGGTTTTCTGTTAGTTATTTCCATTGCATTCATTTAGATTTCTTGAATATGAAAAATCAGCCCAATTACAGGGCCATTTATAGGCATTTGTGAACATACTCCTTTGATGTGATTTTTTTCAGCGCTTTTGAACCCACAACAATAATACTGGATCTAACTGGACAAAAAACAATGTACATTCATATACAAAGATATCTATGTTTAATTGAGATTTTATTGAGAAAATTTGGTACTTTTATACAATCACTTTGTAGACTTATACTCTCTTGTTTTCTTCTTTATTAGATAAAATTTGTCACAATCAAAGCAATTAACATATATTGGTTTTGGTCCTACTTTTAACTAAGAATCCATTTTGCATTCCACCCTGAAGTGAGATATATTGAATATTATTTTAATCCCGAGTTGGGGAGGGGTTATAGTGGTAGTTTCATTACTTCCTGCATATGTATGTATGGTATGTATGTAATGGTTCTTGTTTTTATCAGTAATTAAGGAACTACATATCATAGATGGATGATATTTGATCAGTGGCTATACATCTCGTAAAAATTAAGTCATATTGGGCTGCGTTTCCACAAGTGCAAAACAAACATTTTTGATCTTTACAAAACTATAGATGTTTAATAATGCATCATATTGCTTAAACAAATAAATGATTTTAGCAAATACATTGAAGAAATCACAGCTTTTCTATTTTGTAAAGGGGACACTTATGTCCTTCCAGCAGTAAACCGATAAGGACATAAATGTCCCACCCACAGTGTACAGATGAGGACATATTTGTCCCTCCAGGATCAAGAGGGTTAGGTTCATCATTGCGTCCATATCTTAGCAACTGCATGTGGTAGAAGGGTCAGTGGGGATAGTACATGTAACCCGCTGAGCTTGGTATCAAAATAAGATCTTTTTGACCTCACCTACCATATATTGTTCACATAATGGCGCTGGTTAAAGTTTTGGTTAAGGGCATTCTCAACAACTACAAAATGTATTAAGTGGTAGAGGGATGGGTCTGTGGGATTTTTTTTTATGGTAACCAGCATCCATACCAGAATTAGATTACCTTGACCTACATATACTTCATGAATTGAATGACTGAGATGTGAGTTTTGGTAAAGGTCCATATATTTTACCTCTTGTTAACCCTATGGTTATAATGCAGGGGCAAACATTTTTCCCTGGGAAATATACTCATATATGGCACAAACTAAGACAGTTTACCGCAGAGTTTTGTTCAAACTCAATCATACACTCATATATAATAATGCATGCATCCTTTAGGTACTTGTACATGTATGCCATTTCTGTCTACATTTCATGTATAAACCAAACAGAATCTCAGTCTGTCCACACTCCCTTGCATGTAATAGAAAATATTAGCTGTATAATAGTTCGTCAAGGACATCAGTATCTGTTAACCTATTTAGTAGAATGAAGATTGAAAATTGAAAAAGTGATTCACTATTTATGTTGATTGAGTGGTTAACCTTTAGCTTCTGACAATATTGAATATAGCAAGCAAATAAAGGAATTGGAAAATGTCTCTCCTGGCAAATTCCTTAAAAACAGTTGACATTTACTTAGTGGTGCTATATTTTTGCCAGCTTTTTAAAATTACATGTGAATAAACACATAGACAACTACAAAATGTAGTAGGGAAGTCAAAAGATTTTGCTATCTAATTTTGCAAAGCAGTGTGTCTCAAAAAAGGACCAAGTTTAAAGTTAAGTCATGATGTGACCACTTGTACCTTTACCTATTTATCTAAGGATCAAAGAATTGATTTTTGTCATAATTAATTGTAAAAAATTAAGTACAAAAATCGTCTCTTATTTATTAACTACTTGAAGGTGATATATAAATCGTTACGTATTTGTAATGGAATCTCTTGATCGATGCCTAGTTTGATGTTTGATTTTAATTAAGTATTTCTGATTCCAAGACTTTGACTTTAATTAGGGCATTTGCTCAATAAGCCTGCCTTACTGCTTCATTGGAATCTATTTGCTTCAAATAAATTAGTTCATGGGACTGACAGTTTTAATGGATTTCAGTTAATTTGAAGTGGTTTTTTTTGTTTGTTCTGTAATTGTTATAAATGTATTATATAAGATTTCTTAACCTCATACCAAACATTATACATTTTGTTGGAATTGAAAAGTAACATGTGCCCCAAATAGACAACTCTGACAGCATTTTACACTGGCCCCAAATAAAAAGGTTTTGTGTGACATATTCAGAAATAATTTAAGATCTGTACTGCATTTTGAACTTGTCCAATAAAAGATAAGACAGGATAAGTCCTTTATAAAAAAGTCAGGGTTGGACAGGTTACTTTAGTATTAAGCTGTGCATTATAGCAGAGTACTTGTCAATTAATTGTGTTGATTATGGAAAATATAGATCCTCCATCTATTTGAACAAATGTATTTAAAAGAAAAACAAAAACAGTTGGAAGAGTTTTTTCATCCAAATGTCAAAGCTTTATTTCTTTGTTTTTCCTGCTGTGGCACACTCTTTGCTTTGACAAGATCAGGCATTCCTGAAGAAAAGAACCTTTGAATCTTTGGACAGTACATTTCTAAGCCTTATTGGCCTTTATAGAATAAGATCGTGATAAAACATTTAGATAAAAAAAAACTTGTTTTTGAAAAGATATATATTTGTTAATGAAGTGGTATAATTAAATATCAATAATTAAGTTAATGACTGAAATCGTGCCTAGCAACAGTATTGGAGAATTGAAGATTTCATTGATATAGAGCATTTTACAAGAGTTTGTTGTTAGATTAAAGCAATAGGTATTGATCAGGGAATAATCACAAAGTCTATCATG
Organism: Arcuatula senhousia; assembly: GCA_963971305.1. NCBI lineage: Eukaryota > Metazoa > Mollusca > Bivalvia > Mytilida > Mytilidae > Arcuatula > Arcuatula senhousia. The sequence continues at coordinate 49,466,126 of OZ020303.1, read as the reverse complement.
TAGGTTTTAATATGCCTGATGTGAAAAAATACCATATTTCTCTTGGCTATTGAAACCAAGGCTTAAATCTAGTGGTTTTGTTATAGAACTCCAGACATGTTATCTTAATCTTTTATGATTTTATATTATCTTTTAAAATGTATGAATTTGATGACATTCAATCTCTTTTCTGTGGTTTGTGAGGAAATTGTATATGTTGTGGTTAATGTGGTATCTAGAGAGTTAAAGCTTAAGTGATCTGCTTCTAAAAACAATAGCCCAAAATGAAAATAAAAAGGCTTTGAAATTTGATTACAAATCTTGTGGTGCATAAACTTGATTAGAAACACTGGTCACTTTATCAGAAATATTGAATCTTTATTAAATACTTATAGCATCTGAATGCTCTCACAACAATATTGTGTTTTAGATTCTTTAGATTGTAAAAGAAGACCGTGCAGGGGCCAAAAATACCAAACCACCACTTCTTTTGAAAAATGTTCTGTCTATATATATATAAATAGGACCAGATTTTGATTCCTGCAATGACGATAATCTGGTAGGGAATAATAATTGCTAGAACCTTATTTGTCTGTTCTTCTATAGCTAAGGACATTTGAGAAGTTAACTTTATTAGAATTCAGAAAAAAAAAATACTTGACATGATTTATTTCAGCTCTTGCCTTGATGTTTGCTAATTGAGTCTCATTCAACAGAATAATATCTTTGCAAATCATCTGTTTTAATTGTTTTGTGCAAGTTGACCATGTTGTTTTATGTTATGACTCACTACAAATATATATGGATTTTCATTGTTTGGATCATATCTGATAGTGTCTTTGTGTGACCTCTATACATGTAGGTTGTCTTTGGTGCCTGTTTTTAGTAATTCAAATGCTACTTTTGCGCTAATCTTTGCTTCTGACTTATACTTTTCAGGGTAAGTTGACACAAACTTTTAGTGGGCAGTTAGCCGGCAGGGCTAGTGCCTTACAAAAGTCACAAGTCCACAGACCACTTAACTAGTCCTTAAAAATATACCCCCTTCTAAAGTTCACTCTTTATCTTTTCATGCTTATATAAGGATTGTAACCATTATTTTGAACATGAAGGGTTAAAATTCAAAAATGTTTGTAAAAGGAGGAATAAAGCACTTCAAGAAAACTAATTGTTTGTATGGTACTTTCATTTATTTAATATTTCTGAAATGAAAGCAATTCAAAAGCATCAACATTACTATAATAGCACTGACTGACTACCACTTTTCAGCTTTTTACTAGTCCTCCCTGATTTTCTGATAGCCCTGGGCTAGCGGACAAGTGTTAGTGTCTAACCCTGCTATAAAGTTGTTTTGGGGTTAAATGTTTGTTGGGTCCTTTAGATAGTATTTTTTTCTCTCCTGAAGGAGCCACTTGTCTATCAACCTTGCATAAATAAATTCCTAATGAGAGATACCCAAGATTTTTTTTTCATATTGATGTGAATCATGATTAATAAAGACTTATTGTCATAAAGAAGACAATTAAGCTACCCACACATTGATACTGGCAGGCTTCATCTCTTGTGAAGGGATTCCAATTACTAATAACTTTGTGATGTAGAGAAATGTAACACTGTTTTGTTTAAGCTTAAGATCAACAGAGAATCTGACTGAGTTTACCAATGACTTTATATTTTTGCAGTGTCATTTGCTTATTTCTAGTGTCATTCAGTTTTTCAGTTACTTGTGTGACATTTGTAAGTTCATAGTGTCATTGCTTTTTTCAGGAGTTTCTTCTTTGTGTCAGCTGAGACAGGGTTCACAAATAGAAATGTAAATGCAGTACTTTTGTTTACATGGCAGAAGTAATTACATGTACAGTAGTTTCAAATTCTTATATACATGTATGTATTGATTTGAAATGTTCAGGCTATTTGTAATTTAGAATATTTCGAATTCCTTTCATTTCACAGAAGTAATTCCACCTAAATTAAAGTTTTTCTCTGTCCTAGATCTTACTTTCTATATCTTATTATGTTTGAATTGTATTTGTTAAAACTTTATAAATGTAAAGAGAATCCAAAGAAGGACATTCTTCTTTTTGTAATGCTTAAATCTCTTTAAAACAATGCTTTGCATACAACATATAATATAATTTTCAAAATTATAGATTATGATGGTACATTGTACATGTATACATCTGATTGTTAATGTGATTATGACCTTTGAACATGTAATTGTATGTTAAGTCCTTCTGACATTTAGCATGTTTAGTTTGAATCCAACATGTATATTGTGTTATACAAGTATTCATTATTTATTAGATAAATGGGAATTGTATGGTCATGGTAATTATTATTTAGTAATGTTCAATAATAAATGCTACAAAAAAGCAATTAACGTGAAAAGACCAGAATATTATATGATTTTTGTGTAGTCACTAATAAAGTTACACATCTTGCTTTGTCAATAACAATCAGTCAAATCCAGTTGTCTGTTAGTTTTGAATTCCCTATAGAAATCTTGTCTAGAGGATTAAGATGAAACTTGATGTCCAGCATGTAAACTTTATGAAATTTTAAAGAGTTTATGTAAAGAATCCTTTGGTAATACAGTACTTCACTCTAACATTTTATTGTTATTAGATAAATACAGAGTATATCATTTTATGCATGTATATATTTTGTTCTAAACTTTGCTTTTTGATATGTGAAAATAACAACACCTAAATTTTTAATTCGTTTCCTATTTATTTGAATCTCATGTGTATTAAATGCCATCATATAATTTTAATTTTCTATCAACTTGAATCGATAAGCTCTCAGTAATATTAGTTGAATTGTAAGCTGTCGATTGACAAATTTCTCAAATTCTTGCCCTATAATCATTAGCTTCTTTTGGATCAGTTGGAAAGCATTTTAATCAAATTTATGAAAAATTCATTATAAAGGGACACTTTGAGGACCACTAAAATGACACTTGCATGAGTTAAGGTAAGTTTTTTGGTACAAATTGTCAGGCTAGACTGTTGAAAATTTTACAGATTTTTGTTTGTTTGTCACCTTAAATTTTTCTTATAGTGATACTGTATTAAATATTACTAATCATGATTACTGTTTTTTTCTGGTAAAGTATTTACAAGAGGTTTTAAAATTCTCTATGCTATTAACCCAGCTAAGACCAGTTAACAAGTTTGTACAATTAAAATGTGTCTACTTAAGAATACAGTGTATATCCATAAAAGTTGATGGTCAATTAAATCCTCTACAGTTTTGTAATCTACATTTTGATCACTGGGTTACAGTGGAAAGCTTTGTTTGTAAAAGGTTTTATATCAGGTCAATTTCATAGAGACAGCTCACTTAACTTAAAATGCATGGTCACAAAAATATCTATATAGATGTTAATTTTACAGTTAATTAATTACCTTTTTTTAGAATCATTGTTTTGCCACCAAATATAAAGTGGTACTGTGAAAGCTTTGTCATCATTGACTGTATATTGGACTATATTTGAAAAAAATATAAGAAATGATAAAATGTTGCATTAAATTTTTTTCAAAAGCTCTACGACTCCTTTGAGTCGAAGTTGTCAGATGACCCATTATAGGAGTTACGGCCCCTTAAAGGTGAAAAATAGCATTTTTTCATGTTTTAGGCTTATAGAATGAAAACTATGACAGATAGAGAAAAGTTGTTGCTTGCTTAAATGTTCAGCTCATTGAGCCCTACAAAAATCTCCATAGGGTCGAAGTTGTCAGATGTACCCTTATTGGGGTTTTGGCCCCTAAAAAAAGTTCTTTCATGTTTTTATACGACCGCAATATTTTGCGATCGTATAATGTTATGGCGATGTCGTCGTCGTCGTCGTCGTCTTCGTTGTCGTCTGGGAACATTTGGTTTCCGTGCGATAACTTGAGTAAATGTTGACCAATTGTTTTAAAATTTTGATATGATGTTTGTAACCACTAAAGGAAGGTTGGTATTGTATTTGGGGTTTGTAGCCCCTACCGTTTTAGAAAAAAGGGCCAAAAGGGGCTAAAACGGGTGTATTGACAAAACTGTTGTAAAATGTTTGTTATTCATTCGATTTTGAAAATTCTTTTTTTAATGAATTCCTCATTAAATTCTGTCAATTAAATGTGTCAATGATTTTGATATTTATTGCACCGTTACATTGCTACAGGGGGTCATAAAGGGGCCACACCCCAAAAATCGACTTTTTTATTTGTGGTCCGATTTTCAAAATCTTTTTTTCATTGGAATCCTTGTGAAAATCCCTGCCTGCGTTTTTCAATCAGATTTTCAATATCTCTTACCGTTTTTGAGAAATTAGGGGTCAAAGGGGCCAAAAACGCCATTTTTAAAAGTTTGTCAATAGTTTTATACCAAAAATCAAGTTATAGTGGGCCTGCCAATTGTTATGAAGTTTATATATGATGATTATATCCACTAAAGGAATCTTGGTTTTGTATTTGGGGTTTGTGGCCCCTACTGTTTTAGAAAAAAGGGCCAAAAAGGGCTAAAACAGGTGTATTGACAAAACTGTTGTAGAATGTTTATTATTCATTAGATTTTGAAAATTCTTTCTTTGTTGAATTTATCATTAAATCCTGTCAACAACATGTGTCAATGATTTTGATATGTTTTTCACCATTACATTGTTACAGGGGGCTAAAGACAGGCCACGGCCATAAAATCAACTTTTTTATTTGTGGTCCTATTTTCAAAATCTTTTTTTCATCGGATTCCATGTACACAATTTCCTATTATTTTATATCGGATTAGCAATATCTTTTACCATTTTTGAGGAATTAGGGGTCAAAGGGCCAAAATTGTAAATTAATACATGTATAGAAATAAGGCTTTTTGTATAAGATGTTGATGTAAATATATTTGTCAAAAATGCATTTCTATAAGTCCACCACAGGATGCATGTGTCAAAAAGCTTTGTAAGTCCACCATGGGCTTCATGTGACCAAAGCAATGGACTATCCATATTGGGTCTCCAACGTACAGGGTTCAACTTGTTGCGGTTGTATCATGCTGCACTCGGCGTAGCTTTTTATTGGCCTATGGAATAAAAACTATAGCAGAACGAGAGAAGCTGTTGCTTGCTAAAATGTTCAGTTCATTTAGCTCTACAAAAGTCTCCATAAGATCAAAGTTGTCAGATCTAGATGACCCCTTATAGGGGTAATGGCCCCTAAAATTTTGTTTTTTCATGTTTTTGGCCTACAGAATGAAAACTTTAGCAGATAGAGAAAAGCTGTTGCTTGCTTAAATGTTGAGTTTATTTAGCTCTACAAACGTCTTCATAGGGTGATAGTTGTCAGATGACTCCCTATAGGGGTTACGGCCCTTAAAATAACGTTTTTTCATGTTTTGGCCTTTAAAATGAAAACCATAGCAGATAGAGAAAAAGCTGTTGCTTGCTTAAATGTTCAGTTCATTTAGCGCTACAAAAGTTTTCATAGGGTCAAAGTTGTCATATGACCCCTATAGGGGTTATGGCCCCTAAAATAACATTTTTTCATGTTTTGGGCATATGGCTACAGAATGAAACTATAGTAGATAGAGAAAAGCTGTTACTTGCTTAAATGTTCAGCTCATTTAGCTTTAGAAAAGTTTTTATAGGATCAACATCAAGACCAGGTGAGTGATTCAGGCTCCTGGGAGCCTCTTGTTTTTTGGTTAATGGAGACTAAAAGTTGAGAGTCAATGATATTTCACCACTAGATGTGTCTTGGGTAATGCAACACCACCCACTAGAAATTAGGTCACTTCCCCTGTGAAATGTGACCATGGTTGACCAGGGTTAACCATGGTCAACCATGGTCAAAGCAGGGTCAACCATGGTTGAAGCACTGTCAACCATGGTTTACCCGATTTTTTTACCATGGTCAACCATGGTTGACCTTGCTTTGACCATGGTTGACCATGGTTGAAGCATGGTCAACCATGGTCACATTTCACACGGCTGTGACTTATATTTTACACATGAACAACTTTAATAAATTTCTTGGTAAAGGTCCATATCCCAGGTATTACATGTTTGTGGCCAATAATATTTCTAGAAGTTGGCTCATAGACACATTTTCTAGTTTTAAATAGGATTGATAGAAAAACATTCAGAATGCCATTGATTATTTGTTTATGGAAAGTTATGGTTTTATTAATACACCATAATGACCAAGATAATAAATATTTGTGGGATTTGTGCCTTTGATTATAGAATGTAATTGTCTTCTTTCACACTTCCTTATTTCTGATAAAAGAATAAATGGTTCTGATAGAGACATAGTTGCTTGACTAGCTTTCTATGATGGGAAAATATCAATCAATAATAATTACCTTTTCTTTTACAACTCTTTTATGAAAATAATGATTTGTATGTAAACATCATACAAACAGAAAACCTGCAGGTATATAAAAAACACCTGTTTGGTATGCTAAGTGCAATATTGTACAAGATTATATAAGGTACATGTGTCTGAAATTATTGTGAAAAGTACATAAAACCTGAATTTAATGAAGAATTTTATTGTTGAAACATTGATTCATACATAAGTCATATGTTTCAAACTCTTAGAGCTTGTTTCTATAATGATGGGGGTAGGGCCTTTTTCGGGACACCGGGATTGGCCATATTTAAGCTCGGGATTCCGGGATTTGGACAATTTAAGTTCGGGATTCCGGGATAAAATTATATCAACTTTACCAGGATTCGGGATTTTCTTATTTTTAAGTTCGGGATTCCTGGATCAGACCCCCTCCTACCCCCTCTATAATGGCAATGCACGCAAGCTATTGTACTCTAAACATGAAGTGGGTCATAGAAAAGATTCTATATTCACCTTAACCTACTTTCTTTACTCGATTGGCATATTAAGTTAAGACTTAGTCACCAGAGTGTAGAGACAAGATATCATCTACCAGCAAAAGGAACATGTTAATAAATAAATATTATTACACAGGATTTTGCCATTTTTCAAATCTCTCATACTAGTATTAGGTTGAGGCAACTAAGTCAAGACCATAATATAGGTCAAGGAATGGGTCTTTAAATATCATTAGACTTTACCACACCATTTACACTTACGACCTTAGAAATGCTCTAAATTTACTAGATTTAATTGAACCTTTTTTAAGTGATTTCTGTTTTTTTAGTTTTGCAATTCTTCAGTCCCCTTTGTAATTTACAAAAAAAAAAGGACTTCCCCAATTGTATGTGATAAGGTTTTTCAATTTAGCTTGCTTTTGAGAAAGTGAGGCCTTATAATTCCCTGGTTAAAATAGTGCTTGGGTACATTGTACTTTGGAAAAACGCTAAATGTGTGATAAAGGTAAATACCCGGTAGATATTTTTACTTAGTCACTTTGACTTTCATTTTCACTTAAAATGAAAGCTGTTTTATGTGTTTTGGCCTATTCTTAGGTAGTAACTACTGCCAAGTTGTCAGTCTGATTATCCAGACTTAATGTATGATTATATTTGTACTCTACTTTTTGGCTTTAAGCTTTAAGGTTCCATAGTAATCTCTGCATATGGTATGAATGATACCAGATTATGATTTATCCATATTTATATCATTATTTATCCTTCTGAATGACGTGTTCAAAATAATATAGGAAGATATTTTTTACCAACTTGGATAAAAAAATCCTTTTATCAATCGAAGGCTTGGCATTATAATGTCTAAGAACAAAATTATGGCAATTTTCAGAATGAATGATGTACTGAATGGAATCGTGATTATTTTCACCTAATTTACTCTATGACGAAATTAGGAGCCAATTTATGTGGCTTATTGAAATAGGCTTCAGAATTCAATCAATAAGTTACCTACACACTTTCCCAAGTTTTAGCAGTATGGAGAATTTATTGGCTTTAACATTAGAAAGCCAATGTTAGCAGATGGTTATTGTAATTATTCAATTGTTTTTACTACAGTTTTGAATGATTGATGGATTGTTTTGCTTCAGGACTTTTGTCTTTTTCTACATGAAGGACTGCAAAAATAGTTGTGGACATATGTTATAATTCTGTTGTAACATCAGACTGGCCTCTTTCATGGTCTATTAACTAGTTATAGTGTACAACATTGCCATGAAATTTTACAATTTTTTTCTTACCACTAGGATGAATGGAAATTATTTTTGGGAATCCTATTTTTAGCTCATCTGGACAGAAGGTCCATGTGAGTTATTGTCATCACTTGGTGTCCTCATCTGTTGTGTGTAACCAATTTTCCAAAAAAAATTCTCTGAATTACTACGGAAAAGAAATTAATGAAACTTGATTTGTTGATCCTTAGGGTACTCTGCACAAAAGTTTTGTTTTGATTTTTGATGAGGTAAAAACATGGGTGCTGTTACATGAAATAGAACATATGGTAAAATCAGTTAAACTTATATATAAACTCTAATAGTCAGTAACAGAAAATAAAAATCTTAAGGATCAAGTTCTTCAGAATCAAAAACTCTACAAAAGTCTTCATTGAGTCAAAGTTACTAGATGACCCCTTAATATTAGCTGTAGGGAATGGTGAATGGCACCTCTTGGAATAGAGTAACTGTCCTTCTGTCTGTTTGTCCATCTGTAAGGCTTTAAGGGCCGTCACCTGCTTTGTGTTCTGAAAGTCTTAAAACATTACACTGGATTTTTCTGAACATTAACATCAATATATATTTATGTTTCTGCTTTTGTGGGTCACAAAGGTTTGCTCATACTCTATCATTTTTTGTACATGTACAATTTAACAATATCATCCATTTTCATCATTGCTTGTTTAAGAAAATTATGACTTTTTGACTGCAAAGCGCTTTTTTTGTACCTTATGGTACAAATTCTTCATGTGCAGGTATTTTTATATTTTGCAGATACGTTTGATCTATGATAGCATAATCAAACAAAGAATTTTACTCTCTTATCTATATCGCTGAGAAATCAATAACCCAAAGATTATATAATAATGTCTTTTTATGAAAACATAAGACTTAAGAAATGTTGTTACCAGATCTTTTTACTTGATCAGCCTATGTAAATAATCAAGAATGTATGTATGCAAGGTTTGATTTATATTAAAAAGAAATACACATGTACATTTACTGGCGTTGTGTTCAAAAGGTTTATAAATAAAAACATTTAAGATCATTTAAGAATTAGTGTAAATGTCTTTACAAATGTAAATGTAAGTTCAACCAGGTTCAGGAGTGGGGTCTTGGTAGCCATTTAGACATGGGCACTTAGCTTTTTTTAGATAACCACAAAAAATTTGTGGATTCTGTCATCATTGTTGTCGTTATCATGGTCATCTGTGTTGTCTGTTATTTTAGTGTTCCCACAATGTTAGATTGTAATTACTGAAATCTGAAAAGTGTTTCACAAGAGTTATCTCTCTTAGACTACATCAGCATTGACCAAACTTTTGGTAGCTCACCTACTTTAATTGATTGTACATAAACTAATTAAACAGATTTTTTTAACAAAATTATCTAGCCAATGAAAGTATTTATGTTTTAATGCAAATCTACTGATGAATCTCTTGTCATTGACCATGAATAATGCACTTAAGGTATTGATTGGAATAGGACTTGACCCGAAAATATGTATTCCATAAATTTTGACAGTATAACCTTAACCAGTTCACCTTGTGTACGAAAATCTATTGTTTAAATATTAGTTTTGGTGGATTATTTTGTTGTTTAAATATCTTTAAATTTACAAGGATCAATCGTGTATGAAGAACATAAGATTTTATATGTGGTTTAAATGTCATGTTTTTACGCAAGAGTATAAAAATATATTTATTGTATTAGGTAAATTTCGAAGCAAAGCTTTAACTAATAATTCTGTTCCTGTACACTGCTGCAAAAATTATTTGCAAGCTCATTTTTTCTTTCTGTTGAAAATAAAAATGAAGTTCTTTGGTATTGAACAGTCAATTAAGAACTAAATAGCTTGTCAGGATAATTTAAAGCTGGCAGCAAATTTTAATTCACTTCAATTGAATTATTGGAAAGTTATTGAAAAACTCTCTGTAATGCATTGTGTGGTTTGCTCTTATTTTGAGTATAGCGAGATAAATGACGGAAAGCGATTTTGATCGATACTATATTAGGTTACAATTCATTTTAGAATATTTCTGGACCTAAAACAGAACATAATTACGTTCACATAGAAAACTGCATGTTTGGAAAATTTCTAAAAGTAACTCTACGGATTCTTCATCACGCTGCAATGTAAAATTGTGACTTGATTGGATTACTGTTTGTTTTATTTCACTGTCAGTTTTGATTGACCTGAAGTGTTTATGATCATCTATTAAAACTATAATTTTCTGGTTTTATTTCAGGCAATTAGTTGATAAACATGGGAAAACAGAGCAGTAAGCTCAAACCAGAAGTTCTACAAGACCTGAAAGCAAATACTGAATTTTGTGAAGAAGAATTACAGGAATGGTACAAAGGATTTCTCAAGGACTGTCCGAGTGGTCATTTATCTGTGGATGAATTCAAGAAAATCTATGGCAATTTCTTTCCGTACGGTGATGCGTCCAAATTTGCAGAACATGTTTTTCGTACTTTTGACACTAATGGTGATGGCACAATTGACTTCCGAGAATTTATCTGTGCTTTAAGTGTTACATCTCGGGGAAAACTCGAACAAAAGTTAAAATGGGCCTTTAGCATGTATGATTTAGATGGCAATGGATTTATTTCTAGAGAGGAAATGTTGGAGATTGTAAGGGTAGGTAAATCTGTTGCAGAATAATCCGAAATGGACCCCTTGCTGTTGTTTTTTAGGGAAGGTTAATCTGTTTAATAATCATCCAAATGGACCCCTTATTGTTATTTCTTTAGGGTAGGTTAATCTGTTTAATAATCATCCAAATGGACCCCTTATTGTTATTTCTTTAGGGTAGGTAAATTTGCTTAATAAACATCCAAATGGACCCTTATTGTTGTTTCTTTAGGGTAGGTAAATTTGCTTAATAAACATCCAAATGGCCCCTTATTCTTGTTTCTTTAGGGTAGGTAAGTCTGTTTTATAAACATCCAAATGGACCCCTTATTGTTGTTTCTTTAGGGTAGGTTAATTTGTTTCATAAACATCCAAATGGACCCCTTATTGTTGTTTGTTTAGGGTAGGTACATGTAAGTCTGTTTTATAAACATCCAAATGGGCCCCTTATTGTTGTTTCTTTAGTGTTGGTAAGTCTGTTTTATAAACATCCAAATGGGCCCCTTATTGTTATTTCTTTAGTGTAGGTAAGTCTGTTTTATAAACATCCAAATGGGCCCCTTATTGTTATTTCTTTAGTGTAGGTAAGTCTGTTTTATAAACATCCAAATGGGCCCCTTATTGTTATTTCTTTAGTGTAGGTAAGTCTGTTTTATAAACATCCAAATGGGCCCCTTGACTGTTGTTTCTTTTTTCCCTCAGCTTATAATGCTAGGTGTCATTGAAAAGCATGCATATATGGCATGTTTATTACACCCCGGCCCCCACTTGAAAATTGGGATGTACATTTGTATATAGTGAAAGGAGTGTCTGTCCTTCCGTTACACCTCAGGGTAACCATCTCTTATCCACACCATCTACTAAACTCCTCAATGGAATTTCATGAAACTTTCACACAATCTTTGAGACATTATGTAGATGTGCACCTCTTATTTCAAAATTCAATCAGAATGATTTTTGGGGTTTCCCATAGCAAAACATGGACTTAGCCATTCAACTACAAGGGGGTACCCATCTCTTATCCGCAACTCCTGCTAAACCCCTAGATGGATTTTCATGAAACTTTCATACAATCTTTGTGACATTATAAGATGTGCACCTCCTATTTTCTAATACATATATCTCAAATGTTTTCCAAAAAAAGTAAAAATCAGAGCTATGGATCAACAATTTGTGTGAACAATGATGTTCCTTTGTCTAAGCATTAACTGGAAAAGTAGATAATAAATTTGAGAGCTTCCCACACTCAACTTGAGAATCAATGTTATTAACATTGAGCTTGCTGTACATGTTACCTTTTAAAATGGGCCAATTTCCTCGTTAAATCTACAATGTATATAAATTTACATGAAAATGAATTTTTATACACCACAAAAATTTGCAAACAGATAATGGTATCTTTTTGTCCCACGCCGCAACACAGAGCAGGGACATTATTGAAATGCTGGTCTGTCCATCACACTATTTTTTGTAACAGTTTTCACAGCAACTATTAACCTTAGGCTTTTGATATTTGGTAGCCATATGCATCTTCAGGTAGGGGTCCATTATGGTGGGATGTGTTTACAGATCTGTCGACCATCTACTTCCTATTTAACAAGCCTACTTACATGTAAATTTTTTCCCCAAAAACGGCCGTAACGGACTTAGAATCTGTTCTTGTTACATTTAGAAATTAAGGAGCCAAAAATGTTACTTTTAATTTGTTTCTAAAATAACTTACTTCTGCTCTGGTTAACCGAATGCTGTGAAATTTACAATAATATTTTATACCATAAAAGGATTTGAGGGTCCCCCTTTTCTTGTTTAGAAATAATAAGGGGCCCTGAAAAAGGGGCAAACATTTCAATTATTTTATTTGTTCCCACAATAATTTTGGTTCTAGTTTCCAATTGACTTATGATCCATATTAGGCCTCAAATGTACAGGGTTCAACATGCTGGTGGTCTTGGCAGGCTTTTTAGCTAGTAAAAATGTAACTTTGCTCTGTAATTTCTAAATGCATATACATGTACATGTGCATGCATGTATTCTTCATTACATCTTAATGTCAACATGACTTAGTAATAGAAATCGTTATAAAAATCTGACACTTCATAATGTTCAAATGACACTAGACAGACCTACACTAGATCTTTGAACTATTGTTGTCAGACAGACAGACAGACAAGACAGACTGAAAATGGAATGACACTGAGGTTTGAGATTTTACAAAGGAAATGAATCATTTCATACTTATGAAAATTTGATTGCTTGCTCATACATGTACATTTTTTGTAATATAACCAAATTTGATTTACTTGAATGTTACAAGATAGGAAAAATCAATTATCTTCTACCAGAGAATTTAGAATGTAAACAACTCCCTCGAGTGTTGTCGTCCATCAAATCTAAATGTCTTTTCCTAGCTTACATTGATATCATCCAATTTTCTAGAGGTTTCTCATTTTGTTGAATTAGCCGCCTCTGAGAAATACATTGTACCATTACACGAACAATAGTAACAACATTTCCCTAGATCTACATAAATTTTGTGGAATGAAGAAAACTGATTTCCCCATGTATAGGCATCTACAAAACTGTGATGATGCACTTTTAAAAAAGGGGTAGAGACTCCAAATTGTGGTATGAAGTTCAATGATGAATTTTTTTAGCAGCCTTTTTCAACTGCTTTCGTTTAATTGATGGTTAAAATTTTTAGGAATCTGTTCCTTCTTTTCCTTGCTCAAAATTTATAAACTCATGGGATTATTACAGTCTGGTTAGAATCTAATAAGTTAAATGTTAAGTTAAATAAACTCAAACACAGGAGCATGATATTAACATGAACTTTTGAAAAACACAATATGACTTACTTTCCACTTCTCTAAATAATACTACAAAAACTAAATAATGAAAATTATTAAGATTCTGGTGCCTATGACTTCAGTAAAATTCTGTCATAGCAAGATAGTTCTAAGGAAACATCCTCACAATACTTGTACAGAAACCTTTTCAATAATGAATGGCCAGTAAATGGATTCTAAGTTTCTAGCATTAAAGGTATAAATGGCTCTAGCATTATTAAATGGAAAAAAAATTCTACAGAAATCAAGGTCAGGGATGTCAGAATTATATGTTCCACTTTCAAGGTAAACCTTGTCAACTTGAATACCAGGTATATTTTAAATTTTCTTGAATATTAAATACATGTACAATTTTTGTACATGTACAATGTACATGAATATTACCAATTCTTAAAAGGAGCATAATACATGTATATTAGTATTTTTGGAACAAGCCATAGCAGGTATTTGATGATTTTAATCGCTAAATTAATTTGATTATAAAGTTTTTATGCAAATTTGATAGTCATTTCATTTTTTTGCAGGCAATTTACAAGATGGTCGGCACTGTGATGAAGATGCCTGAAGATGAATCAACACCTGAGAAACGAACTGAGAAAATATTCCGTCAAATGGATAAGAATGGTGATGCCCAACTATCCTTACAAGAATTCATTGAAGGAGCTAAAAATGATCCGTCAATCGTCAGACTTCTCCAATGTGAACCCAATTCCCAAGGTTGACCCATCTCAATGAAACTCAACTTTTTTTTTCAATTTTTACACTTGACATTTTTTTATTTGTAAACAACAATGAGAATATATGCTATGGTTAATCTTTATATATTGATATATGTTGAACAAATTAATGGATGAAGATTATTGTGATGTACATTTTCCTTCTTTATTGTTAAATTAATTCCTTCTGCTATCATGTAAAAATCAGGATTGTCAAATACTTCGTTTTTTTTTTTTTGTTAGTGTTGTTGTTTATTTCTGTGTATATTAATCACAGAAATAATAATCCTTTATTCTGCTCTTGTTATGCCCAGGTAGTGCTTAGGGCATATACAGTCTGACTTTTTACATTCCCACCCATCATCCACAGTGGGCAAGAGGGCAGTGGCCACCACAAATTTACCATTGTGAAAAGTTTGATAACATGTTAATACACTATTAAAACTTTTGTAGACTATTTTTAAATATATTGCATTTTTGATTATGATAAATTTTTTATAAACTTTGAATGCATTTTTCAAGTTTGTGTCCATCATTGTCCACTTAATGCCCAGGCCAGCTTGACAGATGGGCATGTAAAAAGCAGCTGACTGTATTGTAGAATTTTACCCTACTCTGTTGACCTAGGTTCAGGTTTTTGGTTTAGGTCCTTTATTAACTATATCTATTGACTTAATGTGTGTTATTTTTGTGCTTTGTACAAGATTTACAATAGGGGGAAGGTTGGGCCCAAAAAAGGAATTTAACCCGCCACATTTTATATGTGCCTGTACTAAGCCAGGAATCCTTGTCAAAGCTTTTGTTTGTCCCTATCAACTATCTGTTTTTTGTTCTATGTCCAGAAATGGGTCTTTTGTTGATAATTGTTTGAATCTTATGGATTGTATTTTAGTCTTGGACCAATGCAAGACGGCAAGTAGCGACCTCTGACCATGTTTTCCATTGTGATTTTTTGAATTGCTGTTTGTTTATGTTGGTTGTGTCACGTACACTTATTCCCCATTTCTTTATCGTCTATTTATAACTATATGCATCTAAGATAACTAGGTTCACTTGTTTACCCATGTCTCCACTTGAGTTATTACGTTAAAGTTCAGAGCTCTGGTTAAAGTTTGTTTCATACATGTAGGCCTTTTTCTGGTTTAGGTTATTTAGGGGTTTTAGATCTAGAAAACCTCATACATATACAATCCACAATTTGCATACATTTATAAAACCAAACATTGAATTAAAAAAAGGTAAAATTAACACTCAGGAAGTTCTTTTGATTTCTGTAATGAGAACATGGGGTGCAATTCTTCTTTTCAAAATGTTTTAGAAAAACCTAATGTTACTAAACTTACTATACATTCTATTTAAACATTTTACTAATTATCTCCCCTGAAGTAAGAATTTTAAGAAAAAAATGAATTTCATTTTAAATGTTTATTTTCTATTTATTTAATTAATAAAATAAAATAAAGAACTAAAGTTTACATTTTATGTTTTGACAAGTACTTTTGATTAAAATTCAGTCAAAATATTGAAAAGATGCCAGAAGCAGATGCATATGCTTTAGGGGAAGGGTTGAAGTAAAAAATGGCAGCTATTTGAATTTTTAAAAGTAGATTGAACACCTCTGAGTGACCCCCAATAACACAAAACGTTTAATTTTGATTGAATGTCATGTTGGAGAAATAGAGAGGATTCATGTAGGTTCATGATCTATAAGGTGTGGAAGATAATGGAAAATAACTATGTTTTGTGAAAGTTGTGCCACTTTGAACATGAAATACAAATGACAACAAAGTTCCAGACAATAAATTTATAGCAAAAATATTGAAAATGCCAAATACTATATGATGATGAAGAGCATAGAACAGTAAAACCAAAAATATCAAACTAGGGAACCAAATTATTACTAAGATGATCAACCTTTGTCTGGGGTAGGAAGAGCCTTAGGGTTAAGACAATTTTGAAATTTAAACAGAGATGTATTCTCCATCACAAAAATGTTGGTGATGGAGCGGGCTAACCTCGGGGAATTAAAACTCCACCAGCAGTGCTAACCTTCAAGTGTGTTTGAAATACAAATGACAACAAAGTTCCAGACAATAAATTTTGCTGCGCCTGACGCGCGTTCCGTCTATTTAAGACTCATCAGAGGCGCTCTACCAAAAATATTGAAAAATGAAGTCCATGTATCCATCAGACTTTTGTTTTTATACGACCGCAAATTTTTGCGATCATAGTATGTTATGGCGATGTTGCTGTCATTGTCGTCGTCTGTAGACACTTTTGTTTCCGTGCAAAAACTTTAGGTGTAGTGAACCAATTGTTATAAAATTTTGATATGATGTTTGTAATGACTAAAGGAAGGTTGGTATCGCATTTGGGTTTCTGGCCCCTACCATTTCAGTAAAAAGGGCTAAAATGGGTGTATTGCCAAAAACGTCTGTAGAATGTTAAATTTTCATCCGATTTTGATCATTCTTTTTTAGCTCACCTGGCTTTTGTCGTCTGTCCTTGTCCGTCGTCCGTTAACAATTTAAAAAATCTTCTTCTCTGAAACCACTGAACCAATTTAACTGAAACTTTTCAGGAATGATCTATAACATGTTGGCAACAAAAGATCTTCATTTTAAAATGATTCGATAAAAAAACATGGCCGCTGTTACTAAAAATAGAACATAAGGTAAAATCACTTTAAATTGCTTATAACTCAGCAACCATAACAATTAGAAAAAATCCGAAGGATCTTCTGCTTTTCAGAATTAAAAGCTCTTCAAAAGTCCCTTTGGGTCGAAGTTGACAGATGAACCTTGATAGGGTTATGGCCCTTTTTAGGTCAAAAATAGTTTTTTCATGTTTTTGCCCTATAGAATGAAAACTATTGCAGAAAGAGAAAAGCTGTTTCTTGCTTAAATGTTCAGCTCATTTAGCTCTACAAGAGTCTCCATAGGGTTGAAGTTGTCAGATGACCCATTATAGGGGTTACAGCCCCATATAGGCAAAAAATTGTGTTTTGGCCTATAGAATGAAAACTATTGCATATAGAGAAAAGATGTTGCTTGTTTAAATGTTCAGCTCATTTAAGTCTACAAAAGTCTCCATAGGATCAAAGTTGTCAGATGACCCCTTTTAGGGGTTACAGCCCCTTAAAGGCAAAAATAGTGTTTTTGGCCTATAGAATGAAAACTATTGGAGATAGAGAAAAGCTGTTGCTTACTTAAATGTTCAGCTCATTTAGCTCTACAAAAGTCTCCTAAAGTCAAAGTTGTCAGATGACCCCTTATAGGGGTTACAGCCCCCTAAAGGCGATAAATAGTGTTTTTGGCCTATAGGATGAAAACTATTGCAGAAAGAGAAAAGCTGTTGCTTGCTTAAATGTTCAGCTCATTTAGCTCTACTAAAGTCTCCATAGGGTCTAAGTTGTCAGATAACCCATTATAGGGGTTACAGTCCCTTAAAAGTTGAATAATAGTGTTTTTTGCTTATTTAGAATGGACTGCAGATAGAGAAATGTTTTTTCTTGCAAAATCATTCAGCTCATTGAGCTATACAAAAGTCTTCATAGGGTTGACATCAAGACCAGGTGAGCGATTCAGGCTCCTGGAACCCCTTGTTTACTAGTAATTGTAATCGTCTAAAAATTCTGTCAACAAAATGTAACAACAGTTTTGATCTATCTTGCACGGTTGCATTGCTATAAGGGGTCAAAAAAGGGCAACACCCCAAAAATCGACTTTTTAGGTCACCTGACCCGAAGGGTCATCAATTGGCGTCCGTCGTCGTTAACTTTTCTTTGAAAATTTTCTGTTCCGAAACAACTGAAGGGATTGCTTTGAAACTTTGCACACTTCATCTAATGGATGTCCTCTACCAAGATTGCACAAATTGTGACCGCCGTCCAAACAACATGGCCGCCGTTACTAAAAATAGACCAGGGGGGTCAGACGACTGTTTTTATACGACCGCAAATTTGTATACGACCGCAAATTTTTTGCGATCGTATTATGTTATGGCGATGTCGTTGTCGTTGTCGTTGTCGTTGTCGTCGTCTGTAGACACTTTGGTTTCCGTGCGATAACTTTAGTTGTAGTTAACCAATTGTTATAAAATTTTGATATGATATTTATAACCAATATAGGAAGGTTGGTATTGCATTTGGGGTTTCTGGCCCCTACCGTTTTAGAAAAAAGGGTCAAAAGGGGCTAAAACGGGTGTATTGACAAAACGTCTGTAGAATGTTTAATTTTCATCCGATTTTGACCATTCTTTTTTTATTGTATTCCTCAATAAATTCTGTCAACAAAATGTAACAACACCTTTGATGTATCTTGTACCGTTACATTGCTATAAGGGGTCAAAAAGGGGCCACACCCAAAAAATCTACTTTTTTATTTGTGGTCCGATTTTCAAAATCTTTTTCATTGGAATCCTTGTAAAAATCCCTGGTTGCGTTTTTCAATCAGATTTGCAAGATCTCTTACCGTTTTCGAGAAATTAGGGTTCAAAGGGGCAAAAAACACCAATTTTAAAAGTTTGTCAAGGCAAATAGTTTTATACTTTAAATTAAGTTGTAGTGGGCCAGCCAATTGTTATGAAGTTTAGATATGATGATTATATCCACTAAAGAATTGTTGGTTTTGTATTTGGGGTTTGTGGCCCCTACTGTTTTAGAAAACAAACTGGATACGATTACCTGGATTTACCTGGAAAAGTAACAATAAGAAAAAAGATATTGTTACCTGACGCCGGAAGTCAAAGTAAAATATTAACCGGTCCACGGATGCGGACCTGTTTTTATTAAGTTACAATAAGAAATGTTCTTATTGTTACCCCTCGTTATTGTTACCTTAAAATGTGTTAACTAACAACTGAATTCTTGTTTATCATTTATTGACATGTTTTAAAATTACAAATACCAAAAACGCGGGTATAAACGGTTAAATTTGATATGCTATATATCGATATTTCAAGGAGTAACCTCTCATCAGTAGCATTTAAACCAAAACTTTGGAAGGTCAAAATCCAAAACAGTTGAAAACGAAAAGTACTCAAAACCAAACGTTCGAACAAGGAAGCCAAATCCAGCACCGAGGATATCGACCATGTGCATTACAAGGAAAGAAACCTGGTGTTTTTATCAATTTTGAATTTAACAATCGGAAATTTCAGCGACAATATATTAGAAATTTTATGGTAATTCGTGTCAGACAAGTCTGACTACCAGGCTTGTGATTACCCTCGGGGACCTCTGGTCCACCAGCAGCGGTTATCGCCCAGTGGTTTCAAAATTACAAATACCAAAAACGCGGGTATAAACGGTTAAATTTGATATGCTATATATCGATATTTCAAGGAGTAACCTCTCATCAGTAGCATTTAAACCAAAACTTTGGAAGGTCAAAATCCAAAACAGTTGAAAACGAAAAGTACTCAAAACCAAAACGTTCGAACAAGGAAGCCAAATCCAGCACCGAGGATATCGACCATGTGCATTACAAGGAAAGAAACCTGGTGTTTTTATCAATTTTGAATTTAACAATCGGAAATTTCAGCGACAATATATTAGAAATTTTATGGTAATTCGTGTCAGACAAGTCTGACTACCAGGCTTGTGATTACCCTCGGGGACCTCTGGTCCACCAGCAGCGGTTATCGCCCAGTGGTTTCAAAATTACAAATACCAAAAACGCGGGTATAAACGGTTAAATTTGATATGCTATATATCGATATTTCAAGGAGTAACCTCTCATCAGTAGCATTTAAACCAAAACTTTGGAAGGTCAAAATCCAAAACAGTTGAAAACGAAAAGTACTCAAAACCAAAACGTTCGAACAAGGAAGCCAAATCCAGCACCGAGGATATCGACCATGTGCATTACAAGGAAAGAAACCTGGTGTTTTTATCAATTTTGAATTTAACAATCGGAAATTTCAGCGACGATATATTAGAAATTTTATGGTAATTCGTGTCAGACAAGTCTGACTACCAGGCTTGTGATTACCCTCGGGGACCTCTGGTCCACCAGCAGCGGTTATCGCCCAGTGGTTTCAAAATTACAAATACGAAAAACGCGGGTATAAACGGTTAAATTTGATATGCTATATATCGATATTTCGGCATAATCCCACTTTAGTCCCACCTGGGAGTATGTTTTTAAAATATTGATTTTATGATATTTTAATTTGTTTTCTCGATTTAGGTTATTTTCATGCTTAATGAATGGTTTTATTAAAAACTTATACAACCATTGCTGTTTTTTTTTTTTATAGAAAAGTGTCTTATATATTAATCCTGTTTTAGTCCCACCCCTATGGAAAAAAACAGTACTTTTATATAGAAGGTGGGACTAAAACAGGATTAATATATAAGCGTTTTTAATAGAAAAGTGTCTTATATATTAATCCTGTTTTAGTCCCACCCCTATGGAAAAAACAGTACTTTTATATAGGAGGTGGGACTAAAACAGGATTAATATATAAGCGTTTTTTAATAGAAAAGTGTCTTATATATTAATCCTGTTTTAGTCCCACCCCTATGGAAAAAAACAGTACTTTTATATAGGAGGTGGGACTAAAACAGGATTAATATATAAGCGTTTTTTAATAGAAAAGTGTCTTATATATTAATCCTGTTTTAGTCTCACCCCTATGGAAAAAACAGTACTTTTATATAGAAGGTGGGACTAAAACAGAATTAATATATATGCGTTTTTATAGAAAAGTGTCTTATATATTAATCCTGTTTTAGTCCCACCCCTATGGAAAAAACAGTACTTTTATATAGGAGGTGGGACTAAAACAGGATTAATATATAAGCGTTTTTAAATAGAAAAGTGTCTTATATATTAATCCTGTTTTAGTCCCACCCCTATGGAAAAAACAGTACTTTTATATAGAAGGTGGGACTAAAACAGGATTAATATATATGCGTTTTTATAGAAAAGTATAATACACTTTGTTTCAATTCTTAAATAACGCCATGAAAAGGGTTTTCTTTTGGGGATAATGCCTTCAGCAAAAAGGGGCTTGGAATGTTTTGGGGGTACGCAAAAAAAGATGGAAAATGTCTGACTTTAACATTGACCTTGACATTGACTTTAACAGTTGACATTTACGTTGCTTTTATGAAACGACTTTGACCTTGACCTTGACCTATATTTAATGTTTCTTTGTAAGGCTCTTTTTCATATCTGAAGCTTGAACTTTTACCTCGACTTCGACCTTGACTTCCATAGTTTAATGTCACACAGCTTTGAAGAAATGACTAACTTTGACCTTGACCTATATTTAATGTATTACTTTCACGCTTTATCTGTATTCTTGACTAACTTTGACCTTGACCTTGACCAATATTTAATGTTTCTTTGTAAGGTTCTTTTCATATCTGAAGCTTGAACTTTTACCTCTACTTCGACCTTGACTTCCATAGTTTAATGTCACACAGCTTTTAAGAAATGACTAACTTTGACCTTGACCTTGACCTATATTTAATGTTCTACTCTCACGCTTTATCTGTATTCTTGACTAACCTTGACCTATATTTAATGTTCTACTTTCATGCTTTCTCTATATGTTTCAAGTGTTTATTTTGACTCTTAAATATTCAAGGACGGAATAAAGAGCATTGATAAAACCTATATACTTTTAATGCTTTCTAATATATTGTAGGACGGAATAAACAGCATTGATATCTCCTGTACATGTATACAGTTTATTCAGTGTTATATATTCTAGGACGAAATAAAGAACATTCATATCTCCTGCATACAGTCTATTCCTAAATACAGTTTATTCCGTCTAATATATTCTAGGATGGAATAAAGAGCATTGATATCTCCTATATACAGTTTATTCCGTCTAATATATTCTAGGACGGAATAAAGAGCATTGATATGTCCTGTATACAGGTTATTCCGTCTAATATATTCTAGGATGGAATAAAGAGCATTGATATCTCCTATATACAGTTTATTCCGTCTAATATATTCTAGGACGGAATAAAGAGCATTGATATCTCCTGTATACAGTTTATTCCTTCTTATATATTCTAGGACGGAATAAAGAGCATTAATATCTCCTATATACAGTTTATTCCGTCTAATATATTCTAGAACGGAATAAAGAGCATTGATATGTCCTGTATACAGTTTATTCCGTCTAATATATTCTAGGACGGAATAAAGAGCATTGATATCTCCTATATACAGTTTATTCCGTCTAATATATTCTAGGACGGAATAAAGAGCATTGATATCTCCTGTGAACAGTTTATTCCTTTTAATATATTCTAGGACGGAATAAAGAGCATTGATATCTCCTATATACAGTTTATTCCGTCTTATATATTCTAGGACGGAATAAAGATCATTGATATCTCCTATATACAGTTTATTCCGTCTTATATATTCTAGGACGGAATAAAGAGCATTGATATCTCCTGTGTACAGTTTATTCCGTCTAATATATTCTAGGACGGAATAAAGAGCATTGATATCTCCTATATACAGTTTATTCCGTCTTATATATTCTAGGACGGAATAAAGAGCATTGATATCTCCTATATACAGTTTATTCCGTCTAATATATTCTAGGACGGAATAAAGAGCATTCATATCTCCTATATACAGTTTATTCCGTTTAATAAATTGTAAGACCGTTGTAAAGAATAAAGATCATTGATATCTCCTATATACAGTTTATAATTTCTAATATATTCTAGGACGGAATAAAGAGCATTGATATCTCCTGTATACAGTTTACTCCTAAATACAGTTCATTCCGTCTATTTATTGGTAGGTATGAATAACCGATATGGACCAACTTAAGTCCCACCTATTGAATGGTAGGCATGAATAACTGTTATGGACCAACTTAAGTCCTACCAACTGAATGGTAGGTATAAATACTGTTATGGACCAATTTCAGTCCCACCTATTGAATGGTAAGTATAAAAACTGTTATGGACCAACTTAAGTCCCATCTATTGAATGGTAGGTATGAATAACCGTTATGGACCAACATAGGGCCCATCTATTGAATGGTATGTATGAATTACTGTTATGGACCAACTTAAGTCCCACCTATTGAATGGTATGTATGAAAACTGTTATGGTCCAACTTAAGTCCCACCTATTGAATAGTAAGTATAATTAACCGTTATGGACCAACTTAAGTCCCACCTATTGAACGGTAGGTATAAATACTGTTATGGACCAACTTAAGTCCCACCTTTTGAATGGTAGGTATGAATAACCGTAATGGCCCTACTTAAGTCTCACCTATTAGAGATTTCTCAACTTCATACGGTTGCTTTCGTACAACGAAAGGGGAGCGGTTATTGGTCATGTTGTCAAATTAAGATGAAAACAAGCTTATTGTGCACAAGTTTCCCGTAGTAAAGCTAGAATTAAAATATATTCTTAGTTTTGAATTGATTTTTCTTTTTATATTTTTCAAAAATGTGTTTTTAAATAGAATATGAACTCAAATTTTTGTTTGGTCTTTAGTTAGTCCAACGAATCGTTCTTTGAAAGTAACCGTTGAGTAACGGTTGTTTTACGTACCGCCGTGACAAGTGAACCTTTCTCAGGGATAATTGCTCTAAGATAACATTTTTTAAAATTTTAATCCCCCTAGCGGCCAGGTAAAATTTAAAAAATAAAGACATTTCCAAGAACTAATTTGAAGGGGGGGACTTTTTTTAAAGAAATATTTTTGCGCAGTGCGCCAAAAATATTAATCAATAATAATATAAATGCTGGATGTCCGTACGCGTGTGTGGTCCGTAACATTTTTTTACGTTTTCAGGTCTGTCGCCTTCATAGATTAACCGGGGCAACTTAGATTTTTTTTTGCACTCGGCAGGGGACCCAAATTCCGTTCTTGTTCAATTAGCAGAAATTCTTCTTTATAATATTTTTTCTTCAACGCTCTAACCGTTTAAATCGTTTTCTTTACTTCTGGTTTTCTCAAAATATTTTTCCTACAAACTAAAATTTATAATGAGAAACAATACAACCCCTCATTTCTCCTTTTCAAGTTTAATGGTTGGCACTTTTTTTTATAATAATATTTACTATACATTTTACTCAGATTCAAATGCATCTCAATTTTGTATAGTGTTGGGGAATTCACTTTATCTGTGCACTAAAGCGGTCACAAAGACGAACAAATGTCTATGTCGAGCTAACTGAATTTAGCTCTTTTTCTTTATGATACTGTTGTCTAATATAGATAAATTAACGAATTCGTATTCAAAATTTCATTTAACCCTTTACAGTCTTAGTCGGCTCAGAAAACATGAAGTGGGTATAACTCAATGACATTATGCTAAAGCTGTTAACCAAATTGAAAATTAATCCTAACACAAGACGCAGAGGATATAAGTTACAAAAATTTTGAACAAACAGATACGAGACAGACGGATGGACGAAGGACAAGTAATTGGGAATAATTCCCCCTTTTTTAGAAGTGGGGGTATAATAATACTTTTCTATGATGATGATAAATTTCATAGAAGAGTAACTAAAGAAAAAAATCTAATCGGCTGTTTTTATAGCAGGGCTGTTGAAAAAAAAACCAAATATTTATTAAGTCAAAAATTAAATGTTACAATCAATTAACCCTAATGCACATTATTATATCCCCGACTGAAACTTAAGGGGGTATTTTATTGAAGGGGTGTTCGTCTGTCCTTCCATTAAATCTCAGGGTACCCATTTAATATTAACAACTCCTCCTAAACTTTCTAATAGAATTTCATAAAAAATAGACAATCCTGCATGACAAACTGAAAATGTTCACTCATACCTATTTTAATTTGTTATGGGTGGCGGATGGGGGACAGGGAAATCATTTGCTCCAAGCTGCTCACAGGGTAATCATTTGTGCCAAGCTGCTCACAGGTTTCTACTTTTAGGTGATTTTTGAGGAGTTGAAGGTGTTTCGAATTTAAATACTATATATTGCTAAAAGACAAGTATAAAATATCAATAACTGTTAAATCAAAGGGTTTTAAACACATGTAGTTATAATTTTGAATTTTATTCCATAATTTGTTTTTTTTATGTACATTATTACAATGTTCCATTTTTGCAATTTTAATGAAAAAAATATATATATTTAAAATTTTATTGAACTTGAAATTTGAAGATAGTATTTACAGTTACAAAGGCCATACAGGATAGATACTAGTAGTTAAATAAAGGTTTATAATCGAGTTATCGACATACATGAACATGGTTCATCAATAATTTCTCCCGAAAACGTGTTACGGTAATGATACGTAGCAACCGTGCCTGATACGTAGCAAGTCGAGAAATCTCTATTGAATGGTAGGTATGAATAACCGTTATGGACCACCTTAAGGCCCACCTATTGAATGGTAGGTATAAATACTGTTATGGACCAATTTCAGTCCCACCTATTGAATGGTAAGTATAAATACTGTTATGGACCAACTTAAGTCCCATCTATTGAATGGTAGGTAAGAATAAACGTTATGGACCAACATAGGGCCCATCTATTGAATGGTAGGTATGAATTACCGTTATGGACCAACTTAAGTCCCACCTATTGAATGGTATGTATGAATACTGTTATGGTCCAACTTAAGTCCCACCTATTGAATATTAAGTATGAATAACCGTTATGGACCAACTTAAGTCCCACCTATTGAACGTTGGTATAAATACTTAAGTCCCACCTATTGAATAGTAAGTATGAATAACCGTTATGGACCAACTTAAGTCCCACCTATTGAACAGTAGGTATAAATACTGTTATGCACCAACTTAAGTCCCACCTTTTGAATGGTAGGTATGAATAACCGTAATGGCCCTACTTAAGTCTCACCTATTGAATGGTAGGTATGAATAACTGTTATGGACCAACTTAAGGCCCACCTATTGATTGGTAGCTATGAATGACCGTTATGGCCCTACTTAAGCCCCACCTATTGAATGGTAGATATAAATACTGTTATGGACCAACTCAAGTCCCACTTATTGAATGGTAGGTATGAATGACCGTTATGGACCAACTTAAGTCCCACCTATTGAATGGTATGTATGAATACTGTTATGGTCCAACTTAAGTCCCACCTAATGAATGGTAGGTATGAATAACCGTTATGGACCAACTTAAGGCCCACCTATTGAATGGTAGGTATGAATTACCGTTATGGACCAAATTAGGTCCCACCTATGGAATGGTAGGTATGAATAACCGTTATGGACCAACTTAAGGCCCACCTATTGTTTTAAGTGTTTATTTTGACTCTAATATATTCTAGGACGGAATAAAGAGCATTGATATCACCTATATATTATTAATGCTTTCTAATATATTGTAGGACGGAATAAACAGCATTGATATCTCCTGTACATGTATACAGTTTATTCAGTGTAATATATTCTAGGACAAAATAAAGAACATTCATATCTCCTGTATACAGTCTATTCCTGAATACAGTTTATTCCGTCTAATATATTCTAGGACGGAATAAAGAGCATTGATATCTCCTATATACAGTTTATTCCGTCTAATATATTCTAGGACGGAATAAAGAGCATTGATATGTCCTGTATACAGTTTATTCCGTCTAATATATTCTAGGACGGAATAAAGAGCATTGATATCTCCTATATACAGTTTATTCCGTCTAATATATTCTAGGACGGAATAAAGAGCATTGTTATCTCCTGTATACAGTTTATTCCGTCTAATATTTTCTAGGACGGAATAAAGAGCATTGGTATCTCCTATATACAGTTTATTCCTTCTAATATTTTCTAGGACGGAATAAAGAGCATTGATATCTCCTATATACAGTTTATTCCGTCTAATATATTCTAGGACGGAATAAAGAGCATTGATATGTCCAGTATACAGTTTATTCCGTCTAATATATTCTAGGACGGAATAAAGAGCATTGATATCTCCTGTGTACAGTTTATTCCTTTTAATATATTCTAGGACGGAATAAAGAGCATTAATATCTCCTATATACAGTTTATTCCGTCTTATATATTCTAGGACGGAATAAAGAGCATTGATATCTCCTATATACAGTTTATTCCGTCTAATATATTCTAGGACGGAATAAAGAGCATTGATATCTCCTGTTTACTGTTTATTTCTTCTAATATATTTAAGGATGGAATAAAGAGCATTCATATCTCCTATATACAGTTTATCCCGTTTAATAAATTGTAAGACCATTGTAAAGAATAAAGATCAATGATATCTCCTATATACAGTTAATAATTTCTAATATATTCTAGGACGAAATAAAGAGCATTTATATCTCCTGTATACAGTTAACTCCTAAATACAGTTTATTCCGTCTATTGATTGGTAGGTATGAATAACCGATATGGACCAACTTAAGTCCCACTTATTGAATGGTAGGCATGAATAACTGTTATGGACCAACTTAAGTCCTACCTATTGAATGGTAGGTATAAATACTGTTATGGACCAATTTCAGTCCAACCTATTGAATGGTAAGTATAAATACTGTTATGGACCAACTTAAGTCCCATCTATTGAATGGTAGGTATGAATAACCGTTATGGACCAACATAGGGCCCATCTATTGAATGGTAGGTATGAATTACCGTTATGGACCAACTTAAGTCCCACCTATTGAATGGTATGTATGAATACTGTTATGGTCCAACTTAAGTCCCACCTATTGAATAGTAAGTATAATTAACCGTTATGGACCAACTTAAGTCCCACCTAATAGAGATTTCTCGACTTGCTACGTATCAGGCACTGTTGCTACGTATCATAACCGTAACACGTTTTCGGGAGAAATTATTGATGAACCAATGTTCATGCATTTTGATAACTCGATTATAAACCTTTATTTAACTACTAGTATCTATCCTGTATGGCCTTTGTAACTGTAAATACTATCTTCTCAAATTTCAAGTTCAATAAAATTTTAAATATATATTTTTTTCATTAAAATTTCAAAAGTGGAACATTGTAATAATGTACATGAAATAAACAAATTAGGGAATACAATTCAAAACTATAGCTACATGTGTTCAAAACCCTTTGATTTAACAGTTATTGATATTTTGATACTTGTCTTTTAGCATTATATAGTATTTAAATTCGAAACACCTTCAACTTAAAAAATCACTTAAAACTAGAAACCTGTGAGAATCTAGGCACAAATGATTTTCCTATCCCCCATCCGCCACCAAAATTAAAATAGGAAGGATAGAACATTTTCAGTTTGTCATGTAGGATTGTGTAATTTTTTTTATGAAATTCTATCAGAAAGTTTAGGAGGAGTTGTTAATATTAAATGGGTACCCTGTTATTTAATGGAAGGACAGACGAACACCCCTTCAATAGAATACCCCCTTAATTTTCCGTCGGGTATATAATAATGTGCATTAGGGTTAACTGATTGTTACATTTAATTTTTGACTTAATAAATATTTGTTTTTTTTTAACAGCCCTGCTATAAAAACAGCCGATTAGATTTTGTCTTTAGTTAGTCTTCTATGAAATTTATCATCATTATAGAAAAGTATTATTATACCCCCACTTCTAAAAAAGGGGGAAACATTCCCAATTACTTGTCTTTCGTCCATCCGTCTGTCTCTATCTGCTGTACAAAATGTTTGTAACTTATATCCTCTGCGTCTTGTGTTAAGATTAATTTTCAATTTGGTTAACAGCTTTAGCATAATGTCATTGAGTTATACCCACTTCATGTTTTCCGAGCCGACTAAGGCTGAAAAGGGTTAAATGAAATTTTGAATACGAATTCGTTAATTTATCTATATTAGACAACAATATCATAAAGAAGAAGAGCTAAGTTTAGTAAGCTCGACATAGACATTTGTGACCGCTTTAGTGCACAGATAAAGTTAATTCCCCTAACACTATACAAAGTTGAGATGCATTTGAATCTGAGTAAAATGTATAGTTAATATTATTATAAAAAAGTGCCAACCATTAAACTTGAAAAGGAGAAAGGAGGGTTTGTATTGTTTCTCATTATAAATTTTAGTTTGTAGGAAAAATATTTTGAGAAAACCAGAAGTAAAGAAAAAGATTTAAACGGTTAGAGCGTTGAAGAAAAAATATTATAAAGAAGAATTTCTGCTAATTGAACAAGAACGGAATTTGGGTCCCCTGCCGAGTGCAAAAAAAATCTAAGTTGGCTCGGTTAACGTATGAAGGCGACAGACCTGAAAACGTATTCTACCATATGCGACCCCTGTCTGCAAATAAATGATACATTTATCTGATGCAAAAAAAAAATGTTGCGGACCACACACACGTACGGACATCCAGCATTTATATTATAATATCAATATTTTTGGCGTACTGCGCAAAAATGATTCTGAAAAAAAAAAATCGATTCCCCCCACTTCGAATTAGTTCTTGGTAATTACTTTATTTTTCAAATTTTACCTGGCCGCTGGGGGGATTAAAATTTTTAAAAAGGTAATATTGGAGCTAATCCCTGAGAAAGGTTCACTTGTCACTGCGGTACGTAACACAACCGTTGCTCAACAGTTACTTTTCAAAGAACGATTCGTTGGACTAACTAAAGACCAAACAAAAATTTGAGTTCATATTCTATTTAAAAACACATTTTTGAAAAATATAAAAAGAAAAATCAATTCAAAACTAAAAATATATTTTAATTCTAGCTTTACTACGGGAAACCTGTGCACAATAAGGTTGTTTTCATCTTAATTTGACTGCATGACCAATAATTGCTCCCCTTTCGTTGTACGAAAGCAACCGTATGAAGTTGAGAAATCTCCATTGAACGGTAGGTATAAATACTGTTATTGACCAACTTAAGTCCCACCTTTTGAATGGTAGGTATGAATAACCGTAATGGCCCTACTTAAGTCTCACCTATTGAATGGTAGGTATGAATAACCGTTATGGACCAACTTAAGGCCCACCTATTGAATGGTAGGTATAAATACTGTTATGGACCAATTTCAGTCCCACCTATTGAATGGTAAGTATAAATACTGCTATGGACCAACTTAAGTCCCATCTATTGAATGGTAGGTAAGAATAACCGTTATGGACCAACAAAGGGCCCATCTATTGAATGGTAGGTATGAATTACCGTTATGGACCAACTTAAGTCCCACCTAGTAGAGATTTCTCAACTTCATACGGTTGCTTTCGTACAACGAAAGGGGAGCAGTTATTGGTCATGCAGTCAAATTAAGATGAAAACAAGCTTATTGTGCACAAGTTTCCCGTAGTAAAGCTAGAATTAAAATATATTTTTAGTTTTGAATTGTTTTTTCGTTTTATATTTTTCAAAAATATGTTTTTAAATAAAATATGAACTCAAATTTTGTTTGGTCTTTAGTTAGTCTAACGAATCGTTCTTTGAAAAGTAACCGTTGAGTAACGGTTGTGTTACGTACCGCAGTGACAAGTGAACCTTTCTCAGGGATTAGCTCTAAAATGACCTTTTTTAAAATTTTAATCCCCCTAGCGGCCAGGTAAAATTTGAAAAATAAAGTCCTTACCAAGAACTAATTTGAAGGGGGGGACATCGATTTTTTTTGTCAGAATTATTTTTGCGCAGTGCGCCAAAAATATTGATAATAATAATATAAATGCTGGATGTCCATACGTGTGTGTTGTCCGTAACATTTTTTTTTTTGCATCAGATAAATGTATCATGTATTTGCAGACAGGGATCTCATATGGTGGTCTGTCGACTATATACGTTAATCGAGCCAACTTAGAATTTTTTTTTGCACTCGGCAGGGGACCCAAATTCCGTTCTTGTTCAATTAGCTGAAATTCTTCTTTATGATATTTTTTCATCAACGCTCTAACCGTTTAAATCTTTTTCTTTACTTCTGGTTTTCTCAAAATATTTTTCCTACAGACTAAAATTTATAATGAGAAACAATACAATCCTCCTTTCTCCTTTTCAAGTTTAATGGTTGGCACTTTTTTATAATGATATTAACTATACATTTTACTCAGATTCAAATGCATCTCAACTTTGTATAGTGTTGGGCAATTCACTTTATCTGTGCACTAAAGCGGTCACAAAGACGAACAAATGTCTATGTCGAGCTTACTGAACTTAGCTCTTCTTCTTTATGATACTGTTGTCTAATGTAGATAAATTAAGGAATTCGTATTCAAAATTTCATTTAACCCTTTACAGTCTTAGTCGGCTCGGAAAACATGAAGTGGGTATAACTCAATGACATTATGCTAAAGCTGTTAACCAAATTGAAAATTAATCCTCACACAAGACGTAGAGAATATAAGTTACAAAAATTTTGAACAAACAGATAGAGACAGACGGATGGACGAAGGACAAGTAATTGGGAATATTTCCCCCTTTTTTAGAAGTGGGGGTATAATAATACTTTTCTATGATAATGATAAATTTCATAGAAGAGTAACTAAAGAAAAAATCTAATCGGCTGTTTTTATAGCGGGCTGTTAAAAAAAAACAAATATGTATTAAGTCAAAAATTAAATGTAACAATCAATTAACCCTAATGCACATTATTATATCCCGACTGAAAATTAATGGGGTATTTTATTGAAGGGGTGTTCGTCTGTTCTTCCATTAAATCTCAGGGTACCCATTTAATATCAACAACTCCTCCTAAACTTTCTAAAAGAATTTCATAAAAAATTACATAATCCTACATGAAAAACTGAAAATGTTCACTCCTACCTATTTTAAACTTTGTTATGGGTGGCGGATGGGGGACAGGGAAATCATTTGTGCCAAGCTGCTCACAGGTTTCTAGTTTTAGGTTATTATTGAGGAGTTGAAGATGTTTCGAATTTAAATACTATATAATGCTAAAAGACAAGTATAAAAATATCAATAACTGTTAAATCAAAGGGTTTTAAACACGTGTAGTTATAGTTTTGAATTTTATTCCCTAATTTGTTTATTTCATGTACATTATTACAATGTTCCATTTTTGGAATTTTAATGAAAAAAATATATATATTTGAAATTTTATTAAACTTGAAATTTGAAAATAGTATTTACAGTTACAAAGGCCATGTATTATACAGGATAGATACTTGTAGTTAAATAAAGGTTTATAATCGAGTTATCGACATACATGAACATTGGTTCATCAATAATTTCTCCCGAAAACGTTTTACGGTTATGATACGTAGCAACCGTGCCTGATACGTAGCAAGTCGAGAAATCTCTAGTGAATGGTATGTATAAATACTGTTATGGTTCAACTTAAGTCCCACCTATTGAATAGTAAGTATGAATAACCGTTATGGACCAACTTAAGTCCCACCTATTGAACGGTAGGTATAAATACTGTTATGCACCAACTTAAGTCCCACCTTTTGAATGGTAGGTATGAATACCCGTAATGGCCCTACTTAAGTCTCACCTATTGAATGGTAGGTATGAATAACCGTTATGGCCCTACTTAAGCCCCACCTATTGAATGGTAGATATAAATACTGTTATGGACCAACTCAAGTCCCACTTATTGAATGGTAGGTATGAATGACCGTTATGGACCAACTTAAGACCCACCTATTGAATGGTATGTATGAATACTGTTATGGTCCAACTTAAGTCCCACCTATTGAATAGTAGGTATGAGTAACCGTTATTGACCAACATAGGGCCCACCTATTGAATGGTAGGTATGAATTACCGATATGGACCAACTTAAGTCCCACCTATCGAATGGTATTTATAAATGCTGTTATGGACCAACTTAAGTACCACCTATTGAATAGTAGGTATGAATAACCGTTATGGACCAACTTAAGTCCCACTTATTGAACGTAGGTATAAATACTGTTATTGACCAACTTAAGTCCCACCTTTTGAATGGTAGGTATGAATAACCGCTTTGGCCCTACTTACGCCCCACCTATTGATTGGTAGGTATGAATAACCGTTATGGACCAACTTTATGCCCACCTATTGAATGGTAGGTATGAATTACTGTATGTAGGAGATATCAATGCTTTTTATTCCGTCCTAGAATATATAAGATTGAATGAACTGTATATAGGAGATATCAATGCTCTTAATTCTGTCCTAGAATATATTAAAAGGAATAAACTGTACACATGAGATATCAATGCTCTTTATTCCGTCCTAGAATATATTAGACGGAATAAACTGTATACAGGATTTATCAATGCTCTTTATTCCGTCCTAGAATATATTAGACGGAATAAACTGTATATAGGAGATATCAATGCTCTTTATTCCGTCCTAGAATATATAAGACGGAATAAACTGTATATAGGAGATATCAATGCTCTTAATTCTGTCCTAGAATATATTAAAAGGAATAAACTGTACACATGAGATATCAATGCTCTTTATTCCGTCCTAGAATATATTAGACGGAATAAACTGTATACAGGATTTATCAATGCTCTTTATTCCGTCCTAGAATATATTAGACGGAATAAACTGTAAACAGGAGATATCAATGCTCTTTATTCCGTCCTAGAATATATTAGACGGAATAAACTGTACACAGGAGATATCAATGTTTTTTATTCCATCCTAGAATATATTAGACGGAATAAACTGTATACAGGACATATCAATGCTCTTTATTCCGTCCTAGAATATATTAGACGGAATAAACTGTATATAGGAGATATCAATGCTCTTTATTCCGTCCTAGAATATATTAGAAGGAATAAACTGTATACAGGAGATATCAATGCTCTTTATTCCGTCCTAGAATATATTAGACGGAATAAACTGTATATAGGAGATATCATTGCTCTTTATTCCGTCCTAGAATATATTAGACGGAATAAACTGTATTTAGGAATAGACTGTATACAGGAGATATGAATGTTCTTTATTTCGTCCTAGAATATATTACACTGAATAAACTGTATACATGTACAGGAGATATCAATGCTGTTTATTCCGTCCTACAATATATTAGAAAGCATTAAAAGTATATAGGAGATATCAATGCTCTTTATTCCGTCCTAGAATATATTAGAGTCAAAATAAACACTTGAAACATATAGAGAAAGCGTGAAAGTAGAACATTAAATATAGGTCAAGGTCAAAGTTAGTCATTTTTTAAAAGCTGTGTGACATTAAACTATGGAAGTCAAGGTCGAAGTCGAGGTAAAAGTTCAAGCTTCAGATATGAAAAGAACCTTACAAAGAAACATTAAATATAGGTCAAGGTCAAGGTCAAAGTTAGTCAAGAATACCGATAAAGCGTGAAAGTAGAACATTAAATATAGGTCAAGGTCAAAGTTAGTCATTTCTTCAAAGCTGTGAGACATTAAACTATGGAAGTCAAGGTCGAAGTCGAGGTAAAAGTTCAAGCTTCAGATATAATAAAGAGCCTTACAAAGAAACATTAAATATAGGTCAAGGTCAAGGTCAAGGTCAAAGTCGTTTCATAAAAGCAACGTAAATGTCAACTGTTAAAGTCAAGGTCAAGGTCAATGTTAAAGTCATACATTTTCCTTCTTTTTTTGCGTACCCCCAAAACATTCCAAGCCCCTTTTTGCTGAAGGCATTATCCCCAAAAGAAAACCCTTTTCATGGCGTTATTTTAGAATGATTGAAACAAAGTGTATTATACTTTTCTATAAAAACGCATATATATTAATCCTGTTTTAGTCCCACCTTCTATATAAAAGTACTGTTTTTTCCATAGGGGTGGGACTAAAACAGGATTAATATATAAGACACTTTTCTATTAAAAACGCTTATATATTAATCCTGTTTTAGTCCCACCTCCTATATAAAAGCAGTACTTTTATATAGGAGGTGGGACTAAAACAGGATTAATATATAAGACACTATTCTATTAAAAACGCTTATATATTAATCCTGTTTTAGTCCCACCTCCTATATCAAAGTACTGTTTTTTCCATAGGGGTGGGACTAAAACAGGATTAATATATAAGACACTTTTCTGTTAAAAAACGCTTATATATTAATCCTGTTTTAGTCCCACCTCTTTTATAAAAGTACTGTTTTTTCCATAGGGGTGGGACTAAAACAGGATAAATATATATGACACTTTTCTATTAAAAACGCTTATATATTAATCCTGTTTTAGTCCCACCTCCTATGTAAAAGTACTGTTTTTTCCATAGGGGTGGGACTAAAACAGGATTAATATATAAGACACTTTTCTATTAAAAAACGCTTATATATTAATCCTGTTTTAGTCCCACCTCCTATATAAAAGTACTGTTTTTTCCATAGGGGTGGGACTAAAACAGGATTAATATATAAGACACTTTTCTATTAAAAACGCTTATATATTAATCCTGTTTTAGTCCCACCTTCTATATAAAAGTACTGTTTTTTCCATAGGGGTGGGACTAAAACAGGATTAATATATAAGACACTTTTCTATGAAAAAACCGCATATACATATAAGATCCTTCATAAAAAACATAATCAACGTGTCATACGTTTCACACCACTTCCTTAAATTTTAGGCAGAAAATATAGTAATTCATGTATTTCTGGTAGATCCAACATTAGGCACAAAAATATAGCAATTCATGCATTTTTTTGTGCAATCCGGTTTAGTCCCACCTGGGATTAAAGTAGGATTATGCCGATATTTCAAGGAGTAACCTCTCATCAGTAGCATTTAAACCAAAACTTTGGAAGGTCAAAATCCAAAACAGTTGAAAACGAAAAGTACTCAAAACCAAAACGTTCGAACAAGGAAGCCAAATCCAGCACCGAGGATATCGACCTGATAATACACATGATACAGTCACATGAAAACAATAATAAAATTTGAATGCAAGTTATTTAATTTTTGTTTACATTTCCTACACATCCAGTAGGTTGCTTTATGTGGATTTTAAGTCCGACACATGACAGATGATACCAATTCAGGCAACCATCACAAACAATGGAGCCTCGAATATGGACATCATCTGAACAAACCAAGCAATTCCACTGGGCATCTTCACGCTACAGTGTCATATTTTCATTTTTTTCTTTGATATAGAAGTAAATTTTCTTCCGCCATGTATGCAAGTGTGTTCTTTGCTTTTGACTTCTGTGCCAGTCTTTGAGTTTTCTAATTTACTCGAACTTCTTTTATAAAGTTTAACAAATTTGGTTTTTTTATACAAATTTAACTTCTCTTCAAGTTCGATAAGTGAATTATTTTTTCTTCAATTGAAAAAAATCACCACCAGCATCTCGGAAGCCATTTTGATATAATGTGAGCTATTTTTTTACCTAGGGCCGAAGTCAAAACATATCAAATAATTTAACTTGGGGCGATATTAAAGAAAAGACGGTGTTCATTATGGATTTCATGACCACAGTTCAAGTCACCGGTGATTTGAATAAATAATTGTTTATTTCAAGTTTTCAAATACAAAAACATTATATATATAGAAATGTACATATTGTTGATAATTTTCTGAAATACAAGAATATTCATACTCATATAATCAGGTAACAATAACTCCAGGTAACAAAAAGAAAAAAAAACTTATTGTTACTTAAAACAGTTCCGCGTCCGTTACAAGGTTTTCCGTTAGTCCGTCCTTCTGGTGTCAGGTAACAATAATTTTTTTCTTATTGTTACTTTTCCGGGTAACACTATCCAGTGCCGTTATAAGGGCCAAAGGGGCTTAAACGGGTGTATTGACAAAACTGTTGTAGAATGTTTATTATTCATTCAATTTTGAAAATTCTTTTTTTGTTGAAGTGCTCATAAAATTCTGTCTACTAAATGTGTCAATGATTTTGATATGTATTCACCATTACATTGCTACAGGGGGCTAAAGACAGGCCACGCCCATAAAATCAACTTTTTAGCTCACCTGGACGAGCTTTTACCATCACTTGGGGTCCGTCGTCGTCGTCGTCTGTCGTCGTCTGTAAACAATTTTTCAAACGTTAACTTGTCCGACACCATATGTCCAATTGCAACCAAACTTGGTATAGTTGTTTAGTGGCATTATGTGTACAAAACTGTCGTTCGGATTTTTGATTCGTAAAAAAACATGGCCGCCATGGCTAAAGATAGAACAGGGGGGTCAAATAACTCAAAAACGGTCACAGATATCAAAATTCTGGCATAGGGTAAAAGTGATCAGCACCTCAAGATCTACCTGCCCAGAAATTTTCAAAAAGATCCAGCAACCAATGTAGGAGGTATTGCCCTTTTTCTGTTTTTTTTTCTTCAAAATTTTGCACTTATTTAGCCCTATATCTTGAAAACTATACAAGATGTTTTAAAAATTCAAATTGCATATGATTAAGCACATCAAGATCTACATTTCATGTAATTAGGTCAAAGCTGTAGAACCATTTCTTTTAGGAGTTATGGCCCTTAAAGCGTCAGAATTTACCATTTTTCATTACTTTTCCCCTGAATTTCAAAGATTAACTTGTCTGACACCATACATCCAACTTCAACCAAACTTGGCACAGTTGTTTAATAGCATTAATGCTACAATTCTATCGTTCGGATTTTTGATTCGTAAAAAAATATGGCCTCCATGGCTTAAAATAGAACATAGGGGTCAAATTACAGTTTTTTGCAAATAACTCAAAAACGGTAACAGATATCAAAATTCTGATGGGAGACAAAAGTGATTAGCATCTCCAGATCTACGTGCTCTGAAATTTTCAAGAAGATCCAACAAAAGACATAGGAGTTATTGCCCTTTTTCTGGAATTTTTTCAAAATTTTTCACTTATTTAGCCCTATATCTTGAAAACTATACAAGATATTTCAAAAATTCAAATTGCATATGATTAAGCACATCAAGATTTACAATTCATGTAATTAGGTCAAAGCTGTAGAACCATTTCTTTTAGGAGTTATGACCCTTAAAGCGTCAATATTCACCATTGTTCATTACTTTTCCCCTGACTTGTCTGAAACGGTAAGACCAACTGCATATTAACATGGCACACTGTTTGATAGCTTATATGCTACAACTCTATCGTTCATATTTTTGATTCATAAAAAAACATGGCCACCATGGCTAAAAATAGAACATAGGGACAAATTTCATTTTTTTGCTAATAACTCAAAACTGGTTTCAGATATCAAAATTGTGCAAGAATCAAAAGTGATCAGCATATTAAGATCTACCTGTCCTGAAATTTCGGAAAAGATCTGACTGCTGATGTGGGAGTTATTGTTCTTTTCCCTAATTTTTGCCAAATTTGCACTTATTAAGCCCAATATCTTGAAAACTAACCAAGATATTTCATAAATTTAAATCGCATATGGTTATACACAATAATATCTACAAATATATGTATCTGTGTAGTTCAGGTGAGCGATTCAGGCTCTTGCATTGGGAGCCTCTTGTTTAATTTGGGTCCGATTTTCAAAATCTTTTTTTCATTAGATTCCTTGTGAAAATCCCTACCTTATTTTTAAACGGGATTTGCAATATCTTTTACTGTTTTTGAGAAATTAGGGGTCAAAGGGCCAAAATTGTAAATTATTACATGTATATAAATAAGGCTTTTTGTATTAGGTGTTGATGTAAATATATATGTGTCAAAAATGCATTTTTTAGTCCAACACAGGATGCATGTGTCAAAAAGCTTTGTAAGTCCACCATGGGCTTCATGTGACCAAAGCAATGGACTATCCATATTAGGCCTCCAACGTACAGGGTTAAACTTGTTGCGGTCGTATCATGCTGCGCTCGGCGTAGCTTTTTATTGGCTTATAAATCAAAATATATAAGTGAGAGATGAAATCTGATGCCATGTTGCTGCTTCAGCATCTAAAGCTCTACTTAAATCTCCATTGAATCTAAGTTGTCAGATGAACCCTTATAGGAGTTACGGCCCCTAAAAGGTGAAAAATAGCATTTTTCATGATTTTGGCTTATAGAATGAAAACTATTACAGATAGAGAAAAGTTGTTGCTTGCTTAAATGTTCAGCTCATTTAGCTCTACAAAAGTCTCCATAGGGTCGAAGTTGTCAGTTTACCCCTTATAGGGGTTACAGCCCCTAAAATAACGTTTTTTCATGTTTGTATGCCCCATCTTCGACAGAAGAGGGGCATATAGTGTTCGGGTCCGTTCGTCCGTCCGTTCGGATGTCCGTCCCAAACCCCATATTTACTGACAAATGCCACACCAATCATATTGGTGTGGTAGGTGCATCTAGTGATGATAAGAACATTGCATGCTTCGGATGCTGGATGTGACCTATATTTTTGGCATGAATGACCACTAATAGAAGAATGGATGAAGACCATTCCTTTTTTACTGACATGTGCCACATCAACTATATTGGTATGGTAGGTGCACCTAGTGATGCTTAGCACAATGCATGCTTCGGATGCTGGCAGTGACATATTTTCCGCATGAATGACCACTTATAGAAGAATGGTTAAGTTAAAGTCCACTCCTTCTGACTGACAAGTGCATTAATAGCAACCATGTTGATGCTTTAGTGATTGTGGAAAAAAAGCAATGTTGCGAGATGGGGCATTATGTCTTTTGGACATATTCTTGTTGGCCTATGGAATGAAAACTATAACAGATAGAGAGAAGCTGTTGCTTGCTTAAATGTTCAGCTAATAAAGCTCTACAAAAGTCTCCATATGATCGAAGTTATCAGATGACCTCTTATAGGGGTAACGGCCCCTAAAATGATGTTTTTTTATGACTTTGGCCTATAGAAAGAAAACTAGAGTATTACAGATAGAGAAAAGTTGTTGTTTGCTTGAATGTTCAGCTCATTTAGCTCTACAAAAGTCTCCATAGGATAGAAGTTATCAGATAACTTCTTATAGGGGTAACGGCCCCCTAAAATGACATTTTTTTCATGTGTTTGGCCTATTTGGCCTATAGAATGAAAACTATAGGAGATGGAGAAAAGCTGTTACTTGCCTAAATGTTCGGTTCATTTAGCTCCAGAAAAGTCTAAATAGGGCCTATATTATTAGGGTTGACATCAAGACCAGGTGAGCGATTCAGGCTCCTGGGAGCTTCTTGTTTAATTGTGGTCCGATTTTCTAATCTTTTTTTTCATTAGAATCCTTAAAAAATCCCTGTCTGCATTTTTCAATCAGATTTGCATTAACTCCTTCTGTTTAAGAGAATTTAGGGGTCAAAGGTGTCTAAAACGGCAATTATGAAAAATTTAGTTGTAGTGGGCTGATCAATTGTTACGTTGATTTAAAATGATGCTTCTAACCATTAGAGAACGTTTCCTCATGCATTAAGGGATTGTGGCCCCTTCGGATTCAGGGAAAAAGGGACCAAAGGGATAAAATGGATGTTAAAAAACACTGTTGTAGAACATTTATTTTTCATACGTTTTGTTCATTTTATTTTATTGACGTATTCCTCAATGAATTATGTAAGGTAAATGTTGCTACAATTTTGAAGTGCACAGTTACGTTGCTACAAGGGGTCAAAAAGGGCCACACCTAAAAAATCGACTTTTTCATTTGTGGTCCGATTTTCAAAATATATTTTTTCATTGGAATTCTTGTAAAAAATCCTGCATGCATTTTTCAATCATATTTGCAGTTTCTTGTACCATTTCGAGGAAATAGGGAGTCAAAGGGACCAAAAGTCCCTAATGAGTTTTCCATGAAAGTAGGTATAAATGTATAAAAACATTAAGTATACATTGAAAGTCAACCAAAGAATGCATGTGTCAAAAAACTTTATGAGTCCACCATGGGCTGCATGTGTCCAAGGCATTTGGCAATCCATATTGGGCCGCAAATTTACAGGGTTCAACATGTTGCGGTCGTATCATGCTTCGCTCGGCGTAGCTTTTTATTAACTTTAGAATTATGGCTTGGTAGCCCACAACTAAATTTTAAGTAACCAACAGTTTTGTTCTTCACAAAAAGGATGAAAATTCTAGTAGCCCACAGGAAATTTTACGGGCCATTGCCCCGTGGGCGAGTGCTTATCTCAAAACCTGTTTTTAAGCGCTCTCATGCCTACAATTCTTAATGGATATTTATGAAATTTATATCACTTATTAGTACCTTTGGATAAGTATGATATGAGTACCATATGACTATTTTTCTGGTGTGGAAGTTGTGCCTCTTTTAGCTTTATGACTTTTTTCGCGTATTGGAGGAGGACACAGGAATTCCGTTCTTGTTTAACTTAGTAGGTGTATGTACAAAAATGTAGATACTGCACAACATTTAGTTGTGCATTTTACCAGAAAATTTGATCCTCAAATTTTTGTGGGAGTTTATTAACCTTTTTGAACTGAAAACTTTCCAGAAAGTCCTAATTAATTATGGTTTCTGCTCAAAACCTCTGAAAATACTTAACTTTCGATGAAACTTGGTATGCACAAATATGTAGCTACTACATCACAATTACAATTTCCAGGAAAATTGATCTTCAAAGTTTGGCTTTTTTTTTACTTTAGAAAATCCTAATCATGGTTTCGGCTCAACCCCGCTGAACTACTGAACCAAACTCATTAAAACTTAATGAAACTTGGTATGTAGCTATTTCACCATATGTAGTTGTTTGTATGACCATTAAATTTAGATCCTCAAATTTTATACTTGCTTGTAAGAGAAGGGCCTTGCTCGTCTGTCTTTCTGTTCGGAAAAATTTCTCAGCTTCTATTGAAGCGACTGCATGATCAGGTGTACCATGCTTCCTCTTTTCAGGTCAGTCGCCATCTACTTCTTGTTTTCCGAGTCGACTTAGACTTTTTAAGGGTGGAAAATAGGAAATTTGCATGTCCCATTATGAAAGTAGGGGGCAAATAGTGTATGCATGGTCCGTTTGTCCGTCTGTCTCAAATCAGGTTAACCTACAAGTTGAATTTAGTTTACCATGAAGGAAGTTTGGTATCACCATGAAGCTTTGTACATGTACACTTATACATCAGGGTATTAACAAACAAAAACCATCATAGAATTTTACCTGTTTCATCAATTTCTTGGTTGATTGATCACATAAAAAAGAGGGATTTTGAAATTGAACCCGACATTGATCATAAGCATAGCTGTACCTGTACAATTTCCGAGACAAAAAGACCCTGTTGGTGATATGATGCACACTATTTTTAGAAGAATTTTAAATAAACGGGTAGCTATAAATTAGTGCACTCACACGCTAGAAAATATGCATTGCATCAAAATGAAAATCATTAAGAAGTTACGTAGGCTGAAAATTACAGGAATCAACCAAAGAAACACAACTCAAAAGTATAATTGTTGAAAATCAGTAAGTTACAAAAATTGATGACTGTAACTGCAATAACTTAGAAGAAGGGCGTTCATGGTTACATAAATTGACAGTTTCTTTATTACTTGAACATTTTAAGAACTAACTGTAATAATTTTGTGGTTTATTGAACAATAAACTAAATATTTCATGGTGCATTTTGCAAATAATATATATCAATACAAATAATTTTTCCTAAATACTATAAATTTTATTCCAATAAGTCTTCTGTTGAGATGCATGCCAGCTTGCTCAGCTGTCTTTGAACGAATTTTCAAAATCTTATGAAACCACCACGGAAACGACGTCCAATAGATGCTTTTTGTGTATTTTTAAATGCCTGTACTGGTCTTTCTTGAGGTATGGGCAAATTCTGTGATGCAATTACGGGAGGTAAAAAAGTACAATATCTCATAAGAATTTAACATTACAGAAGCAGCGAAGATAGTTTATTGTATTAAAATAAGTTATTAGTTTTAGTCTCTTTAAGATAAAACAGAACTTTTGATATTTAATGCCTGTTATTGAAAACAGAAAAAAGTGCTCGAGCTGAAAGATATTAAACAGAAGAAAAAGCTATTGAGAAATGACAACAAAAAAAACCATAGAAAAATTAAGGTTATTGAGTCTTTTGACAAGTAAATATACTATAATTCATAACTAACTATTAGTAACTAAAGTCAATCCTTAAATAAAAGAATTAATACTGCCTTGTCTGTCCCTGTCTTCATGATCATATAACTGGTGAAAGACTGGTGTCTTAACGTAATGGTTGAATCAGACAGGGAGGGCACGATTAGCAATCTTTCATTAGTCGAGGCAGAATAACCATCATCTTTTGCAGAAATGCCACCTGATTGAACGGCCTCTGGAGTAGGATATCTTGTGGTTTTCAGCATTGGTGAGTACATTCTCATGATCTTTTCTCTTTGAATTTGTCTGAACCTTTCTTCTTGTGGTCTTCTGGTTGGTGTTAGCACCCGAGGAACTAAAACGAACGTCAAATTAATATCGAATGACAAATAAACTTTGGTTTGATATTCATTCGATATTCATTTGATATCCACAAAGCATATCTAGACTGGAAACGAATGTCAAATGAATATCAAACGAAATTAATCTTTGGTTTGATATTCATTTGATATATTCACATTAAAAATTTACAGTGGAAACGAATGTCAAAAGAATAACAAACAAAAGGAAACCTTGGTTTGATATTCATTTGATATTCACAAAAAAACTAGATCTAAAACGAACGTCAAATGAAAATCGAACGTTAATAAACTTTTGGTTTGGTTTGATATTCATTCGATATTCATTTGATATTCACATACATTCAATCCTACGAATGTCAAATGATATCGAACTTAAAAAAATACCGTTTGATATTCATTTTGATATTTATTATATGTTTATTCTAAGAAAAAAAAAAGATAAATGAATATCGAATGAATATCAAACGGTAAAATATACCGTTTGATATACACTTCGATATCTTAAAAAAATTAATATCGAACATCGAATATCAGTCTCACTTTATTTAGCTGGTCAAACTTAAGGATTTAGTCAGATTTAACAGTGTACTTTAAAATCATTAGTTTGTGCATTTATTAATTTATCTATTAAACAAATTTATGAAATTTTATTATCTAAATATATTTGTAAATTTATAATAATAATGAAAAAAGAGTTTATGAAGTCTTCTTAATCAGTTATGCACAAAGAAACAAAGAAAGATTAACGCAATTCTACTATGAAACAAGGAATTATATATATATATATATATGAAACAATTAGAAAAGTGTCTCCCTATGTTCTCCAATAGGCATCATCCATAAAAGATTTAAAAACAAAGAAAATATATGTTAGTACATTTAACAAATAAAAATTGTAGAAGAACATTTTTTTCAGTATGAGACATCAATTATTGAACAAATGAGTAGGTGTACACATGTTTGTTAAAAAAAGGTAGAAATACCATACATGATATCTATTTCCATTGCATAATTGCTATGATTGTACATGTCGAGTTACAATTACAAGTCATTTAATATAGAGGAAAATACTTTTCAAACAATCTATTAAGCATGTACATTTGTACAAGTAATCATACCATATTCTTATTTTTAAAACCTGGTTATCTTTACTTAGAAAATGTGGTCTAAGCGAAGTAAAAAGATTTCTTTTAAAACTTTTTACATCAATAGCATGTCAATATTGAACTTATTTATTAAAAAAGAATCCAAAAGTTACATGTGCATATAATACATTGTATCAGTCAGTATATTTGGCATTACTTTTTAAATGTATACTAATATAAAAGGTTTAAAACCTAAAGCCATTCTTAGAAGTCTGATATTTATTTCAGGGTTGTCATCTTGGTTGCGGT
This sequence comes from Arcuatula senhousia, assembly GCA_963971305.1. Classification (NCBI taxonomy): domain Eukaryota; kingdom Metazoa; phylum Mollusca; class Bivalvia; order Mytilida; family Mytilidae; genus Arcuatula; species Arcuatula senhousia. Next base: position 49,421,259 of record OZ020303.1, on the reverse strand, counting down.
TGTTTCCATAGTTACTTCCGAATTCATTTCTATCTACAAGCGCATCATAACCATGCTGGTGATTCCTATGAAAGAACATCGTCCTCTTTGTCATTGCATAGTTTTTGGCATACGAATCAAATAAATAATTGTAACTTTCAGTGTGCTGACTTTGGATTAAGAATTTGTTTGAGATTTAAGCGTGCAATCCAATGCCACCATCTTTGCTCAGATGAATTCCATCACTGGAGTGAATTCGACGTACATTTGTGTGCACCTAAGTCATTACACATCTCTCTAATGATTATGTTGCATTCAATGCGTTTGTTCTCATATTCACGACTTTGCCAGTTATTTCTGTAGAAGCGGGGCAGAATTTCACGATTAATAATAATGTTACTCTCTGGGTTTTGCCTGCGAGTTTTAATAACAAGATTTTCCATATGTTTTGCGACGCAGCCCGGTTCACTTAATTCCAAGTCATTTGAGCCTACTTGGAACAAAAAGTTATTTGCTTTTGGATCTTTATTTAATGAATTATTATTTTAATTAAGTCTGAAGCACCATCTAAAGTTTTATCTCTTAGAACTGCATGTTATGTTGACTTTTCTAAATTTTCTAAACTTTCTTTTTTGCAGGTCCTTAACTAGGGAGGATCCTATGATATGGAGCTGGTTTTATTTTGAGCTCTTCTGTTTTGTACTTCCCCATCATTTTGTAGTGGATTTTCGGTTTAATGGAAGGAATTTCGCACCTCATTTTGATTGTCTCTATTTCTGTTGCTTTGTGTAGATTCAGGGGTGACAAGTTTGTCCCGGACATATTCACATATTTGTTCAACCGTGTTTAGTCGTTTTGTCAATGCATTTGTTACATCTGAGTCATCTTTGTCTTTGTTTGAGACATGTCTTTTAATTGATTCAAGTTCTGTTCCATAATTATGCAAAGTATTCTCAATTTTTGAGAGTCTGGAGTTGAGACTTGTTAATACTTTTGTGTATTCTGTTGTACTAGATTTGTCTTTTTCAGAAAGTTTAAAGTTCATATTGGAGATTGCATTACTGATCTCTTCAATTTTCGTATCACATTCAGTTTTATAGCTCACAATTTTTTTTCAAGTGAATGAAAAGTTTGCAATAAAGTACTTTTGTTGATACACACATCCTCTTGTATTGTTCCTGCATTTTTCTTGTATATTAACCGAATATAGTTATTAGCATGGCACATGGAAGTAATTATTGTTGTTACATGCCAGTGCAAATAGCTTGCTAGAAAGGTATGAAAATCAGTAAATTTCAGTGCGTTGATTTCGGAGATACGATGAAACAACAACAAAGACACATTAAATATCTCAACTAGAATCAAAGCAAACTCCTCCTCAGACGCCCTGGAAGCCGGTGCCTGGAAGGGTAGCAGGTTCTGCTTGTTGCAAAACACTTGTTGTGTTGCCAACAACCATATATCCGGTAAATGACGACATTATAAGCACGCGTCTGTGCTCAATCACCCAAGAGGTTGAAATTTCATATATGTCTACATGACGATGAATTTTGTCAAAATATATCTTGAATGAAGACAACAACCAAGGAGCAACATAACCCTGTTTTATCAATGTATTTCTGTTCTAAAATAACCTACGCTGGCGCTAACAGAATGTTGGGCTTTGCTTTGAAAGTGAAAGCCTTTCTAGACAAAGATTGATAAAAAAAAAATAGTGCATGTAAACCGACGACTAGAAAACCTTGCACCCAGTAACACTTAAATTTATGAATAAGAACTATTTTTGTTGTAGAATATTGACATTTTTATCCATTTATCAAGTCAAAATTAGAATTAAGAAAGTTTCCCACACATTATCGGAAGTCCACACAAACTTAACAGATATGTACATAATTAATGCTTTTTAACCATCTTAATGTGTTGTATAATCATGTTCTTGTCACCTTCTCCAATTATTTCAAAATTTATGTCCAACGACATTTATCGCGATATTTGTTTTCGGTTATATCTGACAGATTTAGCATTCTTGATTCTACAATCATTCCGAAACCTCATCGTGCCCACATCAATTCGCTAATTGAAGACTTTTTTTCTAGCAGTTGCAATAGTTTCAGGATGCTTCCTCTTCAGTTAAGTAAAACGTTGTTATTCTCATGTGCTCTTATCAATAGGACCTGTATGTAATCACCAATACAACTCGTTCTTTATAATGTGCTTGCAATGTACAATTCCAAACGTCCTAGAAGAGTAGACAAAACAAGAATATAATAAACCAAAAAAGGCTTATCTTGTATACAGCAATTTGAACTGAGATAGTGAAACAGCAGTTCTGAGGGATTATCTAAGGTTCATGGCTGCATTTCGAACGAAGTGGCTGATATTTTACCTTTATTTCAGCCTCAGCACAGCTTAACTACATGTTGAAATAAGATGATTCGCCAATCAGGTTATCCTATGTTACAGGATAACCTATTTCTCTATTCATTTTCTTTTCATTTAATAAAACAGAAAATACCTCTAAATAGCCTTTCGTATGAATATGTGAGTAAAATAACAAGGAGACTAAAATTGCCACATATTCGAAAGTTATGTAAAAGAATTCCTCAGGTGCTTGTATCATGACGACTACGTGTTATTCTTTTCTTTGCAGATTTTTTAGTCTATAAACCTGTGGATAAGATAAAAAGTAAAATATCAGCAATTTTATTCGAAGTTTAAAAATGAGCCTCCATCTAAATTACGAGCGTTATTGACAGGGGCGTTGGTATTACAATACTTTGTTTCTATTAACCTTGTTGTATGTTTCAAGCTCCTAAAATATTCGGTCTCGTACAGTTAAAAAACAGGTCGGCGAAGAGAGAAACACAGGTTGTAATGTGTCAACAGGAATAGATGCCAAGTTGTGGAAAAACTCTCATTTAAAAGCGACAAGAAAGTTTTTATAAGGTAAATCAAGCATTACCTTTCGAATTTGATTCATTGTATTTATTAAATCTAAGAATCTCGTAGACTTTCTTTATTTGTGTAAAATGCCTTTTTGTTTGGTTTTTTCAAGTTTAAGACAATCAAGATTTTCTTAAATTCAAACTTTGGACATGGATATATCAATTTCCTCATAGGTTTAATAACGAATTTTAAGGTTACGATGGCTTGCACTTAATAACTTGTGTGAATAAGTTCTATTTGCGTTCTTGGAATTTCGAAATAATAATCCATTTATCAAATTTGAATTAGGAAACATCGTATTGATGTCTCGGAAGTTAAAAACAGCACAGGAGTGATTCATTAATTTTCAAAACACCCTTTGTTTTATCTGATCTCACAAAACTTATATATTCTTGTTACCTTATAAAATTAATTCATAATTTAATTAATGCTCATGTAATTAACTGTCAGAATTCATAACGTTATTATATAAGTTGTGTCAAACAGAACAACCAAACCAATGATAACAGAAATAGACTCAACCCTTTCATTCAGTTCTAATATATTACATGTTCTGAACAAAGATCTGTACACTTATTAGAGGTCCAGTTAATATAAGGGAAAGCGCGTGACAAGATGTTCATGAAATGAATACCAAGTAGCCCTGCAGTCGTTCATCACTCCGGAAGCAATTACTGGAACGGTACATAGAATGAAAATTGTCAAAATATGTACAGCCCTATTAGCTGTTCTTGGTCTTTGGGCTTTTCCAACAACCAAGGCTCAGGGACAAAATGGTGGTAAAATGACACAAAATTTTATTAACAAAATTCTAAAAACACACAATGATTTCCGGAGAGCAGAAGGAGCCACTAACATGAAACAACTGGTAAGTTCAAATTTTTATTAATTAGTGTTTTATGAACATGTATAATTAATTATGATTGTTAAGGACAAAAACGTTGTCACGTAATGTCTTATGTAAACCATAGTACCAGACAGCTTTTCTGGGCAATTAAAATAAAAGTATACTAATTAATAGAAATAAAAATGTTTTAAAGTATGCTGTGCTTAACATAATGACAGGCTTAAACAAATGTTGTTTTATTGATCATATCAAAATGGTTGACTAATAGAAATATAAGTTCACTTGATTGATTGCTGCTTGTAGTCATTTTTCCAGTTTACTGTTGTAATTGTGTATAATCTTAAAAATCACAAAATAGTGTCATTTTAGTGGATCAAAACCAGGAAAAGCACAACAAAAAGACTGGTTTTATCCTAAACAATTCTGATATAGAATAGCCAATCCTGTAATTTTACTGCCAAAATCAAATTCTTCACAGGGTTCTCTCGCCTCTTTAATCGCCAAAAGTTGATAAGTAGTATAGTCTTGTCGCTGAGATTTAGAGCTCGGGACTCGACAAAATAATGCGAAGGTTTGTCGATAACACAAAACAAACGACAAATTTGCTCTTTCCAAAATAAGTATATAATTTTTAAACTTTATTCATAAATAAATGATCATTTACCATTTTAAAAAAAAAATGAGCACAAGACAAAAACATTTACTAGTACCTTGATTTTTTTAATTATAAACACTGGTTCTTCATTATTATTATGCATATTTCAACAGAGATGGAGTAAGGCGTTACAAAACGATGCACAAGCATGGGCTGATAAATGTCGTTATATGCATGCTTATGGGAAATGGGGAGAGAATTTATTCAAAGCAGAATCCCCACTTCCTGATGATGTACTGATTGAGAGGGCACTTAGTGAATGGTACTATGAAAAGATGTCTTGGAAGTTCACACCAGATTGTAATGAAGCTTGTCACTATACACAGGTTTGTCTAATAATACAAAAAGATAATTTAAGCAAAACACCTTTAAGCATTGAACAGCAACTGCTCCTTTAGCAAATGAATTAAGATTTCAAATGGGATAATGTGGAATCAAAACATATATTTCAGACTACAGGTTTACATTTAAGAATGACCAAGTTGAAAAACAATCCATTATCGTTATTGACTAACGGCGTTTCAATATTCCATCTCTACAAGTTCACAAAATATGCAAATCTTGGGACTCGTCGAGACCATACGACTATGATTTGAAGTCTTTTTGTCAAAAACTTCATTGCGTCAACTAATTTAGTGACATTTCTTTACATATGACATCTCTTGACACAATTAAATTCGATATTCCAGTACTGATCTAGTACGACCTAGATTAAAAAAATACGTGACAAATGTATTTTTCTTTTTCATCAGATAAAATCGTTTTTAATTTAAGGTATAACTCAAAATTATGTAAACTTGCCCATCAAACATCATTGTACCTTCAATAAAGTTTTAAAATTGTTATGATGACACGTAAACCTGTCTACCAGTTCAGACTTTCTGTTTTGTAAATTATGAAATGAATAGCCTAATAAATCTTTTAGGTTGTTTGGTCTGAATCAGAAGAAATAGGATGTGCGTTCAAGAGATGTCCAACTCTTTTCATGAGAGAAGAATTCATACTGAGTGGATGGATGCTAGTCTGCTACTACAGTCCACAGTAAGTTCACTGATAAAACTTCCACCTCCAGGCACAAGAAGTCAAATGGATAGGCCCATATATAAGTGCTCAGCTTGTTCAATCAACTCATATATATAGCACCCATTAACCTGACCGTCTCTTTAGGACGCTTTGTCCAATAAACGACTGCAATGTGTGCCCAAAAAAGTAAAGTGGGGGTAGCATTGTCCTTTTGGCATTCTGACCAGATTGTCATCCATTCATACAGAGACTATCTGACAGTAAACCCTAGTTGTGAACCGTGTAAGGGAAATGCTCATTTCACTAGTGTTAAGGAGCACTGCTTCGGGCATATATATGAATAGAAGCCGTGGTCCTTAATTGTGATAATACCCATCTCTAGTTTTTTCTAGTAGCAATTTCACTTATAATTGTGCCCTTTAGCTTTTTGTCTCCGTTTGAAACTAAAGATAGACGAATATAATATCTACATAACACATAAACTGCAGTTACTAAATGGTCATATATTTTAATTTACCCTTATTATGTTAAACTTTTCTGCGTGTAGTTATCACATGGACTGCCCATATGCTCTTCATGGTCTTAGTAAATTCATCATTTGTCGTCAATAAATAGCTTTTGATAAGCAAACCGCGTGTCTTAAAATTTTAAAGAAAGTTTTTGTTCTTTATTGCTAACACTGAGACTATATGTAATGCTGGATGATGACCAGCTTTGTAGATACGAAACCTAGCGTTGTAAAAATATTGTTTAATGTAAAAATATTCAAATGCCCTTTATGACCTACTAACATTATAATAAAGTATTTTCAGTAATGTGTGTTTAGCTTTCTTTTTTTAATATTAAAGGGGAAATATCATAGGAAAGATGCCCTATACACCAGGAAAAGCATGCCAGGCTTGTGATCCCGGTTACAGGTGCGACAGAGCGTTGTGTGCCAGTAAGTATCAGTTTGACAAAAAACCCATTTAAAGAAATTTAAGTTGTACCTTTACTCTAAACCAATTATCATCTCTAACGTTCATGAAGCATGGCATGAAAAATATAGATTTTCAAAATTTGTCTTTTCACTTATACTCGCTGTCAAAAAGCCTAAAAGGGGTACAATTAGTCTAATAATTCTTATAAACTATTGAGAAGGCTGTAAACTTTTATTAATTATTCTAGTCTTAAAACAACTTTCAAAGGCTACAAGATTTGTAAAAGATGATTCTTTATGTTTGTTTTTTTAGAAGACATAGCTATAAAGCCATATAAACCTGTTGCTAGAACCAAGCCCCCAGTGTTCAGTAAGTAAATGTCTAAATCAATAATATTGAGAAATAAAGCCAGAATATCGTAAACAAATATGAAAAAAATACTTCAAGCTAAAAACGCGAGACAAGAATGTTGAAAGAAGCAGAGGTACCAATGGGGTATCCGAATGTCAAAAGTCCGAAAGAGCAGAGACTAAACCAGTAAACACAAACAAGAACGGGACAAAAACAGACAACACGTAAAACATGGAAACACAAAACAACTGAATATCAATCAACAACGCGAACTCCAGTCGAAACAAGAGTGAACTCAGGTGCTCCGGAAGAGTAAGCAGTTCCTGCTTGCTATAGCACACCCGTCGCGTTGCCAATAGTCCATTCAGCGTGTCAAATCCAGTAAAGGAAGACAAAACAACACCCTATGACAAACCAACATCTGCACTCATCTGAGAGATCGAAATCCCATATTTGTCTATAAGTGCATGATGTCTTCCGTAAAATTTCTTGAGTGAAGACAGCAACCGAGGAGCAACATAACCCTGTGTGAGCAATTTTTGCGTCAGACGTGTCGCTCTGCTAAGGAAATCGATGTAAGTCCCGCACGCTCTGGAGTAACGAATCAATTGAGATACGTAAACTCCATAAGTTGAAGCACTATATAAGTAATACAGGTATAAAAAGCGGAACATATCAATGCTCCAAATACCTCACTTGTTTTTATTAGCATTTTGTACGAGTGTCTGTTCATGTCTAAAAAATGATATTTCTACTATCACGATGCTTTTTTCATCATAAAACAAAGATCATGGTAATGATAAAAATAATCATTTTGTATTTCAAAAAGCATCATGTCATCATAATGGAAGATTTAAGCATCGTTATAGTTTTAATTTCTATTCAGATGCTTTTGATTTTCATCACGATGCTTTTGTATGGCGTGCATCTTTTTGATTTTGAATTCAACCATGGCTCTACAAATGCCATCAAAATGCTTTTTACTCTTCTATGTTTATGTTTTTGACTTCAACCATGATGCTACCATGCTTCAAACTTGCATTTTGTGAAGCTTTCCTCTTTCATCACTTAAAATTATATTATTCACTATCATCACTATACATTGAAATTCATCATGGTGCTTTCCCTTCTATCTTTTTAAGTTCCACCATGATCTTTTGATTTCTATCATGATACTTTTGACTTCCATTGTGATATACTTTTGATTTAATTTCCATAATGATAGCTTTGACCTCAATCACGACGATTTGACTTCTTACATGACAGTTTTGACTCCTTGAATTCCATCTGGATTCATTTGAATTCCATCATGATAATTTTGAATATCATCATGATACTTTTGACTTTTTTCATGATACTTTTGACTTCCATTCCGATACATCTTACTTTTGACTTCCATCGTGATACTTTTGATTTCCAAAATGATACTTTTGACTTCCATTGTGCTATGTTTTTCTTTCATCGTGACACTCTAGACTTTTATGATACGTTTGACCTTTTTAAATTCCATTGTGATGCTTTAACTTTCATACTTATATCGAACAGCTTTTGCAAGCATCACAACGGCTTTAACTTGCATTATTAAACTTCTTATTAGTATTGTAATACTTTTGAGAGCATCGTGATATTTGTAAAACATTCAGGGTTAAATATTGTAAGTATCATGATAGAAATATTGTTGTTGTTTTTTTACGCGAACGGTTGCACATAGTCTTTTTAATCCATTCAAGCTTAGTAAAATGTTAAAAAAAAACAAAAACAAAAACAACATTTATATTGAAAATTACAGTGACCTTTCGTATCTATCAGAGACCGGTAAATTATCAGATACTCGGTTTTGTTTCTGGTGTAAAATGGGTTTTGAAACACCTGTAAGGTGATATTTGTTTTCGGATGTCTTTAAAGGTGGTTCAGCATGTTAAGAGGAATAAGCAAAATCCATCAGATTTCAGATTTTTCTAAAACTTTGTAGAGTTTTAAGAAAATAACTTTAAAAAAAAATTGGAAGTCATGGATATTTCTGCAGATTTTTGTCCCTGTAAAATTCATGAAGTAAAGTCTTGTTGTGGAAAACTGTCATATAGCATATTTCAAATCACACTGTGGACTGAGAATCCATCAGATTTTTGTTTTATTTCACAAATAAGAAGGAAAATCTACCATTATCTTTAAAATAAAAAACAATCGGAAAAAAAACTTTAGGTCAACCTTCCTATCTTCAGAAAACTTATTTTTCCTATACTTTTCTGATTAAAAAAAGTCACATCTTTCTCGGCATTATCTCCCCTGAAAATGATTTTTTTTTAAAGAAAAAGCTTATTTTCTTTTTATATGTTTATCTATTTCGTTCATTTATTGAATAAAGAAAGTTTTTACATATTTTAATTATATAAAAAAGTCATTTAAATAGAAATACTGCGTAAGAAGTTGCAATATGCCCGAAAAAGACGCTCGGTTAAGTCATTCAACTTATCTTTTTATGCTGAAAATGCTAAAACATCTCTATTGAAGGTGCATCGTCCCATTTAAAGCATCCACCACCAAAATCAAATCCACAGATTCATACTCAACCAAGAAACCACCATCCACCACTAAATCACAATCAGGCCCCGGTACACCATCAACCACCACCGCCCGCCACACGTCATCAGCCTGCACAGCCAGGACATCACCAACAGCCACTGTATCAGCCAAACCAACCACGACAACACCGACCTCCGCAGCAAAACCAGCCTCACCACAGACCGCAAGTCTTCAACCAAACATCAATTCACGCTCGTCAACCCACATTCCGTCCACGATATCATCAACCACAACCCCAGCAACATTCATTTGTTAATCCTCACCGACAGCAACAACAGCCACATCAACCAATAGCAAGTATGACATTTTATAAAGGCTTGTAATTAGGATATTTAGCACATTTAAAAAAAAAAAGGTGTGTTAGGTTTCATTGTATTAAACAGGTGACTGGTACATTTATTCAGCACTATTCCAATAAAATTTTTGCTTGTTTTATATGTAAAAATAATATAAAAAAAGTTTAAAAGTTTTTATTTGTGAATGTTCTTTATCTCCATGTTCATTTACAAATTAATACTATAAATATAGAAGATAGTGAGATGCGGAATAAGGGTACATGACACAATCTATAATGACAATTTAAAAAAAATCCAGAATGGAAAACAGCCAGCAGCCTTCAATGTGACCAGTGGTCGCTGCTCGCTGTTTTCCAATTGGCCCTGGATTGAAAATTTACTACAATTGATTCAAGCCCAATCCGACAGTGCAATGAAAGACCCTCTTCTTGACAAAAAATCCCCCAATTTTTGACGAAATACAAACATAAGCTTTGATAAGGTTTCCTGGCTTAGGACAGGCACATTTAAAATGTGTCGGAATTAAACTAGTTTTTTGGACCCCAACCTTCCCCTATTGATAATCAATAAGAACTTTGTTTTTTTTTTGAAAAAGTACAAGGTATGTGAACATTTTGTTTCTTACAGGTAGGACAAAACAAACAGGGGCTAAGTCACAAGTGCAGTATTTCTCCGGAAAGATCCTTTCAGGTATATTTGTTTCTTAGTTCAAGTAAGACAATTAGAAGTATGCGACTTTGATAAATAGTTCTCAATTCTATTAAACAGGGTAAAGAAAATTGGAGATTGCAATTGTCCTGACTTCAAAGTAATGAATTTGACTAACCAAGTTTAATTGCCCTTAACATTTATCCTTCCACTGCAACCTTATCATTAAAACAAATACAATGCAATCCAGAAGTTTACATTCCCGCTCAAGTTTTTCCAATTTTTCTTATATCGAAAACGGCTAAATGTTTTCTATTTTTCATTTTTCAATTTTCTACTTTTCCCCATTTTTTTTTTTACCTATTCAAAATATTCTACTTTTTATTACCTAACTCCGAAAAATTTCAGGCTCAGACAACCTTACCATAGCAACTTTAAAAAGAAGACATCTAAAGGGCGGTGCATTAATTGCTTTTGTGTCAATTACTATTTCTTTTGCGCCAAAAATATATTTCATTAGTGCCACAATATTGGAGCCTAGGATGGTGTAGTGGTTACAACCTCTGTTCTTTTAGCTAGGCGCATACGCCGTAGATGTCTCAAATGTTGTGAGTTCGATCATCGCTGAGGGCACTCAAAAATCAAAATCTGTTTGTCAGATGATTTTCAGGGTTGAAATTACAGTAACATTGTTTGATTATATTCTAGACATTCATTAGTGCCACAAATTATACTTCATTTGCGCCTCTTCGTAATTGTTTTATTTGCGCCAATAATACAAGTGAAGTACCGACATTTTAAAATTTTATTTAGTAATAAGCTTTCCATTATAAGCAAAATCAAACTACAAATTTATAAAAGTTTAAACACAATCATGACAATATCTGCATTTAAAGAAATATTTAAAAACAAGACGAAATGCTCTTTCGTGAAAATATCAAACTGAAAGAGCACAGAAGAACAGTAAAACCCCTCAGATCTGTTTTCGCACAAAGGTCGTTAGCATTACCCAGGTTCATTTCTGATAAAATTATGTCCATCTTTATAACAACTTTACAAACAAGGACTTTATTTTATTTGAGAAATGGGTTTGAACTCCCTGAAAAAAAAGAGCTGACATATAACTCTAAATTTAAATTTTAATAACTGTAATCTAAGAATAGCGCAAGTGAAAGATTTTTCAGTTGCGCAAATGAAAGATTTTTTGGTGGCGCAAATGAAATATGGCATATCCTAAAAAATGGGGCAAAAGCAATACGCCCCTTAAGAGAAATTAAATGATACACCGTCAACATATTTATAAATTGTTATATATCAATATAAGTATCTTCTGCGAACTTAGAAATGAATGAAATTTGATTCTTCAAACCAAGAAATAATTAGGAAATTTAATTCACAGAGTGCCCTATCCCAAAACATATTTTTCGGATCATCCTGAAAATTGAAGTAGGCCTGTATTTGATTGTACTTAACAGCTGTGCAAAATGTCATTTAAAGTTGTCATCTAGAAACCTTCAAGGGACGGACGGACTTACACCGAACGAAACCGTGGATATAACATTATACATCGCCACTTAGCGTGGCGGGTAATAAAACTTCCATATTTCAAACAAAATTGACTTATCTGATAGTTAACCATGTATACTATATGTATTTATATATATAAATACAAAATTCTCCTTGATCAGGATGGGTTCCGGCTTTATCGACAGAACAGCCAAACGTTCCAGACAATACTTCAAGTAGTGCACAATATCAAGTCAAAGGTAATATAGAATTCTGAAAGTTGCATTTAAATTAAGCACACAAAGAATACATAGAAGAAAAAAAATCCCGTAATAACGAATGTTGACATAAAAAAAATAAGATAGTCAGACCTTAATCAAAAAGAGCAAAACATCTTTAGTATTAGAAATTTCATACAATTTGAATATTTTTTGTGTGTGTAGAAATAGAAAAGAATTTAGTTTCTAAACAGATATCTAGTTTTAATTTGATTGACCAACCACTATGACCTGCCCGGGTGGCGAATAACTCGCAACTGCGCTAAGCTTGTCGGTTTAAGAGCGCCCAGAATATGACGTAGGGTTTGGCTACTTTTCTCATAGAGCGACTGGTGTGTGTGCCCAAGGCGGTTACATATGGTAGCTCTGTCATCATGCATGCGTGAGTCGTCAGGCTCAAATGTGGAAAATCTAACCACAAACTGTAATTTTGCACCTTGCTAAAAAATCATTCCTCGCAAGTTAAGGAACCCTGCTGCAGACGACCTCGATTAGAGGGGGGCAATAGGAACCTCCGCCAAGGCTTAATCGCCTGGTCTGACCGGCAGAGCTATTGCCATCTCTTGGCGTCCGTCGTCCGTAAACCTTTTCAAACGTTAACTCCTTTGTGCTGACACCATCAGTCCAATTGCAACCAAATTTTGTATAGCTGTTTGGATTCTTGATTCTTAAAAAAAATATGGCCACCATGACTAAAAGAGAACATAGGGGCGAATTGCATTCTTTGCCTAATACCTCAAAAAGTAACTCAAAAAACGGCCAGAAATAAAAAAAAATGCACCCTTTAAGTTATCAGCACCCCAAAATCTACCTGCCCTGTAAATTTGAAGAAGATCCAACTACCCATGTTGCTTTTTTTCCTCATTTTTCCCCAAATCAATAACGTTAAAATTGACATTTTTACAGCTTTTCCTTATGTTTGTAGAAAAAAACATGGTTGCAGATACTAATAATAAAACATGGGGGTAGATTGTGTTTTAAAGAATGGGGACAGATATCACATATTGTAAGCAAAAGTGCTCAGCATCTCAAGATTTACCTATCAAGATCTAACCACCCATGTTGGAGTTACTGCCCTTTTTCCTGATTTTGTCTTCGTTTATTCCTAATAACCTCAATATCTTTAAAATTTTACTATACATTCATGAAATTGCATATTGTAAAGCACACTGAGATCTTCCGAAATATTTACCAAGGTAGAAGTTGTAGGATCATGCCTCGACCATTTCACAGCATTTTTCTATTGTATTGCAATGCGTAAAAGCTAGAGAATACCAATATTGCTTGGTCAGTTAAGCCCTTCAAAAACTCAATATGATAGAAGGTTTTAAATGACCGCTTTTAAGACTTATGGTCCCTCAAATGTCAATATAACTGTTTATGTCTTATTGCTGGCAAACTGTAGAAAATGATAAAAAGATTTTGATTGCGACTAAAATGTTCCTTTATTTGGACTCTACACTTCAATGCATTAGGTTAAACAATGTTGTCAGCTGACCTCTTCTAAAACTTATTGTCCTTTAAATGTAAAAAAAGTTAATTTTGCCTAATATCCGAAACATTCAGGCATTGAAGTCATGTGAACGAACCAGGCTCCTGGGAGCCTATTGTTTCCAGTGGTAGAGTTTTTCTTCGTGTGATGTATAGCACACTTATGTTTCCATTTTCTCCTCCCCATCATCATTTCATATTCATTTTATCACCCCTTTCCACATTCATCTTCCGGAAATAGCCGAATTGGGCTGCTCGTAAATAAGCTATAACCAACTACCGAACCAATTCCTATGGATTTATTATTTTTCTTTAGGTATCAGTTTCACAGTTTTTTTTGTGTAGGGTGGTGTAGAATTTAATCAGTTACCAAAGCCTGCAGTGGTGTTCAAAGCCTGCAGTGGTGTTCTTCAACGTGTATGACACCCCCATGGTTCACAATGGTTTGCGGTCAGGTTTTCCGATGTATGGCTTGACGACCTCGGCAAGCAAGATGACAGTAACTCCTTTCAACCACCAAGGGTGACCATCTCAGTCGCTCTGTGGGCAAAGCGTCCCGAATCAACATCATGTTGAAATGAACATAAATATAAAACATAATTGTGAAATTTGGTTGACCAACAAATATATAGCATAATACATATAAAACATAATATATAACAGTATTTAACAAATGCTTCTTGTCGAATGAACAGGATCATTATCTGGTTGGAACTCTCTTGGTGCTGTGAAATTTCTGATTATTGAAGTTTCTTCGAAATAGGATACTAACTCAAAATATTAGTTGGAATGTACGACACTTCAAGATTCACGGGCATAAATTGTTTATAACAACTGATTCTGACTAAAAAAAATGCATCCCGAAATACATTGTATTGTCATATTTTTTTCATTTTTTTTTTCATTAACAACACATAAGTGTATAAAACTACCTAATTAGACATTGATAATTATACTACTCAAAGTATGAGAACTGCATATAATTATGACTATTGTGACCTTAAAATGGTTTTAGTTATCAAGTGAAAAAAAGTGCATAAAGAGTTCCAGGAAGCAAATAAATTTTCAAACTGTTTAAGATTTTAATAATTTGAAAATGTAGAAGTTTCAGAAATAAATAAATACGTTCTTAAGAAATATTAGAATTGAAAGAAATGTTCAAATTGACAGCAACTGTAATATTTGAACGTTTGTTTAACAGCATTAAGATACTTAATTTTTAGACGATCCTCAAGCCAATACACACCCACAACAATCACCTATCAATCCTGATCCTTCGAGAATTAAGACAGAACCACTAAGGATATATCAGCAACCCCAAGGTCAACAACCTAACATCCAGACGCACATCCCAGCTCAGCCTTCTCAGTATAATCAGCCAGAAAGACCACAAACACATCATCATCAACCGATGCAGCACCAATCTCCAACAAACAATCAGCAGCCTCAACATCATTATCAGCAACAAAATCAGCCACCAATTCATCAACAGCCTGCTCAAACACCATTTCAGTCAGCTCACCCTGGTGGTCACCAACCACCAGTACAAGCCCCATACCAACATGTACAATCTGGAAGTCATCAACAACCGCTACAGCAAAATCCATATCAAGCTGTTCAGTCAAATAGCCACCAACAGCCTGCTCATGGGCCATATCAACAGCAACCGAATCATGGCAGCCAACCACATGTATATCAACACCAACAGCAACCATACTATCACCCCAATACTTCTTATATAGAGCAGGCACCTTATCACCATCAGCAACCTAATACTGTTCCTGGTAAAACTAACTTAAGTATCATATCAAGAGGTTGTTATCGACTAATTATAAATAATTATAATTACTTAATTTTAGAATAAACTTATGATGTCTCCCCATTTTTGTGGGGAGATATATTGTTTTTTGTCCTGTCTGTCCGTCAGTCCGCCACAAAGTTTGTTAGCGAAACTCATTTTGAAACTAATGAACCGAAACTTGGTTAGTAGGAAGAAAACCATATGTACATGTAGTTGTGCATATTACCCAAGAAATCTTTATCCTCAAATTTTGGTGGGAATTATGGCCCTTTGAACTAAAAAAATATGCTGAAAATCCTCATTTATCTTCTTGTCAGCGCAACTCCTCTGAAACTACTGAACTGAATTCAACGAAACTATACTTTAGGAAGCACACCATATGTAGTTTTGTATATAACTAGATCCTCAAATTTTTGTGGGGGTTACAGTCCTTTGAGCATAGAAATGCTGAATATTCTCATTTATTATCTTGTCAGCGCAACTCCTTTGAAACTACTGAACTGAAGTCAATGAAATTTGGTTTTAAGGAAGGACACCATGTGTTATCGTGCATATTACCTGGAAATTTTGATCCTCAAATTTTTATTAAGAATTACAGATATTTGAACAGAAATTTGGGGGAAACGGGGGAAAATCGTTTTTGCCTGCAAAAACAAAAAACTTAATCTATTTATCCTGGTTTACGTTTCTGTAAACCTATCTCCAGCTTGTAATTTGGTAGTGGCCCCCATCGAGCCTACTCTTATCAAATTATACAATAAGGGGGAATCAAAATGCATGGGGTATTGCTCTTCCAATGCACACGACAATCTGTTTTCGTCACATTCGAAGGACTACCATCCTTGCAAATGGGATCATGAGAGGGTCAGATTATTTGTCATGAAATATTTATAACACAATCACGTTTTTTTTTGCATTGTTATAAATTTGATATTAAACCTAGTTTTGCTTAACCTAGTATGTTTGAGTTTTACAACGCAATTTTCCTTTTATTTATTTAGGACATTATCCAAACCAATATCCCGGACAAGCTCCACAACATGCTTCAACGTTTGTTGGTAAGTTATTTTTTTGTTATAATGTTTTCTTCTCGTTTCTATGATAATCGTTTTGAAAAGTTTGTCTATGGTTTTTCTCTTTATAGTGAAATCGACATGCTAGTATACCACGTTATATAGGTTTGTTTATTTGATTCTGATACTTATTGTAAAGTTATAAATACTCGCAATTAACGATGTCATTAAATGTTGTTATTAACATTAATTCTGTGTTGTTTTAACTTCTTTGACATAAATTAAAATAAGTACAATGTATCTGAATTATTTTTCGTCCACTTACAGACTCTTCGAACTCGAAAAAGCAAAGGAAAATATGGTTTAAAGATTTGAGTATTCACAGACTTAATCCATTTCATTTCCGTGCATAAGAATATATTAAAGGGGACGTCCAATTAGTTAAATTTTATTTACTTATTGGGAATGAAGCTTTATACATTTTTGTAAACTTACGTGAACCACTCTCCAGTATGCAAGTGCGAGTGTGGTCATTGTAGCCACTAGATTACTTATACCTAAACCTAAAAGGGTCTAATGAGTATTGATCTCCACATACACAGAAGAGCCATGCATGTTTCGATCCTACTTACGTACACGTGTCGTTCTTGGAGACCATCCTCGCCAATGGTGCCCAGAGAGTGTCGGAAAACTAGTCATTTTTTTAACCAGACTATGATCGAGCCACGGTGCATTAACCACTTTAACACCGGCAGTCGTTTTAAATAATTCATTGAAAAATTACCAAAGGGTGGGAATCAAGTTCACAATGGAAATGTCAGAATTAAAAACAGGAAAAAACATATCGGGTACTGATTTATTATATTGGTCTTTTTTAAGTAAGTTATGTTAACATTTAAAACACATCTTTTTACATCTACAGATCCTCGTCCGATTTTTGTCCCACCTGCCAAATCACCACCCACAACCACCATCCCGCCACCTCCGCCGCCGACCTGTGTAGACGAGGATAAACATTGCCCACATTGGGGTGTCTACTGTAAAAGTAATCCTTATGTACACTCGAACTGCCGTATGACATGTAACACCTGTGACATTCCATCGCCACCACAAGGTAGGTTAACTAATACAGTGTCAAACTATTCTAATTCTAAAAAGTAGTCTAGTAGTTGTTTGCAACTACTTCATACTTTATTTTGAAATTTTCGTGTGGTGAATTATGAATTATCAATTTTCCACATATTAGTTCATGTGTATAACTTGAGGACAGGATCATCTGTGGTCGCTGGTTTCTAGAACAACTATATCCACCTCTTTATCGTTTGACTTTATCGCGACACCTCGTCACTTCCGGGCTTTTTACTTTGTCTTGCATTCACTTCAATATCTGCCTCATTTTCTCTTCGTGTTTCCAATTCTTTTTCTAATTCTACCTCAAACTGATTCACTGTCTTTTAATATTTTCTGATGTTCAGTTTGCAATGATGTTTTTTTGGTTTTTTGTTTTTTCCTCTGGTTCGGGTGTTCACATCTAGGTCGAGCAAACCACACTTCCTTGAGGGATGCCATGTGCCCTGGTAACATCATGGCATTTTTAATCTGAGCCAGATCTCTACCAGATAGAAAATTTTGAACCCCTTTCATAGTTTTGGCTTTTATGCCGTATCTTCCTACTTAATTTCTTCAGGAGCCTTCGGTGTGGGACTTTGTGGTTAAAGGGTGTTATGATAAATCTAAGAGTGACTACATCTGTTTTTAATTTTAAAACTCATTTAGTAAATTAATCATTTTTTAGTAACGAGATTCATTAATGTTACATTAACTGGACTGATGCAGAAACTATTACTGCACTAAATAATTTGTTAGATAATATTTACATACGTTTTTGGTGAACAAATTTATCGCCCTATCATTGGTAATCCTATGGGAACAAAATGTGCGCCACTTATAGCTGACCTATTCCTATACTGTTATGAATCACAATTTATGGCTAAACTACAAAAAGACCAAACTAAAACAGAACCTTATCAAAACTTTTAATAATTCTTTTAGATATTTAGACGACATTTTTGCACTAAACAATCCTTCATTTTCTAATTTTATTACAGACATCTATCCATCCGAATTAACCTTGAAAAAAATCTAACGTCACCGGTAATGTCCAGTTTTGGATTTAGATTTAAGTATTATTAACGGCTAATTACAAACCAAAGTATATGATAAACTTGACGATTTTACCTTTCCCTTTTCTTGAAGGAGATCTATATCCCACTAACACCGTCTTACAGGGTTTACTTTTCAGTAAGTAAGATATGCTTGGATCTGCGGTGGTGATTCTTACTAATAATAAAAAACCGTTTTATTACTGGAAAAATATTAAAACAAGGATATCGTTATCACAAGATAGTAAAATCTTTTTTTTTCAAAATTCCTCCACAAGTATCAATCTTATTGAAAAAATTAAGTGTACACGTCGATTTCTAATAGTAAAACTGAGTAAAATCACATCCTGAATTTTATGGTAATGTTGTTTATAAAGCACACAAGTTAAAAAATAATCTATTGGAAATAAGAAAAACTGTCTTCAAAATACGCAAAGGATATGAATAGAATATTTTGGTAAAATCTTTAAATCTAGTGTTTTTTTGGTAGATATATTGATAACTTGATGCTTACTTTAAATCTTTAATAAGCTTTTAACTAATTGTCATTTTTGTCTCGCCTGCGACTTAAGTCGCTGAAGGCGAGACATAGGTATTACTTTCCGGCGGCGGCGGCGGTGACGGCGTAAACTTTTTTGTAAGACTTTTGTGGAAAATGAATTACAATAGAAGTATAATAGCTAGGCATCTGATATTTGATATACAGACAGTTGGGGTTATGGTCTACGCAACTGGCACCATGCCGTTTGACCCTGACCCCAATTTCATGGTTCAGCGACTCTGTGCACTTAGATGATTTTTCGGGCAATAAAAACCTCTTTGTAAGACTTTTGTGGAAAATGAATTAAGTGAAAAGTATAATACCTAGGCATCTGAAATCTGGTATATAGACACATGGGGCTATGGTCTATGCTACTGACACCATGTCCTGTGACCTTAACACAATTTTCATGGTTCAGTGACTCTGTGGGCTTAGATGATTGTTGGGACAATTAAAACTTTTGTGGAAAATAAATTAAGTTAGAAGTATAATAGCAAGGCATTTGATATTTGGTATACAGACATTTGAGGTTTTGGTCTACACAACTGACACCATGTTGAGTGACCCTGACCCCATTTTCACAGTTCAATGACTTTGTGAATGTAGATGATATTGGGTGGAAAATGATTAAATGAAAAGTATAATATTATAGCAAGGCATCTGATATTTGAGGATAATGGTATACACAACTGACATCACCATGTAATGTGACCTTCACCCCATTTTCATGGTTGAATGACTTAGTGAATGTTGGTCTTTTTCATTGTTTCTCAATAACTATGGTATCTAGAACACACTTCAGACATTTTTGTGATGGTTAAATTGATTTCTGTCATCTGTCACATGACCTTGACCTTAACTTTTCTGATGGCCAAGCTAGACCGTCAATGAGTTCTGTGAAAATGAGTTAAGTGAAAAGTATAATATTATAGCAAGGCATCTGATATTTGAGGATAATGGTATACACAACTGACATCACCATGTAATGTGACCTTCACCCCATTTTCACGGTTGAATGACTTAGTGAATGTTGGTCATTTTCATTGTTTCTCAATAACTATGGTATCTAGAACACACTTCAGACATTTTTGTGATGGTTAAATGGATTTCTGTCATCTGTCACATGACCTTGACCTTAACTTTTCTGATGGCCAAGCTAGACCGTCAATGAGTTCTGTGAAAATGAGTTAAGTGAAAAGTATAATATTATAGCAAGGCATCTGATATTTGAGGATAATGGTATACACAACTGACATCACCATGTAATGTGACCTTCACCCCATTTTCACGGTTGAATGACTTAATGAATGTTGGTCATTTTCATTGTTTCTCAATAACTATGGTAAAGTCCATTTGAGTTCTATAAATCAACGAAAATTCTTTTAAATTTTTTTGTCTCTCAAATAAAATTTATTTTTTAAACACAAATAAACTTTTTATTAGTATACGAACTCTGATAACAAAAACCAAGATGCTATCTTCTAAAACAAAAAAGTTTTCCATATGATCTAATGCTAAATAATTCACTAATTTTAATAATATCTAAAATGGTGTGTTTATCTGACGGAACAGCCAGGTGTTGGGCCCACCTGAACATAATTGAAAGGACTAACAATAGGAGATTAGATGACCAATTAGCTCCACAAAGGATTTTTAAAGGTATACGGAGCAAATGCTGTTCCTAGTCACTAGGTTGTACTCCCATGGATTTCTATGAATTTTTGGTCCATTTTTACTATTAAGGTCTATGGAAAACATTTTTATTAATCATGCAAAAATTTTGAAATTTTTTGCCTGAGTTCGTATGTCATAAAAAAGTCATGACATATCAAAATAGTAAAAATATTTTGCAAGACGTAAATTAACAAGCCATTTTTCGTTGATTCATAAAACTCAAACGGACTATATCTAGAACACACTTCAGACATTTTTGTGATGGTTAAATGGATTTCTGTCATCTGTCACATGACCTTGACCTTAACTTTTCTGATGGCCAAGCTAGACCGTCAATGAGTTCTGTGATGGTGCCGACAGGCAAGACATACTTTAGTGTCAACTCTTGTTAAGTATTATAGCGATCAAGTATGTCAGTTTTTTTTGTTATGATACTCCACCAAATCATTAATTGTTTGAAGAGTTGTGTCGGATTTAATATCGATATGTTTGATTTTTAAATCAGTCAATTGATGATTCTCAGCTAGCTATCTGTAACAGCGAGTGTTCTAAAGAGAGTTCATCTACCGTTCGTTTGTTCTTGTTGTTTTTTGTCTTAGGTTCTCTCTAGTGGAATTGAACGGTGATCGATTTGATTTTAATTGTGTGTTAATTTATGTGCTTTTTCTGGGATTATTGATAGGGGAGGTTGGGCCCAAAAAACTCGTTTAACCCCGCCACATTTTATTTGTTCCATGCTTGTCCTAATCCAGGATTCTTTGACAAAGCTTTTGTTTGTACTTTTCTTTTTGATATTTTATGTTCCTTGTTAAATAAGGGGCTATTTCAGGACTGGATTTGAATGATACATGTATATGCATTTTATGAAGACGTTGGGTCGATTGCAAAACGGCAAGCAGTGCCTACTTGGCTCGTTGAAAGCTGCTGGCGGTTTTCCATTGTTTTTTTTTCTAAATTACCGCTTGTTATGTGAGCGGTGTCCCGTACAGTACTGATGTTTTTTTTTCGTATGTGCCATTGGCTCTAACAAAATATTGATAGAGAGGAGCAAGTCCCTGTGTTTGTTGTAAAAATATGTTGTTTTTTGTTGTTGTTGTTGTTGCTATTTCTGTTTCTCCTTGACCACCCTCATGTTCCAAGGTGGTCCTTCGGGATAACCTTGAATTGTACTTCCAAGGCTTTTCTATCTAATTCTTTCGTAACATATAATTGCATATTAAAACTCATAAGTCATATATTCTTTAGCGTTTCACTGAGTGTTTTTAAAATGTTTAAAAGTTCTAACCTTCAATATTATTTTGTTACATTGATAGTGTATAAAGTGCTCATTATAATTAGATAACATTTCGAAAAATAATCATATGAAATATAAGTTTAATAATGAGTGAATCTTCCATTACCTATATGTTCATCTTTCAGTCCAAAGTCAATCTTTTTATACAGCAGCTCCACCCACAACCACTGCAGAAGCTGCTATTGTCCCATCGCATCCGCCCTCGCCGCAAGTACCTGACCCGAAACAAACAAGACCGCCTGCTCCTCAGTACCAAACAACAACACCCGGATACTACCCGCAGACGACAGGTTACAATCCACATAAGGCGCCAACTACACAGGGAACATCCGTTACAGCCGCTGGTCATGGTTTCACTGGGTTTTGTACGGATTTCGACAATCGTTGTAAGCAATGGGCAAAATATTGTGGTTTTGATGAATATGTTGACGAAATGTGCCGTTTGACATGTATAAGATGTAAATGAAATGTCGTCGTTATTTATGACTTTTTTGTTATACGAATTTGTTTTGGACAATAAATATTAAAAATAAAAATGACAACAAAGTTCCAGACAATAAAATTGCTACGCCTGACGAGCGTTTCGTCTATTCAAGACTCACCAGAGGCGCTCTACCAAAAAATATTGAAAATGCCAAACACTATATGATGATGAGAAGTAAAACCCAAAATACCAAACTGGGGAACCAAATTATTTCTAAGATGATAAACTTATGTCTTGGATAGGAGGAACCTTAGGGTTTTGACAATTTTGAAATTTAAACGGATAATTAAAAGCTTTGATGTGTTCTCAAATACGAAAATGTTAGTGCCGGAGCGGGATAACCACGGGGAATTAAAACTCCACCAGCAGTGCTAACCTTCACTGGTGTTCGAAATAAAAATGACAACAAAGTTCCAGACAATAATTTTGCTACGCCTGACGCGCGTTTCGTCTATTCAAGACTCATCAGAGGTGCTCTACCAAAAAATATTGAAATTGCCAAACACTATATGATGATGAAGAGCATAGAACAGTAAAACCAAAAATATCAAACTGGGTGAAAAAAGTAAAGTTTATTTCTATTACTATGAAGAGGCAGGCCCAATCAGTTGACATAAAAAATAAAAACATGAAGAAAGAATACATAACATAACATAACACGCACACAAACATCAACTAACTCAGCAAAGTCACGTCGTAACGAAAGTGATCTTGTACCCCGAAAGGGAAGAACTAATTTTCTTGATTTCACAAAAACCCACATTCTTAACCAATCATTGGTTCACTGCTCTTTTTATGTATCATCTACAAAAGTATGTGGCATATAGTGTTAGTGTATGTTTGTCCGTCCGTCCGTTCCAAATCATCTTTACCTACAAGTTCAAATTAGTTTACCATGGGGGATGGCATACATGTACATAATTAAACGATGAACAGTCTACGAAGTAAATGGCTATCTAGGAGATTGAATGGTTTCGTCCTAAGTCAGGGTCGCACTAAAATGTGTGCTGCATTTTTCGATAAAGTCGCCCTAAATCTATATCGCACTTAAATGTGTGCTGCTTTTTCGATAAAGTCTCATTAAATCGGGATAACCAAACGATGAACAGGCTACAAAGTAAATGGTTATCTGCAAATTGACTTGATGGTTTCGCCCTAAATCATGATGTATGCTGTTTTTTTATTAACTCTTTTATTGAATCGGGATTGCATACAGAATTTTAGTTTACCCTTTGACGGAAAAACATGAATCAAGGGATGCTTATCACAATACATGCCTTGGCTGTGACCAACATTTTCTGTATGAATGACATTTTACAGAAACCAGTTCCTTTGATAGACAAGTGCTACATGAACCATATTGCTATTGTGAATGCATCCTCAAATGCTAAGCACAGTGCATGTTTCGGATGTGACTGTAACCTACTTTTACTACTTGGATGACCCCCTAAAGACCATACAATGAAGCAACGATCTTGAGTTGTGCAACTATTTTAATTTCTCTGAACCCGCATTTTGCAGCTATGAGACGGCTAGCTTTTTAGAAAAGCTAAACTTGTATACATGAGGATATGAACAAACAAACATCATCAGAAAATTGCACCGGTCTCATTAACTTCAGAATTTCCTCTGAACGGCTATATATACAGTAAAATATATACACAAAAGCATTTTGATATTGTCATAACAGGGTATGATATAAAATGTCGGCTGGCATAACAGGGTATGTTTTTCGCAAATTTCTTGATACTAACAGGGTCCAGTTCAGAACAGACCGACGGCACAGGTATACCCTAAATTATAAGCACCCCGGGAGTTTCATTATGTCTATTTTTGATGTATGTGTATTTCATTCGATATTGATAGGTTCTATATGTCTTTAGGAACCAATAAAAAGTTTCTTTTTTTTTTAACTTAGGTAGGTTTAACTTATTCAACTGCTCCTTTTGTTATCTGCATCATTCTAATTCGGAAGCGAATATAATAAATGATAAGAGGAGATAAAGAAAGATAAAGATTCCCATAAAATGAACAACCTCTCAACTTAGCAAGGCCTTGTGAGGTAGTTAAGTTCCAATAAATACACTGTAAATTTTAATGGTTATCATTCAATCGAAATTTTATAAATTGTTTGCTTATTTACCTACATAATATACACAACAAAATTGATGTGATCAAAATTCATAAAAGGTAAAACCGTCAGACTAGAAAGCAATTTAAGATTTTTAATTTTTGAGTTTTTATATCAACAAACGTGTGAAAGGTTTTCTAGATGTGTAGGTTTGTTACCATAATAAAAGTAGACTTTATAAGTAGAAATTGAAAGAAGCAGAGGTACTAATGGGGGCATCTGAAGATATACAAATGTACCCCGTTATAATTTGAAAAAAAAAAAAAAAAATATTACTTTGTAAAATGAAAGCCAATTTTAACGAAAAGGTTGACTACACAAACCTCTCAAAATGAAGTGTGATATTTATGTTATACCCTCCTTTATGTTATGTGTCCGCCAGTCTGTCTGTTCGATCCCCGTTTTTTTCCAGATGATAACTTGAAAACTTTTTAACAGATTGATTTCCTGTTTCCGTCCTATGGAGTTGTATAATGGTTTCCGTGGTAGAGCCTCACGCCTGACACAGAAATTGCAGGGTTATGTTGCTCCTCAGTTGTTTTTTTCTTCTAATTAAAATGTTTTTTTTACAGTAGATATTATGCGCTTGTCGACAAAAAATATATTTGTAGCTCTCTGATGTGTGTTTATGAAATGTGACGTAGTCTTTTACCAAATTTCACTTAAACTAATTTGATTGTTGACAACATGACGTGAGTTAATGGTTAATTTAAGATCGATGTTTCATTATATTCACAGCAAAGGCTGCATATAGAATTTGCCCCAGGGATATTTCTTATTCAGAATCCTTCTTAAACGGACAAAATTTGAACCGAAAAAACTGAGTTTTCTTCGAGTAAAAAAATATATGTGACAATGTAAAGATAAGGTTTGTCCATAACTTGGTCCTACTATATTTCATTTGTCCTGATAATCTGTCGTATGTGCTGTATACTAAGATATTCTTTAAATAAAAGTTTAAAATGTCTTGATGATTCTTAAGAAGGCACCAGCGTTTTCTACTTTGAAAAATTTGCCGAAATGTTGATGGAGAGGAAACAAAGGTCAAGGTGCATGTCCATTTTTTTTTCTATTTTATAAATTGGAAAGATTTGTTACAAATATGAGAATTGGGCTATCTGTCTGTCTTAAGATCTGGTTAAAGGATTGTGTTAACGTTTTTACTTTTCATTAAATTTGTTTTCTTTGATATAATCTCAGTGTTTCAGAACAAAAACAATCAAATGAAAATATTTGTACTAAGCTATTTTAACGTTAATGAACCAAATGGCTAACTTCAAGTTCACAAATGTTACCAATCTCATAGTTATTGTATTTTCTAAAATATTTACATAACCCACAAATCTCATAATCTTCAGGAATTTACATTATATAAACATTGAGCAACTTTTTTATGAAAGCAGCCACGTTATTAAAGTGTATTAGATTACGGGCTAAGAACATTTAATGTTACAACATAAGCATAATGCATATTACTGTAAGAGGTCCGTTAAATTCTTTGTCCGAAATGTCCCACACACAGTAACGATTACGTTTAAATGTTCGTAATCAATAATATGGGTATTTTGTATTAGATCAATTAGATTTGTGCTTACACAGGTAAAACGCAGGTGAACTGTCACTTAACGAGCATGTCGTGAAAATGTTTACATGTTTTGGAAAGGATACATTGCATACAACGAGGGGTAGATGGATTGAGACTTATCTGAAAATGGATTATTTGTAACAAATAACTTAATTTGATGGAGTTAAGATAACAATTTCCTTCTCAAAGCGTCTCAGTTACTAAGGTCAGTAAATAATGGCGGACCGTTTCAGGAACATCCACGAGATGTATGCGACAGTGAGAAAAACACCACCGCATATAACGGACATATCGTGGGATGATAAGCCCCGGCTCTTGAAAGACTTAATTGTGCTGTGTAGAGATCGAATGCCTTTCGTGGCAAAAATTCAAAAAGGTGCTATTACAAGTTACGTTCCTGGGTGGAGAAGTGATACATCCGACTCTCGGTCAGATTCCGATGATGAACTTGAAAATATTTTACACGTGCTTAAAGTTACAAGTAGAAAGATTCTGACGATACGGCGTATGCAGTGGAACAGACAACATGCTGAATACCTACCATCAGACCAACAAATCAGGCTTCCTATAACATATAAAGGTACTGGTAATCGTACTGCATTCCCGTGACTGCATTGACTAGATAAGAATTAATTTAGAATAAAGTGCATGTACATTGCACAAGCTCCATCTAAAAAATACAATGTAAAACAGCACAAAGTCTTCAAACTGGGTCGCCGCTCGTCGTGTAAGTCTCTTTATATAAAATGAGCACGAGTGATTCTCTGCAAGAACGATGAATAATTTTATTTTTAATATGCATATAACCTTAAAATTGTATAAATGTAAGCTGAAAACCATGAAACTATATTTTATTAGTAACTGTTTCGATCATGATGGCTGCATTAAAATGCATGTGTTCACAGTGGCATTTAAGATAAATTAGGATGGAAACCCAACCCGTGAAAATCGGGAAGGTTTGCAGCCCTTGGTTTCTGAGCGTTCTGTAGTGAACTTATACCGACAAGCTCAGCGCTGCTATGGGCTTTTTTCCCCACACAGAACCCGCACGGGTTAGATATATAGGTTTTAGTATTAGCGTTTTTATTAAGCTTGTTACTTTAAAAAAGAATGTCTATAGAAAAATGGAAGAATACAAAAAGGAACGACATTCCGTCAATTTTAGCTTCAAAATTAGTTGTAACGCCTTTTCCCACGAAACCACAGTTAATACATAAGTAAACTAGACCATAACAGTATACCAGGTTAACCCTAAAATCAATTACAGTAATTTGTAAATTTATGTGAAATATTTTGACAGGTTGTCGTTAAAATATAGCTGAGATGATCTAAAAGGTTTACAAGACGTTTTTCTTCTTGTGTCCTATATTTATAAATCCACATAACCTAGATTGTTCATAAGGAATATAAGACTTAAATAAACTGTAATTGTTTGCTTTTATCGATGATCTATTTGGTATATCAAATATTCTGACGGATTCAAGACAAAATGGTATGCTGGTGTTTTATTTATCTTTATCATGACAATCTTATTGTGATCGATCTATTTCTAAAACTCAACCGTTCTTTGCCTCTGATATAGGAAATCAATTTTCTAATTGTCGGTTCATGTATAAAAAGTTTAGATTTTTTTCGTCAGACATAAGTAAGACAGATAAAGAATTTTATTTTGAAAAAAAAAAATGTCACATTCGTAATTCAAAAAATGTCAAATATTAGTTTGCTTTGATCGTAACTTGTTTTCTTAAAGAACTACCAAACATGCAAAAGATAATTAATTACATGTTACACTACATGTAGCCTTAGTCATTTGCACAAGAAACAATTACAATACTTATCTCGAGATAATTACATTTGCATGTATTCAGATAAATATGTGAGCATATGTTTGGTCAAAGGCACGCTTACATGCATTAAAACCATGTCCAAGACCATGAAAACATCTTTAATTGTACGATTATCCATACATATTTTCATTTTTACAAGTTTTAACGAGTCACACATTTGTTTGAATTGGTAAAAATGTGAAAATTGATGTTTAAATGGAAACAATTATATATATTTTCATGTAAGCCATTCTAAAATAACAATAGTCAAATTATATTGAGAATAATGATATATATTTCTAGCATTGAAATTTTAAATGGATGGAATTTGCCAAATTAAACCCATTTTTACTAAGTCAAAATATTTGCTGATCCCTTTAAACACGAGTTAAAGGCAAGGCATCTTAAAAACTTTTAAAGTCAGTAATATTGATACACTTATCTGTACTTTCAAATAAACTTTTTTATTCATTTAACTACGCAATAAACAGTCACGTTATGTTATGTTTTGTCAAAATATATATGAAGACAAAAAAATCAAGATTTGTGAAATAATATCTGACGAATAATAGTGCTGAAAAAAAACCATAGTTACAAAAATTTTAGTACATTAAATGCTGCAAAAAACTGTTCATTATTCTAAATGCACAGCATCGTCCAACTTAAATGTTAAGTCAAACCCTACCCTAACAGAATTTAATGAAACTTGGTATGAATGATCCTTAGGGTGTCCTGCATCAAATTTGTGTTTCTATTTTTGATCGGTCAAAAAACATGGCCACTGTTACTAAAAATAGACCAGGGGGGTCAGAACTGTTTTTGGCTTGTAAATCAAAAAGTATAAGATATAGATGAAATCTGATGCCACCCTACTGCTTCAACATCAAAAGTTCTACAAAAGTTCCCATTTGGTCGTCGAAGTTGTCAGATGATCCCTTACAGGGGTTACAGTCCCTTAAAGGTGAAAATAGCGTTTTTTTTCATGTTTTTGGCTTATATAATGAAAACTATTGCAGATAGAGAAAAGCTGTTGCTTGCTTAAATGTTAAGCTCATTTACCTCTACAAAAGTCTCCATAGGGTCAAAGTTGTCAGATGACCCCTTATAGAGGTTACAGCCCTTAAAGGCGAAAAATAGTGTTTTTTGCCCGTAGAATGGAAACTATTGCAGATAGAGAAAACCTGTACCTAACTTAAATTTTCAGCTCATTTAGCTCTACAAAAGTCTTCATTAGGTCGAACTTGTCAGATAACCCTAATTTAAGGTTACAGCCTTTTCAAATTTACGACTGTCACATTCGATTGTCCCCTTCGTACACATTTTTTGTATATCTATTTTTATAAATCAATGAATACCTTTCTGTCAATTTTTAGGCTGGTTTGAAGTTCTACCTGACGATGGGAGAGCTGTTGAGTATTTCGATTCCGTCCAAGCCATAGCAAACGTCAAACCTAAAAAGTTCCTAGTCAGAACCAGTATCGTCGGCTATGAACTTTGCACCGAAAACGGTTCAAGTAGTTGGCAACCATTAGAGGTCAAACCGGGTCAAGTTTTGACTACGGGAATTGTGTACATGGACCAAAAGAAGGGAAAGTCTACAATGAAAACGTTCTTTAAACGAATGCTTAAATCTAGTAAAAATGTGAAAAAGGACCAGGATTTAAAATATTTACAATGTTTTGACGACGAAAGTCGAGAAATTATGGTGCCTTTAATCATGACGGGATTATTTAGTCCCGTCGGTGACGTTAGCTCCTGTAATTATGACGCCGTTTACGAATTGCACGATCTAGTCATGGCTTTTAAGTTACCGGTTAAAGCACAGCTCATTCAAGATATTGAGCAAGATAATCAAAACGTACTACCGCATGGGATGATTATTTTAGAAGACGTTTTGGACGAAGAAATGGTTAAAGTTGCAAAATTTTCATCTTCCGACTCTTCTAACACATTTGAAATTCCGGCTGATGCAGAAATTCGTCTTGTAAAAGGTATGACGAAAAATCGAAGGAGTCGTCATAGTCACCAACATAATGAAGCTACTGAACAATCAGAAGTATTACATGATCCTACTTATATGAATGTTGAAACAGACACGACTATTCTTCCGGTTAGAATAAAAGAGAAAAGAAATTCAAAGGGCAGTGGGATTTTAGATAAACTAAGTGTTCGATCTAAAAGTAAAAAGGAAAGAGCTAGTCTGAAGGCTTTGCAAAGAGAAGGAGTGTTTTCTTCTAGGCTAAGCAAAAGCGACATGAATTTAGAGGATTTCTTTCAGATAAATGACGACGATGAAGACGAAGACAATGTGCAATCCAAAGGAAAACCATCTCCAAACTTAAACGAGTCAAACTTTGTTTCGCATTTCGATTCTTTAGACCAACCTAGGGACAAGAAAGATAACTCCTATGGGTTGATCAGGCAGAATTCAGTACAAAACAGAGACCTTCCACCTGTTCCAAATTGTACGTCTTCCCCTAAAACTCCACGTCATAATGAAGCTGTATACGAAGAACTTCCAATGGCTCCTTTTCCACCTTCTAAATCGTATCATGCAAATAAAATGTACGGGAGTCCCGATAACGAGGAGGATGGTTACATGTGCCCTGCTCAGATAAAACAAAATCGTTTGAAAAATGAAAATCCCTATGGAACTACGGGTCTCATTCGAACAAAACCACCAGTAGCTCCTAAAGAGAACGCAAAAAATATTCGAGCAAGGAAAAGTCGGGGTGACGGAATATCAGATTATGATTCCTATAGGAACAATGATGTCATAAATTATTCGAATGATGGCAATACGCAATACTCGTCGCCTTATCGGGCGTCCGCTCTCGCAGAAAACAAGAGGAAAGGTTCCTTTGACGAAAGGATATTTAATGACGACCAGGGGTTAGAAACTAGGTCAATGTCAGATTGGAATCGTCACAAATCTAGGTCCCACAAAAATCTAAATTTCCCGGCAAATGCAACAGTCAGAAGTCATAACTCCCGTCGTATCAGAAACGTCATGGACGTTTTTAGTTATCATGATTCTATAAATGATCTTAGACAAAACAAAGACACACCCATCTCATCGCCATCCAATTTAGTGGACGAGTACAGTGAAAATGAAGGGCTTCGTGATGTTCGACCATTCCCTACCGAATACGCAAGATCAAATTCCTATGTTTTACCAGAAATGGAAAGTAGACGATATCCACGTTCAGCTTCAAATTCTGGATTTAGTGACATCTATAGAGGAAATGATTCCGCTATTTCCGGGGATTATGGGTTTCACGGAGACAGTGAATTTAGCTATAGTGAGTATTCTGAATTTGTGGATGATGGGTGGCTTCCACCCAATAACTTGTCTGGTTTGTCCGTTAACGAAGTTTCAAAATCAATGAGATATATAGGAATGAAGGACAGGGTAGTAATACGATTAGCAAACGAACAGATAGACGGAAAACTCCTCTGCTCACTAGACAAGAAACTTCTCAGAGAAGGCTTTCCTGAATTAAATTCCTTAGAAATAAAGAAAATAGTAGATTTCATAAATGGATGGAGACCCAAGAAGAAATAGTTATTTTAGTTTATAGTTTTGATAAATATAATTCTTGTTCACTTTCGAATTTGTTTAAGTCGCAGCCTCTGTGAATAGTCAGTCTATTTTAGTTTCTTTTTTATCAGGGTATATTTGATACATTGTACATCAAAGAATAGTCAATGTCTATTTTAGTTTAGCTTTTTTATCTGGGTATATTTTATACATTGAGCATCAATGGCAGCCATGTAGAAAACCCCGGTATAGAAATATAGTTTAATGTATTTTGTTTATAAGATTTCTCACATGTTGTAATGCATTAAATTAAGCCCACTTAGTTAAAATCATTTATTTGGATCTGAAAAAAATACATCAAACTTAAAAGTTTAATCAAGTGTTCAAATGATCCAATGTTTTTGTATGATGTACGCAATGTGATAGATTAGAAATATTTTCCTGCATTCATGTTTCTTTCTTTCTTGTGTATAACATTTATTATTTATTCTGTTACATTTCACATGTTACATGCAGCAAAATCATCTAGCAGCCCATGACTTAAAGTATTGTTAAATAAATTTACAGTATATAAAATATTTTTTGTCTGAGCCCACAAAGTGAGCATCAAGAAACATTAGACAATATATAACGAACGGACAACCAAGCATTCATCAACAATTCACTAAGACTTATAAATTTGCCAGAGATAAAATAAATTGATATAAAGCTATAATGAGGTGTGTGTCACAAAAAAACCTGACCGGGAACTGTCTGACATTTTTACAATTACATGTTTTTGAAATTTTCGGATTTTCATCCCCGAGTCCAACGGAGTTGGGGAGGGGATATAGCGTTTGGTAATGGTTTTTGTTTTGACAATAACTTTGGAACTAAACATCATAGAAGATTGATATTTGGTCAGTGGGTACATCTTTCATGATAGTCAGCATCAGTTCCAAAATTAAGTGACCTTGACCTATATTTTCCGCATGAGTGACTCAGTTTAAGTTTTGGTTAAGGTCCATATCTCAGCAACTGCAAGTGATAGAGAGATGATATTTTGTCAGTGGATACATCTTGGATAGTAACCAGCATCTGTATCAAAATTAAGTGACCTTGACCTATATTTTCCACATGAATGAGTCAGTTTAAGTTTTGGTTAAGGTCCATATCTCAGCAACTGCAAGTGATAGAGAGATGGTATTTGGTCAGTGCGTACATCGTGGATGGTAACCAGCATCTGTACCAAAATCAGGTCACCTTGACCTACATTTTCTGCATGAATCACTCGGGGTTAAAGTTTTAGATAAGGTCCATATCTTAGCAATGCATTTTGCAAGTGATAGAGAGATGGTATTGGGTCAGTGGGTACATCGTGGATGGCAACCAGCGTCTGTACCAAAATTAGGTCACCTTGACATCATTTGCAGAAATACCTTGCAGAAAACGACTAAATTTACACAAAAATACTTAAAATCATTGACGGGCGAGGGGATTAGCTGTCGTGTGCGACTGCTCCATTTCTTTATTAAAATTTCAAAAATATTTAAATTTCTTGTAAAAAATTCAAACTTGTAAGAAAAAAATCTTTGTAATGCAAATGGTCTAGTCTCGTGCGAGGCACGGAAGGCGAATAGTCCCACAGCAGAGCCTAGCTTATCGTAAAAGGAGGATAAGGGTCATTGGATTCTGACATCAGGTTAGTGCTCAGTCCACATAGCGACACAGTCTGTACCCTAGGTGACTGGATAGGGTGGCCCTTGTCCGCTTAGGTTGTCAGGTCTATAATACGGTAACACTGACCATAGTGGTTTACGTGTGTGGAGAGTGCCACGCTTCATGCACGTATAAGACCACTGTGTGCACCGCCAAGTTGTGCAGCTCAAAGGCTAATTTTTCCGCCCCTTTTCCTGTGGTCATCAAAAATACTGTTACTTTGTTTCCCAACGCACCCCCTATTTTCATCATCATTTCATTTTAATGTTCATTTCATGTTCATCACCATTAAATAACCTAAAGAGCGTTGCAAGGGGTGTATAACACCAACTCTCGCAAATGATTGATATTCTTGTTGCTGGTTTTTGCTTTATTGTTCATTTTTTGGGGGCAGAGTACTTCTTGATTTTTTGTCTTCTAATATGTTTTATTCAATTACTGCTGATGAAAGTAAGCATATACATTATTAAAATAACAGTTTTGTTGAGACCAATTTTGATTCATTAATCCGGAGCACTTTATATATGTGCTGGTTCTGTTTTACATGTTTTTGCCTCCTTCTGTCAGAGTATCCTTTTGTGTTGATTTGAACAGTCATGTCACAGAATGTTATTTTTCTAAACTATCCATGGTCCCATCAGGGTAAGATAAAATTCCCCACGATAATCAAATAAACACGTGCATGAAAGAAGAAAAGTATACCAAATAGGTACCAATGAAAAGAACAAGTATATACATGCTACTAGGACATGGCACAGATTGTTGGTTCTATTGGAGCAAATGTAATTACCTTAAATTGTAGTAAGTTTTCATACTTTAAAGAGAGTAAGATCTGTGTATTTGGCATAGAAAATGGAAAAAGGTAGCAACATGTCATTCTATTTTGACAAGGGTGGTCATCTCAGTACATAGAGACGACTGATTTTCAAATTATTAATTTTCCTAACCTACAAAGTAACATACCGACTTCACGGTGTTTATATTTATGTATTATTTATTATATATTTGTTTTTCATAACTTATTCGATAAGCCATGGCTTGTACAAATTTTTCAGATTTTTTTATACGACACCACTGTCTCCGTGACCGACTATTAGACCAGGATTACAAGAAAATCCGGCTGATACGATTTCTAAAAAAGTTCTTCCTCCGTTATCAATCACTGGTGGAAAAAAATCAACGTAATGGTGAGTGGTTACTTTGATTAGTGATTGGCTGAGTGTTGTACTGAGATGATCACCTCAATATTACCGATTTTCCGATTCTCTCTTGACACCATTTGCGAGGACGGTCTCAAGAAACGATGCTTGTCCTTCAGAAGAGACGGAAAAAGGTTGTCCCGTGTTTGGGGAGAGCAATACCCTGTGCACGTTAAATACCCCTTTTTAGGCTCGATGGCTACAAAAGCCACATTCGCAAACTGCAAACTGGAGAGGGATTTATATCAGGACCATTACGCTCTTCAACTTTTTCAGGTATGTCTTCCTTGTGAATACTCTTCTCTTTGACACTGTGTTTATGCATCATTAACCAAACCAGAATGTTTTATCGCGTCATTGCGAATAAAAACACCGTTTTATTTAATATTTACTAAATGTAATGATTTTTTGTTGTTGAAACGTTCTCATATCCTTTATTATAAGTGAAAAAAAACCTAAAGAAGTACCAAAGAGTAAATGAGTTGGTTTTATAAGGGTGAGAACACGAAAAGGATGATGAAATGAACATGAAATGATGATGATGATGGGGGAATAAAAGGGAGGGTAACAAGGGAACAATAAATTGAAGACCACTGGAAAAGGGGTGAAGTGGACAGGAGCAAAGGGTTTAGTCTATGTGGTGCACTACTTTGTAGACCTAAATGGGATCTTTAAGTACGTGTATCGAGCGTGCGACATACATTGATTTCCTTGATAGAGCGTAGCGTTTGACGCCCACATTGCGGGGCCTGGTAAGCCGAGTGGTTTAAGGCGCTGGTTTAAATACCACACTATTGAACACTAGCCGATCACCTTTCAGGTGGAATTTGTGTCCCGCTTGTAACTTACAAAAACGGGACCTCCCCTTTTGCATGTGAGTCGGTGGTTTTCTCCGGGTACTCCGGTTTCCTCCATCAATTATAACTAAACTCCCTTCATGGCCAAGGTGCGTCGATAAAGGGCAGTAAACACACACACACGAACGCACTGACAGATGTCAGTGCGTTCGTGTGTGTGTGTTTAATTTGTTGTCGTTTTCCTAACTTGATGTTGAATTGACCCGATCGCAACGCAACGGGTGTTTTGCAATAAGGAGAAACTGCCTAACCTTTTAGAACACCCGAGTTGATTCGCATTGTTAATTACAATTCAGTTGTTTTGGTGTTTTTTTGTTTTTGTCTGTTTCTTCGTGCTGCTCTTGTTTATTTTCACTGTTTTTGTCTTGGCCCTTTAGGATTGACCACGTTATCCAACTATGGTCAACTGTCAGGCTTATCGTATTATCACCTGCCAACTGACCAGGGCTATCATTTCAGCTACCTTGGGTGAAAACCATGGTAACTTTGTGGACTGAGCATTAACCATTGTAAATGTCAAAATTTCAAGAACCTTAGTCGCCTCTTCTTAATCTAGGATCTGTTTTAAGCCTATAGCCAAGCTGAGCACCATCTTGGCACCAAACGGAACAAAAAGTACCAATGTAACATTGGAATACACACAGTCCAATAAGTCAGCCTCCAAATTTATTTAATCTAAACAGCAGCAACGCATGCACAACAAGAATATGTGTCCAACAGACACAGTGCCATGCCCTTATATTTATCAAAAATTAATCTGCACCTGAGGGCAAATCTGATTTAGGTCAGAAAAAAATAAACTAACACTATATGCCAATCTACTTTGATAGGTGACACTTTTCATATTCTTTCCTTACCTTTTAGAAGTGGCTTGTCAGTAATAAGGAAATGGACTTTTAAACATTCTTCTTTAAGGAGTCATCCATGCAGAAAAAAATAGGTCACAGCCAGCATCCGAAGCATGCATTGTGATAAGCATCATAAAGAGTATCTACTATGTCAATATGGTTGCTGTGGCACTTGTCAGTAAGCGGTAATGGACTTTAAATCATTCTTCTTTAAGTTGTCATCCATGCGGAAAATATAGGTCACACCCAGTATCCGATGTATGCATCGCGCTAAGCCTCATAGGGTGTATCTACAATACCAATATGGTTGCTGTGGCACTTGTCAGAAAGTGGGAATCGACTTTAATCATTCTTCTGTAAGTGGTCATCCATGAGGAAAATATAGGTCACAGTCAGCATTTGAAGCGTCATTTGGGCTAACTATCACTAGGTGCACCTACCATACCAATATAGCTGCTGTGGCACTTGACAGCAAGCGGGGAATTAAACCATTTTTCTGTAAGTGGTCATCAATGCGGAAATATAGGTCAAAGCCAGCATCCGGAGCATCTTTTGTGCTTAGCATCACAAAGTGTATCTATAATACCAATAAAGCTGTTTTGGCACTTGTCAGAAAGTGGGAATTAGAGAATTTTAGACGGACGGACGAACAGACCCGAACACTATATGTCCCTCTTTTTTGTAAGAACAAAATTAACGCAAAAGTGCGTTTTAGCTCACGTGCTACATATGGGCGAGTAGTTAGTTTTAGCATGTTTCAATGGTTCATTTGGAGAAGGACAAATCCGGCAAATCACGATGTAACAGTAAGTAATTGGCCGAGTTGGTGTTTCACGCCCTAGCAACAATCTGTAGGTTATATAAGCGTGATGAACATGAAAAGGGTGATAAAATGAACCTGAAATGACGATACAAAATTTTTTATGTTTTGACTTGAAAACGCCAATGACGCTTAAAGACGCCTATAAAGGAGTCGAATAATACATTTGACTTTAGTAAATATAAATTTGACTCGCTGAAATTTTTTCAGAAATATTTTTATCTTGCAAAAGTCAAGTGAAAAAATGTTTGTTTAACGTAAGGAAGACTTGAAAGGCGTTTAGAGTTGGGCTTTTTGCGAAGTTGCCTCTTTGCCCGGTTGGATCATTACTGAGAGAAAGCGACTTTTTGTGCTCCTTTTATAGCAAGAATGACGCTTTCATAATGTTCAACTCTTTTGGACTCCAAAGTTACGTTTCAAATGAACTTATTTACGGATATTTAGTGAGTGAGTGGGTGAGATGGTGTTTTAAGCGATTGCAACGCTATATATGGGTTATTTAATGGCGATGAACGGATGATTAAATGAACATGAAATGATGATGATAAATGAAATATGGGGGTGGGGTGGGAAATAAAAGAACAGTAAATTTTGAAGTAACACAGGAAAAGGAGAGCGGTGGGTAGGGGCGGAAAATGTAGTCGATGTGGTGAATTACTTGGCGGTCCATAAAGGGGTCTTTTACGTGCATGAAGCGTGGCAATCTCCACATACGTTAGTCTACTAAGGTCAGCGTTCAGGGTTTCCGTATTATAGACCTGACAACCCCTGCAGACGAGGGCCACCCTATTCAGCCATCTGGGGTACACACATGGTCGTTCTATTGACTGAGCACTGAAGCGACGTCAGAATCCCAAGACCCTAAGTCTTCTCTTACGACAAGCTAGACTCTGCTGCGGGCCTATTCGCCATCCGGGCCCCACACGGGACACGGACATTTAGAGTACAAAAAAGTAATGACAGCCGTCTATAGGTTGACGAGAAATGAAGGTGAAAAAAAAAAACGGACCAGGATAACCCTTTACAATATAAATGATATAAAAGATTATTAACGATAAATGTAAGTTATTACCACACATCTCAATGCGGGAACTATTTCAAACACATTCGTCTATGATTTCCCCTAGTATAACTAGAAGTAAGAAACGTATTTTGAAAGAAAATCTTCTAAAATATTTGTTATTAAAAAACTTTTAACTTACAATAAAATCATATTACTATAAAGAGTTTAGGGCATAAACAAGGTTTGTGGTTAATTAACTAGGTAAAAGGAACTTAAGTTCAACACTTTAAACGTTGACAAATCTAATAAAACATTTTTTTTTATAGTAAGGGTTCAAAATCATTACAGTCATCATTGCCCCAACCCCCACTTTAAAAGTGTCCGTCGCTGGACAAAGTAATTAGTTAACCTACGAACAATTAAAGTAATAATAAAAAAACAATCAAGAAAAAATACATATACGTACATATATGACATGGAAAATGACACAGTATGCAGCTTCTGGTGATGCCTGATGCAGATGATTGAATCCTCCTTCTTTTTCCCTTAAGTCCCCCTGCTTGGGTAGATTAAGGCGCTTCCTTAAAACTTCTCTCTTGTAACACTTGTCTCCTGTAGCGGTCATTGTTTGTTCGGAGGTGAAAGTGGATGATGCCTTGGTTCTTGTGTGTCCTGTGAAGTCTGATATGATACATGTAAAGGGCTTATAGGTTTAATATTAAACAAGGACAGCATATCTTTTCGGTCCATGATGTCCTATTCCTAAAGAGATGTCAACTGGCGATATCAGTGGGATATTGGAAGAAACGAATGGCTTTGGTGATTTTGAAGATGTGTTGAGCTGGACTAAGGGTTTTTTCGGTGCATCGCTACGTTTGGTTGAGTTGCTGGGGTAGACAACTATCTCGTTTTCTTTGGGTTTCATCCCTTTTTTCCCGCTTTTCCTGTTGCTAGAGAACCGCTTACTCTTCTGGAGCAACTGAGTTCACTCTTGTTACGACTTGAGTTCGCGTTGTTGATTTCCGTTCGGTTGATTGTGTTATGTGTTTACCGGCTTTGTCGTTGCCCTTTCGGACTTTTGACAATCGAATGCCCAATTAGTAATTTATGAAAGGATATGAAGTAAATGGTGCCTCTTTGCTTATTGTATTCCGGGTGCTTGCAAATCTCACGATCTTTTGTAAGCCAGTGTTGTAGAATCCTGATAGGTACACCATCTACGTTTTATTTTTGGATGTTTGTTCCTTCCATGCCTCTGTAGTTTATCTTAAGTGTTGTATGTGGAATCACATTCTCTGCAGTAAAACATCTTAGTAAAAAATCGTTCAGTATCTAAGGCATTTGTTCATTAAGGTGATTCAATTGCCCTTTGACCAGGATAAATTCTAAGGAATGCTTGCAAGTATTACAAGGAATTCTATTTATGTATTTATTAACTTTTTTATTTTAGGTAACTTTAAAGAGATCTTTACAGTCATTTCAATTTGACTATCATTCCATTTGTATGAAAATGACTTTTCTACACTGCTGATAGGCATTCTAGAGGGAGATGTACCACTTGCTCCGTCTTACGGAGTATATATTTCACAGTTGGTAAGATATGCTAGGATCTGCAGTGGTGTGTCTGATTTTAATGATAAAAACCGGTGTATTACAAAAAAAATTCTAAAACAAGGATATCGTTACCACAAATTAGTGAAGTCGTTTACTAAGTTTTATCATAAATATCTGTACCCTATTGGAAAATTTAACTGTACACGTCGAATTTTGATTGTAAAGGGAATATCTCATCCCGATTTATACGGTAATGTTGTTTATAAAGCAAATAAATTCAAAAACAATCCTTTGGGAATGAAAAATTGGCTTAAAACTTTTTGAATAAAGGTTATGAAATGGAAATTTGAGTAAACTCTTTGAATTTAGTCTTCTTTGGTAAAAATATTGATAATTTGATACTTACTTTAAAGAAAAAAAGATCAAAACGTTTTAGTGGAGGAATTTTAGTTTTATATAAAAACACACTACATGAAGGAATAAAAATTGTAAATTATATATCCAACTCAGAAAATAGACTGTGGTTCAAATTAGATAAACAATTCTTCAATTTTTCACATGATTTATTTATTTGTGCTTGTTATGTTCCTTCAGTAAATTCACCTTACTATGATGATGATTTTAATAAATTAGAAACTGAGATATTGAAAGTTTCATCAGAGAAAAAAATGTAATATACTTATTATGGGCGATCTTAATGCTCGAATATCCAATAAAGTTGACTTTATCCAAAATGATGATAATTCGGCCAAATACATGAAAGATATTTTACCAGATAATACTCTCCTGATTGGAAATTGAAACGATATTCTGTTGACAAAGTTTTAAATGCACAGGGTCAGCAACTTTTAGATATGTGTATTGCCTCCCAGGTCCGAATACTTAATGGTCGTTTTGTAGGCGACATGATTGGCAATTTTACTAGTTTCAAAGCAAATGGAGCTAGTACAGTGGATTATGCCTTGGCTGACATGGATCTTTTTAATCATATCAATTTTTTTTCAGGTTTTAGATACTGTATATTTATCAGATCTGCACAAATTGTCACACATTTATCATGCCCTATCAAAACATATAATAAGAATTTTTCTGACTGTACTATACTTAGTCATTTTTTCAATGGGAAAACATATCAAAACTTAAGTTATTGGACGTCTTGTCTGATAGCCAAGTCATAGAAAATATATTAAATTTTGAGAATTCAAACTATGAAAATATCAATATCATTGATGTGGCACTTGTCAGTAAGCAGGAATGGACTTTGACCATTCTTCTGTAAGTGGCCATCCATGCAGAAAATATAGGTCTATGCCACTAGGTGCACCAACCATACTAATATCATTGATGTGGCACTTGTCAGTAAGCGGGAATGGAGTTCAAGAGGCTATAAATCCCACGAAAATTTGAGGATCAAAAGGAGTAGAGCCACGAAGGCCCCAAAATGGCCCAAAAATCACTTTTGATACATCCGCTTGTAGTTGCTGCATTAATGTACATTAGTCTTTATATTTCATGAACTGCAATATTTTTTCTTTCAAACATTTATCAATAAGGAGAGCAGTGAGGTACAAAATAGACTATTTTTTGAAAAATAACAATTTATGACAGTTTTCCTTGATTTTCATGCATGTATAAATTGATGTAAATGAAATGGGCCACACCTGTCGACCAAAATTATTTTGTGATAGAAATGTGTATTATGATATTATAAATTAATTATATAAAAAAAATACGATGGTCGAGGAATGTGGCCAAAACTATTTTTTTTACGAAATATGCAGAGAAACCAGTGAAAATGTGTGAAATATGAGGATTTTTCAAATTTATGGCCTGTTTAATGTCTCAAGGCTAAACTTGTGGTGTAAATATTTTGCTAAATCTTATAGATATGAAAAGTTTGTTCATATCTAACATATTTTAGTTAAATTTTTGACAAGTTATGGTACTTGAAAAAATAGTAAAAATACCGGGCCGATTTAGGACCCTCGTGGGTTACTCCTTTCCTGGTAATATGCACAACTACATATGGTGTTCTTCCGTTATACCAAGTTTCATTGAATTAGGTTCAGTAGTTTCAGAGGAGTTGCGCTGACATACTTTGTGACGGACAGACGGACAGGACAAAAAACAATATGTTTCCCCACAAAAGTGGGGGGAGACATAATGCCTGTACCAAGTCAGGACCATTGCGATCTATAACTATTCCGGTGTGTATTCCATGTTTTGTCTTTTCTTTTAGACATTTAGATTGATCCTCCAAGTTCGGTAATTTCTTTATTACCTTTATTTACAAGGGTTGAACTTAGTGGACTCACGGATTGAAGGCATGTCATCATTGCCTAGGGTAACTGTTCATCCCAGTCCGTTTGTCTTTTGTTAATGTATTTGCTCAGCATTTCCTCTTATGTGCGTTTCAGTCTTACTTTATGGGTCATGGTTTGGTCAATTCCTTGTGTATTACATAATTCTTGGAAAATGAGGGACTAATAAAAATTGTCTTCGTTGGTAGGTATTAATCTGTCTTTGGACCCCATATCGGCATATGAAATTTCATCAGAGATGGGATTTTCATCAGTTTTGAGCATATAAATGAATTGATCTTGAATTTCGAAACCCTGGTCAATTGCCTCAAAAGTAGCCGTAATGGTAGACTAGTGTAATATCTCATCATCATTAGTAATATTTGCAATTCTTTAAGGGACTAGACTGGTACTTGGGTCAAGAAACACCCTACCTATGTAAAAAGTCATAGCCAATTACGGCTGGTGTGTCACTCGGTAATAGTTATTGCATGAGGACGCATTGTGTCTTTAAAAGATCGATCCGACGGCCGGAGTCCGGAGAGGATGATCTTACTGACACACCAAGTCCAAATGTAATAAGCATTTGACATCCCAGCCTTCAAAATATATCATGTAAAATTTTAATACAAACATTAGAATACATTATGTGCATTTAGAATTAAATAGAAAACATTTTTATAATATATAATATAGAGTATTCTTATTGGGCCCATTAAGAATACTTTATATTATATATTATAAAAATGTTTTCTATTTAATTCTAAATGCACATAATTTGATATTTGATATTTGGTATGCAGCTTCAAGTAGGGGGTCATATGGTGGGGTGCATTTTCAGATCTAGTGCTTACCTACTTCCTGTTTAACGAGCAGACTTAGAATTTTTTGGAGTCAAAAATGGAAAAAAATGTCGTAACAGATTTCTCATCTACTACATGTATTATTCCTAGGTATTTGATATTTGGTATGCAGCTTTAAGTAGGGGTCTCATATGGTGGGATGTGTTTTCAGGTCTGTCGCTTACATACTTCCTGTTTCACCAGCCGATTTACAAAAAATAGGGTTAAAAAATGGAAAAAAAATTTCGTAACAGATTTCTCAACTACTATTAATCCTAGGCTTTTGATATTTGGTATGCAGCTTCAAGTAGGTGTTTCATATGGTGAGATGCGTTTTCAGGTCTGTCGCTTACCTACTCCCTGTTTCACCAGCCGATTTAAAAAAAATAGCGTAAAAAATAGAAAAAAATTTCGTAACAGATTTCTCAGCTACTATTAATCCTAGGCTTTTGATATTTGGTATGCAACTTTAGTAGAGGTCTCATATGATGGGATGCATTTTCAGATCTGGTGCTTACCTAATTCCTGTTTATATAAACGAGCAGACTTAGAATTTTTTTAGGGTCAAAAAATGGAAAAATTGACGTAACAGATTTCTCAGCTACTATTATTCATAGGGTCTCATATGCTTTGATTCGTTTCAGGTCTGTCGTTTACCTTCTTCCTGTTTAGAGAGCGAACTTAGAATTTTTTTACGCTCGGTGGGGGTCTCAGGAATTCTGTACTTGTCGATCTTAAAAAAAACAACTTTGTTGTTTCTCAAAAACGTGCTTTGAAAAACAAAAGCAAAAGAACAAAAGAGTTGAAAAAGTAGATCAGGGTATTCCGATGGATGACCCGGCTCAGATCATTCCTGTTAGAACAAAGGAGCTGGGATGTAACTGCAAAAGTTAACTTCTATTAGGTATTATCGCCTATTGGCAAAGGTAAGTTAATGGTTCCTAAGAAATCAAGAATCCACATTTGGCAAAAAAGAGTTTCTTAAAGACCGTGTTATATACTAGAGCTATTAAGAATCGATTCAAATTAAATCGATCTATATACAAACCGTTTTGCGTTCAGATTACACATTCCAAGGCGAAATCGATTGCAATCGATTTATTTTAAATCGCTACGTTTTACACTATCATATTAATCGATAGGTTTAACTGTCAAATGTAAACAAATAACTATTTTATGAACGTATTTATGCACATTTTTTCTGCGGTTATCACATATACTCGTGTACTGCTTTTACGTGTGGTCTTTACACAATCAACTATGTACGTAAAAGAACAATGATATTCGCCGTTTATTCCTTTATTCTTTCTGATGATTTCTCGGATGTTAGAGCGGTCACGGATAATGAAAATGACCAATGAGAAGAACCGACAAGAAAGACTAATAAGACTTAAGAGAAGACAACAACTCCGCTTGCTACGTAAAATGTAATAGAAGAAGTTTCCCCCACAAAAAAACCGACAACTTATTATGTTTCTCGTCCAAGATCAGTGAATCAGAAAAATACACGTGGATATTTAGCGCCATACATGCGTACTTATCATTTACGTAATTTAAATCGATTGCAATCGATTTCAACGTGCTTACACCAAAATATAGATCGGTGTATTTTGAATCGATGTATTATAAACCACCTCCTGAACTGGACTATTTTTAAATCGATTGCAATCGATTTAAAGTGTTTACATTAGAGAGAGATCGATGCTATTTGAATCGATCTCCAAAAAGATCGATCTTTTTCCTCTAGTGTAAACACGGCCATTCATTTAATTTTGATTACTGATTCTATTTATTTACATTGTAAGTAGGGAAAGCATCACACTTTCTTGCGAATAAAGTATTTCATTGACAAATAAACTGTCTGATAACTATAAGTTACCTACTATGTACTGGATTTTAGATTTAGAATTATTTTATTTGCTCTAAACTGCAAACAAGGATCAGACACAAGTTGGTAACAATACAACAAGTTACATTTAGCTTAAATATAATAATCAATATACATACATCTAACTTATGAAGTCTTCTCCTTTAAAAACATATCAAAAGA
Source organism: Arcuatula senhousia (assembly GCA_963971305.1). NCBI lineage: Eukaryota > Metazoa > Mollusca > Bivalvia > Mytilida > Mytilidae > Arcuatula > Arcuatula senhousia. The sequence continues at coordinate 49,376,513 of OZ020303.1, read as the reverse complement.
TAAATACCTGAAGAGCATGCATTAAATAATTTGTAAATTGGAATTCTTTTAAAAAATAGTGGTGGCTGTGTGTGGTGTTTGTGGTATGATGACCCTCTCATATCTTACAGTTTACCCTGTCATACTATAACGCAAAATGGATATATTTAAAAACAAGTTTAAATATTTGGCAGTTTTCTTCATATGAAAGATCGACACTACCATGCCTTAAGAGGCTTAAGTCGGTTGCACTTGAAGTATGTTTGAAATATTTGATAGGAGGTCATTTCTTATTTGTCCATATTTTGTACATTGGAAGAAGAAATGGTTAGCGTCCTCAACAAGAGCTCCACAGGAACAACAAGATTGACTCTGTGAAGGTCTTTATTAAGGAAAGATGCCCTACAACGAATTTGAGTTAAAATATTATTCAGTTTTCTTGGGCCGTATTCATAATGTTTTGGAGGATCAGTGTATATGTTGTTACCTCTTATAGCTTTTTTGAAACTTGCAATATTTTCTGAATTTCTAGTAGATAGTGAAAGCTTGTTCCATTCCCTGATTGTTGAAGGGAAAAAAGAATCGTTTGTTAGAGTTAGTCTACAGAATGGTACAATTAAATCTGACCCATTTCGCAGTGGATAATTTGTTAAGCTTTCTATTGGGGGCGGTACTAAATCCTTTAAATATGAAGGGGCATCATTATTATTGCTATTATAAAATAATTGTAATTTTCTAAGATTGCGGCGCTTTTCTAAGAGATCCCATCCCGTTTCTGAAATACAATTCTTCGGTTTTTGTAAAAATTAAGAGCCCCGTTACTATCCTTGCAGCTTCAAGTTGTAGTTTTTCAAGCTTGTTAGAATTCGTTGTATTGCAATTATCCCAAACTTCACAAGCATATTCAAGTAATGGTCGGATGTATACGAGATACATTTTAGCAAGGTTTTGTCTGTTCATAATATATTTCAGTTTACTGAGGACACCTAACTGTCTGTTTACACTCTTTACTAAATTATTAATGTGTTCTGGATACCTAAATTGCACAAAAATCATGTAAATCTCGTTTTAAGTGTTCTTTAACATATTGCCAAAGTTCTATCTCTTACTTTGACTACTATGAAGGAATTCAATACCGTGAAAGGGTATTCGAAAACAGTGGAATTAATCATTTTTGGAGCATAAAAATCTCTTAATGTTTCCATACCGTTGATAGTTACGACTTTTTTTACTTTATATTCTAACCTACCGCATAATCTTATTAAAACGAAATTTGAATATTTGGTTAAATGGTGTTTTGATAAATCTAAGAGTGCTTACTATTATATCTGTTCTAGAGTTTTAAACTCATTTAGTAAATCATTTTTTTAAGTAGCGAGACTCAAAAAGGTTACATTAACTGCACTGATGCAGAAACTATTACTGCTCTAAATTAATTATTAGATAATATTTACATACGTTTTGGTAAACTTTATCGCCAAATCATTAGTTTTCTTATGGGTACTAATTGTGCGCCACTTATAGCTGACCCTTTCCTACTTCATCACAATTCATGGCTAAATTACAAAAGACCCCAACAAACAGAACCTGATCGAAACTTTTAATAATACTTTTAGATATTTTGACGACATTCTTGCACTCAGCAATCCTTCATTTTCTAATTTTTATTACATATATCAATCCTTCCGAATTAACATTGAACAAATCTAACGTCACCGGTTTTGGATTTAGATTTAAGTATTATTGACGAAAAATTACAAGCCTACGTGACGACTTTACCTTTCCTATTATACATTTCCCTTTTCTTGAAGGAGATATTCCACTAGCACCGTCATACGGAGTTTACATTTCACAGTTAGTAAGATATGCTCGGATCCTACATCGATACCACAAGTTAGTGAAATCTTTTTCTAAATTCTTCCACAAGTATAGATCACTGATTAAAAATTTAATTGTACACGTCGATTTCTGATAGTGAAAGGAATACGTGTATCACTTCCTGAATTTTATGGAAATGTTTTTAATAAAGCCCACAAGTTTAAAAACAATCCATTGGAAATGAAAAAATGGCTTCAAAATTTATTTCGTAAAGGATATGAATTGAATATTTTGGTTAAATCTTTAAATTAAGCGTTTTTGGCAGAAATATTGATTACTTGATACTTACTTTCAAACTTCCATAAGCTTTTTTACTAATTGTCATTTTTAAGCATTATTGCAATCAAGCATATCGGTTTTATGTGATGACACTCCACCAAATCATTATTATTTGAAATGTTGTCGTATTTAAAATTGATATGTTTGATTTTTTTACATCAGTAGATTGGTGATTCTAAGCTAGCTGTCAGTAACAGCGGGTGTTCTATAGAGAGTTCCTTTACCGTTCGTTCTCTATAGTGGAATTGAACTTTGATCGATTTGATTTTTATTGGGTGTTTAGTTTTGTGCTTTGTCTAGGAATATTGATAGGGGGAAGGTTGGGTCCAAAAAAAAAGTTAAACCCGCAGCATATTATATGTGCCTGTCCTAAGCCAGGAATCTTTGATAAAGCGTTTGTTTGTACTTGTCTTATTGATGTTTTCTGTTCCTTTTTTAATAAGGGGGTATATCTGTGACTATTTCAGGACTGGATTTGAATTATATATTCATTTTATTTAGATCATGACCCAATTCAGAACTGCGAGCAGCACCTACTGGCCTCGTTGAAGGCTGCTGGCGGTTGTCCATTTACAATCGACTCTGCTAATGAGTGGCCCGCTTCATCAGATACTTAGTTTCCCTGATTGATAACTTCAAACCGTCTGTCAGTCTGTGAACCTTGGTTATTGATCTGATTGAATTGGTCACGTCGTGGTTGGGTTGATTGTGAATTTAACGCTATTGTTTTGTTTATCTCAATTGTACTTGTGACACGTCTTTTAAAATGCCCCGTAACGCCACAATAGAAATAACCTTTTGATTCTAATTGCTTGTTTTTTTAACCATCTAACTCTTTGCTCATTTTATTTTTTTTTCATTTATTTCACCATCATGTACAATTTCATTATCATGGACTTCATATTGCATCCGTATGCTGACTTTCTGAGTGCCATTTCCTTTTAGACTCCATATAAACGACTCGAATTCTACCCCAATGTGTATACAATTACTAATTAATTTCGGTTTCCTTTTGAATAAAGTAAGTTGCATCTGGGTGTCATTTACAGTCCTAATAAAATAAACCCTTGCCAATTGATCTTTAATATCTAGTTGGACAGCCTGGTAAGCAAGACGCGTTATACGTTTAAAATTTCTTGTGCAGGAAGAGTTTTGACATTGTTTTCAATGCTCAATGCTCTTCATATTCTGGATATAGTGTTTGGCTTTTTCAATATTTTGGATGGGGCTCCTCTAATTAGTCTTAAATAGACAAAATGCGCGTCAGGCGTAGCAAAATTTATTGTGTGGAACTTTGTTGTTATTTTTTTTCTAACAAACCGTAAAGGTTAGCGCTGCTGGTGGGGCTTCCCGAGGTTTGTCGGCTCCGGCATCAACGCTTTTGTATTAAAGAACACGTCAAAGCTATACATTACCCGTTTAAATTTCAAAATTGTCCTAATCATAAGGTTCTGCCTACCCAGGACATAGGTTGATCTTAGTCAATATTTGGTTTTTCTGTTCGGTTGGTCTGGATATAGTGTTTGGCTTTTTCAATATTCTTTGGAAGTCTTGAATAGACGAAACGCGCGTCAAGCGTTGCAAAATTCATTGTATTGATTTGTTGTAATTTTTTATTCATACAGGTCTGCATTGAGAGGCATTAGCTTCAGACGCATTCCCAAACGTAGGAGCTGTAATGGGTGCCTTCCATGCGAGATTTTATCACTGCACGGCCATTACAGGGGTCCTCCCGATGCACCTGCTGTACAACTTCCTCTATCCTAGGGATTTGCAACCCAGCCCTTTGCTCAGAATGAACTAGAGTGAATTAAAAGTGTTTGGGGTATGTTTTAGAATAAAACCCCGAACGCCTTTAGATTATTCTAGTACTGTAACACTTAGCAAACTTGTACATAATCACGATCCTGACGATTGATAAGAAGTACCACAGGGGCAAGTTCGTTACATTTGGTGTCAGAAGTGATTATAACTCCGAACAACTTTAATCTCCGTGCCGGTTTCGAGTGACAAATAGGCCCGCAGCATCGCCAGGCTTGTCGGTAAAAATCCACTAAAAGGGCTCAGAAACCTAACATTTGGGTCAGGATGCTTTGCCAACAAAGCGACTGGGATGTTTGTCTCCCAGATATAGCCGAAATCGCGCTGCTGTGGAGTATCATTAGTTAGTTAGTTATTGCTTTACTCCCAAGCAGCACGATTTCGGCTATATCTGGGAGATGAACATTAAAATTGTGATACAATGGACATAAAATGATGATGAAAGGAGGAAAGGGGGACACAAGGCCAATCGGAGAGAAAAGTTTTTGACTGCCATTGGAAAAAGGAGTGATGGGTAGGGACAGACAATTTAACCTCCCTGGGATCCTACGGGGCCTTCTGCACAAGGATTCTTTAACGTGCGAGGAACATGACATTTTCCACGGTTCACCACTATGGTTTGCGGTCAGGTTTTCTGCATTATAGCCTGGTATTATAGTATTTATTATAGTATTCATTATGACATGGCAGCCCCATTCAACCTCCTGGGGCACACATCCCAGTCGCTTTGTTGATTTTCTTTTTCACTAAAAATCCTTTTAGTGGATTTTTACCGACAAGCCTGGCGATGCTGCGGGCCTATTTGTCACTCGAATGTTCTTTTATTGCTAGGTTTTATAAACTAGCAATAAAAGGAACTTAGAAAAAGTATAAAACTCTAAATGTTGAAAAATCTATTAAAACAAACTGTAGACAAAGTAATGGTTCCAAATTATTACAATATGTTCTGCTTCTAAAATCTAGATATAATTAGCACTCAACATATGACCACACATGCAAATATATGACCACACATGCACATATATCACCCTTAACATGAAAATTAATAAACTTTTATATATGGAAAATATTTGTAGTGTCTTGCAATCACTATAGTTCCATAAACACATACACGACATGCGAACACACTCCAATTAACCTTAAATATGGAGAAAAACACACCTAAAATATTAAAAAAAAACATTCACCGAACACACCCTCAACATCAAAGGAAAACACACCTAAACCATAATGGAAACATTGTATGAAACACACCAAAAAGAAAAGGACGACACAACTAACCCATAGGGGAAACAAACACACCCTAAACGGGGAAACAATTATTTCACTTCATGCATAAACCACCAATTTAGTTTCATTTTATTAACCTTTCATGTCCAACTCCCAAGTTGTGGGGCCCGGGTGGCAAATAGGTCCGCAACAGAGCATATGTTGTCGTAAGAGGTGACATAGGATCTTGTGATTTTAAGATCGGGTAATGCTCATTCCCAAAGGAACCACGTGTGTACTCTAGGTGACTAATTAGGGTAGCCCATCGTCCGCTGACCATAGTAGGCCAACGTGTGTGGAGATCGACATATTCCGCCCCTACCAACCTTTCCCCCTTCCCTGTGGTTCTTCAAAATTAACTGTTCCCGGCCCCATCATCATTTCATGTCCATTTCATCATCGTTTTCATGTGCATCGCCTTTATATATAGTGTTGCAATGGCGTAAATTACCAAAAACACTCACTTACCCCAATTTGGGCTGCCTGGGAGTAAAGCATTAGCACACTGAATAGCGGGGTATCACGGGCGAACATTAGACCATAGATTTATTTATCTTTTATGTTTAGACTTTTCACTTATACTTTTAATGCGATAAAGAATATTACTTTGCTAACTATTTTCACTTAATTCTTGTGTTTTCTTGTTTCTTTCCTCTATTTTATTCCATTCATTTTGTGTATCATTTTCTTGATGAAAAGGTGTGTAAGATATCAACAACGTCATATGCCTTACAGGTTTGTTTCACCCCAAGAGTCCAGTGTATGTGTAATGAAGTGTTTTGGTAAGCGGCCAACACAATGCAAACATATATATATATATGTAAGAATATCGGTGCTGTAATTCTTAAAGTACATAATTCTGAGCCCATTGCACAAATTTTGTGGAACCTTAGTTAACTGGAATATTATTATTCTATGAGTCTAAGAAAAAGAACAAATTTACAGAAGACCAAATAATCGACATGCTCAACTTTCTTATAGACAGCATATTTGTTCAGTTTTATGAACGTGTTTTTTTAGCAAACAAAAGGATTTCAAGTGCACAAATTGTGCCCCTTTGCTTGCTAATTTCTTTCTTCTTTCATATGAATCAGACTCTTTACAATCACTTCTAGACAGAAAAAACCGTAGACTAGCTCTCTTAACCTCAGGTTCTGTTATATTGATGATGTCGCTTTCTCCATCTCATATATCCTAAAGAACTAGAGGTAAAGGAAACAACGGATTCTGGGAAGTGTGCTTGATATTTGGATCTACGAAGTAGATCTCGAAATAGATTCTCAAAGAAGACTTTCAACAAAACTATAAATCAAACGTGATGACTTCAACTTTATTAATCGTCTACTTGTGTAGCAACATTCTATCCTCTCCAGCTTATGGAGTTTACGCATTACAATTGATATATTATTCTAGAGATTGCGGGACCTACAACGATTTCCTTGACAGAGCGTCACGTCTGACACAAAAATTGCTAACACAAGGTTATGTACTCTTCGGTTGCTGTCTTCACTCAAGAAATTTTACAAAAGACGTCATGATGTGCGCTCAAAGACAAATATGATATTTATAACTCTAAGAATAAGATGAGTGCAGATGTTGGTTTGTCATGGGGTTTTGGAAATCATGTGGATGTCTTACCTTGGAGTCCAATGTGTTAATGTAAGTGGCCAATTAAATGCACACGAAAGATTATTTTCTTAGTTGATTCTGAGAGCAGTGCATAAGTCTAAAAAACCTTAAGTTTCTGGAATTGCATAACTATTCTTGATTAACTTTGAATTGTACGTCTTTGTTTTTGTATTTCCGACACGAAATTTCACATTTCATGATAATATCTCCATCTTTAATATACTTGTCAATCTCCTTTCGGCTTCCATATTTGAATAAAAGGGTCACTGGTATTTAGGTGTGCTAAACCAATGATAAGGCATCGAAAATTTTAGGACAAACTACAAAATATTCTCTAATAACCTTTTTTCCAGTTCTCTTTCACTTCGTTGTATACATAAGGACAAGATATGATAAGAGCTTTTTTGGCCCTTTTCAAAACTGACAAATTTCTTTTTAAATAATTTGTATGTTTCAAGCGTATGGTTTATCAGTTTTCTTTTCAATGTTGAGCTATATATGTGGGAAAACGATTTTTTTCTCTCCAAAATCTCGAAAATTGCTATATTTTTATGATTTTAATAAAAAAAAACCTGTGCCCCACAAAAATACCAATGTTTTCTGAAAATATCTTTGTTGGTCACAGATTCGCTCATATTAATTTTTCGCAAAATCTGCATAAATTGTGGCTAATTTTAGCATATTTTGTCAGTTTGACTTATTTTACAATAGCAATTTACTAGTAGTTCAATTTCTAAAAACCAATGCCTTTCCCATTAAATATAACCTTTTAACTACAGAATCCTACAACTACAATGAAATATTCCCAAAAAGTAAAATATGCATAATAAAGGGTGCCTATATGTTCACTTAAACTCCCTTGTCCTTTGTTCTATTTATGTTATTTGTCTCTCTTTCTTTTCACTTTGTTTAGATAGTTTGTATGATACATAAGCTCGAGTAAAACTATATATCTGAATGTTTTTTATGTCCTTTTAATATAGCCATAAATGCAGTTACACATATGGTAGTTTTAGTCGATCGTTACAGTTCTGTTCCACAGAATTCAATTGTACATATTAAAATTTAGGATGCTCAGTTCTCAAGCGTTTAGCTGCTATTTTATGTTGTTGCTTTGTCATTCATGTCATATCTCGGTCTGTTTTCTTGAAACATAAAAAACACATATATTTGCAACATTGTAGAAGATTTGACATTGGTGTCATAATACTCAAAACACAAGTTATAATGTCTATTTATTAATTATGTTTAACTGAATTTATTCTATTTTAATAGAGTTTAATTTCTGCGTATATTCGCATCAATACGTATACTGATTATCTCCCTTTGATCGTTTAAACACAAATCGAGAAATTATTATAACCGGAAATGTCTAAACATTATTACAAAGTCCAACTACTAGAATCAAGTCTATTTTGTCCATCTTAAGGCTTCTTGGTTACTACAGATTTTGAAACAGAGTCATTGAATTTAATGATGTCTGTGTTGGGTTGTTCCTACTTCTGTTAGTGGTATTTTTTGGAAAATTGTTTTCGGTTATTTCTAAATTCAAAACTGTCCTCCGAAACAAGAGATATCCAGGCTAAACTTTGACAGTTGTGTAAGAATAGTTTCTTTACTTCCTTTCAGGATTTTGATAGCCTCTTTAACTTTTGGTATAGCATTTAGACTACGTACCACTGTTTTAGGTCAGAAAATCTTACGTTGACATCATGGCATTGGTGAGCATGGGCATGATGGGGCTGAAGTGGCTGTTGTAGTTGAGTCAGAAGCAGTTTCTTCCTCTTATATTTTAGTCACAACAAATATAGCTTTCAAATCAATTGCTCTTTTCCTACATTATAATCAAGGACCATATTTTAGATATTTTCTAGGCATATCGTCAGTATTGCCTTGCTTCTTCCTGGTTTATATTCAACCACAGGGACTTGCTCCCCTCTATCAATATTTTGTTAGAGTCAATGTGCGGTAGGAAAAAAACACTTTCCTATAGCTACCGCACATTGACTCTAACAAAATATTGATAGAGGGGAGCAAGTCCCTGTGATTCAACAGACAATTTGAAGGCAGTTAGGATCTCGACCCATTTAGCAGTTCTACCCTTGGGATCTTTAAGAATGAAAAGCCAAACAAGTGCTTGATGACCAGTTATACAAGTTTCTGACTATTTTAGTGGTCAAAACTGCCATTTATTATTAACTGTTTAATTCAACAGTTGTCATTGGTTGAAATAGGTCACATGATTGAACTGTAAATAGCTGGAAGCATACACTACAAACTACCTAAAGTCTGAATGGTATAGTATTTGTACTTAACCGTACTGAAATATACTCGACCATTCTGAATAAGTCTTAAACGTGCTCAACTGTACTCGACCAAAGTCTGATTTTTTGTGAAAAGTCTGAACATGTACTAAATCGTATGAATTAGTCTGAAAAGTACTTAATTTTACTCGACCGTAATTAAAGTTAATTATCAGATAGATTAGGGAGAAAATGTAAATTCTTAAATGGTCTCGACCAAGTCTGAATTGTACTTGACAATACTAAAACATTCTCGACCTAATTAAATCATTAATTAACACACTTTTGTAACATTAGATAAAATCTTTAATGTTTGATAGACCTAATTGATTTTTAATGAGTTAAGTACGTTTTAATAAAGGTCGAGTACGTTTCAGACTTTGTCGAGTACAATTAAGACTAGGTCGAGAACATTTTAGACTGACAATAATACATTTGAAATTGTCAAGTACGTTTTAGTCTTTTTAAGAACTTTCAGACTTTGGTCGAGTACAATTAAGTACTTTTCAGACTTTTTCAGACTGGTCGAGTACATTTCAGTACGATTTAGTACAAATACTATACAATTCAGACTTTTGGAAGTTTGTAGTGATAGAACTTTCCATAAATAGAATGTTGGCAGACAAAGTCTTTCCTAAAATAGATGGACATTTCAAATGAAACAAAACTTCATTCATGCAAATGAATTATGTCTTGGAAACTTATTTGGTTATTTTCTGCTAATATAAATTGTTTTAGTTGCAAAATACTAGTTTTAGTAAGAATTATACAAAGAAGCGTTTTTTTTTTTATAATATATTCAATATCCAAGATACAATTTTTGAAATAATCAACAAGTACATGTATTATAATAAAACAATTATTACCTTTTACATATCGGTCAATACATGTTTTTATCAACTCAGAAAAACTCCGTCCTCAGTCGATATAATTTTCTTGAGTCGATAAATTACAAATACCAAAACGCGGGTGTAAACGGTTAATTTGGATATGCTATATATCGATATTTCAAGGAGTAACCTCTCATCAGTAGCATTTAAATCAATACATTGGAAGGTCAAATTCCAAAACTGTTGAAAACGAAAAGTACCCAAAACCAAAACGTCCGAACAAGGAAGCAAAATCCAGCACCGAGAATATCGACCATGTGCATTACAAGGAACGAAACCTGGTGTTTTAAACAATTTGATTTTAAAAATCGGAAATTTCAGCGACAAAAATATGAGAAATTTTATGGTTAATCGTGTCAGACAAGTTTGACGACCAGGCTTGTGATTACCCTCGGGGACCTCTGGTCCACCAGCAGCGGTTATCGCCTAGTGGTTTTAAAAATTACAAATACCAAAAACGCGGGTGTAAACGGTTAATTTGCTTTATATCGATATTTCAAGGAGTAACCTCTCATCAGTAGCTTTTGAATCAAAACATTGGAAGGTCAAATTCCAAAACTGTTGAAGACGAAAAATACTCAAAACCAAAATATTCGAACAAGGTATCGACCTCACAAAAAGCTTTAAGGTAGTACAATAGTAAAAAATCGGTCGGATAGAATTTTCTTAAATTTTGTCATAAGAAGTATCCAAGTGCTTATGTTTGAAAAATAAAATAAAAAGAATAGGTGACCGTGCTTAATTGTTGTAGAAAATTGATCAAAACAGTTCGAACTTGGCTATATTCTATTTAGATTATATAGGGGGAAATGTTTTATATTATTTTTTCAAATTTCATGAGATAGATTTTTGTTATATTTTGTCAAAACATCAATTTCGGTTAGTTCTTTGAAGTTAAAGTATAAAATCATGGGGTCACCGTTCATTTTCTAAAAATAAATTGGAATAACTAAATTTTCCCTACACATTTCATACAAATTATCTTCCTTGAAAAAAGTACGGGAAATTTTCTAAAATGAATGTAACTGTTAGGTTTTGTTTCAATCTTATTCTTTTCCTTATACTTAAATTTTTTTTCATAGTAACAATATTCGCACATTTAAATAGCAATGTTTTTGCCATTGCTTAAATTTGGTAGCATGCTCAGAATAGATGCTAAGTGTTAGACCCCTGTACTACCTTAATTGTTTTATGTAATGACTTTGAACCGTCCATCTTGTATTTGACTCAACACAGCACCTAAGATACTATCTGATGTTACAGTATCAGTGTCTATATAACATAAACCTTCATTAGTAGGTGTTGCCGTAAAATCAGTACATGTAAAAGCAGGTTTCAATTTCTCAAAGGCATTTTGATTTTGTTCAGTCCAAATATTTTTTAAGATTTTTATTTCTTATGTGTAAGGACAGCAAAGTGTTTTACAGTGACCGAAAAGTCTTAAATATGAACCTTCTAGCTCCTTAGCCTGATAGGGGATCTAACTTCGATGCTGTTTTAGGAGCTGACCAAGATAAATTTTTAGCAATTTTAGAAAATATGACCTAGAAGATCACGTTTTTTAAGGTTTTTAATTTGAGACCTGTACCTAATATTCGTTGTAAAACTAGATTTAATCTTTGCATATGTTATTCAAAAGTCTTACTAGAAACAATTATGTCATCTAGGTAACTATGCAAGACCACTGAGAAAAAGATCCATAAGTGGCAGGACTATTGCAAGCACCAAATGGCATCTTTTTGAATTCATAAAGGCCATATTTAGTTATGAATGCAGTATTGGGCATTTCTGCTTGTTACTGAAATTTAATGGTACCAACTTGTAAGGACAAAGGAGATAAAACAACTCAGCGTGACACACTATCTAAGCAGTCTTGAACTGACTTGCGAGTGGATAGGAAAAGTTTAGACGTCTATAATTAACTCGTGAGTGAACTTTACCATATTTCTTTACAAGGCAATTTGAACGCTTCTTGGCGATTACCTCACGGGATATCCCCATGTATTTATGCTATATTCTATTCAAATTGCTAATGTTCATTGCGGGTTACTTCGCAGTGTTGTTCTTCTTTTTGTTGACTGATTTTGTCTTTGCCCTTTCGGACTTTTGACACAGCCCACAGAGCGACCAGGGTTGGCTTTATCCCGCACAGGTAAGCGTTCCAACTAGTATGGCCTCATTGGCAGTCACCATAGGTAAGGGTTCCAGATTGTGCAACATTTTCGGGGAAAGGTTTTGTCACTTTCTGGGTGCATTAGCCTATGGTGCTTTGAGGGTACATTGGCCTGTCTTGTAAGTTGGTTCGTTTTTCTTCTAGCTTGTGGTCGTACATTGGTCCTTTTTCGATGACATACATAGGTCTGTGTTATGAGTGTTGTTTCCTGGGTGGGTCTACTAAATTAAATTTGTTGTTTCAATTACTATTAGTTCTTGTCCAGTTTATGACTGTAATATTGTTGACTGGATATAAAACAACATCAAACGAACAAACAGAGCGATCAAGTGTGTACCCTGGGTGCTGAATAGGGTGGCCTTTGTCTTCGGGGTTGTCAGGTCTATAATACGGGAATTCTGACCGCTGACCATAGCGGGCGAACGTGCATGTAGAGTGCCACGCTTCATGCATGTAAAAATCCCTTTTGTGGTCCACCAAATAGTTATAACATAGGCTAGATTGTCCGCTCTTACCAACCTCTCATCTTTTCATATAATCTTCTAAATTCTAAATTGTTCGTTTGTTTCCAGCCCCAGACCCACATTTTTTCATTATCATTTCATGTTTATTTTAACATCCGGTTTATGTTTATTGTCTTTATATATGTTACAGTAAATATGTGTAATCAGTAAATACACGTATTTACTGCAATTTAGTAAATACGTGAATTTACTAAGGCCCCCAGTAAATACGTGAATTTACTAAGGCCCCCAGTAAATACGTGTATTTACTAAAAATGGCCAGTAAATACATGAATTTCCTGAACTTTTGAAGAGATTTTACACGTTTTTACTGATGCTTATTTTGGAAATAAAACTTTGTAGACTATTGTTTTCTGTGTCAAATGTGTTATTAAGTTAATACAAAAACAATGTAATTAGCATATTACTATTCTTCACAAATGTGACATGTTTGTGAATTGTACATTTTTTCAACATTTTCGATTCTGTTACATATTTTAAGGAGGAAATTATTGACAATCATAAATCTGTCATTTCCTCCTTTGGGCTCTCTGTTGGTGCTGACAATGATGACATTCCATCCCTGTATTGGATTCCTAAATTACATAAAAATCCATACAAACAGCGCTTCATTGCAGGGTCATCGAAATGTACCACTAAACCTCTTTCAGTCCTGTTGAACTCAATACTGACGGCAATAAAATCCGGCCTCCAGAAATATTATGATTGTTGTTATTTTAGAAATGGGGTCGATCAAATGTGGATCCTGAAGAATTCGAAAGAACTGATGGAGATTCTTAACTCTAAATCAGTTTCATCTTGCAACAGCATCAAGACTTTCGATTTCTCCACACTTTACACTTCTATTCCACATGAACAACTCAAGTCACGATTGGCACGGCTGATTAAACGCAGCTTTTTCAAAAAGAATGGAAAACGCAGGTACAAATATCTGGTAGTCGGTTATAATAAGACTTACTTCGCCATCAATGAGTCTAAAAGTAAGAACAAATTTACAGAAGATCAAATAATCGACATGCTCAACTTTCTTATAGACAACATATTTGTTCAGTTTGGTGGACGTGTTTTTCAGCAAACAATAGGGATTCCAATGGGCACCAATTGTGCACCTTTGCTTGCTGATTTGTTTCTTCATTCATATGAAGCAGACTTCTTACAATCTCTTCTAGACAAAAAAGATCGTAGACTAGCTCTCTCTTTTAACCTCACGTTCCGTTATATTGATGATGTCCTTTCACTGAACAATTCTCGATTTGGTGACTTTCTCCATCTCATATATCCCCCGGAACTTGAGATAAAGGACACAACGGATTCTAGGAAGTCTGCTTCATATTTAGATCTACATCTCGAAATAGACTCTCAAGGAAAACTATCAACAAAGCTCTATGACAAACGTGATGACTTCAACTTCCCAATCGTCAACTTTCCCTTCATGTGTAGCAACATTCCGTCCGCTCCAGCTTATGGAGTTTACGTATCACAATTGATTCGTTACTCCAGAGCTTGTGGGAGTTACATCGATTTTCTTGGCAGAGCGTCACGTTTGACACAGAAATTGCTAACACAGGGTTATGTTGCTCCTCGGTTGCTGTCTTCACTCAAGAAATTTTACGGTAGACACCATGTACTCATAGATAAATATGGGATTTCTATCTCTCAGATGAGTGCAGATGTCGGTTTGTCATAGGGTTTTGTTTTGTCTTCCTTTACCGGATTTGACACACTGAATTGGAAATTGGCAGCGCGGCGGGTGTGCTATAGCAGGCAGGAACCGCTTACTCTTCCGGAGCACCCGAGTTCACTCTTGTTACGACTTGAGTTCGCGTTGTTGATTTCTGTTCGGTTGTTTTTATGTTTTGTGTTTCCTTGTGCTGTTCTTGTTCATGTTTACCGGTTTTGTCGTTCCCTTTTCGGACTTTTGACACTCGAATGCCCCTTTGGTGCCTCTGCTTATTTAATAGTTCTGATAAATAGAGCAAGTGTGTAGCCTAGTTGGCTGAATAGGGCGACGGTGTCAGTTGCATGCACGTTAAAGATCCATTATTGTAAAGCAGTGCACCACATAGGCTAAAAACTCCACCCTGTTCCCTGTACTTCTCTTAAAAATGGGTCAAAGACAGAAATGGCTGGATTTCGTTTCACAGGAAGTGTATCAGTCACAGACCTGAAATCGAATCCCACGTTATGGGAGCCCATGCTGCATACTCAATATCTAGAGGCTGTGGTTAGTAGCTGCTGAGAAAACTATTACAATTTTTTTTATTATTGAACATTAATGTCAAAAATTAACTAAGTCGGTAAACAGGAAGTAGGTGAGCGATAGACCTGCAATCGAATCCGACATTATGGGCGCCTATGCTGATATTGCATGCCATAATATCAAGAGGCTGTGATGAGTAGTTGCTGAGAAAACTAGCTGTTACAAAAGTATTACACCCCCCCCCCCGCTCGCCCCGCCGCCCGACATTCACCATTTTATTACCCGGATTTTAGTGAAATCCGGCCCAAGATTTGTTGTTCCTATGTTTCCCTTCATGTAAATCGGCCATTGGACGGCTTGGTTATATTGTTTTAAAATGGTGGGGGTTTGTATTAAACATATGGGAAATTTTCTACCTATGCATAACTTTTTTTTGAAGAGTATATTATCATCTTTTTCATGTTCATCGCCTTTAAGTAATTAACCTATATAGTGTTACAAGGACGTAAACACCTACTTACTCGCTCATTTATTGTTAATATCCATTTTGTTTCTAATTCAACCTGATTTTGAAAGAAAGTAAATTGTTGTTTGTTTCATTTTGTTACACAATATTTCATTCATAAACAAAACAGACAGAAACTGGCAGCATGAGTTTGACTATCAGGGAGATGAATCTTTATGATCCCGGGATTCATCAGGGCCACCCAATATCTACCGCCTTGGTTACACGTTAAATTGAAGTTAAATACTACATTTGGTGTCACCAACCATGTCCAGTAAATACGTGTAAAATGTGCAAGAAAAATCAGTAAATACATGTAATTACTGGTCAACTCAGGAAATACATGTATTTACTAAATCACCCAGTAAATACATAAATTTACTGACTGCTTTAGGAAATTCACGTATTTACTGATTACACGAATTTACTGTAACATATACATGTAAATTATTTTATAGTGTTGCAAGGTCGTATAAAACACCAACTGTTTACGTCGTCAAATTTTAGTATTGTATATTTATGGAGAGGAGTAAATAACTTGGTATAAATAACCGAATGTTCAATCCATTCGCTATTTTTGCAACAAAATATTATTAAACTAAACTAAACACCAACTCACTCACTCACTCAATTGGTACATCTTTCAGTAATAATTTTGGTTTTCCTGTTGGTTATTTTTGGTTTTATTGTTCAATGCTCTTTCACAATCAAGATAAAGTGTTTGGCGTTTCACTATATTGAGTAGAGAGCCTCTGATGAGTCTTAAATAGACGAAATGAGCGTCAGGTGTAGCAAAATTTATTGTCTGGAACTTTGTTGAAATTTTTATTTGCTTGTTTTATTTTATCAGGCATCTCTTTAATGTTCACTGCTCTTATAAAGCAGAATTCGTACTGCTTTGGATTAAAGCAATAACTAACTAGCTTTTAAGTAAATGTTAGTATCCCCAGTGAACATTGACTCACACATGCATTTACTAGTTGCTGTCTCGCCTGCGGTATGGTGATTCCGGCGGCAGCGGCGGCGTCCACAATTGTTAAAACTTTTGCTTAAGTCTGTTTAATGTGAACAAGTATAATGGTACACCATTGATATCTGGTATGTAGTTGCATTAGCATCAGTACAATTCACAGCATTTCATATGTTTGCTCTTGCAGTCACGGTATAGTGACTTTGGAATTTTATACTGATTTGGCAAACGTTAACCTTTTTTTCTCAAGTCTGATTTACATGAAGCAGTAATGATACACCATTGATATTTGGTATGCAGTTGCATTTACATCCAAGCAGATCAATTTTCAAGTCTGATTTACATAAAGCAGTAATGGTACACCATTGATATTTGGTATGCAGTTACATTTACATCCAAGCAGATCAATTTTAAGGGTGTTTTATCTGTATGCTCCTGCAGTCACGATGTAGTGATTTTATACTGATTTGACTAAATGTTAACCTTTTTACTTGCATCTGTTTAAGTGTTGAACAGGAATCAGTTTTGGAAAACCATTGATATGTGGTATGCAGTTGCATATGCATCAGTTCAGATCAATTCCATGAACATTTCATCTGTATGCTTCTGTAGTCAAGGTATACCGACTTTGCAATTTTATGCTGATTTGGCGAATGCTAGCCTTTTTTCTTAATTTTACACGAAGCAGTAATTATACGCCATTAATATTTGTTATGCAGTTTCAACATCAGTGCAGATCAATTTCGAGGATGTTTTATCCGTATGCTCCTGCAGTCACGGTCTAGTGAATATGAGATTTTATACTAATTTTGCTAAAAGTTAATGTTTTTTTTCTTGGTCTGTTTTATGTGAACAATTAATGGTACACTTTGGTATACAATTGCATTTGCATCAATTTATGAGTAATAGCCAGTACTACTTTTGTCACTTTTAACCTTTGCATTTTTATTTAATTTTATTTTATACTGTACATGTCCAAACAGTTTATTCTATGTTGAGATTCATCGTTCATTTATAGAGAAAAAATAATATGAAATTGATCAAGTGGTAACAATAAAATTATGTACTTTCAGATTTGAAACTATTAAAATGTTGATATAGAATTAATAGGATATAGAATATTTGATTTTAAACATATGTCATGTATGTAATTTTGTGTAATTGAATAAATAAAACATTTCTTTTTAATAAGCATTTTAGTTATTTGTTATTTACTAGTTTTACGCTATAACAAATGTTCATTTTAAATGAATCTTTAATTCAGCATTTAAATGACTGGGTATAAAAATGTTTATGTAATATCTTTTAAATTTTGAAACAAACATTTACTTACCATTAAGAAAGACGGAAACAAACATATCGGTGCTTTGGTAGATTTCTAATTCTTTCTATTTGTACAACAGCTTAAAAGTAACTGATGTCATATTGACGTTGTTTAGTTCGTTTCGTCAACTAATTTCGATATAATACCGCGTGCTCCCTAATGGGTACAGGTTAAACCGGTGTTACAATATTATGTTAGGTGGAAATGACTTCGAAAAATCTTTACAATTTAACCTAAATTGTAAAATATAAAACCTAAAAATTATAAATATTTGATTTTCACTATACTTTTCCGTTGTCTCTTAAACAGTCCATATACATTTTAGTTGTTTTTGACATATAATTACTATTTTACAAAATACACAGAATTTCGTACGATATGGTCTATTCACTGTCACTATATTAATGTTACTGCAATTCGAAAACTTGTTCTGGAGAAAGATTTTACTTGGTTTGAAGAGAGATATGTAAGAATGATAGGTTTTGGGAAATCACCAATTAAGCAAACAAACCTCTATAAAAATTAATTTGATTTCAAATAATGCAGTTTTTACAAAAAAAATAATTGATAAGAAAAAAATTGAAATTTGGAAAACCCACATGGAATTTCTTGTGACTTCTTTCACATTCGTTCCAAATTTGTTATTGGTTATTTTGGTACCCCCCAAAAAATGAAATCGGCTTCCCCTTTTTCCAATTAAAAAATTGTTTATGTACAAGTGCATAGGACCTTACTCTACCCCAAACTTGTTGGTTTCCATTTGATCTTTCAGTAAGTACTTACATGTATGTTTGAGAACATTTCAATATCTATGTTTTACAAAATTATCGGAAGTTAATACAATTCTGTATATCAAATAGAGTAAATTCAACTTTTGGTTGCGGGATAAGAGTCGTTTCCAACTTACTAATTCAATTTCATACAGTGCAAATTCAATTCAAATGAGTATTCATAAACATCATTAAAACCAAAAAAGGATTTGCTCAAAACTATTTTATCCTTGTATACTTATTGTTTAATATGTTAAGACATTCTTTTAATTACAAGTTAATATAAGGTTCAAACATTTTCAACGAAGGGCGAGACCCATGAAGTAATTGAGATTACGCGATTTGTTGGTTGTAGGTGAGAACATTAAATTAAAATTGAATTGGGCTTTAATTGCAATGCCTTAGAATATTTGGTTAGTGCCAATGGAAACTTGTGAGTACAAAATTCATAAAACATATTAGACAAATAAAGCGTTTTCTGTTTCAATAGCACTTATGGGGTACTAGGAGATTTAATATGTTCAATAACATAATATCTCACGATTTCACATATATTTGATAGGTTTGTTTCAAATATAAAAATAAATCGATGCGTTACTTTGATATATTAACATCATAAAAAGTAAATATCAAAAGGATTAAATCTTCAGTGCAAACCTTCGAAAATTGAGAGAAAGTAGATGAATTGGGAATGTTGCGCTTACTAATTTATAACTAAATTCACCGTTTTGATACCCGTTTTGGTATTTATCCTTTCACATGGAGGCAAATTCTTGCAAAATGTTTATAATTAACAAGAAGCCAATAATTAACCTGGTCTGCAACCTTTAAGGAGGTATTATATGAGCTATTATCCCTATAATAGATCATCTGACATCTTCGACCCAATTTATACTTTTGTAGAGCTCAATGAGCAACAGCTTTTCTCTATCTGCAATAGTTTTCATTCTATAGGGCAAAAACGCTATTTTTGACCTTTAAAGGGCCATAACCCCTGTACCTCTACAAGGAGTCATCTGACAACTTTGACCCAAAGGAGACTTTTGAAGAGCTCAATGAGCTGATTGTTTAAGCAAGCAACAACTTTTCTCTACCTAGAATAGTTTTCATTCTATAGGGCAAAAACATGAAACATCGCCATTTTTGACTTTTAAAGGGCCATAACCTCTATCGGGAGTCATCTGGCAACTTTGACCCAATGGAGACTTTTGTCGATCTTTTAATGATGAAGAAGTAAGGTTGCATCAGATTTTCTCTATCTCTTATACTTTAAGATTAACAAGCCAAGAACAGTAGTCTGACCCCACTGGTCTATTTTTAGCAAATGTCTTTTGACAAATAAAAAAATCGAAACAACTTTTTTGGAGGACACCCCAAGCTTTTTTTTAAAATTCTGTTCAGTAGTTTTAGAGAAGATTTTTGAAAAATTGTTAACGGACGACAGACGACGACGACGGACACCAAGTGATGGTAATAGCTCACCTGGACCGAAGAAGGTCCAGATAACCGTGAGCTAAAATGTAACATGTGTTTTTTTCAGCTTATAGATCTTGCGTTTACTTCTTGATGTTTGCGTTATATTAATAAGTAGAAAATCTGATTTATGCCCCAGCGACCAATTGTCTGAGTGAAGGGTGGGAAAATTTCCTTAGTTGAATTCTACATGATTTCAACCGTTTTTCGTAGTCAGATATCAGAATTTAATAACCTGGCTACATCTGAGGATTTTTATTCGACCACAATCTTGAAAAGTCCAGGATAGTTCAATAGCTAATTGCTATCCCTACAAATGATTACCTGTTTCATGTAACTCTTGAATAACGGAGTGGATCTCGACAATAAAAATCACAACTTAAAAAAATATATTTGATCTGTCATAAATACGGAAACGTCTATGTGCCATCATTTGCGTTGTTCAACTGTTCGTAACGCGTATTTTTTAAACTTCACGAGTCTGATATTATTCCGTTTTCGATTTCACGCAGTATCGTGTTTAATACAACGTATTTTTACATTCCTGCCGTTCAGAATTTAAACGAGATCACTTTTTACGTGGTCATCTTTTACAGTTTTATTTACAAGAAATCTAACTCATGTTTATACTTATTCCTTTCAATAAAAACGTGAACTTTTTCTGAAATATTTTTTCTTATACGTTTTGATTGGAAGATATATGTGAACGGGCAAAGTCAATTGAGCTTTTCGTGGAATGTAAAAAACAAATACGTAATACAAAACACTTAAAATTAGTATATAACACAATACTGCGAGAAATCGAACACGTAATAATATCAAATAACTGAAAGAACTCGTGAAGTTTTTATGTGTAATAAACAGTCAAACAACGCAAATGATGGCACATAGACGCTTCCGTACATAAATGGGCTAATCCACTGGATGGTTTTTCTTGATATTTTATTACTTTTCTAACCTTGCGTAGGTTATACACAAAGGGTATTTCTGATAAAAAATAGTTTCAATGTTTGATAGGGGTTGACATTGACTTGGTATATGTTTTTCAAATGTACTTATTTTTATGTCAAATATTTATAAAATTTTATCCTTGTAAAGTGCTATTATGACAGGATTATTTTCTACTATAAAACTCTGACTTGTCAAAGAATCTGTTGATTGTTTAATAGTCGTTCTATGGCACAATTAATGCTTTAATTACAACGGTTCAAACACGTGGTTTTGGATCTATTATAAATATTATTTATCTTTTAATCTTTGATCCGTTTTTTACTAGATGAATGAATGAAAAGATTAAGATCTTAGATTCGAAAAAAAAAATATTTACAGCCTGTAAGATTCTTATTACAGTTTAATAAGGAAATGGTACTAATAGTATGTTTTACATTAATACAGCTTTGGCTGGATAATCTGATCTTAAAAGATCTGCGGAACATTTTGACATTAAATTCCATACATTTGAGTTTAGCTGTTACATGTATAAACTTCCTTTGGTAACAGCGTCCTCATGTAGGAAAATATTATACGGCCTTCCATTGCCTGATTTTCCTAACTTAGCACGAATCTTTGGTAATATGCAATTTACGTGATTGTTGGAATAAGCAGTTTCAATAATGTTTTGAACTATTTTAATTGACTTCGACTTATTTTTCAATGTCAACTCTTTTGGCTTCTGTAATACATCTTGCTTTAGAAATAAAACCTTGTACATGCGTAACCTTACACCCTCCATTCGTAAAATTTATACAATTATCCATACAAGTCCTCCAATTATCGCTACAATTAAAAGGATATATTTTTAAGATTTTAAGTTTTAAATTGTAAAGTATATTCGAGACAAGATCAATTTATGGCACAATTATCTGTCTGATAATAAATGGAATTAGTCAAAGCTTCCTTTTTATGACACGTAGCACGAATCTTCGGAAACATTCGATAACTTTAAAAGACGATACAAATTTTATAAAAAAAGTCCTTAGGTAATATTCTCATGATTAAATTCTGATTTATGATATCTTTATCTTTCAAATATAGCTTTAAAAAGACCGTCATAACATATATGAAAACTCTTATATATTACATAAGCGTTTTTTTTTTCCACAAAACTTCATATTATTTCTTTTTGATTATATAACCTAAGGATGATTTATCATGATTGAAAACTATTGCAAATACATTGCTTTTATGATAAAATATGCAGGTACTTCAATAATCATTCACAGTGTATCAACAATTTAGTAGAGCATTCGTCGAATATTATTTTCGTTATTTTTTAGTACGTAGCTTCTTGGAATCCAGAGCAGATATGGATTGCGGATTGTCCTCAGTAATAGAATTTAATATTGTCATACGCTGCAATAGGATATTTTTTTTCCAAACCGCTCACATAATCATATACAAATACTTAAAACGGGTAAAAAACGGTTAATTTGGTAAAGCTGTATATCGATATTTCTAGGAACCTCTCATCAACAGCATTTGAAACGAAGCATATATTTATAAATAACAGTTACGTTTCCGTATTCTCTTTTTGTGCACTTTTAATTCTTTGTACACGGATTTTTTTCGTTTAAACTTGCTGCAGAACTTGGTTTTAAAAGTCTGTACGTGTGTTTTTTGCTTGTCACACCCAAGTTTAAATTTACATTTAACCTTATTTGCCAAGCAGAAATGAATTTTCATGAAAACTACACGGTACCAGCTAACAAATAAACTATTCAAGGGGTGAAATTCAGTGTGATAATCAAATCGAAAATATTTCAAAAAATGAACCATTGCAGCGATCCAAATTCAATACATTGTTATAGATTTGTTATGATAGATCACATGCACGTGAACACACGATTGCTTTCGTGAAAAAATACCACAGTCAACAAAAAACGCACCTTTACTCTTTGCTTTGTTTTGTTTTTTTTTGCGTACATCCAGATTTTTTATTGAAACACTCTTCAAATCAAACTTGAAACATACAAGGAACCAAACTCTGTTCTTTGAAACTTATTTTGTTGTTGTAAGAAAGGCAAAGAACACAAAAGATTTTGTAAAGGAATACTTCATTAACCATACAACGAACCCTCCTCAGTACATTGCTGCTATTTTGATGAACGACAAGCACACGCAGGTTTGATAAAACAATGCAGATATAATCTATGATACCCCTGGCCTGACCTGAACGGTATAGTCTCTTTGATCAATATCTAATACAGGATAAAAGACACATATTTGTTGACATAATGTATTTATTAAGTTATATATAACATTTAAATAACATACGGTATAATATTGCTTGCTTATGAGCACAGGGTTATTTTGATAAATGCGAGTTGATTGTATTTCGAAAACGAAAACAAACTAATATAGCTACTATATGATATGAATTAATATATATACGAAATATACCAAAAAAAAACGAAGTCGTGTTTTTATTCAATGTTGCCCTTTTTAAGTCACAATGAAAATATTTTGTGCATTCACGAAAACGGTCATTTTTTTACCAAACAGGGCTTTACTATCTTATTATTTGTGAATGTATACAATTTCATCAATCTGATACGCATACATAACCAATCAACGTGATCCAACAACCTATGGTATTCGTAAACCATTTTTTTGAATGGAGACGATGGTTAATATGAAAATCACTGTCCTTTTATTTTTTACAGCTTACCTATTTTATCGGTTTATATCAGAAGTGTATTGAATTGTTAAAATTAAATTAAATTAATTCGATATTTTATTCAGTTTTTGACACGAAAATCAATCATTTCTAATGACAATGGCCGAAACAGAGAACAAACATATATGATGACCTAAAATGAAAAATATTTTTAGTTTTATATATTGATATTGGATCGGAAGCACTTGTCTTTTAGATTAAATTACAATTAAATCATGGTACAATAGCAGAGCTATCTCCCCTTAATCAATTTAAATAAGTTAGCAACGACACCACGAAACTGTTTCTTTCAAAGTTCGTTTACATGCAAGAACAGATTCAATGAAAACGCAAATAGGAAAATTATTAACCTTAGATTTACAAAGCCACAATGTTAATGGTTAACGAAAATAGGGTATAATCATGAAAATAACTTTCCATAGTTAAATATAATTACATATGTTTACCATTATGTTTATTTAAATTCATAAAATTTATTGTTGTTTAAAATTGAATGATTTTTTTTTATTTTCTAAAGAAAAAAGTTAAAATAACTCCTATAAGGACAGCTAGTAAGATTGTATTGTTTGAAGTCATGCAGATAGTTAGTGGGTTAATGTGAAATAAATGAAGTTCAAATTTATTTGGTTTATTAAAGAATAAATAATATAAAACATTTTATTGGTGTGATATTTGTTACTGCATAACTTCAAAAGTGAAGTACTTTCAGTCAAAGTTTATTACAATTTGATGTTTATTAAACTCTTATTAAATGTTAGGTAATTTATTAGGTATACATGAAAGAAAAGGTGTTTCAATTGATTTTTTCTTCATGGCGACATTAACAAAAAATATGTAAATCGTTAAGGGGGGAAAGTTAATACCAAATATTTATGATATGAAAAAACAAGTTACATTTTTTTTTCTGAAAAAGTATATATTTACATAATTGGCACTGTGAAGTAGTTATGTTGCCAATGTGTGTTAATAGTTGGCATGTTTTAAGTCAATTAAACTAATTTTATAAGGCAAAGAGATCTATATAAGGACGGTATAAGTTTCACTAAAATAATGAACTCGCACGGTCCAACTCTTTTGAATCCATCCCTTTAACAAAATACGTTAAAAGGGGTCGATGAGGTTTATTAATCATCTTTGATTATGCTTTATATATTGCACTATCATAAGTAGTTTTGAAATTACTTATATTACTAATTACGTTCTTGCATGTCAAAGATAAATTTTGATCATTGAAAATAACTGGTAAATCACTAGATTGATTTAGTTAACAAAGTAGAAGCATAAAAATATGCACAAATGCAGATTGGAATGTAAAAAAATACAACGTGCAAGGATTAAACGTGTTCGAGTCATCATGACTTTGTTTTTACCGATGAAGGCCTGGAACGTACTCTGGTTACCTTTTCCGATGAAGGACGTGTTCGCACTTTAACGACACTAGTGCTAGGACGAGTATAAATGTTTATCCCATTTTCACCTGAAAAAGTCCTTGGTCTATTTGAGTTTTGGGTTGTGAAAGGCCTAGCACTCTGTGTTCTTAATCGACCTTTCATAAGAGTTTCATTTTGTGTCTGCATCACTCTTGCCCGTGTTCGATTTAGCCACATTACATTTTTACAAACCGTCGATCCATCTTCTTGAACAGTTGGTAAAAAACCATACCTTTGATATAAATCTATTCTTGCCTTCTCTAAATCCGTAATTCCTTGCACGTGATGCCGAAGTGCTTCCCAATTCATTTTAACACTTGTAGTTCTATGTTCCACGCCCGATTCCATCACGTGATTTTTTAGCACTCTCCAGGCCCGTTTCGCTCCTCCAACAGCTGATACTAATTCCTTCTCATGCTCTTCTTCCGTTTGTTGTACATATTCTTCATCGTGTTCTTCTTTTTTTGGTTCTTCTACTTCCGGTTCCTTTTCATCGCTAACTGCCTTCGAAAAAGCTAATGCTGTTATGGAGGTAACGTTTGTCAATCGACTTTTTTTGTCCTTTAGTTTTGTATATCCCTTAGCTACACCGTACTCAGAATTGCCCGATATATCAGTCATTACATCCTTAAAGACATCACTAGATTTAAAATTCGGACGAGGCTTAAATG
Organism: Arcuatula senhousia; assembly: GCA_963971305.1. Classification (NCBI taxonomy): domain Eukaryota; kingdom Metazoa; phylum Mollusca; class Bivalvia; order Mytilida; family Mytilidae; genus Arcuatula; species Arcuatula senhousia. Next base: position 49,350,749 of record OZ020303.1, on the reverse strand, counting down.
CAAATTTGTCACTATCATCATGTATGCGTTTAATAGAATCATCAAGATCGGACCAATAATTTCTAGATGTCCCAAAGTTGCCATCTACTTCATCTTCGGCCTCGTCCTCGTAGTCGGAAACTGATATTTCAATATCAGACTCAAAATTTGTCGAACTGTTATTTATCCTTTTTGCCATTAGTGCAAGTTTTGATGCCGATGAAACTCTATTTGAGTTTCTAGAAGATACCTCCCTAGGCGACATGCACATTTCAGAAGACATTCTTGAAGGAGGAGGTTCCCATGATTCTTTTCTTGCTGGTGGCAGTCGATGAGATCCAGATCTTGCAGATGAAGCTCCACTGTCTTGGTTTCTTGTCCGACCAGTTTTTGGCCTTTCCACGAAAAAGTTATTAATCATTAATGAATTCTTCATGCTTAAAGTTTAACTGTCACTTAAAGAAGTGAAGTTTGCTAATCAGTATGTTGCATTCAGATTAGTTGTTTAAATTTCTCTGGTGTCATATCGATTCCGGTATTCTCACAAAAGTCTTACAAAATAAGCCTCTTGTTGTAGAAACTGCTATTGCTATTTATCTTAGCAATCAAATAAAAGACAACAATCATCATTATTCCGTATTGTCCGATATTGATTCAGATTTTACTAAATTCTCTCAGTTTACTTGGCAAATAAAATATTTTTACATGTTTACTGCCGTAAAAGTTCTGGAAATGTGGTTTGGGGTTTTATTTTTATGTTTTATTCATTAAATACGATTAGTCCAACCCTCTTAAAACTTTTAAATGCCAATCATTATTCCGTTATAAGAGAAATATTTTCTAAACTATTGTCCTCTATCGATTACGGCAGTTCTTGATAAAATATTACATTACTTTTGAAGTGAGGTCAACTTAGCCGTAGTTTGATTGATTGACAAAGCTTTGTCAAAATCTCTTTATTTAAATAGTAAGAAACTACTTAGTTTTAACATGTTCAAGAGCAATTAAACGGACTCTGTATATACGTTTGAGAGTTAAAGTCGATGACTATACAAATTAACATTGACGTAGTATATTGTATAATTTCGGAATGGATTAAAAAAGAAATTTTTGTTTTTATTGTATATTTGGACATAAGTAAAATATTATTATGAAAAAAGATGAAAGTACATATTTTTTCAATTATGAAGTATATGATCCAAATAGAGATACATTAAATGTTATCATATGCCGGTTTAATAAAGCAAAAAGTTTCGCATAGATATTCATACAGAAAAGTATCTGTTGAAACAATTAGTTAGCTAGTTATTGCTTTACTCCCAAGCAGCGCGATTTCGGCTATATCCGGGAGATGAACATGAAAGTGGTGATAAAATGAACATGAAATGATGATGAAGTGGAGAAAACGGGGACACAAGGCCAATCGGGTAGGAGAGTTTTGACTGCCACTGGAAAAAGGAGTGATGGGTAGGGACGGGAAATTTTGCCTCCTGCATGGGGATCCTACGGGTCCTACTCTTACCGAGACCTGCAGCAGGGTTCTTTAACGTGCGAGGAACGTGACATTTTTCCCAACACGGTGCACCACTATGGTTTGCGGTCAGGTTTTCCGCATTATCGCCTGACGACCCCGCATCTCTCGATGTCAGGGCTGCCCCATTCAACCACCTGGGGCACACATCCCAGTCGCTTTGTGGGCAAAGCGACCTGACCCCGATGTCAGGTTTCTGAGCGCTCTTTAGTGGACTTTTACCGACAAGCTTAGCGCTGCTGCGGGCCTATTCGCCTCCCGGGCCCCGCACGGGACTCTGTTGAAACAATAAATTGGGCAACTAGTCATATCTTTCCTTTTTTTCGCAATTTACACATATAAGCATTGAACTTCATTTTTGTAGTCACTGAAGTTATTTCTTTATTATTTCAAAGAGACATGACTTTCTCTCTCGATATCATGATAAAAAAAAACAATTTACATTCAACTCTACAATTTGAGAACCGATTTTTAAAAACTCGATTAACAAGAACTATATTTATACGAATAGTTAGCTTTCTGAAGACTCTGTGAAAATTCAACGATACTAATAGCTTACAATATACATTTATTATGCACTACGTAATTAACTTAAACGAATATTTAAAGATATTTGCAAGGTTAGAATTTTCTACAAAGTTAATAATGGGATTTTGTATTTGCCTACAAAATATTATTTTAAGTATTTAGATACTTGTCCAAATAGTCTTGAACAATATTGGTAAAGACAAACAATTATATTGATCTTAAGCTATCAGGAACTCTTAAAGTACGTGTGAATGGTGATAAGATAATAAATATCACGAAGACTCTCATCGCCAAAGAAAATGTAAGCGGTTTAACCCCGTTATACCAAATACTTATGATTTATACCAATACACCGATCAAATGGACGCGTGTGTGTGTGTGTTGGTGTTTAACGCCATTTATCGACGCACCTTTGTCGTGTAGGACGGCCAGTTTTAATGGAGGAGGAAACCGGAGTACCCGGAGTAATTCACCGTTACGGTAACGAATGGGCGAAAACTAAGAACATTTATTGAATGTTCAAATAACAGTAGAAAAAAATAATTATTATATTTTTGTTAAATTTCTAAAAAAATTGATTGGCTTTTACAGTCATGCGATTATTAAAAATTCGAATGTTTTGTTTATCAATAAACCCGTGCTGGTTCCGGATGGCGAATGGGCCCGCAGCATCGCTAAGCTTGTCGGTAACAATCCACTAAAGAGAACCCGGAAGCATCACATCGGGTCAGCCCACTTTGTCCACGAAGCGACCGGGATGTATGCCCAAGGTAGTTGAATGGGACAGCCCTGTCATATTGAATGCCGGGGTCGTCGGTCTATAATGCGGAAAAGCTGACAACAAACCATAGTGGTGCACCGTGTTGAGAAAGAGTGAGTGAGTTGGTGTTTTACGCTATATATAGGCTAACATGAAATTGATGATAAAATGAACATGAAATGATGATGATGATGATAAATGAAATATGGGGGTAGAAAACATAGGAACCGTATAATTTGAAGAACCACAGTTAAAGGGGAGAGAAAAATTAAGCCTATATGGTTCACTACTTGGCGGCCAACAAAGGGGTCTTTTACGTGCATGAAGCGTGACACTCTCCACGTTGGCCAACTTTGTCAGCGATCAGGGTTTCCGTATTATAGACCTGACAACCCCCGCGGACGAGGGCCACCTTAATCAGCCACCTAGGGTACACACTTGGTCGCTCTGTGGGCTGAGCACTGCCCCGACGTCAGAATCCCCCTTCCCCAACCAAAACACTTTGTACTTGTCATAGAGATAACATATGCGCATTAAGTAATTGTGTCATTTAGCTTACATTTTCCAATGATATTTGTTTTGTTTGATAGATTTACTTGTAGAGGGAATAGGAACGGTTGGTACCATACAATCTGTTTTAACCATCGTTTCTTTTGAAATACCTGCACCAAGTCAGGACCATTGTGATCTTCAATTTTCTGTCTCGTTTGTCTTACTCTCGGACATTAAAGATAAATCTTCCAAACTCAACTGATAAAGTTCAGAAGTTCTGTTAATACCTTTATAATTTCTGTTGATTTCTGAATACATTTTTGACTATTCTGATAAATTATACAAAAATGTGGACAAATATTCATTTTTTATTGCAAGGTTATAAATGAGTTTTCTTTGATGTTCTCGTGTACTTATATCTTACATTGATGACAGCTTAAGTGGCATTGAACTGCTGAACCAAGTCACCAAAGTTAACTTCCCTGAATGATACCAATTATTGTTTGTTTTCATCTATTAAGTGGTGTAACAAGGATAAGGGGGAGTGGTGGATCCAGATCAGGAGAGTTTCCGGAGTTACAGATAGGGGGGTCCAGGGTTGCTGAAGAAATTGTCTCGTAAGAGTATAAAAACAAGTCGGGAGGACAGGGGCACAATTTGTGCCCATTGGAATGCCAACTTGTTGTTGAAAAATCTCTCCCCCCAAAGACAAATATGTTTGTCAATAAGGAAATCTAGCATAGTGCAAACTTGTTGCATGGTGTAACATGTCTCTTTATAACATGTTTTAGAAAATATGTAGAATTATAGGTCAAAACATCAAAATTCCTAGATTAGATAATTCCTTTTAATTACTAAGTAGTTCTTTCAGCCGACATTTTAATTTTTCGTGTGGTAAGGTGGTGTGTAAAGTTTTAAATCCAACGTTTTCAAAGAATGAACTTCAGAAAATGATCGAGATTTGAAATTTTGCAACAAATCTATAGAGTTCTTTAAAATCCACATGTGATTTATTTCACTGCGAGAATAAATAGTTTGGCAGTATGTTTGTCGTCCGACAAAAATTTGTGTGAGTTGTACGCACAATTCTGTGGTAGAACATGATAACGATCCAGCTATATACCTTTCTTTGTTTGGATCTTTATGCAATTTATAATGTAGGTATCCAATACAAATATGGTAACTCTTCGTGCTCGTTCTACAAATGAAGATTTAAAGAAGACATGAAGGAGTTAGCAATGATCTCATCTTTGTCAAATGAAGACCTGTAGTTCAATCACTTTTCCTGTCATTCCATTTACTAGTTTATCAGATCAATTAACTGTTAGCACCACTGCAGAGTTCCCACTATTTTTTGGGACACAAAATCCAAGGGTTTTTCAAAGACTTTTCAAGGGTATTGAGGTCATTTTCAAGGATTAAAATAGTCTGCAAAAATTTTAAAAATCCAATATTTTTCGGCCTTTTTATCAAATGGTCAACAAATCTGCATATTACAAAATTCCAGGGTTTTTCAAGGATATTTGATAAAATTCAAGGATTTTTCCAGGTTTTTTAACATTGAAATGAAATTCAAGGACTTTTCCAGGTTTCCTTGAATTCAAGAATGGCGTGGGAACCCTGCCACTGACCAAACAATTAACTTTTTAAAGCAAAGGCTTACATGTAATTAGGAACAGGAATCGTCTCAAAATGCTTTTGCTCGATAATGTACTTAAGTGTCATTTCTTGTCAATTTAGTACACCTCTCAAAGGAAACCTAACATACAAGTAGTACATGTTTTCAGACATAGAATTTATAATAGCTATTGTATATGTTTATATATATTTGAATTTAATTTTGTACCCCAATAAAACAGCACAAAAACTACAAAACCCATACGCTTAATTTGTACAAAATTAAATTAAATTAAATTAAACAAAATTCAAAACAATATAAATAAAATAAGAGTGTAAAATTTTGAAGTCAGCTTGTTAAACAGGAAGTAGATAATCAACAGATCATAAAACGCATCCCGCCATATGGAGCCCCCTTGTAACTGACCGTTTAACTTGAAAAGGGGCTTTGGTATGTTCACAAAGAAACATTCTAGAACTGAGTTTTGATACTAAAATATTTGGCAGTTGAGATGAAGAAAAAAACATTTCAAAGAATGATTTCATTCATATAAAATAGCGCTAATAAACAAAAATAATATTTTGTCATAATTCCTTTTTTGTTGTTGCCACTTTCCTCTCACTTGTACTACTTGAAATCGCCTGTGAAATTAAACAAAATGGGTCAAAGACATAAATGGCCGGATTTCGTTTAAAAGGAAGTATATGAGCCACAGACCTGAAATCAAATCCCACCTCATAGGAGCCCATACTGATGCTGCATACCAAATATCAAAAGGCTGTGATTAGTAGTTGTTGAGAAAACTGTTACGAAAACTTTCTATAATTGGACATATATGTCAAAAATTAACTAAGTCGGTAAACAGGAAGTAGGTGAGCGTCAGACCTGAAATTAAATCCCCCTTATGGGAGCCCATACTGATGCTGCATTTCAAATATCAAGAGGCTGTGATTAGTAGTTGCTGATAAAACTGTTACGAAAACTTTCTATAATTGGACATGTATGTCAAAAATTAACTAAGTCGGTAAACAGGAAGTAGGTGAGCAACAGACCTGAAATTGAATCCCACCTTATGGGAGCCCATACTGATGCTGTATACCAAATATCAAGAGGCTGTGATTAGTAGTTGCTGAGAAAACTGTTACGAAAATTTTCTATAATTAGACATTTATGTAAAAAATTAACTAAGTCGGTAAACAGGAAGTAGGTGAGCGACAGACCTGAAATCGAATCCCACCTTATGGGAGCCCATGCTGATGCTGCATACCAAATAGCAAGAGGCTTTGATTAGTAGTTGCTGAGAAAACTGTTACGAAAGTATTTTCCCCGCCCGCCGTCCGCCCGCCCGCCCGCCGCCCGCCCGTCATTCACCATTTTATAACCCGGATTTTCACTAGTGAATCAAAACAGAATTGAGCAACAATATAAATAAAATAAGAGTGTAAAATTTTGAAGTCAGCTTGTTAAACAGGAAGTAGATAATCAACAGATCATAAAACGCATCCCGCCATATGGAGCCCCCTTGTAACTGACCGTTTAACTTGAAAAGGGGCTTTGGTATGTTCACAAAGAAACATTCTAGAACTGAGTTTTGATACTAAAATATTTGGCAGTTGAGATGAAGAAAAAAACATTTCAAAGAATGATTTCATTCATATAAAATAGCGCTAATAAACAAAAATAATATTTTGTCATAATTCCTTTAAAGTATAAATATTTTTTTCCGTGCTTTGCTTGGAAAAAATTCTGACCAGACCAAAACCAAGCACCCCTAAATCAAATGGTCGGTCCATAAGCTGAAACTGCATACCAAAAATTGAAAAAGCGACAATTAGTAGTCGCTGAAACATAGATCTGTTACGTAACATTTTTCAACTTTTGATCTAAAAAGGCGCACATTAACAGGAAGATGATAAGCGGCAGGCATTAAAACACATCTGTTCATATGCATATGAAAGCCCTACCTGATCAATAATCAAAATGCAACGAATAATAAGAGCCATAAAACTGTTTCGAAAAAATGTGACTGACGGACACACCGTGCACTTCTATGTCCCAGCTCCATAATGTACTTAAGTGTCATTTCTTGTCAATTTAGTACACCTCTCAAAGGAAACCTAACATACAAGTAGTACATGTTTTCAGACATAGAATTTATAATAGCTATTGTATATGTTTATATATATTTGAATTTAATTTTGTACCCCAATAAAACGGGTGTAGGTAATCATCGAGTTCGAGTCAGAGTTAAAGTTCGAGTTAGAGTTCGAGTTAAAGTTCGAGTTATTTTTCGAGTTCGAGTTAAATTTTGAGCTAACTCGAAACAGTAATTTTCATAGACATAGTCGAGTTACGACTCGAGTTAAAGTTCGAGTTCGAGTTAGAGTTCGAGTTACAAATCGGGTTCGAGTTAGAGTTCCGACCTAAAGAAAACCTATTTTTAGCAAACTACAACACTTTCCACGAGAAAAAATAATAATTCAGACATCTATTATGTTGTGCTGTGGTTTAAGAAAAAAATATATGTTAATTCTCCCAAGGACGAGACAATACTTTGAAATACCTTGGTTTATTTTGTTGCAAAAAAAGGCCGCGTTTACAGAAAAAAAGAAAAAAAAGTTTTAATTTTTATCAAAGTCGTCAGTTTAGTTTTTAGGACAAGACTAAGGGGACGACCATTTGATTTTGACGGGGGGGGGGGGCTGTTTTTGTTAATAAATATTCTGGCTTGGAAAAAGTTAATAAATACCCCGCTACCTCTTTCCTAAAAACAGATCAAATTTTAAACTAGGGGTGCAAATCTACACTATTTCACGAAGATGGTGTGAAAGTTTCACTGACATCCATTGATGGGTTTGGGAGAAGTTGCGGATAGTTGAATAGCGAATTCCATGTTTCGCTTCCCCAAAATCAGTTTGATCAAATTTTAAAAGAGGTGCATATCTACATTTTGTCACACAGATCGTGTGAAAGTTTCGTGAAAATTCATCAAGGAGTTTAGGAGGAGTTGTGATAAGAGATGGGTACCCTAAAGTGTAAGGAAGGCAGGACGGACGGACGGGACAATGGACAGACACCTCTATCACTATATACGCCCCATTTTTTCAAGAGGGGGTATAATGATGAACGAAAGACCAAATTCTGGACATAGAACAATAAATAATTTGTAACTCGAACTCTAACTCGATTTGTAACTCGAACTCTAACTCGAACTCGAGTCGTAACTCGACTATGTCTATGAAAATTACTGTTTCGAGTAAGCTCAAAATTTAACTCGAACTCGAAAAATAACTCGAACTTTAACTCGAACTCTAACTCGAACTCGAATTGTAACTCGAACTCTAACTCGAACTTTAACTCTGACTCGAACTCGAACTCGATGATTACCTACACCCCAATAAAACAGCACAAAAACTACAAAACCCATACGCTTAATTTGTACTTAAAAGCTTTTAACATTTTTTTAAACTATTACAGGTTATGTGTTAGTTATTCCCCTGAGGGCGGATGCCCGATGGGGGATAACTGATTTATACCACGGGACTGTAGAGGGTGCTAAATGAAAGTTTATGATAATTAATGAGGGGGGTCTTTCAGGAATTTAGCCTTATCTACTGAGATAGCATGATTAGTGCAGGGTATCTCGTTACATTTTATGACATAGTGGTATAAGTTCAAATATACAGACATGTCTCCAAACACTGGACAAGGGCAATTCATTCATCACACATAATTATTTAAGAACTACATAAAGTAGCATGTGCTTAGTGGTTGTAATAGCATCACGGACATTTGTATATGGAAATTTTTTTCACTAGGTTATTTATTTCCTAATGTAACAAATTCAGATGACCTAGAAATAAAAAGAAATAAATGAGAGAAGTGGTGAATTAAGGGGTAAAATGAAAAAAAAAATCACACAAAAATATAGACAACACTGGTAAAATAATATTATGAATCCCAGATATCCATGTCTTTCATCAAATCATTCATACATCATGACCTAGCTGCTTTGTTGATGACAAGCAGCATTGTGTCTCATGGTAACATAGTGATGAAAGAAATCACACTGAATTTCCAATATAAACCTGTAAAAAGTAAGAGATAGTGAGATTTGCATTTTTTATGTGCAAGTCCTAAGCCAGAAATCTTTGGCAAGCTTTTATTTCTACTTGTCTTTTTGATGTTTTCTGTTCCTTGTTTAAGAGGGGGTCAATCTGTGACTCTTTCAGGACTGGATTTGAATTATATGCATTTTATCTAGACCATGCATGGGCCAATTGCAGAACCACGAACAAAATCTGACAGCTTCTACCCAAAAGAGACTTTTGAAAAGGATAACGAGCTGAAGAAAGAAGGTTGCCTAATATTTTTTTTTATCTCTTATACTTTATGATTTAACAAAGCTTTATTGGCTAAGCGGCCTGACTTGATCGCTTTTAGTGGACTTCTACCGACAGTAGTCTGACCGCCTTGTCTATTTTTAGCAACGGCGACCATGTTTTTGGTTTTTGACACATCAAAAATCGAAACACAACAGGACATCATTGTGATCAAAGTTTCATTAATTTTTGTTAAGTAGTTTCAGAGAAAATTTTTGAATAATTGCTAACGGACGACAGACGACGACGACGGACGCCAAGTGAAGCATGCAAGCTATGATGAAAAAACTCTCAATTTTTTCAAGAATGAAAAACCAGATAAAATAATCAATCCAAATGATATTGACAATAAAGATCTGATTACAATCTTTAATGATTTTTTCCTTTATTGCACAACAGAAATGCAGGAATTTTTCATGGCACAGCATAATGTATCGGATTTTGATTCGAACTTGGTACAAATCTGTTTCCCGTGCGGGGCCCGGGAGGGAAATAGGCCCATAACAGCGCTAAGCTTGTCGGTAGAAGTCAGGCAGCTTAGCCAACAAAGCGACTGGGATGTGTGCCCAGGGTGGTTGAATGGGGCAGCCCTGTCATAATAAATGTCAGGGTCGTCAAGCGATAATGCAGAAAACCTGACTGCAATCCATAATGGGCCAATGTGTGTGGAGAGTGTCAAGCTTCATGAGAGAGTGTCACGCTTCATGCAGGTAAAAGATCCTTTTGTAGACCGCCAAGTAGTGCTCCACAAAGGCTAAATTTTCTGCCCCTACCCACATCTCCCTTTTCCTGTGGTTCTTCAAAATTTTCTGTTTCCTTTGTTGTTTCCCATCCCATCCACATATTTCTCATCACCATCATTTCATGTTCATTTTATCATCCTTTTCATGTTCATCGCTTAACATCATTAAATAACTTATATCATGTATATAGTGTTGCAAGGGCGTAAAACGCTAACTCACTCACTCACTTTAAAGACATGTTTAAATATATGGGCATGAACCAAGATTTGGTTGATAGTAACGTTTGCAAGCTTCCTTCTGGACGACACTTGAGACGTCTTAAAAATTGTGTAGTTCAAATACAAAGCATTCCTGATGATATATACCATTAGATGAAGAAAACAGCTGAAAAACTAAGTTACAAGATTCTTGCTACTATGGGGGCATTTCACACGATTAAGCGAAAATTCATCAGGATTTGGTCATTAGAAACAGGGGGATAGTAGTGAAATTATTGGTTGCCATGGTCAAAAACAGGAGAAGAGTGTGACAATTTACGTATTTTTAAAGACAACAAAGTACAACAAGTACTATCTACCGAAGTGTTGCATGATATATTTTAAGGACACACATAATTCCGTTTACCGTTAATGCATTATCTTACTGACATAGTGAAAATTCAGAGTTCTATGTTATTATATGGAACATAATATCACATCTTCAATCATAGGGTTTCATCATTGATTATGCGATGCAAGATGGGGGCAACTAAAAGAGGAAGTTTACTGAACTTCTTTTCAACAATGTCCCATTTACGAGTTTATGACCAAGTTAAGTAAATCGAAGTCATAAATTTGGATCGTGTCAGGATTTTTCACACAATGTGAAAACATTAAGAAATGCAGTTTTAAGAAGTAGCATAATGTCTTTCCATACAAGACCTCTAACCAAAATGGTAAATTTACTGTGTGGGACCCATGGATCCAAGCATCCAAATGGGATGAGAAAACCAACTCTAGATTGATTCACCATAAACTATTATCTGCTCATCTTCAACTATACAATGAACATGATGATTCTGCAGAAAAAATGAAAAACCACCTTGTACAAAAGGATTTAGATGAAAACATGCAAAAAATTATCAAGATCCTATCAGCAGTCCCTTTTTAATGATTCTACACTTGAATCTGCTATTGAATTCCTTTAACATACAAGCAAAATGATTACAAGGTTGAGATCCTCGCCCAATAGTGTCAATCTGATGTACGAGTATTAGAAATTAAAAAAAATAAATTGGTTTCAGAATTAGAGGAATGAAGTATACATGATCGAATCACTCGATATAAGACAAAAAGAGAAAATGCTAGCCAGCATAAAAGTCTAGAGGACATTTCAAGTTGTTTGTATGTGTTTATAAAAGTGAATTGTTCAAATCAAAATCACAACGTACTCAGATATATAGTACATGTATGTATTGCAATACTATGAATAACATAATTCTTGGACAGTCATCAAAATATTCTGCAAGAAAATCTAATGCAGGCTTGATAAGAGCAGACCCATTTTCATTTGGTGATCAAACGATAAAAATCAATACGTGTTTGAGTGCTTTCGAATGATAATATAATATTCGTCATTATCCTCTTCATTGAAAACAAAAGTAAGCAACAAATTAGGATGATCAATTTCATATATCCAACAACAAAAGACGAAACAAGGCAAATTCATACCAGAGAAGTTGAAGATCGCAATAATCATGACTTGTTACAAATGATATCTGTAACACTGTTTCAATAAATATTTGTGTATATCTGCTGGATTTTTGGTAAACTTATTTATCAGTTCTTTTAAGATAAACATTGACATTGTTTTATAAACGAAGGTTTCATATACCCTAATCCAAATCTCATAATATAATCAATACACATGATGATGGTGATGATGATGCTGATGATGACGGAAATAGCCAATCGGGGAGGAAAGTTTTGACTGCTATTCGAACAAGAGGCTCCCAGGAGCCTGAATCGCTCACCTGGTGTTGATGTCAACCCTATGAAGAACATTGTAAAGCTAAATAAACTGAACATTGAAGCAAGCAATAGCTTTTCTCTACCAGCAAAAGTTTTCATTCTGTAGGCCAAAAACCTGCAATTTGCTATTTTAAGGGCCATCTGACAACTTTGACTCTATATAGACTTTTGTTAAGAGCTTAATGAACTAAACAATTAGGCAAGCAACAGCTTTTTTGCTCACCTGACAAGGGTCAGGTGAGCTATTGTCATTGTTAACCGTCCGTCGTCCGTCCGTTAACTTTTCTTCAAACATCTTCTTCTCTGAAACCACTGATATGGGATTGCTTTGAAACTTTGTACACTTGATCTTTAGGGTGTCTTTTACCAAGTTATTCAGCTTATTGAGATCTACAAAAATGATTTCAGGGTCACAATTGTCAGATCAACCCTTTAAGAGTTATCCCCTTTTAACTGATTTTTCTATCAATTTTAACTGATTTTTAAAAATCTTCTCTGAAACCACAGATGGGGTTGCTTTGAAACTTTGTACACTTGATCATTAGGATGTCCTCTACCAAGGTTGTGAAATTTGTGAACGTCAACCAACCAACATGGCCGCCATTACTAAAATAAAACAGGGGGGTCAGACCATATTTTTAAGCTTATAGCTCAAAAAGTATAAGAGATAGAGTAAATCCAAAGCAACATTCCATCTTCAGCATATACAAAACTCTCCATTGAGTCAAAGTTATGGGATGACTCCTTAATCGTAAAAAATTGACCATTTTCACAGTTTTTGGACTTTATCTTGAAAACTGTAAGTGCTAGAGGAAAACTTAGCATTGCAAAATTGTTCAGCTTATTGTGATCTACAAAAATGATTTCAAGGTCAAAATTGTCAGATCATCCTTTGAAGAGTTATCCCCCTTGAAGTGTTTTCAATCAATTTTAACTTGGTTTTTTTTCAAAATGGAAAGCTTTGTAACTTTGTATTCTTGATCGTTAAAGTGTTTTCTACCTAACTAGTTTCTTTAATGTTACTTACCAAGTACATGTAGACCATGTTGCACACTAGGGTAAGAGGCAATAGAGATCAGGTGAGCGATTCAGGCTCCTGGTAGCCTCTAGTCTTATCTGCTATAGTTTTCATTATATAAGCCAAAAACATGAAAACATGTTAATTTAGGGGCTGTAATACCTATAAGGGGTCATATGACAACTTCAACCCTATGAATGCTTTTGTAGAGCTAAAACAGCCGAACATTCAAGCAGACAGCTTTTCTTTATCTGCAATAGTTTTCATTCTATAGGCCAAAAGAACTATTTTTCGCCTGTAAGGCGCTGTAACCGCTATAGTGGGATATCTCACAAACTCGACCCTATGAAGACTGTGGTTATGCTACATATTGATATTTTAAGACGTAACCCCTTATGAGCAGCATTTTAGTCAAAACCCAAAAGAATTGAATGAAAAGTACTCAAAACCATAATTTCGAACAGGGAAGCCAAATCCAGCACCGAGGATATCGACCATGTACAGTACACGGAAAGAAACCTGGTATTCATAACAATTTTGATTTTAACAATCGCAAATTTCAATGACAAAAAAAAATTAGAAATTTATTGGCACGCATATGATAATGGCATACAAACTACTTGTTATTTAGTGTAGGAAAATACATTTTATAAATTGAGTAAGCTGATCGTTGTACATGCTGTACATTTTTTACTTCGACAGATTTTCATTTTTATTTTTAATACACATAATAATAAAGACCCGATGTTTTATGACACTTTCGGCACAGCCAATACGTTGATTTGAGTGGTGCTTTAAGTTCAGGGTATTTTTAATGATGCCATTCCAAGCATCCGTCAACACATGTCTGGCACAACCATTCTGCTACATCTTTTGTTTTCTGTCACTCTTTACATTTATGTTAAGAATTGATCTTTCAGCCTTGGAAGAAAAAATCATTCCTCCATTAATGCAAGTATATTTTAATATTAAAAACGAAAGAATATGGAATACGTTGTTGTGTATTATCTAGAAAAGTGGGTGGGTGAGTCAGTGATTACTTACTTTTGAGCCAGAGCTACATTGAAGGCGGCTGCTCCGTTACGTACAAAGGGACCCCATTAAAATCCTCGCGAGTAAGCGAGTCTTGTACATGTATGTATATCAACAATTTGTTATGCTTTTATTTTTGTAACATTTTTATTTCTTTCAGTTTTTGAGTAACAGTACAATTTACATGTAAGTCCGGAGTAACCTTATTTAATTCTTTTTTTGGTACCCGAGATTCGGGAAACCATTCCTGTACCCCAATACGTATTAAAAAGACACTCTGATTTATTTTGCATGTCCGGCAGCTTAGGCTCACAGTTTATACAATATGCATGTACTCTTGTAAATGTTACATATCTAATTAAACAAATACTGGAAAACCTATTAAAAAACAAATGCAGGATATATTAGTGTTCTTTCTCTGGAACAGACAGCTTTGTATCCCGTCACGTCAATATTCACGCCTCGGTCCATCGTAAATGCAAACATCAAACATGTCAAAAGCATATTTTCCAACGCTTCAACTTAAGGACATCGTCGGAAACCCACGGTTAAATTCTACCTCCTCCATCACCATCTGCCTTCCCTATGTATATTCCTTTACACTACACGTAGATAAGAAATCACGTTGTTCTTACATATGGAAATCAATGGGGTAATCACAGGGGACATTGTATACTTTTTTCTGATGCCTCCCTGTCCAAAACACTTGAAAAGCTAATTGGTAGCATATACTTTTCTCATCACCTGTATGTATAGAAAGATAATCATCCTTTCCGTCCACCAAATTGAACGTGCCAAATGGCCAATCGTGTTTCGCGAAAAGGTTTCATTTCTTTCACGCCGAACAAATTCAAAGTCGTAACACGACATTTTGAATGTTGACATTTATAACGATAAAAAACACATGTTCACGTTATAGAAGCGATAATTTGATTGACTCGATTGGCCTAAGGCATTAAGAGATATCTTTAATCGACCAATCAAAACGGCTCCTTAAATATTCCTTAAATATTCATGACAAAGTTTATTATCTTCGTTGCCGATTGGTTGGTATCATCATCGTATCGGAAACATGAATATGTAAATACACAGTAAAACTAGTACGACACACAATTATTTATAAATATGCAATATTCCGCACACGCGGAAAAAATTTTATCCACCCACATTTAATTAATATTACGATATTTAAGTGCTCAATTATAAGATATTCTATGCAATGGTCCATGTTTATATATTATAGAAACGTACATTATTCAAGAATCGCATAACTATCCATCGAAAAATTTCTTATCGCGGAAGGTTAATTGAATATCATTAATTTGATTGCAAGGAGTGAGGCCATTGCTTTTTAGCTCACCTTGCCGAAGGCAATGTGAGCTTTTGCAATCACTTGGCGTCCGTCGTCCGTCGTCCGTCGTCCGTCGTTCAACTTTTCAAAAATCTTCTTCTCTGAAACCGCTTGGCCAAATGTAATGAAACTTGGTAGGGTTGTTCTGTAGTATGTCCTCTACAAAATTATCGTTCGAAATTTTGATTCGACAAAAAACATGGCCGCCATGGCTAAAAATAGAACATAGGGGTAAATTGCAGTTTTTTGCAAATTACTCAAAAACGGTAACAGATATCAAAATTCTGGCATAGGGTTAAAGTGATCAGCACCTCAAGATCTACCTGCCCAGAAATTTTCATGTAGATCCAACAACTGATGTAGGAGTTATTGCCCTTTTTCTGGATTTTTTTCAAAAATTTTACTTATTTAGCCCTATATCTTGAAAACTATACAAGATATTTCAAAAATTTAAATTGCATATGACTAAGCACATCAAGATCTACAAAAGTTGTAACAGAGTCAAAGTTGTAGGATCATTCCTTTAGGAGTTATACCCCTTGGATTGTAAAAATTGACCATTTTCACAGTTTTTTGTTCAACTTTTCAAAAATCTTCTTCTCTGAAACTGCTTAGTCAAATGAAATGAAACTTGGGAGGGTTGTTCAATAGTATGTGGTCTACAAAATTATCGTTCGAAATTTCGATTCGACAAAAAACATGGCCGCCATGGCTAAAAATAGAACATAAGGTAAATTGCAGTTTTTTGCAAATAACTCAAAAATGGTAATAGATATTAAAATTCTATTTGGATAATAATGATCAGCACATAAAGATATACCTGCCCTGAAGTTTTGAAGAAGATCTTACAATGGTTGTAGGAGTTATTGCCCTTTTTCTTGTTTTTTTTTCAAATTTTGCTCTTTTAAGGCTTATATCTTGAAAACAATACAAGATATTTGAAAAATTTAAATTGCATATGGTTAAGCACATAAAGATCTAAAAATTATGTAATGGGGTCAAAGTTGTAAGACCTTTCTTGATAGGAGTTGTTTCCCTTTGAACATTAAAATTGATAATTCCACAGAGTAGCAGTCCTTTAATAAAATATCCAGCATATAAGTATCATCGAATACAAGGTGAGCGATTCAGGCTCCTGGGAGCCTCTAGTTCTAATCTGGTCCTATAGTGACCTATACGAGAGTTAGCGACGAGACAACGAGTTGTAATAGTTTGGCGCGCCTTCTTCCATTCATCTTTTCTCCGACAAGACTCGAAGGCGAAGACTTCCGAGTAAAAATGATCTGAAGTCATCGTAGCACAGGGACTTGTTATGAAAAAAATATATATATCTATATATAAGGAAGGGTTTTTAAATAGACATTTTTTTTTCATAACAAGTCCCTGTGATCGTAGTTTTTATTTTGATCAGTTCATTTTCTAGAATGTTCAGTTTGGAACGAGGTGCGTTGGGCGCATGAGCGTTAAAAAAAAATGAAAAAAAAAATGAAAAAAATTGTTAACTTATAATAAAAATGTAGTAACTCATCGTCATCAGAATATTTTTTTTCTTGTTCTGTATTCACATACATAATTTTTGGAAGACGATAAGCAAAATCGGTAATTATTTTCAAATTCACACCGGACCTGTAGAAACTGTGGAAAGCATATCCGGACGAAAAAAAAAATAATATCAGCATAAGGCAAATTTTTTGCGGGAACTTGCCGTAGAGCTCTCCGCTCTAGCAGGCACTTCGTGCCCGCTACGAGCTGTGCTCGCTATTAATAAAATACCTGTCAATTCCCGTTAGCTTTATCGCAGGAATCTCCGGTTTACAATAATTGTTTTAACTCATTTGCATATATTCAACAGCAACAGTTTTGATTTTTTAACCCCTAATTATCTGTTTTGCAGTAGAAATGTTAATGAAGTTAACTGCTTTGGAGTAAAGCAGTAGCTAGCTAACTAAATTTGTTATGCTTCTCGTCGTTTTCTTTTGAGTACGTGACACTATACGTTTCAATAAACATAGACTAGTTTAATTTTGCACCTCTTGTCAGAACAACTAATAAAAGTTCAAGCGATTTATAACATCAAAATTCAAGAAACAAGATAAAAAAAATCTTGTCGATGAAACACATTGATTTGTATGACACTTCCGTGGACATCAATAAAATACAAATACGTCATGTACATGGTTTTGGCATTTTGTTACATTTCCCCGCCACATAAGCGTTTCTTTTATAAACTGTTGTAGGTGACAGAAAATTTTAGTATGGAGAACTCATTAAATAACATGCATTTATAATTAACTCGGTCTACTTGAGGACAAGGATTAACTAGACCTGGAAAGACACATT
This sequence comes from Arcuatula senhousia, assembly GCA_963971305.1. NCBI lineage: Eukaryota > Metazoa > Mollusca > Bivalvia > Mytilida > Mytilidae > Arcuatula > Arcuatula senhousia. The sequence continues at coordinate 49,332,966 of OZ020303.1, read as the reverse complement.
GAGCTAGGCAGTATCGTTAAACCATACCCATTATCTGATCTAACTTCGACCTTCCTGGTCCCGTGCGGAGCCTAGCTTGTCGTAAGAGGCGACTAAGGGTCTTGGGATTCTGACGTTGGGTCAGTGCTCAGCCCACAGAGCGACCAAGTGTATACCCTAGGTGGCTGAATAGGGTGGCCCTTGTCCGCGGGGGTTGTCAGGTCTATAATACGGAAACCCTGACCGCTGACCATAGTGGACCAACGTGTGTGGAGCGTCCCACGCTTCATGCACGTAAAAGACCCTTTTGTGGACCGCCATGTAGTGCACCACATAGGCTAATTTTTTCTGTCCCTACCCACCTCTCCCCTTTTCCTGTGGTTCTTCAAAATTTGCAATTCCTTTGTTTCCCACCCCATCTCCGTATTTCATTTATTATCATTTCATGTTCATTGTATCATCACTTTCTTGTTCACCTATATAGTGTTGCACGGTTGTAACACTCACTCACTCGACTATCTTGGTGGGATATATTGCAGTCAATGCTTGTGATGTTCTGATACGTTCTTTAGGTCTCTTTATTGGCACATACGGACGAACTCGTCCTTGCAATTAAGGTTCTTTCTCTCTAAGTAAGGAAAGTTTACTTACAACCTAAGCGCATGGGTTGCTTAGGTTTCGACTTCAAGAGCAATACTAGCAGATCTGTATATTCTCCTATGTTAGTTTTAGTGTTGTGTCGTAGTTCGAATGCCACATACACTATCTTAAGGTCAGCATCAAAATTGACTTTAGGCAACCCTATAATCTGGTATGCCTGATATGAGCCACATCCTTCGTTACTCACGATCCATACTTAAAATTTCGAAAATGTATCATACATGTATGCGGTAACCCCATTTGATCATCTAGTCGCACATCACAGTCGATGTGTTGGTAAAACGGCCTAGCTTTATGTCAGTTAACTCTTAAAAAGGATCATCACTACTGCTGCACACTCTCTAACCGGAACCGGCTTGTTTTTTTCTCTCCCCCTATTCTGTTGAAGTATATATTTTAAATTTTCATGCAGTTTGATCCTTTTTCGCCCAATTTTAAAGTTAAAGACACCAAAACATGGTATTAATAACGTTTTGGAGATTCGAAAAATACATATTCTGACAAAGAGGTACCGTGACCCCGGGCATATGACACGAAAACGGATAAGATTATGGTGTATAAAGTTAAAAAAAGTTGAAAAAATCTATTTTTTGTCAATTTTCTATCGTGTAATTACATGACAATCTGTTACAGTTTTTGATGCCTTTAAAATTTATTTTTAATCTTTTTTTTACTGAAAGAATAAGGCAAAAATTGTATTGAATCATTTTAAATATATTTGTAATAATAAAATAAAACATCAAGATGGAAGCCTTGTCGTTAAAGGTGTAAATCCACTTATTCCGAGTCCCATTGCTCTTTATGTTAAATTGAACATTTTTAAAATGCTGTGTAGATATTTTTGTCTAAAGATCAAATAAAGTGTCAATTGTCTTATTTCAATCCAAAATGATATGGCTCGCCCCAGTTCATAAACTAGCAAATCTTACATTGAATAACGGGAAAAAAATGGTTCCCGGTTTAAGTCACCCTAAACGTCCGGTACCTTTCAGTCATGTTTTTGGCAAGAATGAAGTAAGATTAATCCTAAAAATTGACAAAAATTGACACTTAACATACATGACATACATATGAACAAATTTGGGCTGAAATTGTTTCTAAGATGTTCTTCTTTCAAATAAAAGCTAATTTGATGATTTGCATGCAATAGATTAAGCTGTGTTAATACTTTAATGTACTATATTATCTCAAATAGGAACTATATTCTACCGGATTGCGAATTTGTGGTACATACCTAAAACCATACAAAGGGAAACAATTCTGTCGGCCTTAATAAACTTATCGTAAAATTATGTATATCGTACGCTTAAACAAGTACAAGTTATCAAAGTCCTAGAGTTGATTGGGTAATGGTTAATACGTTTGACTAAATTGGTGCATTTAAAATTGGTTGTAAACTGAATAAATATTCCAACGTTTTTGCAAAAGATGTCTATATATAGAAATGAGTCTTGTCATTCGAAAACTTAAGTTGATATGATATGATTTTAATAACTTAACAGTTACGGAGTCCTTCAAACATGACTCCCTTGCTGATTTCCTTTCCCAAAATATCATTTAATTTGTCTTAAAAAAAGGACTAATAATATATATGGTTAAAGGTTTGGATCTCTTTATGGTAAACAAGATATGTAGTGTGTTGTCATTTGGATTCTAGTCTTGTTGCGCGTGAAGCACACGGGACGAGCCAAAGACCAAACAATTATATCACAGGTGGGACAATAATGCCGGTTTTCAAAGAAAAAATATATAACGATCTATTTATTTCTTTTGTAATTTAACCCGTATGTGTTCCGGGTGGCAAATAGACCCGCAGCAGCGCTAAGCTTGTCGGTAAAAGTCCACTTAAGTGCGCTAGACTAAACCTGACATCGGGTTAAGCCGCTTTGCCCACAAAGCGAATGGGATGTGTGCCCCGGGAGGTTGAACGGGGCAGCCATGTCATTTTGAATGCCGGGGTCTTCAGGCTATAATGCGGAAAACCTGATCATGAAAGAGTTTGCAGTGATTGGTGTTTAATTGCATTTGTCGTTAAAACCGTGCACAGGGAAACAATTCTGTTGGCCTTTAACTTATCGTAATGTATCTAATGATGCCAATTAGTGCAATACCCGTCCTTGCCCACCTCTCTCCTTTTCCTGTGGTTCTTCAAAATTTACCGTTCCTTTGATTCCCACCCACCCCCATATTTCATTTATCATCATCATTTCATGTTCATCGCCTGTAAATAACACAAGTATACAGCGTTGCACGGACGTAAAACACCAACTCACTCACTCACTCTTATGATGCCATGTGTTCCACATAGTGAGTGAGTGAGTTGGTGTTTTACGCCCGTGCAACGCTATATAGGTTATATACAGGCGTGAGTCACGAAGGATGTGGCTCATATCAGACATATCAGAATATAAGGTTGTCTAAAGTCAATTTCAATTCTGACCTTAAGATTGAGTATACAGCATTCGAATATCCAAGACACAACAATAAAACCGACATAGGAGAAGATACAGATCCGGTAGCATCCCAATTGCTGTTTTCCATTGTGGATTTCTTAAATTGTCGTAAATATTGTAGGTTGTGACGCGTTCACACATCTCATTATTTTCTATTTGACCCTTGAATACTAAATGTTGATTGGTATTAACACCACACAGGCTCAAAGTGTGCTATTATCAAGAATTTTTTGATGTCATTAAAAACAAGATGGCACCTTTTAAGGTGTTAAGAACTTTTGACAATTATTACTATTATTAAACCTATAGACATTTTTATATCAATATTGTTTACGAGTTTTATAAAATTGTGTTCATACATTCAATCTTAACCCACTGAAAACAATCCTGGACCGAATGACATAACATGGCCAAATTAGATATCCAGCTTTCGCAAAAAAAAGGCCGTAAGTATTCATTTATGCCGACAATGGATATTATACCATTCATTTTTTTTTGCTTTTTCAGAGACTATGAATTAGACCTGCGGAACGTTGGAAGTTTTTAGCTCACCTGGACTGTCCATCACTTGGCGTCCGTCGTCGTCGTCGTCTTCTGTTAACAATTTTTCAAAAATCTTCTTCTCTGAAACTACTGATCAGAATTTAATGAAATTTGGCATGAATGATCCTTAGGGTGTCTGCAACAAACTTGTGTTTAGATTTTTGATTCATGCCGTTACTAAAAATAGACCAGTGGGGTCAAACTACTGTTTTTTTGCCTGTAATTCAAAAAGTATAAGAGATAGATGAAATATGATGCCACCCTACTGCTTCAGCATCAAAAGTTCTACAAAAGTCTCCATATGGTCGAAGTTGTCAGATGGTCCCTTATAGGGGTTACAGCCCCTTAAAGGTGAAAAATAGTGTTTTTTCATGTTTTTGGCCTATAGAATGAAAACTATTGCAGATAGAAAAAAAACCTGTTGCTTGCTTAAATGTTCAGCTCATTTCGCTCTACAAAAGTCTTCATAGGGTCAAAGTTGTCAGATATCCCCTTATAGGGGTTACAGCCCCTTAAAGGCGAAAAATATTGTTTTTGGCCTATAGAATAAAAACTACTGCAGATAGAGAAAAGCAGTTGCTAGCTAAAAATGTTCATCTCATTTAGTTCTACAAAAGCATTCACAGGGTTGGAGTTGTCAGATGACCCCTTATAGGGATAACAGCCTCTAAATTAACATGTTTTCGTTATTTTGTCTTATATAATAAAAACTTTAGCAGATAAAAATGCTTGCTTTAATGTTCAGTTCAGTAAGCTCTTCAAAAACGTCTCTATAGAGTCAAAGTTGTCAAACATCCTTTAAAATAACATTTTGCACGTTTTTGGCCTACACAATGAAAACTATAGCTGAAAGAGAAAAGCTGTTTCTTGCTTAAATGTTCAGCTTATTTAGCTCTACAAAGTTCTTCATAGGGTTGACATGAAGACCAGGTGAGCGATCAGGCTCCTGGGAGCCTCTTGTTACGGAGTTGTGAAGGACCCATTCTGTGTTCCAAGAGGAGTCCAACCAGTAAGATATAACTACAGGTGGGATGAATCTAAAATGTTATGGTCGTCTCTAATGGGGATCCCAATGGACGATATGAATTGACTTTAGTTATTGTAACAAATGTGAATAAACAAGATTATAAACAAAGATAAAATTATCAAAGAGGCACCAATTGCAATGGGGTATTCGAGTGTCAAAAGTCCGAAAGGGCAACGACGAAACCGGGTGAGTGAGTGAGTGAGTTGGTGTTTTACGCCCGTGCAACGCTATATAGGTTATTTACAGGCGATGAACATGAAAAGGATGATAAAATGAACATGAAATGATGATGATAAATGAAATATGGGGATGGGGTGGGACACAAAGGATCGGTGAATTTTGAAGAACCACAGGAAAAAGGGGAGAGGTGGGTAGGGGCGGAAAATTTAGCCTATGTGGTGCACTACTGGGCGGTCCACAAAGGGGTCTTTTACGTGCATGAAGCGTGGCACTCTCCACACACGTTGGCCCACTATGGTCGGCGGTCAGGGTTTCCGTATTATAGACCTGACAACCCCCGCGGACGAGGGCCACCCTATTCAGCCACCTAGGGTACACACTTGGTCGCTCTGTGGGCTGAGCACTGACCCGACGTCAGAATCCCAAGACCCTTAGTCGCCTCTTACGACAAGCTAGGCTCTGCTGCGGGCCTATTCGCCACCCGGGCCCCGCACGGGAACGACGAAACCGGTAAACACGAACAAGATCAGCACGAAGAAACACAAAACACACAATCAAACGAACGGATTACAACGACGCGAACTCGAGTCGTAAAATAAGTGAACTCAGGTGCTCCGGAAGAGTAAGCGGTTCCTGCCTGCTATAGCACAATCGTCGTGTTGCTAATTTCCAATGCAGTGTGTCAAATCTGGTAGAGGAAGACAAAATAAATTTCTACGGCAAACCAAAATCTGTACTCATTTGAGAGATAGAAATCCCATATTTGTCTACGAGTGCACGGTGTCTACCGTAAAATTTCTTGAGTGAAGACAGCAACCGTGGAGTAATATAACCCTGTGTCAGCAATTTCTGTGTCAAACGTGACGCTCTGCCAAGGAAATCGATGTTAAATTCCCGCAAGCTCTGGAGTAACAAATCAACTGTGATACGAAGACTCCATAAGCAGGAGCGGAGTGAGTTAGTGAGTTGGGGTTTTACGCCCGTGCAACGCTATATAGGTTATTTACAGGCGATGAACATGAAAAGGATGATAAAATGAACATGAAATGATGATGATAAATGAAATATGGGGTGGGGTGGGAAACAAAGGACCGGTAAATTTTGAAGAACCACAGTAAAAGGGGAGAAGTGGGTAGGGGCGGAAAATTTAGCCTATGTGGTGCACTACTTGGCGGTCCACAAAGGGGTCTTTTACGTGCATAGAGCGGTCAGGGTTTCCGTATTATAGACCTGACAACCCCTGCAGACGAGGGCCACCCTATTCAGCCACCTAGGGTACACACTTGGTCGCTCTGTGGGCTAAGCACTGACCCAACGTCAGAATCCCAAGACCCTTAGTCGCCTCTTACGACAAGCTAGGCTCTGCTGTGGGCCTATTCGCTACCCGGGCCCCACACGGGAGAGCAGGAGCGGACGAAATGTTGCTGCACAAAAAGGGAAAGTTGACGATTGGAAAGTTGAAGTCATCACGTATGTCCTAAAGCATTGTTGAAAGTCTTCCATGAGAGTCAATTTCGTGAGTGAGTGAGTGAGTTGGTGTTTTACGCCCGTGCAACGCTATATAGGTTATTTACAGGCGATGAACATGAAAAGGATGATAAAATGAACATGAAATGATGATGATAAATGAAATATGGGGATGGGGTGGGACACAAAGGGTCGGTAAATTTTGAAGAACCACAGGAAAAAGGGGAGAGGTGGGTAGGGGCGGAAAATTTAGCCTATGTGGTGCACTACTGGGCGGTCCACAAAGGGGTCTTTTACGTGCATGAAGCGTGGCACTCTCCACACACGTTGGCCCACTATGGTCGGCGGTCAGGGTTTCCGTATTATAGACCTGACAACCCCCGCGGACGAGGGCCACCCTATTCAGCCACCTAGGGTACACACTTGGTCGCTCTGTGGGCTGAGCACTGACCCGACGTCAGAATCCCAAGACCCTTAGTCGCCTCTTACGACAAGCTAGGCTCTGCTGCGGGCCTATTCGCCACCCGGGCCCCGCACGGGACGAGTCAATTTCGAGATGTAGATCTAAATATGAAGCAGACTTCCTAGAATCCGTTGTGTCTTTTATCTTAAGTTCCTGCAGATATATGAAATGTAGAGTAGAAAGTCACCAAATCGAGAATTGTTCAGTGAAAGGACATCATTAATTTTAAAAGAGAAAGCCAGTGTACAATCTTTTTTGTCTAGAAGAGATAGTATGAAGTCTGCTTCATATGAATGTAGAAACAAATCAGCAAGCAAAGGTGCACAATTGGTGCCCATTGGAATCCCTATTGTTTGCTGAAAAACACGTCCACCAAATTGAACAAATATGTTGTCGATAAGAAAATTGAGCATGTCGATTATTTGGTCTTCTGTATATTTGTTCTTTTTCTAAGACTCATTGATCACAAAGTATGTCTTACTGTAATCGACTACCAAATATTTGTACCTGCGTTTTCCATTCTTTTTGAAAAAAAAACTGCGTTTTAATCAGCTGTGCCATTCGTGATTTGAGTTGTTTATGAGGAATGGAAATGTATAGAGTGGAGAAATCGAAAGTTTTGATGCTGTTGCAAGATGAAACTGATTTCGAGTTAAGAGATTCCAATAGTTCTTTCGAATTCTTCAGGATCCACATTTGATCGACACCATTTCTAGAATAACAACAATCGTAATATTTTTGGAGGCCGGATTTTATTGCCGTTTGTATCGAAGTCAACAGAACTGTAAGAGGTTTAATGGTACGGGTCATTCTCAAAAAATGTCTATATTTCGAGGTAGGCAAACTTGAATATTAGAATTGCTCACAGAAAGTTTGTAATTTACTTATTGGTATCCTCTATCATTTCAGTGAACAAAACAAGCAAAGAGTAAAAATCAAATGGAATATATTTTGAATTTTTTTCAGTCATTGTCCTTCAGGGTTGATTTGGCTGTCCTTGATGTTACCTAATAAAAAACGTTGCAATGAAAGAAAGCTTTAATCTTTTATTTAAAAAATCATGCATAACTTGCCACATAGGGACATAATAAGTACTTTGCAAGCGTCAGAAATAAAGGTTAGCTCAAAAATTTGTTTTTAAAAGCATCATAAGACAATGATTTTAAACAGTTCAGCAAACAGATCAAAACTAACTAACATATCAAATGCAATATATGACATTTCACTTCTTCATTGACATTATGATGAACAATAAGGTTAACTAGTTTCAGTTGCAAAATATCATTGTTCAGAGGGTTATGTATTAGACAACAATTGAGCAAATTAGACTGGTAACATCAGGGACAATGCGTAACATCACGAACAACTAATAGCAATAAAAAAAGACTTCTTGACATTAAATGTTTATTTTAATGCAATAAATAACATGTTTTGGGGCAATATCTAATAAATTATGTAGATGGGCTTTCTTTATCATTAAATATCGCATTTTATGACTGGTTAAACTTCACTGAATGTCCACTATGTTACCGGCTATTTGTCTCTGATGTTACCACTATTTTAGCAACAAATACAAGAATTTTTTCCCCAAAGTATTGACACAATTGCGTTTCGATATCTTAAGCTGTTGTATTTAAGTATTTGTGCCACTTTCTAACTAGCAGAATACAAAACCAGATGATTTGTTGTACCTTTACAAACATGTCCTGTAACAAAAAATGTCTCAGCTGTTACTGTCAAAATGTCCCTCCTGTTACCGATTCTCAGGTTGATATATTATACTTAAACCATGAACTCTGAGAGGGAAAATATATTTATAACACTCTATATGGCTAAAATCAGTGATTAGAGTAATTTTAGCGCTTTTAAATCAGAAGCCATATACAAAGAAGGCGGATTCAAGAATCTTTTACTTATAATTTGTCTGTCCTGTTACACTTTTGAACAGTAACATCAGGGAATTACGGGAACATTATTTGCTTAAATTATTAAATGATCGTGTCTCCATCATTCTTTTGGGTCTCAGATATGATTGGTCAAGATGTAAAATTTACCCATAGCAGCTACAACCACATACCTCTATAGTCTCTGAGAAATCGCGGTAACATTATGGACAAGGAAAAAAATTACGCCTCCAATTCAGCTTACATTCTTTACATTGTAATGACGATATGTAAATTTTTCTAAAAAATGTAACTGTAACTTAGATAAATGGATGTGTTTGGATGTTTCTATGTCCTTATTTGTTGCCTGATAAGGATATACGTACAATTTATTTTCAATTCTATCTACCAGTAACAGCAAAGACATTTTCAGATGGGACATTTTTTGATTCGCCAGAAAAAAAATTTCAATGATGTCTATCCCATTTTATTTTATATATAAGACAGATAGATGGCCAAAGAAAAACCCATCATGATTTCCATAGTCTACTTGCACATTATCATATTTTTTAAGGACTTTTAACTTAAAAAATTACTCATAGGACAGACGATTTTGGTCAATTTTTGAGTTTTAGAATTGCGCCGTCATGTCATTTTCAAAGATAGTGTTTATTTGTTTATGTCAGAAGTGCATCTTGGTGCATATTTTACTCAAGACAAAAGATATTGTTTAAACTCAATTATACGTGGAAATATTTTGACTGCCACGTAATAAGGACATTTTTTGAGAATGACCCGTACATTTTGATGACCCTGCAATGAAGCGCTATTTGTATGGATTTTTATGTAATTTAGGAATCCAATACATGGATGGATTGTCATCATTGTCAGCACCAACAGAGAGCCCCAAGAAGGAAATGACAGATTTGTGATTGACAATAATTTCTTCCTTGGACAGTGTTGTAGCAGTGTATGTGGTGCTGCTGTTGGTACAACCAACCCCTAATTCAACAGTCAAGCATTCAATATAACGTTTCTTGCACACAATAAATGATTTTATTTGGTGTTTTGTCTGCAGGTACGACAACATATTTGTCATGTAAAGTGGACAGTGTTTCTGCAACATCAGCGTTGTTAAAAAATGATGTTGCTTTAGTGCTCATTGGGCCCCTCAAAGAATTTATTCTTTTCAAAATCAATGACCTCACAGCTTTAACCCACTCCGACAAAACATCATTTCCTTTCTCCTGTTCTTTCTTGGCCCATTTTCTGGCAAAATCATTAATTCTGACGTATGACATCACAAATTACAACTCATTAAATGTTTGCGCAATGACGTACACGCCATGTTAAATTTTAGCCACACATGTTGCGCTTGTGCTTAGGTTCTGAATGTTTTAAGAGGTGCTCCTCAAGATACTGCTTTTTGTTAAAGGTCTTCTTGCAAGTCATACAGGTATTATTTTGCGTATCTCTTGGTTTGCATTTATGTGTTTTCAGACTACGTTTGTTCACCCCCTTTTTGACAATCTTAATTCACACTTGTAAGTCTTTTCACCAATGTGGGTTTGTAGATACGCTGTTAGAACTTGCTTTGACGAAATAGACTTATTGCAGAATCCACATTCATGTGTGTTCTTCTTTTTTTTCATGGACGGCGTTTTTATGTCGATTAAAGCTAGACATGTATATTGTACCAAACGTTAATCTACATAAACATGTGTTATATACATGATCATTCTTAGTGACCACTGAATGCTTCGTTTCGTGTCACTTAAGTTCCCATTGCTCAAAGAATTTCCTTGAACGGATTCCATATTTATTTTTTTTTATATTTTGGTTCCCCGTGATGTCTAAAGTGACCCCGTAAACTCTCTTTTGCAACGGTTGCTCCGCATCTTTTGCAGCTAAATCTTGAAAACATGTTTCTGAAAAAAAAATAATGCATAGATTAAAATTTTGCTTTCACAATATGATTGTTAACTCTTGGATCGCCTTAATGTGTAAACAAAATTTATTAAGTTGTTGGAAAACTTCTGAATTTAAGTGAACTGGTGTCATGCTTTAATAAATTAGAATAAAACATAAGTAACATATTGCAGGGGAATGAATGGCAATACTTTTTTGTAAAAATGATCATGCAATGATTTCAATATTTTATGACTGAACTATGAAGATTAAGGCCAATGGGTTCATCTGTATGAACATTTCAATGATTACAATGTTACCATATCTCATGTGTTGCATATTGTGAAACAGTTTATTGTTCAATTTGGTTATTTTGACAGTAATGCACTTGTTTTTATATATAATGTTTGTATTAATATTCCAATTATATTTATTTGAATGTGGACAATGAGCGTATGAACAGACAACATTTGTATGCATTTGTATTATTTTACTTTTTTATTTACTTTTTAAAAACTGCTCATCTTCACTGCATAGACTTGAAATATGTGATACCATTACTATAATTCTAATAAACTAATTGATATATTCTATAGGTTTGATTACTATGATAAACCTCTCAATATAAAGTAGGTGTTCAAGACAACACATTATTAATTTCAATTGAGTAACAATATATATATATCACTTACCAAAATGTAATATTTCTGCTTAAATTCAGTCTTGTCAACATCCGATGTACATGCGATTGGTTACTCATGTAAAATTCCATTAACACTACTTTAAAAACCGTGCATGTGTGGCAGTATTAAAATCACTCAATACCGAATGGGCTATTTAAAGTAAATATTTTTAATGTTGATATAAGGAAACAAGACGCTCTCAGCAGCCTAAATCGCTAACTTGGTCCTAAAAGTATAAGGTCTCTTCTATGAACTGTTACTCCTAAAAGTGGTCATCTGCCCAATGAAGACTGTTTTTAAGCTTAATCAGCTGAAGGTTTAAGCAAGCAACAGCTTCCCTCTATTTTCTATAGGACAAAAACATGAAAGAACTATATTTTACCTTCATAGGGCAATAACCCTTATAAGGGATCATCTGACATCTTCGGCCCAATAAAGACTATCGTAGAGCTCAATGAGCTGAAGGTTTAAGCAAGCAATAGCTTTTCTCTATCTGCAATATTTTCATTCTATAGAGCAAAAACGCTATGTTTAATTCCCCGAGGTTAGCCCGCTCCGGCACCAACACTTTTGTGTTGGAGAACACACCAAAGCGTAAAATCATCCGTTTAAATTTCAAAATTGTTCAAACCTTAAGGTTCTTCCTACCCCAGACATAGGTTGTTCATCCTAGTAATGATTTGGTTCCCCAGTTTGGTATTTTTGGTTTTACTGTTCTATGCTCTTCATAATCATAAAGTGTTCGGCATTATCAATATTATTGGTAGAACGCCTCTGATGAGTCTTGAATAGATGAAACGCGCGTCAGGCGTAGCAAAATTTATTGTCTGGAACTTTGTTGTCATGTGTATTACCTTCAAAGGGCCCCAAAACCCCTATTAGGGGTCATCTGACATCTTCGACTCAGTAGAGACTTTCGTAGAGCTCAAATGTGCTGAAGGTTTAAGCAAGCAACAACTTTTCTCTATCTGCAATAATTTTATTGTATAGGCCAAAAACATGAAAAAACACAATTGTTAGCTCCCCCGGGTTTGACCCGTTGGGTGAGCCATTTCCATCACTTGGTGTCCATCATCCGTCTGTCCGTCGTCCGTCTGTTAATTTTACTCCTATGACACCCTAAGTGCAATTGCAATCAATCTTGATACAGTTGTGTATTGACATGAGTGGTATAAAACTATCGTTTGGATTTTTTGATTCGTATAAAACATGCCACCGGGGCTAAAAATACAAAAATAAGGCTAAATTGCAGTTTTTTCCAAAAAAAAATAGAACGGTGACAGATATCAAAATTCTGATCAACACACCAAGATATACAATGTACTTGCCCTGAAATTTTGAAAACCCATGTAGGAGTTTACTTAAGATTGATTTTTTTTTTCAAATTTTGCACTTTTTAAGCTCAATTTCTTGAAATTATAAAAATACTTGAGAAATTAAAATTGCATATTGTTCAGCACATCAAGATCTACAAAATATGTTTACAGGTTCAAAGTTGTAGGAGAATTCGTTCTAGGAGTTATTCCCCTTTTAACGTCAAAATTAACCATTTTACAGCATTTCCTCATTATACCCCCGCTTCGAAGAAGAGGGGGTTTACTGTTTTACCCTTTTCCGTTAATCCGTCCGTTCGTCCGTCCGTAACAAAACTTCCGTCACAGCTTTCTAAGCAACTACATGAGATAGAGTTCTGATATTTTGTATTTTCCTATAGAACCATATGGTGTATACCGATTTAATGCTCCTAGGTAGTCAACTTCCTGTTTACCGAATACTTAGGTTTTTACATATAATGGACATTACTGCAAAATTTCCGTCACAGTTTCCCAAGCAACTACATGGGAAAGAGGTTTGATATTTTGTATACAGCTTTATCCTATAGTACCATATGGTGTATTCCGATTTTATACTCCTAGGTAGTCTACTTCCTGTTAACCGAATACATGTACTTGGGTTTTTACATGTAATGGACATTAATGCAAAATTTCCGTCACAGTTTCACGAGCAACTACATGGGATAGAGGTCTGATATTTTGTATACAGCTTTATCCTATAGTCCCATATTGTGTATAGTGATTTTATGTTCCTAGGTCAACTACTTCCTGTCTACAAAGTATTCAAACTTGTATGCGTGGCTTAGTTACGGGAGCGGGAGTATCACTAGTGAGCATTAGCTCACAGATTTACTTGTTATATATAAAATTGCTAACTTCTCTGAGATTACAAGTTAAATTGCAGACAAACTCGGCATAGTTTTTTTTACATGAATGTAAAATGTCTATCGGTTGGAATTTAGATTTGTTAAAAACATGCCTGCTATTGCTAAAAATAGAACACAGGGGCAGTTTTTACAATAATTCAAAAACGGATATCAAAATTTTGTTGTGGAGCAAAAGTTTCCAGCACCTCGAGATCAACCTGGCCTGAATTGTTTAGAAACCCCAACAAACCCATCTTGGAGTTGTTGTTCTTTTCCTTGATTCCCCTCCCAGTTTTGCACTTATTAAGCTCTTGAAAACTATAACAGATATTTATGAAAATTTCCCGTCCCTACCCATCACTCCTTTTTCCAGTGGCAGTCAAAACTCTCCTACCCGATTGGCCTTGTGTCCCCATTTCCTCCACTTCATCATCATTTCATGTTCATTGTATCACCACTTTCATGTTTATCTCCCGGATATAGCCGAAATCGTGCTGATTGAGAGTAAAGCAATAGCTAACTAACTAACTAACTAACTCAGTTAACCAAACCCTACAAAAACCAAAAAAATCATTATAATGGAATTTTTAAATGATCCATTGTAGGACTTATAGTTCATTAAATGTCAAAATAACTGTTTAAATCTTATAATTGGCAAACTGTAGAAAACAATAAACAACTTTTGATTGCTCAAATGTTCAGCTTCTTGAACTCTCCACTTAAATGCATTAATTAAGTTAATTGATTTTGTCAGATGACCCGGCCCTTATTAACCTTATTAAACTTCTGACCATTTTAATGTCAAAAAAGCATTTAAGTTAGGTAAGCGATTCAGGCTCCTGTGAGCCTCTTGTGTACCTTTAAGGGGCCATTACCCCTTTAAAGAATCATCAGACCACTTCGACCCAAAGGCGACTTTTGTAAAGCTAAAGATCCTAAAGAAGAAAGGTTGCATAAGATTTTCTCTTAAACTTTTTGATTTACAAGCCAAAATCAGTAGTGTGACCCGCCCTTGTCTATTTTTAGCAACGGCGGCCATGTTTTTGACGGATCAGAAATGAAAACACCATTGTTGTACATGACATTGTCCTAAGGATCATACCAAGTTTTATTAAATTCTATTCAGTAGCTTTAGAGAAGATTTTTTAACAATTGTTAACAGACGACGACAAACTACAGCCGACGACGCAATTCGTAATTTTAGACTTTGTATAAACATTGTTTGTATATTCATTGGTTTCAGTTTGTATTGCTTGACCCTAATGGATGTAATTTTGCATTAAAGATATATTATCATAAAGATTTTTTTCCCGTTAATTTTGAATGAAGTCCTAATCACTATCCTTACTTACTATGCACCATGCATGACATGTCTGGCTACATTATGTTTTTTGACTCATCAGATACTATTACATGTATTCGATTTAGATAACCTAAAATAAAAAAAATTAACTCTAAATTGAAAAAAAAAACTTATGGCTGTTATAAAAACAAACATAATTATAATAATTACATGTACCTTTAAAACATAACTAAAATTACATACAGTCAAAGTCTGTTACTCAGGACTATTCCAAGCAGCCTTCAACGAGGCCAGTAGGCACTGCTCGCCGTTCTGCAGTTGACCCATGGTGTAAATCAAATGCATATATTTCAAACCCAGTCCTGAAATAGTCACTTCTTAAACAAAGACCAGAAAACATAAAAAAAACAAGTACAAACAAAAGCTTTGTCAAAGATTCCTAGCTTAGGACAGGCACATATATAATATAGCGGGGTTAAACAAATATTTTGGGCCCAACCTTCCCCCTATAAATATTCCTAGACAAAGCACAAACATTAAACACAAGACTTTTCCTGTATGTAATGTTAGTTATGTTTAAACAAGAGGCTCCAAGGAGCCTGAATCGCTCACAGGTACACATATTTTGTAGATATTTTTTTGCTTAACCATTGTGTGATTTAAATTTCTGAAATAAGTTCCACATCAGCAGTAGGATCGGTTTCAAAATTTCAGGACAGGAAGATTTAAATATGCTGATCAATTTTGATTCTTGCACAATTTTGATATCTGAAACCATTTTTGAGTAATTAGTAAAAAACCGCAATTTACCCTAAAGTTTTATTTATAGGCATGACGGCCATGGTTTTTGACAAATCAAAAATATGAACGACAGAGTTGTAGCATATATGCTATTAAACAACTGTGCCAAGTTGAGATGTAGTTGGTCTAACGGTGTCAGACAAGTTAATCTTTTAAATTCAGGAGAAAAGTACTGAAAAATGGTAAATTTTGTCGCTTTAAGGGCAATAACTCCTAAAAGAAAAGGTCTCTGTAAGAGAAGGACCCGTAAGATCCCCCCATGCAGGAGGCTTATTTGCCTGTCCCTACCCATCACTCCCTTTTCCAGTTGCAGTCTAAACGTTCCTCCTCGATTGGCATTGTGTCCCCTTTTCTTCCACTTCATCATCATTTCATTTTCATTGTGTACATGTTCATCTCCAGGATATAACCGAAATCGTGCTGCTTGGGAGCTCGAGTAAAACAATATTAAACTAGCTAAAAAAGTACCAAATCTTTCCGCAATAGTTCTTGTACTCATGTGGTGGGGCATTATATGTATCTTGTTTCTGGGTTTTAGTACTGGTGTCATCAGAATGGTCTAAGAGGGTATTCATTATCTCCAAATAGCCATCCATGCAATTGTACCATTTTCAAACATCTCATTCAAGTTTGACCAAATTAAGTCGTCGACCGTTGGTTTGGCAACAACATTAAAAACTTTATACTTTATATTACAGGAGTGGTAGTGTTTTCGATTTACATATAACTATTCATTCATCTTCAGACAGTCTTTTATTTTAATCTCACAAGTATACCTTTCGTCTACTGCAATAAAACATTGAGAAAGCTAGCAACATTGTAAAGCTCATGCTTAATGTCTTGAAGCTTGTAAAGAAGGCACAACAATGTATTGCCTACACACTCGTACCAAACAACATGTTACATCACGGGAAACTTTTGACACAATTGGCTGTGAAATGTGATGTACATTGGAAGTACACTCAAGTTCCCGTTTCAAAACTTCGCGGTGCAACCGTAACCTGCATATTGATACTGGAAGTGTCAGTGATCGTCGTGTGGGTCATTTTACATAAATCTAGGATAATTAGTTTTGATACCAGTATTTACTTTTCTACGTAATCCTCTGGGTAGTCATTGTCCCGTTATATTTTGTTCCGACGAATACTGATTCTTGTCTTCTCTTGTGTCGATATACATCAGTCATATTTGTTTACAAAATTAGAATCCTAAAAGGTAAGAAATTACTAGGTCACCTCACTCGTCTTTCTAAATTTAGGGTAATAATAAGGAAAACATATATTTTGTTTCTTCATTCATATGAAGCGGACTTCTTACAATCACTTCTAGACAAAAAGGACCGCAAACTTGCTTTATCCTTCAATCTCACATTTCGTTATATTGATGATGTCCTTTCACTAAACAATCCTTGATTTGGTGACTATTTACATCTCATATATCCGAAGGAACTTGAGATAAAGGACACTACAGATTCTAGGAGGTCCGCTTCATATCTGGATCTATTTCTCGAAATTGACACACAAGGAAGGCTTTGTACAAAGCTCTATGACAAACGTGATGACTTCAACTTTCCAATAGTTAACTTTCCCTTTCTGTGTAGCAACATTCCGTCCGCTCCAGCATATGGAGTTTACGTATCACAATTGATTCGCTATTCCAGAGCATGTGGGGAGTACAACGACTTCCTTGATAGAGCCACACGGCTGACAAGCAAATTGTTAACACAGGGGTACGTTGCTCCCAGGTTGTTGTCATCACTTAAGAAATTTTACGGACGACATCATGTGCTTGTATACAAATACGGAATTTTTATCTCTCAGATGAGCACAGATGTTGGTTTGACATAGAGTTTTGTAATGTCATCCTTTCCGGATTTGACCAACACTTAATCGATCTTCGGCAACGTGACGGGTGTGCTATAGCAAGCAGGAACTGCTTACTCTTCCGGAGCACCTGAGTTCACTCTCGTTTCGACTTGAGTTCGCGTTGCAGAATGCGGTTTTGTTGTTATGTGTGTTTGTGTTTTATGTTGTTATGTGGTTTGTTTTGTTGTGATGATTTTTGTCTGCCGGTTTTGTCTTTGTCTTTACGGTTTTATGATACTGATTACCCCTTTGGTACACCTTTGCTTCTTTGAGACGCATAGCGATTTATTTATAACTGTTTTACGCCCACGTGCTGAGTGCAACCTTGCTTATATGACTTTTTCATGTTTCATGCCTTCAGAAATCTAAAATGAGAATGTCATTAAGTTAGAAGGCCTCATGATAAGAATGTCATACTTTATGTCCTTAGCAATTTTCAAACATGCCGGACTCATACTTTTTGCATCGGGTTAAGGGCATTCGTGTTCAACGTACACATTCCACAATTCTTGTGCAATATTATTGCATACTCTGCATTATCTGACATTGAGCATCCCTATTCGGTTATATTGATTTTACCTGCAGACGAACTTTTTCTGTTTATATGATTATTTTTCTCATTTTACATTTTTAGGTATGCATGTCCTGAACTTGGTTTGAAATGCAGAACAAAATTACAATATATAGAGATAAGTCACTATTAAATAGTCGTCCTTCATCCAACCTTAACATTTTGTTTTTTATTTTCAAAATCACTAAAATTACTTATATGTTTATTGCTTCATCATTTTTGACTTTCATATATAAAACTAACAACAATTGATATATATATGATATAGCTTAAACCAATCAAAGTTTTAAAACAAACCAAAGACGACTCTCTTTGGTTTACAAATTTTACGGTTATTTTTAAATCATGCACCCATAAACAAATATGGGATATCTGTCGCGCAGATGATTGCAGATGTTTGTTTGTCATAAGGCATTGTTTTGTCTTCCTTTACCAGATTTGACACACTGAACTGGAAATTGGCAGCGCGACGGGTGTGCTACAACAGGCAGGAATTGCTTACCTTTCCAGAACACCTGAGTTCATTCTCGTAACGACTAGAGTAATCGCTGTTATTTGATATTTGTAGTTTTTGTGTTTCCGTGTTTAATATGTTGTCTGTTTTTCGTCCCTCCTTGTTTGTGTTTACTGGTTTTGTCTATGCGATTGAGGACTTTGAAATTCGGATGCCCATTGGTACCTCTGCCCCTTTCAGTTCCATCAGTCTTTAATCCAAACTTCTTTAAAAAAATCCAACAACAGATTAAACTTAGTCACTGACGCTCAAAGTCTTGCTCTATTATCCTTTTCTCCATAATTTTTTTTATCAAGTTTTGTATTTTCAAATGATTTATTGTTTTATTCATTTTATTTATAAAAGTCGTATCAAGTTTGAAAGTTGACACGGCATCAAATTTATTACTATGTTATGCTTCGATTCATTTCCCCTATTTCTTTTTAATTGAACGAAATTAGCATAATGTAAATGCATAGTATTATTACTTTTACAGTTTAGGTGTTATCAGCACCGACCGTACAATGTTTCAAGGTTAATATGACAGCCCACATATTCACGAAGCCATTTGACTTACGGATTAAAAGACACTTCCTATTCAATTTGAGCTTTTGTCAGATTTTAAACATCTTTAGTATTACATTAAAAAGTTAAGATTTTTGCAAATTATTGCTTAGTACTTACGTTACATTAAAACACCATGCATACGATGTTCAGGTGAACAACTGAACCCAGCTTGTACGTCGTATGAAACAAATATAGGTGTTAAGATTCTGACTGTGGGTTTGTGTTCAGCACTTCGTGTGGAGTGGTTGTGAGATCATTAAACCGGAGTACAAACCATACTTGGCCAGCATGTATGGTTTTTAAAGTGTTATGCTTTAATCGCTGCAAATTTCCACTTGTGGACCGCCACGAATGACCTTGTAAGCTGATAATTTTCTGCCTCGTTTTCTCCCTTTTCAAAGGTCTTCAAGATTTACTGTTCACACCCCTGTGTTTCTAAGACTTGCCATTTGTGGATATCCCTTGGAAGTAGATCTCTGTAGATCATACCATTTTTTTTCGTAGATATTAAAATATGACCTGGAAATGCTTAGGGCCTCTATCAATGAAATAGCAAGATAAACCTTCGACCTTGAAACCTTTGACGGGTGAGCCTTCCTCTACTAATTTTGCGAGAATCGACTCTGGAAACACAGAAACAGTTTCCACTGAAGTCTCGAACTTGGTCCAACCGATGTTTGAAAAGAATAGATGGACTTTCTGTTGAAGATTGCATTGGAACAGCTGAGTAGAATATTAATGAGTTGATGTTGACATCTGATGATGAAGAAGAGGGTTCTGACACCGTTAATGGAAGCAGTGGCGACTATGCCGAGGCAGGTTCTGATGAAGTCAATGGAAGCAGTTGCGATGGAGACGAGTCAGGTTTTGACATGGTGCTTGTCTTTTGTCCCCCTTTCTGGGTTCTGAAGGTTTGGATTCTTTCTTTTCTTTCTTCAACAAGCACTTTGGCATCTGTGGTTCCGACGTTGATAGTAAACAGGAATTTAGATCAAATTAGGCATATTCGTACAGATTGTGCATAAAATATAATTAAAAGGTAAATATCTTGACAATAAAATACTAGTACATCATTTTCTTCGTTTATCATGTATACAACGAGGAACGGAATACAATTAAAAAGGAACAAACATGTACATAAAATGTAAAAAAAATAATAATGCCAAATTCCAACATTCATCATTATCTCAATGCAAGTACATACTAACAGATATCGACAGTTACGCCCTAAAATAGTATTTTCATACGAGAGACCTATTTTCGAATATCTATTCTAGGTGTATACTTAGATTCATCCTGTTGTCTATTGCATAACATTTCATATGTTGTTTAATAGGATGTAAAATAGTTCGTCATGAGGATTGATTTCAATGCCAGTTTGTGAATAAATTAGTCTGTGTAAAAAATTTTCAATAATCAATTTAAAAAAATACCGAGAAGTCACCATCCGGTGCATTATCGCGCTTTAATAGCTGTTACTGCAGTTAAATTTCTTATATTACTGCACGAACTATTTTTTTCTCAGCAGCATATAATTATCACAAACAGATTGAACATTTCCAGATATGTTAATTTTTTCATCGTTTTATCGTTTTGGCATCTCTCTACTTATGGAGTTATGAACAATGCAAACAATTTGCAATCTTAATGATATAATTTCACGTGTAATTGATTTAAAATCAATAAGACCTTGAACTCGTGATGTTATTTTATGAAAGATCGATTCGTCCCATGTGCATGAACACAACCTGTTTGAGAGACATCAGCAATAAATGACTTGAGCTTCAACGAGAAAATTAAACTACTAAACATTTCTGTTGTCCGGAAAACCATATACTACAGAACACGTGCGGCCAAGAATTTTTTATCCACCCTATGCATATATTGGCCTGCTTAAAAAAAGACATATTCATATATTTTAAATGCATTTGAAATTACACAGAATATGCTTAAACTTTCAATGTTTTATAGTTATTCTATTATAATCAAAGTTTGAATGGTAAAAGTTATCAAATGCATGACTTTGCACAGTTAAGGTTTCAAGGAGGCAAAATGTAGATTTTTCTATTGAAATATGACATTTGTGAAAAATATACCTTATCATATATATATGCAACATGTGAAATTTCTACCCTTTTCACAAATTGAGCACCCCAAAAAGTAGACCCTTTTGGCCAGCACATGTACATGTACCTACCTTTATAATGAAAGTTACTCCCCCCCGTGCTACAGACAGTTAAATTTCTCAAAATTAACGTTTGAGCAACGATTATTTATAATCCAGATAATAATCAGGTCTTTCTGGTTTGTTTTTTGTCATTTGGACTTTTTCAGATCCCCAGAGTCGTAGGAAACCAAACGTCAAGAATTTTAAAAGGCTATCAAGACCCCTTTGAGCTTAGCTGGGTGGCCTGTCCTATCAACAATTTGTCAGTTTGCTATGCAAAAAAAAACCAACAGTTGCATGCAATAAAATAAAATAAATATTTTTTTATATGACCGAAGGTCCATGTAAGCTATTACCATCACTTGGTGTCCGTCGTCGTCTGTCGTCCGCTAACAATTTTTTCAAAAATCTTCTCTGAAACTTCTGAACAGAATTCAATGAAACTTGGTTTGAATGATCCTTAGGGTATCCTGCACTAAACTTGTGTTTCGATTTTTTATTCGTCAAAAAACATGGCCACCGTTACTAAAAATAGACCAAGGGGGTCTGACTACTGATTCTGCTTTGTAAATAAAAAAGTATAAGAAATAGATGAAATCTGATGCCACCCTACTGCTTAAGCATCAAAAGTTCTACAATAGTCTCCATTTGGTCTAAGTTGTCTGATGATCCCTTATAAGGGGTTACAGCCGCTTTAAGGTGAAAAATAGCGTTTTTTCATGTTTTTGGCTTACAGAATGAAAACAATTGTAGATAGAGAAAAGCTGTTGCTTGATTAAATGTTCAGCTCATTTAGCTCTACAAAAGTCTCCATAGGATCAAAGTTGTCAGATGACCCCTTTTAGGTGTTACAGCCCCTTAAAGGTGAAAAATAGTGTTACTGGCCTCTTGAATGAAAACTATTGCAGATAGGGCAAAGCTTTTGCTCACTTAAATGTACAGCTCATTTAGCTCTACAAAAGTCTTCATAGGGTTTAAGTTGTCAGATGACCCCTTATAGGGGTTACAGGCCCTTTAAGGCGAAAAAAGTGTTTATGGCCTATAGAATGAAAACTAATGCACATAGAGAAAAGCTGTTGCTTGCTTAAATGTTCAGCTCATTTACCTCTACAAAAGTCGTCATAGGGTCGAAGTTGACAGATGACCCCTTATAGGGATGACAGCCCCTTAAAGGTGAAAAATAGTGTTTTTGGCCTATAGCAGATAGATAAAAGCGGTTGCTTGCTTAAATGTTCAGCTCATTTAGCTTTACAAAAGCATTCAAGGGTGAAGTTGTCAGATGACACCTTATAGGGATTACAGCCCCTAAATAAACATGTTTTCATGTTTTTGGCTTATTAGTCCCCTACCGGTGATAGCCGAAGGGGACTATAGGTTTGCGCTCTGTCCGTCTGTCTGTCACTACTCAGTTTTCCGCACTTTTTTTCTAAACTCTTATAGATAATGAAATAATTTTTGGTATGTGAGTTTACCTTGATGAGTTACAACTCAAGTTTGAGTTTCGTGCCGGTCCACAAATTTTTATGGGAGTTATGGCCCTTTGAACTTTGAAAATTCACTAAAATTTCAGTTTTCCGGATTTTTTTTCTAAACACTTATAGATAATGAACTGATTTTTGGTATGTGAGTTTACCTTGATGAGTTACAGATGAAGTTTGAGTTTCGTGCCGGTCCACAATTTTTTATGGGAGTTATGGCCCTTTGAACTTTGAAAATTCACTAAAATTACAGTTTTCCACACTTTTTTAAACGCTTATAGATAATGAACTGATTTTTGGTATGTGAGTTTAACTTGATGAGTTACAGATCAAGTTTGAGATTCGTGCCGGTCCACAATGTTATGGGAGTTATGGCACTTTGAAGTTAGAAAATCCATTGCAATTTTATTTTCTACACTTTTTTAGTTCCTTGTAGATAATAAACTGATCAAGTTTAGGTATTCATTTATTTGACAAATTGTTACCAGTGACTGAAATATGAGGCCGGTAGGGGACTATGTATTGTTTTGCAATACTCTCAGAATGCTTGTACAATGAAAACTATAGCAGATAAAGAAAAGTGGTTGCTTGCTTAAATGTTCAGTTCATTAAGCTCTTAGCAAAAGTCTCTATAGAGTCAAAGGGTTCAGACGGCCCTAAAAAAAAACATTTGCACGTTTTTTTGGTGTTGATGTTGCTTGCTTAAATGTTCAGCTTATTCAGCTCTACAAAGTTCTTCAGAGGGTTGACATCAAGACCAGGTGAGCGTTCAGGCTCCTGGGAGCCTATGGCTGAATAGGATGGCCCTCGTCCGCGTGGGTTGTCAGGTCTATAATACGAAAACCCTGACCGCCGACCATAGTGGGCAAACGTGTGTGGGGGGTGCCGCGCTTCATGCATGTAAAACACCCCTTTGTGGACCGCCAAGTAGTGCACCACATAGGCTAAATTTTCCGCCCCTATCCACCTCTCCCCTTTTCCTGTGGTTCTTCAAAATTTACCGGTCCTTTGTGTCCCATCCCACCCCCATATTTCATTTATCATCATAATTTGATGTTCATTGTATCATTCTTTTCATGCCCATCGCCTGTAAATAACCTATATAGCGTTGCACGGGCGTACAACACCAACTCACTCACTCACTCTTGTTGACCTATAGAATGAAAACTTTTGCAGATAGAGAAAAGCTGTTGCTTGCTAAATGTTCAGCTCATTTAGCTCTACAAAAGTCTTCATAGGGGCAAAGTTGTCAGATGACCCCTTTTAGGGGTTACAGCCCTTTAAAGGCGAAAAATAGTGTTTTTTGCCTATAGAATGAAAACTTTTGCAGATAGAGAAAAGCTGTTGCTTGCTTAAATGTTCAGCCAATTAAGCTCTACAAAAGTCTTTATAGAGTCGAAGTTGTCAGATGACCCCTTATAGGGGGTTACAGCCCCGTAAAGGTGAAAAATAGTGTTTTGGAATGAAAACTATTGCAAATAAGGAAAAGCTGTTGCTTGCTTAAATGTTCAGCTCATTTAGCTCTACAAAAGCATTCATAGGGTTGAAGTTGTCAGATGACTAATAGGGATTACAGCCCCTAACTTAACATAGTTTCATGATTTTGGCTTATATAATGAAAACTATAGCAGATAAAGAAATGAAAACTATTGCTGAAAGAGAAAAGCTGTTGCTTGCTTAAATTTTCAGCTCATTTAACTCTACAAAGTTCTTCATAGGGTTAACATCAAGACCAGGTGGGCGATTCATGCTCCTGGGAGCCTCTTGTTTCTGTCAGTGGTCATTCATGCGAAAAATATATGTCACATTCAACATCCGAAGCATGCATTGTGCTAAGCATCACTAGTTGTTCCTAATATGGTTGGTGTGGCACTTGTCAGTAAGCGGGAATGGATTTTAACCATTTTTCTGTAACTGGTCATCCATTCAGAAATTATACATGTAGGTCACATCCAGCATCTGAAGCATGCATTGTGCACAGCATCAATAGTTGCACCGTCCATACAAAATGATTGATGTGGCACTTGTCAGTAAGTGGGAATATGGTTTAAATATTTTCAGGATAGTCATTTAAGAACTGCACCCTTTTCGTGAGCCCCAGGCATTGTGCAAAAGGTTTGTGTTTGTTAACTAATTAACTAACCGTATACATCTTCGGCGAAAGAAAGCTTGAACTGCTTTTTTGCTGCGATTATTTTTTGTTAGATTATCCGAATCGTGCTCTGGAGTCTTCTGTAAGTTAATATTACATGTTCAATTTAACAGAAGCCAATAAGTTGTTCTTATATAAAAGTATTAAAGTAACTATAAATCAAATGGAGTTTTACTTAAAACATCCAAATAAAAAAAGTACGTCAAAACATAACAAAGTTTATAATTAGTGACACTAAATTATTTATTGAAACTGGAAGATATTTAAAAATTCCCAGGCATTTGAGACGATGTGAAACCTATAACGCTTTAGATGATGAGCGACATTTCTTTTTAAATTGTATAATTAACAATCAAAGTACCGTTGGTACCGTGTACTTGGAAGTCACATTTGAACGAAGGCAAGCGATTTGTGTTGTGGTTTATAACTTTTTCGACAGAAGAAGGCAATTACTGAATTCAAATATATCTTTATTTATGTATGAACCACGCTTTCTTACAACGATATGAAATCGATCTAACTACATGTATTTTTCTTTCTTTTTTATCTGAGAAAATCATTAGTTTAATTATCTCAGCTTTTTTATAAAGCATTAATGGTTTTAATTTCTATAATTTGTATATTTCCGCTAAAATCCATTTCCCCATCGCACAGGTGACTAAAGTCACGTGATACACAAAATGAAGTTTTTAAAAGGTTATGAAAAATATAGCAAATACTATATCATCATTTAAAACGAAATAAATAAACAAATTTAGTAATAATAAGGGGTTATACGAACATAGATAAGAAAGCTCGTTGACCAAAAAAAAAAATAAACAAACTTCCGCCGGAGAGCCAATGCACAAGAGTAGGTTGTACGTCGGTCTCGGGGGAAAAAACGCGGAAATCCATTAATTACTATATACTAAGTAAAAAGGAAAGGGATACATTTCTTAAAAACCTTTTAGATTGGTATCCTAATTTTGATCTTCTTAAAAATAATGAACAAGTGGCTCCCAGGAGCCTGAATCGCTCACCTGGTCTTAATGTCAACCTTTGAAGACTTTGGTATAGCTAAATGAGCTGAATGTTTAAGCAATAAAAAGCTTTTCTCTATCTGCAATAGTTTTCATTCCAAAGCAAAAAACACTATTTTTCACCTTTAAAGGGCCATAACCCCTTAAAGGGGTCATCTGACAACTTCGACCCTAAAAAGACTTTTGTAGAGCTAATTAAGCTGAACATTTAAGCAAGCAACATCTTTTCTCTATCTGCAAAAGTTTTCTTTCTTTAGGCCAAAAACACTATTTTTTGCCTTTAAGGGGCTGTAACCCCTATAAGGGGTCATCTGACAACTTCAACCCTATGGAGGCTTGTGTAGAGCTAAACGAGCTGAACATTTAAGCAAGCAACAACTCTTCTCTATCTGCAATAGCTTTCATCCTATAGGCCAAAAACTCTTAATGTTTGCCTTTAAGGGGCCGTAACCACTATAAGGGGTCATCTGACAACTTCGACACTATGGAGGCTTGTGTAGAGCTAAACGAGCTGAACATTTAAGCAAGCAATAGCTTTTCTCTATCTGCAATAGTTTTCATTCTATATGCCAAAAACTCGATTTTTGCCTTTAAGGGGCCATAACCCCTATAAGGGGTCATCTGACAACTTTGACCTTATGGAGACTTTTGTAGAGCTAAATGAGCTGAACATTTAAGCAAGCAACAGCTTCTCTCTATCTGCAATAGTTTTCATTCTATAGGCCAAAAACATGAAAAAATGCTATTTTTCACCTTTAAGGGGCCGTTCCTCCCATAAGGGGTCATCTGACAACTTCGACTCAATGAAGACTTTTGTAGAGCTTTTGATGCTGAAGCAGTAGCGTGGCATCAGATTTTATCCATCTCTTATACTTTTTGATTTAAAAGCCAAAAACAGTAGTCTGACCCCCCTGGTCTATTTTTAGCAACGGCGGCCATGTTTTTCCAGGAATCAAAAATCCCCACATCAGTTCTGTGGGGGATACCCTAAAGTACCACCAGACCAAATTTGGTTTGAATCTGTGAAGCCGTTTCAGAGGAGAAGTTTGAAGAAAAGTTAACGACGACGACGGACGACGACGACGACGGACGACGACGACGGACGCCAAGTGATGGCAATAGCTCACATGGCCTTTGGCCAGGTGAGCTAAAAACTAATAAAATTTTAAACCCGCCAACACCTTAAGAAATTGGGATTGTTGTCTCTTTTATAGATCGGTCATTAGAACTGAGGAAGTGAGACCCTAGTTAGTTCTAATATCAAATATAAGTTTATTTCATATTCTCTTTGTCAATTTGTTATTATTCGTGTATGTCATTGTTTTATAATGTATGTCATGACTGTATTAGTCTCTAGTTTCATTTATAAACTAATATCTTTCCTTTCTCTTGTCTCTTCAACCAATCTCGACTCGTTCAATTTTAGAATCCAGACTATTTAAAGTGTTCTAAATTTTGTCTTTTTTTCTCTAAGTGTTGACGTAGATCGTCGAGGAGCCTGAACTGGTCACCTGACTTCTATGAAAGAAGCAGAGGTACCAATGGGGTATCCGAATGTCAAAAGTCCGAAAGGGCAGAGACCAAACCAGTAAACACAAACAAGAACGGGACAAAAACAGACAACACGTAAAACATGGAAACACAAAACAACTGAATATCAATCAACAACGCGAACTCCAGTCGAAACAAGAGTGAACTCAGGTGCTCCGGAAGAGTAAGCAGTTCCTGCTTGCTATAGCACACCTTATATGACTGATGTAATGAAAATATTTTGGGTTATCTGAAGCGAAAATTTTTATTGGATCATCAGACAGCCAAACATTTGAGCAAACAAAATCTTTACCTTGACGTTGCGCATGGTGTTGGCGCCAACATCATTTTGGGGCATATTTTTTTATATTTTGCAACACAAATTATTTGTAAAGCTTCAACGAGAATATCTTTTGGTCGGTAAATGATGCTAAAAGTTTATATTTCACGTTTTTCACATAATTAAAAAAGTAAAAGTACCGTAGATATAAATTAGATAGGTAGTTTTGAGCAAAAAAGTGACAAATTTGTCATGTCCGTTACAAATCAAATAACCATGAAATGATTCACAACGATTTTCTTGGTAACTTTTTTCCCGATTTTGCCCGGATTTTGCGGCGAGAAGAACGTCGTGTATCTCACAATTGTGACGTTTTTCTCGTTTTTCCGTGCGGCAAATTTTGAAAGTACCAGCAGATGGTTTCTCCGGATGACCGAAATGTCCAACGTTGTAAATAACGTAGCAAAGGAAACATAGACAAAGATTGGAGCATTGATACTGAAAAATGACTGAAAGAGGTAAATTGTTTTTATATGAAATGAAAGAACATTTCTTCAATATTCCAAAAAAATGTTTACATGAAAAATATCGGAACATTCAATGCAAAACGGGATATTTTTCTAGAAACATCAAAAAATCAAATTCGTCCAGACCAAGAACATTTATTCCGCTTTTCTATGATATATACATATTAGTATTTATGAATCTATCATTTTCAAATGCAATTAAATGTAAAACGGTAGCGGATTTATAACACGTACAAACGGCGACGTTTTGCCAGAAGCTCACTTTATTTTTATGGCGTTTTGACGCTTTGAATTTTACGGTTCAGCTTATCAAATAAATGTAGTTTGGCTAATCAGTCAATGATGTTATATATAAATCTTATTTTGAAATACTCTCTTAAAATGCTGTATTTACGTTATATGTTTAAAAGATACGTTAAATTGGACAAAATAGCCTGGTTTGGTGGGTCCCTCGCTGTTGCAAAGAATTTTAAAAAATATTTTCTTTACACGGTTTTCAATTCTGGTTCGGATAAAGCGAGATATTACAGATAAGAAATTTCAAGTCCGTCCCGTCAGTAAGGTGCATTCATCAGGTTAAAAGTGTGAATTCGTGTAAATTATTGGTTAGAAATCTATCATGTTATTCCTGTATTCACTGTTTCGATAAATTGTATCAAAACTGTGATAGTTCCGCAGGGCCATTTCAGCTATATAATCTTCAATTAGAGCAAACTGCAATAAATGAAACTGAAATTGATAGTACAACCAGGGCCGTAGCCAGAATTTTTCAAAAGGGGGTGCAAACTTTCCAGAGGGGTTGCGTTTTGATGAAAATTGGTCAAAATAGGGTTGTAAACCTCAGTTTTGTCAATTTTTCCTAGGAAATTAAGAAAAAAAACTCTCTAAAGGGGCGTGCAAACGCACCCAACGCACCCCCCCTGGCTGCAGCCTTGACAACGGAAAGTTTTAGTGACTTGATTCAACCTAACATTAGTATAGCCGTATTCACGGACGATCCGGGTGAAGACTATTATCTAGTAAAATGTTTATCCGAGGTTAAAACGTTAGAATTAACGACAACTGGTGACTGGGGTAACATGGGTCTTAAGTAATTATCTGACGTCCTTTATTGACGTTTTCGGTATTATACGGAACGTCATTTTCAATGTAACGCTGCATAGCACCAACATCGTGCGCAACGTCCTTATAACCCTTTTATGGGTTTAATCTGCAAGACGAAAACTCAAAAACTTGACAAATTGGGTCACTTCTTTTATAAGGTGTCATCTACCAGCTTCAGCATAATTGATATTTTAGCAGAGTTTAATTTCTGAAGGTTTATTTGCAAATAATAGCTTTTCTCTATCTGCTATTGTTTTCATTTTGTAGGCCTAAATCATGAAATATTTTTCACCTTTAAAAGGTCATTACCCCTATAAAGTGTCATCAGACAACTTCGACCCAATGGAAACTTTTGTAGAGCTGGGTGAGCTGAAGGTTTCAGCAAGCAAAACCTTTTCTCTGCTATATTTTTCATTCTATATGCCAAAAACATGAAAAATAACTTAATGAGCTGAATGTTTTAGCAAGCAGCAGCTTTTCTATCTGCAATGGTTTTCATTTTATAGACCAAAAACATGACAAAAACGCTATTTTATACCTTGAAAGGGCCATAACCTATAAGGGCTGATCTGACAACTTCGAACCAATATAGACTTTTGGTATGCTCAATGAGCTGAAGGGTTCAGCAAGTAACAGCTTTTCTCTATCGTCTTAAGCTTTCATTCTATAGGCAGAAACATGAAAAAGTGCTATTTTTTTACCTTTTAAGGGCCAAAACCCCTAAAAGCGGTCATCTAAAAGGAGAATTTTGTAGAGCATTTTATGCTGGAGGAGGAAAGTTGCTTAAGATTTTCTTTATCCATTTATACTGTTTGATTTATAAGCCAAACACTGGGGTCTGATGCCACTGTACTATTTTTAACAACGACAGCCATGCTATTTAGGTCGGCAGTCATTGTTTTGTTTTGGTAGAAGATATCCCATTGATGATGTGTAAAAAGTTTCAAAGCAATCTCTTCAGTAGTTCAGAGTAGAAGATTTCAGAAGAAAAGCTAACGACGACAACGGACGCCAAGTGATGGCGATAGCTCACTTAATCTTTTGGGTCAGATGAGCTAAACTTGATACAATTCATTGCATAGTTTTTTTTCAAATTTGTAGTGTTGTATGACGTGTCTTTGGAAGGGCCTCCGAATTAACTCAAAGAAACTTAAAATCTTTCATCAAATAGTGTTCTTATTTTTTTCGATCATTTTTTGATTAGGTATCCATAATCATACTAGTTTAATGCAGCACAGATTATGGATATACCAATTTTACTACTGCTTTTATTTCGCCGTGACGATAGATAGTCCATTCTCATACTCATTTAGAAACGTGCGGTAGTTTTCTTGGAGGCATGAGAAACGTAGCTTTTTCCAAACATTGAGCGTACATCTTTTGTTTAGTTTATCAATTTTTTGACGCGCAAACCCATTCGCCATTTGAAAAACCTGACTAAGATACTAGTCGTTTTTGTGACTTTTAAAACACGTAGTGTTGTTACAGTTGAGTCTTGCTACTCTTTCATATTAGCACATAATCATGTTTGGTTTCAAAAAAATATTTTTTTCTTCATTTCATTTCCATTTCCCCGGAAGTGTTATACTAGTATAACCTTACTTTAAATTGAACTTGTTTCTATTTCAAGGTAATGATTCATTGAAAATGATATAACTATGATAAGTCCTTTTCAAGTTAAGTAGAGCAATTCACATAAATTATTAGGCGAGTAAAGAACTCAAAATATATACACAGTTCATCGTTCGTTCCACGTTGAATAATAGTTCAAAATATAGGTATGTAAGGTTATATATTGTTAATGCCTAAATAGGTTTCAATAGAAACGACAAATTATGTCATGTATGTCCAACTGAATATGCATGTTCCGAGAAGCTTATATCACTCAACATTTAAAAACGATCGGAAGATAGAAAAAATATAAACAGAGAGATGACAAAACGACCAAAAAATAAATCAAGCATCAAGAATATCGACTATATGCAGGAAAGGAACGCAAGTCTAAGATTGATCAATTTCAAAACTGATAAAACATACAGGGGTCTACTGTATCATTTATCCGAACACGTTTTGTGTCTCATTAAACAATTAATGGTAAATATAATTTAAGTCTATTCGCATTCTCTAAAAAAATAGCAACTGGTCAACACATTCAAAATTATGTTTTACGAAACGATACGTGATTGTTTAAATTAGGTTTTGGTTGTGTGTCGTACTGAGATGATCATCTTTCTAACACTATTATGTCTCACAACCGTGTTAGGTTGTTGGTGTCAATAACGTTTTGAGAGCCGGGGCTGAAGTGGTTAACGTGTCGGACTACTAACACCAAGATTCGTGGTTCGATCCTCGTCCGGGTTGAAAATTTCATGAACCAATTATCCGACTCTCTCTTGACATCATTTGTGAGGATGGTCTCAAGTCGGAAGGGACGAAAAAAGGTTGTCCCATGTATGCGGAGAGCAACACCCCATGCACGTTAAAGATCCCTTTGTAGAGTTCGATAAGAGTATGCTTAATGGGGGCGCTACAAAGTTCAGACTCGCAAACTGCTAGCTGGAGAGGGATTCACATAAGCATTAAGCTTGTTTCCCATTCCAGGGTAAATATATATGTTTAAACTAAACTAACGTTTTGTACAATAAAACCTGGTTTATGCCACTATTTCTTTAGAAATGCCTGCAACAAAGAAGGACCATTGCAATCTTTAATTTCTTTGGTGTGTTTGCTTTGTTTAGTCTTTTCTTCTTGGACATTTGAGATTGGTCATTCCAGTTCTGTAGTTCATAGTCAGGACCATTGTGATCTTCTAATTTTCCAGTATGTCTTACTTGTTTTGTCTCTTGAACATTGAGACTGTACCCCGTGCGGGGCCCGGTTGGCGAATAGACCCGCAGCAGAGCCTAGCTTGTCGTATGAGGCGATTAGGGTCTTCTGACGTCGGGTCATTGCTCAGCCCTCAGAGCGACCAAGTATGTACCCTAGGTGGCTGAATAGGGAGGCCCTATAATACGGACACCTTGGCCGCTGACCATACCGGGCCAACGTGTGTGGGGAGTGCCATGCTTCATACACGTAAAAGACCTTTGTGGACCGCCAAGTAGTGCACCACATTGGCTAAATTTTCCGCCCCTTTACCCACCTCTCCCCTTTTCCAATGGTCTTCAAAGTTTACTTTTCCTTACTGCTTCCCACCCCATTCTCCTCCCTTATTTTATTTATCATAATTATTTCATGTTCATTTCATCACCCTTTTCATGTTCATCGCCATATAGCGTTGCAAGGGCGTTAAACACCCAACTCACTCACTCTACAAGTTTGGTAATATTGTTTTTATCTTTATTTGTAATCTTAAGCTAATGTCATATCTACTAACATCATTATTTTTGTTATTAATCTATCTATCAAAGTTGCATTGATCAATATCTTTTAATTTTTTTAAGAAAAAGACATTTTTATTTCGTACTGCACCTGGTTCCAATTGATACGCTGTTCTACTAAGGAATCATAAATAATAAATTTCCCATTCAGCCTTGACACTTAAAACCTGAATAAAAACATGTTTACCATTCCAGGAGACAATTATCTGAACTTTGAAAAATGATATTCCAGGAAGCAAATACGAATCGATCGATTGGGAACTATTACGCAAGTATTATGCGCAAAGACGTTCGTTTGATTAGTTGTTTATCAAGCATGCGTAGAAATATACCTAAAGGAATGCTTATACAATCAATACATGAAAATTTACGTAACCTAAGATTTTGTTAAAGTGCATGTGTTAGGAGAGTAATCGGATTACTTTAGTTATGCTGGATTACAACGATAACGATAGTTGATTGCATTACATATACTTTAAAATTAACTGTTTATCAAAAAATGTATGTATTTTACTCATGTACACCTAAAAAATTAATGCACTGCTAACAAGTAAATATCCCACATCTATAAACTCTTTAAAATGAGACACTGAAAACAACGCCATCAATAAAAAAATCACATACATACACACATCTTCAAAGTATTTACGCGAACATCCATTAAAGTAGACTCTTGAATGTAAAGTCCCCGTGCGGGTTCCGGGGGCAAATATGCCCGCAGCAAGACAATGTCCACTAAAGAGTTTAAGAAACCTGGGAATCGGGTAATTGATGAATGGGGCAGCCGTGTCATAATTCATGCCGGGGTCGTTATGTTAAAATGCTGAAAACCTGATCGCAAACCATAGTAGTGGGAAAAAATGTCACATTCCTCGCATGTATTAAAAGAACCCTTCTGCAGGCCTCGGTAAGAGAAGGACACGTTCGATCCCCATGCAGGAGGCTTAATTATACCCCCACTCGTAAGAGAGGGGGCTATATTGCAATCACCTTGTCCGTCCGTCTGTCAGTCCGGTTCAATTTCTCAGCTACTGCTGGGTGGATTGGTTTCAAATTTGGTACACAGCTTCAGCATGATGAGTTATACTATGCCTACCCTTTTCAGGTCAATCCATCATCTACTTCCTGTTTTCCAAGCCGGCTTAGACTTTTTTAGGGAAAAAAATTCGAAATGTGAAATTTTTCGTAACAGATTCCTTGGCTTCTACTGGATGGATTGGTTTCAAATTTGGTACACAGCTTCAGCATGATTAGTTATACCGTGCCTCCCCTTTCCAGGTCAGTTCATCATTTACTTCCTGTTTTTCGAGCCGACTTAGACTTTTTAGGGTAAAAAATTTGAAAAGTGAAATTTTTCGTAACAGATTTCTCGACTTCTATTGGATGGATTGGTTTCAAATTTGGTACACAGCTTCAGCATGATTAGTTATACCGTGCCTCCCCTCCCTTTCCAGGTCAGTCCATCATCTACTTCCTGTTTTTCGAGCCGACTTAGACTTTTTAGGGTAAAAAATTTGAAAAGTGAAATTTTTCGTAACAGATTTCTGGACTTCTACTGGATGGATTGGTTTCAAATTTGGTACACAGCTTCAGCATGATTAGTTATACCGTGCCTCCCCTTTTCAGGTCAGTCCATCATCTACTTCCTGTTTTTCGAGCCAACTTAGACTTTTTAGGGTAACAATTTGAAAAAAGAAATTTTTCGTAACAAATTTCTCGGCTTCAACCGGATGGATTGGTTTCAAATTTGGTACACAGCTTCAGCATGATTGGTTTTACCGTGCCTCCCCTTTCCAGGTCAGTCCATCATCTACTTCCTGTTTTCCGAGATGACTTAGACTATTTATGGGTCAAAAATAGAAAAATGTTCATAACAGATTTCTCGGCTTCTAGTGAAGGGATTGATTTCAAATTTGGTATACAGCTTGAGCATGATGAGTTGTACCGTGCCTCCCCTTTCCAGGTCAGTCGGTCATCTTCTTCCTGTTTTCTGAATGGCCGAGTGGGGGTATGCTTAGCACGACTTAGTGCAACTCCTTGTTTGTCTTCCATTTCCGTCACTCCTTTTTTCAGTGGCAGTCAAAACTCCCCTTGTGTCCGCTGTCCTCCACTTCATCATCATTTCATATTCATTGTATCGCCCTTTCATGTTCATCTTGATGAGTTTAAACATAATGTGCACGGCAAGTTAATATAGTACACCGTCAGATGTGACTGGTCTTGTAGTTGCTGTGGGACGAAGAGCAACCTCTTCCAAGTTACCATGTTCTATTAGCTTTATTGTGATTGGCAAGTTAACTTTCTTGCACGGTAGAGACGGCATGGTTCTGAGAGAGTAGGACCCGTAAGATCACTGCAATAAACTGAATTTTCCTACCTTATCCACCCCTCCACTTGTCCAATGAGAGTACTCAACTCGTTTACCCTATTGGTTAGTTAGTTATTGCTTTACTCCCAAGCAGCACGATTTCGGCTATATCCGGGAGATGAACATGAAAGTGATGATACAATGAACATGAAATGATGATGAAGTGGAGGAAATAGGGACACAAGGCCAATCGGGTAGGAGACTGGAAAAAGGAGTGATGGGTTGGGACGGGAAATTTAGCCTCCTGCATGGGTATCCTACGGGTCCTACTCTTACCAAGACCTGCAGCAGGGTTCTTTAACGTGCGAGGAACGTGACATTTTTCCCAACACGGTGCACCACTATGGTTTGCGGTCAGGTTTTCCGCATTATCGCCTGACGACCCCGCATCTCTCGATGTCAGGGCTGCCCCATTCAACCACCTGGGGCACACATCCCAGTCGCTTTGTGGGCAAAGCGGCCTGACCCGATGTCAGGTGGTTTCTGAGCGCTCTTTAGTGGACTTTTACCGACAAGCTTAGCGCTGCTGCGGGCCTATTCGCCACCCGGAACCCGCACGGGTGTTTACCCTATTGGTCGTGTGTCCCCATCCAACTTCATCATCATTTCGTGTTCATTCGACCAGAAAGAGTTTAGACTGGAAGCCTCTGCAGCAACCTTTAAACTAACCTCGTTGTCTCACACCGCGTGAAAGTTCATGTTAGAATTCATGTTTATTCGAACACCATCTCCTTAAATAGCCGTATATACACTGCTTTTAAGTAAAGCAATAACTAATATAATTAACAGGCCGCTATATGCAAATTAACCATTATTGAAAGGTATGGTTAGAGCAGCCATGCCCCTTTGTCATATAAAGCTGTCACATGTCTGATCTAGCCTGGCTGAAGTTAACTGCGGTTAAAGTGGTATGAAGTTAACTTTTGTACAGGATAGGTGTGAACTAATCTTGAAGGCCAACTCGATTACAAATTAACATCTGTGCTTATCAAAATGTGTGAGAGATCAAAGCCCAGTTTCTGTCTACAAGCATATGCGGTCTTCTTTAAATTATCTTGATAGAAGGCAAAAACAGAAGCATATTATAACCTAATGACATGTTTTATAACAGTTTTCATGTCAAAATTAATGTCCTTTTCAAGAAAGTAAAAAATATCTAGTAAGCTCTTAACTAACGTTTAGTTCTAATAAGTACATGTACATGTAATAAGGCAAATTGGAAGCCATGGTGATCCAGAATCCAGCAAATTTTGAAGAGTGAGTGAGTGAGTGAGTTGGTGTTTTACGCCCGTGCAACGCTATAAAGGTTATTTACAGGCGATGAACATGAAAAGGGTGATAAAATGAACATGAAACGATGATGATAAATGTAATATGGGGGTGGGATGGGAAACAAAGGACCGGTCAATTTTGAAGAACCACATGAAAAGGGGAGAAGTGGGTAGGGGCGGAAAATTTAGCCTATGTGGTGCACACACGTTGGCCCACTATGGTCGGCGGTCAGGGTTTCCGTATTATAGACCTGACAACCCCCGCGGACGAGGGCCACCCTATTCAGCCACCTAGGGTACACACTTGGTCGCTCTGTGGGCTGAGCACTGACCCGACGTCAGAATCCCAAGACCCTTAGTCGCCTCTTACGACAAGCTAGGCTCTGCTGCGGGCCTATTCGCCACCCGGGCCCCGCACGGGACTAAATTTTGAAGAACCACAGGAAGAAGGGGAGAGGTGGACAGGGGCAGAAAATTTAGCCTTTGTGGTGCACTACTTGGCGGTCCAAAAAGATATCTTTTACGTGCATTAAGCGTGGCGCTCTCCACATACGTTGGCCTACAATGGTTTGCTGTCAGGCTTTCCGCATTATAGCCCGACAACCCCGGCATTCATTATGACCATTCAACCACCTGGGGCACACATCCCAGTCGCTTTAAGGGCTAGGCGGCCTGACCCGATGCCAATTGTCTGAGCGCTCTTTAGTGGACTTTTACCGACAAACTTAGTGTTGCTGTGGGCCAATTCGCCTCCAGGGCCCCGCACGGGACTATAAACACGAAAAGATCAGTTTCCAATATTTATCCCCGCGCTAGCGAAAGCGCGGGGATCATGTTTTGCTGTTCGATGTACGTACGTACGTCCGTGCGTATGGCGATAATGTCCAGGATAATGTAACCACTGGGAGTAGAAAGATGAAATTTGGGTCATTGATTGCATTGTAGGTGGGGACTGTGCCGAAGGTTTCGGAATTTTGAAATGGCCCCTAGGGGCTGGGCTGCATAGGTAGCCTAAGGGCACATTATTCCTTCGTCACGCAACTCCTCCCAGGTTATTTGGAATACCGAACTGAAACTTGGCTCAGTAGTTGCACTAAGGATGTAGATTCTGCCGAAGGTTTCGAACTTTTGATATGGCCCCTATGGGCTGGGCTGCATAGGTAGCCTTTGGGCACATTATTCCTTCGTCACGCAA
This sequence comes from Arcuatula senhousia, assembly GCA_963971305.1. Lineage (NCBI taxonomy): Eukaryota > Metazoa > Mollusca > Bivalvia > Mytilida > Mytilidae > Arcuatula > Arcuatula senhousia. The sequence goes on along the minus strand of OZ020303.1, from coordinate 49,295,449 downwards.
CTCCTCCCAGGTTATTTGGGATACCGAACTGAAACTTGACTCAGTAGTTGCACTATGGATGTAGATTTTGCCGAAGGTTTCGGAATTTTGATATGGCCCCTAGGGGCTGGGCTGCATAGGTTGCCTAAGGGCACATTATTCCTTCGTCACGCAACTCCTCCCAGGTTATTTGGACTACCGAACTGAAACTTGGCTCAGTAGTTGCTATTCCAAATAACCAGGGAGGAGTTTCGTGACAAAGGAATAATGTGCCTTCACTTCATGTGTTTTTCAGCAAACAATTAGGATTTCAATGGGCACTAATTGTGCACCTTTGCTTGCTGATTTGTTTCTTCATTCATATGAGACAGATTTCTTGCAATCTGTTCTAGACTGGACTGTGAAACTATATCTCACGCCAGTCCCTTATATGAAGGTGCACTTATCATAAATGCATTCTGTTATTTTAAATTGTTTCCAAAAATTGATAGTCCTCTAGACCACATTCGACATTTTATCAAATTAACATATATTAATAGAGGACTTGATTTTATAAACATATCTAGCATATTTGCGGATCCAAAAATCAAAGATCTCATTCCACCTTATTTTTCTAATACTGAACCTCCTATTGTATCTTATAAATATAAAAAACCTACCCGAAACATTATTTTTAATTATACGTCAACCACCACTGATGAAGAACTGGATACGAATATTCCTTTGTCATGCGACTGTAGTAATTCTGATTTTAAATATGTTCCTTGTGACCATGTTGTTACCGGTGACCTTACCATCGTCAAGGACCCAGAGGTAATAAATTTTCTGAAAAAGGGCCCAAAATTTAGACCCCCCTCAAAGATCAATTGGAATTCTTGCTTCGATTGTATCAAAACTGCACTTCTCTCTTTCTGTAAATCTTGGATCAAGAGAGAAGAAGCAGATACTAAATCTCTTGACAATTTTATAAATAACTTCATGTCAATTGTTAAACTCAGAATAAATCATTTTCAAAACTCCTTTGTAGAATTTCGGCCAAATACATATCTAAAAAGAATTAAGACAAAAATGCGTTCACTTGGTTCACAATACGTTTTCGTTCCTGCAGACAAAGCTGCCAATAATGTCGTTATTGTATGACGAAAATATTACCTTGAAGTGTTGATGCAAGAAATTAAAAGCTCCAACACTTTTATTCGCGTACAATCTACAAAATGTAGTATTATTGAGGACCATATTTTAAATACCACATCACTACGAGCCGCTCCTACATACAATAAACTACCTACAATGTACTGGATCCCTAAACTACACAAAAATCCTTATAAATCTCGTTTCATATCTGCTTCAAGTAAGTGTTCTCTCACTAATATTTCTAAAGTCTTATCACTTGCTTTGACTACTATGAAAGAATTTATTATTCGATACTGCGAAAAGGTATTTGAAAACAGTGGCATAAATCATTTTTGGAGTGTGAAAAATTCGCTCGATGTTTTAGACAAACTTCGCGCTTTTGAAGGTACTTACCATACAGTTGATAGCTACGATTTTTCTACTTTGTACACTAACCTTCCTCACTGTCTTATTAAAAAACAATTTGAATATCTGGTTAAATGGTGTTTCGATAAATCTAAAAGTGACTATATCTGCTCTAAAGTTTCTAAATTATTTAATAAATCGTTTTTTAGCAACGAGACTCATAAAGGTTACGTCAATTGGACTGATGCAGAAATGATAACTGCTCTAAATTATCTTTTGGACAACATTTATATTCGTTTTGGGAGAACAATTTATCGCCAAGTCATTGGTATCCCTATGGGAACTAATTGTGCCCCACTTATTGCTGACCTTTTTTTGTATTGTTATGAATCCCAATTTATGGCAAAACTTCAAAAAGACCCCAACAGACAACATCTCATTGAAACTTTTAATTATACATACAGATATTTAGACGACATTCTTTCACTAAACAATCCGACATTTTCTAATTTTATTACGGAAATTTATCCCAAGGAATTAACTTTGAATAAATCTAACCTTACTGGTGATAGATGCCCATTTTTAGATCTAGATTTAAGTATAATCAATGGAAAATTACACACTAAAATATATGATAAACGGGATGACTTTTCATTTCCCATTGTGAATTTTCCTTTTCTAGAGGGAGATGTACCACTTGCTCCGTCTTACGGAGTATATATTTCACAGTTGGTAAGATATGCTCGGATCTGCAGTGGTGTGTCTGATTTTAATGATAAAAACCAGTGTATTACAAAAAAATTACTAAAACAAGGATATCGTTACCACAAATTAGTGAAGTCGTTTACTAAGTTTTATCATAAATATCTATACCTTATTGGAAAATTTAACTGTACACGACGACTTTTGATTGTAAAGGGAATATCCCATCCAGATTTCTACGGTAATGTTGTTTATAGAGCAAATAAATTCAAAAACAATCCGTTGGGAATGCAAAATTGGCTTAAAACTTTATTAAATAAAGGTTATGAAATGTATATTTTAGTAAAATCTTTGAATTTAGTCTTCTTTGGTAAAAATATTGATAATTTGATACTTACTTTAAAATGTTAATTGCCTTTTTATACTTATGTCATTTTTGAGCATTACAGCGGTCAAGTGTGTCGGTTTTGTGTGATGATGCATCATCAAATCAAGTGTTTGACGTGTTGTGTCGGATTTAAAATCGACATACTTGATTTTTTTACATCAGTCGATGGATGCTTCTTAGCTAGCTGTCAGTAACTTCGAGTGTTCTCAAGAGAGTATCTTTACGTCCCGTTCATTAACTGTTGTCCTTTTGTCTCTGATACTCTCTTGTTGAATTGAACTTCTATCGATTTGATTTTTACTGTGTGTTAGTTTGTGCCTTGTTATTGATTATCATTAGGGGGAAGGTTGGCGCCAAAAAACTAGTTTAACCCCGCCACATTTTAATGTGCCTGTCCTAAGCCAGGAATCTTTATCAAAGCTTATGTTTGTATTTAGTCGAATTTTTGTTAATTGTTTTTTGTCAAGAAGAGGGTCTTTCAATGCACTTTGGGATTGGGCTTGAATCATATGTATTTTATTTTCAATCCAGGGGCCAATTGAAAAACAGCGAGCAGCGACCGCTGGTCACATTGAAGGCTGCTGGCTGTTTTCCATTGTGGATATTTAAAATATACGTTTATAATGTAGGTTGTGTCGCGTACACTTATTCCACATCTCATTTTCTTCTATAAAAGATCGTAGACTGGATCTCTCTTGTAACCTCACTTTCCGTTATATTGATGATGTCCTTTCACTGAACAATTGTCGATTTGGTGACTTTCTACATCTCATATATCCAAAGGAACTTGAGATAAAGGACACAGCGGATTCCAGGAAGTCTGCTTCATACTTAGATCTTCATTTCGAAATAGCTATAAACTTTCCAATTATGATGACCGACAGATCGAGTTCGCGTTTCGTTTCGGTCTGTTGAATTTCACTGAAATTATGGTCCTTGAACTTTATAGACTTTATATCCACATGTTTGCAGATATTAACTAATTTTTGATATGCAAGTCTCTCAAGGTGAGTTTAGTGACCGGGTGCGTTTTTCATTCCGGTCCGTTGATTTTCTCTGAAATAACAAAGAAGCAAAGAGGCACCAATGGGGCATTCAAGTGTCAAAAGTCCGAAAGTGCAACGACGAAACCGGTAAACATGAACAAAAACAGCACGAAGAAACATAAAAACATGCACAAAATCAATCGAACGGAAACCAACAACGCGAACTCAAGTCGTAACAAGAGACAAATAAGGTGCTCCGGAAGAGTAAGCGGTTCTTCCACTTCAAAATTCAAAACGTTGCACTTCAAAATTTTATGAAATTAACATTTCAACGGACCTTTTCCTGCCTGTTTTGAGATATTGAGCTGATTTTTGGTATGGGAGTCTAATATTATGAGTTACAGATCGAGTTTACGTTTCGAACAGACCCGCAGCAGCGCTAAGCATGTCGCGATCGGTAAAAGTCAAATAAAGGGCCCTCAGAAACCAGACATCAGGTCACGCCGATTTGCCCACAAAGAGGTTGGGATGTGTACCCCAGGTTGTTGAATGGGGCGGCCTAGGCTGGTACCCCGCTGTTATCTGAAGACAAAGGCGGGTATGACCCGATTATGCACGTGCTTTCGTGTGATTGAAATCCTCCCTGTTTCCACACTGCTGGTTACTAGTAATTATCTGCTAATTGGCTATGCAAACAATGCTCGAGAGTGACGCCCTTGCAACGCTATATAGGTTATTTGAAGGCGGTGCATATGAAAAGAATGATAAAATGAACATGAAATGATGCTGATAAATGAAATATGGAGGTGGGTGGGAAACAAGGAACAGTAATTTTGAAGACCGCAGGAAAAGGGGAGAAGTGTGTAAGGGCGGTAAATTACGCCTATGTAGTGCACTATTTGGCGATCCTCAAAGGTGTTTGAACACCTTGGTCGCTATGTGGGCTGAGCACTAACCCCGATGTCAGAATCCCAAAATCCTTAACAAGGCTCAGCTGTGGGCCTTTTCGCCTCCCGGGCCCTGAAAGGGATCAAACATTTTTCGAGGTTTTGTTAAATTATAAAAAAATTCCTTACTCTTTGATGTTTAAGTGTGAATTGGTTCATATTGTTTTTAATCGTATATCTTTAAATAATTTACCCTTGTGGGTTCCGGGTGGCGAATAGGCCTGCAGCAGTGCTAAGCTTGTCGGTAAAAGTCCACTAAAGAGCGCTCAGAAACCTGACATCGGGTCAGGCCGCCTTGCCCACAAAGCGACTGGGATGTGTGCCCCAGGTGGTTGAATGGGGCAGCCCTGACATCGAGAGATGCGGGGTCGTCAGGCAATATGCGGAAAACCTGACAGCAAACCATAGTGGTGCACCGTGTTTGGAAAAATGTCACGTTCCTCGCACGTTAAAGAACCCTGCTGCAGGTAAGAGTAGGACCCGTAGGATCCCCATGCAGGAGGCTAAATTTCCCGTCTCTACCCATTACTCTTTTTTCCAGTGGCGGTCAAAACTCTCCAACCCGATTTGCCTTGTGTCCCCATTTCCTCCACTTCATCATCATTTCATGTTCATTGTATCACCACTTTCATGTTCATCTCCCTGATATAGCCGAAATCGTGCTGCTTGGGAGTAAAGCAATAACTAACTAACTTTAGATAATTGACGTTAATTTATCAGTTCTGATTGACAATTTTTTATCAATGCAATGATATCCAATCATATCAATTTTATCATTGGGTCATTCCGACTCCTTATTTGAACAGTAAGGAGCTGGTTGCCAGCTTAGGGACAGCCCTGTCATAATGAACGCCATGTTCGTCAGGCTATAATGCGGACAACAACCTGACCGCAAACCATAGTGGTGCACCGTGTAGGTAAAAATGTCACGTTCCTCGTACGTTTAAGAACCCAGTTGTAGGTCTCGATAAGAGTAGGAATCGAAGGATTCCCATGCAGGAGGCTAAGTTTCTAAATTTCCCGTCCCTACCATTACTTCTTCAACACTCCTCCGCGATTGCTCTTGTGTCCCTGTTTCCTCCATTTTATTTACACCCCCACTTCAAAAGTGGGGGTATATAGTGATATTGGTGTCCGTCCTTCCTTCCGTCCTTCCGTTACACTTCAGGGTACCCATCTTTTATCCGCAACTCCTCCTAAACCCCTTGGTGGATTTTCATGAAACTTACACACAATTGTTGTGACATAATTTAGATGTGCACCTACCATTTTAAAATTTGATCAGAATGATTTTTGGAGTTTCCCATAGCAAAACATGGACTTAGCCATTGACTACATGGGGGGTACCCATCTCTTATCCGCATTTCCTCCTAAACCCCTAGATGGATTTTCATGAAACTTACACAAAATTGTTGTGACAAAATGTAGATGAGCATCTACAATTTTAAAATTTGATCAGAACGGTTTTTGGGGTTTCCCATAGCAAAACATGGACTTAGCCTTTCGACTACATGGGGGTACCCATCTCTTATCCGCAACTCCTTCTTAACCCCTTGATGGATTTTCATGAAACTTACATACAATCTTTGTGACATAATGTAGATGTGCACCTACTATTTTAAAATTTGATCAGAATGATTTTTGGGGTTTCCAATACCAAAACATGGACTTAGCCATCGACTACATGGGGGTACCCATCTCTTATCCGCAACTCCTCCTAAACCCCTTGATGGATTTTCATGAAACTTACACAAAATTGTTGTGACAAAATGTAGATGTGCATCTACTATTTTAAAATTTGATCAGAATGATTTTTGGGGTTTCCCATACCAAAACATGGACTTAGCCATCGACTACATTGGGGTACCCATCTCTTATCCGCAACTCATCCTAAACCCCTTGATGGATTGTCATGAAACTTTTACACAATCATTATAACATAATATAAATTTGCACCTACTATTTGAAAGTTTGATCAGAATGATTTTGGGGTTTCACATAGCAATACATGGACTCAGCCATTCGACTACATGGGCCATAATTTCGGAATGACAAACAACTCTGTCTGTAATTCATCATGATTAACTCACATACAAAAAAAAATCTGATTTTCAAAATTTTCACCGAAATTATGGCCCTATAGAAAATTTAAGGGAAACAAGTTTTTCGGAATTTTGTCTACGAATTTGGCCTGGAAATCAACTCTAGACATTGTAAACTGGGCAGCAGGGCATTACCTTTTCTAGTCAATTGCAGCCATCGACAATTGTACTTTTCTTATTGTACCCTACGCAAAGGGTATAATGTTTTTGACTGGTCCGTCTGTCCGTCCGTCCGAGAGCCTGTCGGTGATTAATATTTCCGCAAAAGATATCTCTCAGCAATTATTAATCATAGGCTTTTGATATTTGGTATGTAGCTTTAGGTTGGGGTCCAATATGATGGGATACATTTCTGCTCTGTCGATCATCTACCTTCTGTTTAACTAGCCGACTTAGACTTTTTTAACTAAACTTTCAGGGTCGAAAGTCTTCGTTTGTTTGTTTGTTGTTTGTTTTATGCCCAGTCAACAATATTTCAGTCAAGACAAGAACTAAACAACAAATTGAATTGTGTAGACCCACCAAGGAAACAGCACCCATTACACAGGCCCATGTATGTCATCCTAAAAAGGGCTAATGTACGACCACAAACCAGATGGGAAACGAACCTACTCACAAGACAGGCCATTGTACCCTCAATGCACCATAGACCAATGCACATAGAAAGTGACGAAACCCCTCCCTTAATACCTCACACTGTCTGGAACCCTTACCTAAGTTGACTGACAATGAAGAACCCTTTCCTGAATAGAGGCCATACCAGTTGGACCACTTACCTGTGTGGGATATAGAAAACCCTTACCCAATTTCACACAATCAACCATTGTCTGTCGAAAATACAATGATGACTCCTGGTTGAACCTACACACACAGAGAGAAAAATGGGATGGGTGGGAAACAAAGGAACCGTAAATTTTGAAGACCACTGGAAAAGGGGAGAGGTGGGTAGGGGCGGAAAATTAAGCCTATGTTGTACACTACTTGGCAGTCTTCATAACAGATTTCTTAGCAACTATTAATCTTAGGCTTTCCACTTTTAGCAAACAGTTTCAGGCAGTGGTCCCATACATTGTATTGCATTTTTTTAGGTCTGTCAATCATCTACATTGTACTTCCTGTTTAAAGAGGCGACTTAGAAAGGTAACAACTCTGATTTTTTATTCCTTACTCACAATAGATCATTTCTGTCCAAAATGTGGACGCGTGGGGTATGTGAACGTGCTAATGTACTTTCATGTAACAGCTTTTTATATCATTCAAATTCGCAGATAAATTGTAAACATTGGTAATGCATGAGTTGGTGTTTATTAAAGGGCGATTAATATTAAGAGGATGATAAAATGAACATGACATGATGAGCATAAAGACCAGTTGAAGAGGGAAGAAGTGGGTAAAGGCAAACAATTTGGCCTACGTGGTGCACTACTAGGCGGTTTAAACCATTGAGGACAGACAACAAACCATTGGATATTCACAATTCTCGGTACTCTGTGTGGCTTTATATAAAAACAAAACAATTGTAATTCTTCTTTAATTATGACATATATGCAAACACAGTACTTGTTAACTTGCCTACAACATCTGAGGTAGATTTCCAATAAAAATGAAAAAGAGCTAATATTAATAGTGTCTGATCAACATTTTGTGTATTTTAACAGATATACACAAAAGAGGTAGCTTCATCATAAAATTCCTGGCAGTAAAATAAATATTAAATAACATAACTTGATACTAATTTCAAAGTTTTATCCATTGTAATATAGTGAAATTTCTTTTGGTTTTAATGAATGTTTCGATAGTAATAAGACCAAAAAAACCTCCGAACTATAGATATGCCCATGGCCTAAAACGGTCTGCTTTTATAATAAATTACCATATAAAAGGCGACGTTATGCAAATTTAAATAAATCATTTAATGAATTTTTTTAATAATTGACTTTACATGATTTTTTAATTTATCAAATTGTAAACAAATAGAATGTCATAACAAACATATAGCTATAAATGATGTATTTAATGCGCATATTAAATTTGATATTGTTATACATTTAGGGCGAAAACAATTGAAACCACACCATTGAAAAACCTACTATTACAGACATTCAGATGCAACTTTTGATTATAGACTGTTTATGTGTGTAATTAAAAGCAGAATTAAAATTATACGAAGTCTAATTAAATGTAACAAATCCATAGTTATCCAAACCTGTAATTTGTTAACAATAATCAAAGATAGTATAACAAAAAATGAGAACCGCATACATATAAGGACTAAAGACAGTGTAACCACAATATAACCCAACCTTTGTAAAATGCACCAAAAAGCCAGTTAAAGATAAATATATATTTACAATAGTTAAATATACGAAAAGACAAAAAAACAATAAATATAGCTTAAACATTTATGAAATCTATACATAAAGGTATCTATAAATAACTATATGTAAGTCTTAAGACTACACGTCAGAACATCTACACATGTAGCACGATTAATTATTTTTTTTTAAGATGAACAAGTGTTACTTCTTAATTTTATGTTTATCATCCATATTTTCTAAATTTACTAAATTACCTATTTAATATTAAAAGAATTATTTTATACTTTTTTCATAGATTAAATCCATGTCTGTATTTTAGCTCAAACTACATGTAGGATATACAAATAGAAGCATTTTTCTAACTACAACAATGTGTTTCAGACTTCAGTCACATACTACAAACAATTACATTGACATGTATATGAATACTTCAAAAAGTACAAATATTGAAAAAAAAATCTTAAAAATGATTCCAAAAATGTTATTATTATTCTATGGCATCGTTTTGAAATATGGCACATGACTTTATACATTAAAGTAAATAAGACAAAAAGCAGCATTTTTATCACTTATTTATACAAATACATGAAGAGTTGTTATAATAAATTATATGTTCAACAAATGACCATATTATGGAGATGACGCGGTTGGTGGCTGTTTAAAACCTTTAGTGAGTGTTACTTTTGAATGTGCTTTTTAACACACATGGACCACACAGAGCGGTCAGTTCAAATGATGAATAAACCTTAAGTACTAACTGAAAACCATAAACCTTTGGCAGGAAAGAAATTGATTAACATTATGAAATACGGATGTGAATCTGCTTTTGCAAACTACAAATTGGGACTAGGAACTAACACATTAACTGACTAGTTAACGATGTTATGGTGTTTGAATTAGCGCCTTAGACCACACTTCTGTATTTATACATTGCAAATAACTTCACGGATTTTAATATTCAAAAGGTGACAAAACATTATAATGTCTTTCATGTTGTTCAGATTACTGAAACAACAGCCACACAGCAAACAGGATTCAAACAGCCACTTGGCAAAAAGCATGTTTATCGGAGTAAACTTGCCACGCTTGATCTTTATTTAACAGTTTTCAATCAGAAAAAAATAAAATAGCAGATATTAGGTAAATGATAAAGCTCTCGTAACTCAAATGACATTTTTTAACAAGATTTGTTCATCTTCATAACGATAAATCTAAATAACAGGCTTTGTTCTCGAATCGTTTCTCCAATTATAAAACTTATATGTTATACATTAACGTATGGCGTTGTTTCGTTCGCGAGTTTACAAAAATTGATGGAAAAATGCTAAAATGGGAACAAATCTTTAAAAAATATACATAGTAGCATCTTTATTCCATATTTAACACTATCTAAAATAGTGGTTTCATATTCAAAAACACAAAAATAATTGTAGGCAATCAAAACTTGTCAGTCTGAACGACCAATATGGTCAATAAATGGTTCTTCAGCAATTTAAACGAAATAAGCACTTGCTCACTTGGGTGGTGAACACGAATTATGGCACAAAGTTCACGAAATATAGAAAAAAAATATTTTAAAATTTAAAGTATTTACAGTAAATACTATTTCAACGTAAACTATTTGCTTTCACTCATTATAAATTCTCATACACCTATCATAATGCAATGACTAATTAAAAGATATCATTTGAAGCCACAAACCTGACATTGATTTTTTTAACTTACAAAAATATTTTTTTATTGGGATCAACATGACAACAAGGTTCCCTTATTAATTTTTAGCATGATGTTGCTTCTAAATGGTACTAAATATAAGATTATTTACTACATAACAATAGTAGCATTTTTACTGGGTGGTAATGAAAATATATCGACCTCTTAATTTGCTTTGGTCGATATTTCATCAATATTAACCTGAAACAAAAGCTACAATAGCTTGATATATCAGTTCATAGATAGGGCAATTAAGCCAAAATTATTTACCCATTGGCTCATAGACCCAATGAACCATAGAAAATAAAACGAATACAGTGTTGTTATGGGTGTCTTTTTTCTCAGCTGTTGTAACGTCACTAGCTTTGACAAAACAAATGTTACTTTTATTTGGATTGTTGTAATTTATATTTTCACAATAAAGGAGAGCTGATTCAATCTAACATTTGCAGGTTATGGTTAAAACTTTTAATCCTCAAATTATTGCTTGACATCAAAAGACTTATAGGTTCTTACATAAGTTCTTGGAAAAGACTGCTGATCATTTACAACTGATAGTCTTTTTCCTAGTATAGCACAGCTGAACATGCCATTACCCGAAACATTTTATCAAGAGTAAAAGATCATTGCAGGTTTTTAAAGACCTTTATTCCGCTAGAAAATTTTAGACTGAAATTCTAGGTAGCTATATGCCTAACAACCGAGATTTTTATATAAGATTGCATTTTATTGGTCAAAATTCAATATAGATACCAACGGTTTTCATTGGTTACTTGAACACAGTACGGTAAGATTGCCGGACTTGCTCGCACCTTCCACTTATATGATAAACATGACGGAATAAAAAAATTAACATAACTTAGATGGTCTTCAACGCGTTCGTTTTGTCAACAACTTTTGGTTAGTTACATTTCTGCTGAGCAGGTTAGAATGTGCAATATTTGTATGAAATATTAAACAAAAAGAAAATAGTAACACAAAATTTATAAAGAACATTGAACTTCTCTCACTTGTTTAAAACTCTTAATATTTTAGTCTATCCCTGAAAATAGTTAATCTATAACAAAAACTATTTAATATAAGAAGTAATAAAATGCATATTAAATGTAAATATATAGATTCAATGCCTAACTATTATTAATATTTATATATATTCTATTATCAATCTACACCCGTAACATTTGAAAATAACCCGATGGCACTCACAATCACAATTCAATGAAGTAGTGATTAAAATAAAATGTAACGCGGTTTTATAAAAAGCTAATATATACAAAACAACACAAAATCATTCAGAATATATATATATATATATATGAACTATAGTCTAAAGTTGTCTGTACCTTTGTAGAAGGGCTGCCAATAATCAAAATAGACTTAAAACAAGTCCATTTACTCGTATGTTACTGAGAACTGAATCAGTCAGCAGTATTCTGTCATGTTTGGGACTCACTCTCCGGGCTCGATGTGTCATCTTTTGTAACTTGTCTAACTCTTTTCTTTTTCTCAACGAGATCTCTGAGTCTTTTCATTTCACTTTGTAGCATATCTAACTCTTCTCTTAGCTTTCCGTTTTCGTTTTCAAGATAACTGGACTTCACCTCCCGCAACTGAGTAAGTGTTTTTCTATTTTCCCTGCATTTCCTAGCTGCTTCATTATTACGTTTACGGCGTTCAGCATATTTTGGATCAATCAAAGATCTTGGATTAGTGTAATCTCTATCGGGATGTGGATTTATGTAATCTCTGTCGGGATGATCTCTATGTCTATCTTCTTCCTGATGGCGCTTAACAAGAGGTAGAGGGCTTGACTGAGCTAATGCAATTTCTGAGAGTTGTGCAAGACCACTTATAAAATAGTTATTGTAGTCCTGAGAATATTGTTGGCTTTTGTTATCAGATGGTAGTTTGTGTCGAAGTTTGTGAGGTAAAGCCATTGCTGCTGGAGGGCTATTCGAAATTGGACTCCCTGACGATATGGAATTTGAGCTGTCGTTTCCTGAGAAACTGTTAGCCCTTTGTCTAACAGTAAGCGATAATGGTTGATCCTGAGAAACGTCCGAAAAATCTTCTGGATGAACCCCTGATGAACGAGAGTTGAAACTGTTGGATCGATCGCGTGACTGATTGAAGGTTGCCATGGGCATCTGTGATGAGGTAGGGACTGTTGTGAATGAGTGAGATGAGTTTTCCTGAGGAGCTATGTTGTTTCTTCCTGAGTCGTAACGATAATACGATTCATTGTCGTCATTTCCCTGACGGGTTTCAGATTCGAATTCGGAATTTTTGTTTAACATTCGTTCATAATTGATCTTCATTTGTTTTCTGAGATATTCTTCATTTAGTTCTTGTTGATTGTACATAGCAGGTTTGGGACTATAAGCAGAGTCTCGCTCTGTTCTGGAATTACTTTGGGAATTTGGAGCATGAGAATCCGAGGTAGGAGGAAATAGATACGGCAAAGGTTTCATATAGTTTCCAGGGGATGGTCTAGCAGCCATCGTGTTTGGTATTGGAATGCCTGGTGTAATACCAGGGGAGTTACGACTAGGAACTTGTGAGGTAATATATCCTGGAACACCTCCAGTCGATATGGCAGAATTCATCGTGTAATGTCTAGCCTTTTCTGAACTATTTTCGCTCTCATTTTCATCATACTGAAAGGTCTCGTTAAGAGGCAGTCCAAACTTTCTTTTGATCGCATAAAGCTCATTTCTCAGTTGCAGATTGTCTCGACTGAGTTCTATTATTCTGTTTTCTAGGACAACATCCTGAACCCGTCTCTTTTCTCTTGATCGTCTTGCAGCCTCATTGTTCTTTCGTCTTTTCTCCCAATAAGACTCATCTTTATTAGTTTCTGGTATGAATTCTCTTCGTTTACGACTTGGAATGAAACGCTGACTTTCATCACCCGAGCTTTTGTCATTTGAGGTAGGATTTACAATACAAGTAGGTATATGATTAGAAGAATCATTGGATGGGCTACCCTCTCCCATGTTTCCAATCTTCTGTGGACCCGTTTCGGAATTATCAGATTCTATATCCATAACTTTTGCATTGGCTCACCTGCAATTGAAAACAAATATTTATATATGTAACCGAACTATACTTATTTTCATTCTATATAAAAAAAAACTACGCCAGGCACAGCATTATACGACCATGACGACCGCAAAATGTTAAATCCTGGACGTCGGAGTCCCGATATGCATTGTCAAATGCTTTGGACACATGCAGCATATGATGGACTCACTTAAGTTTTTGAAACATGCATTCTGTGGTAGACTATCTATGCATGTATGACACTTTTTGTGTATCTGTATCAACATTTAAGAAAATCTCTTATAATTGGCGTTTTTATCCCCTTTTACCACTAATTTCACTAAAACAAAACCAGAGAATGATATTGCAAATCTGATTAAAATATGCAGGATGCAATTTTCATAAAAATTACAACTAGAGGCTCCCAGGAGCCTGAATCATTCACCTGACTTTGGCTACTGAAAGAAAATATTTTATGGGTATCTGAGGGGAATAACTTTATTTATATAGTCAAATACTTAAGCAAACATTTAAGCTTTTCTAAATCTTTCATATGGTTAATCTGCAAGACAAACACCCAAAACTTGACAATAAGGGGCATAACTTTTATAGGAAGTCATCTGCAAGCTTCAGCTACATAAATATTTTTGAAGAACTGAATAAACTGAGGGTTTTAGCAAGCAACATCTTTCCCTTTCTGTTATGGTTTTCATTGTATAGGTCAAAAACGTGAAAAAATGCTATTTTTCACCTTAAAACGGGCCATAAACCCTATAAAGAGGCATCTGACAACCTCGACCCATTTGAGACTTTAGTAGAGCCCAGCGAGCTAAATGTTTAAACAAGCAACAGCTTTTCTCTTTCTGCAACAGTTTTCATTCTTTGGGCAAAAAACATGAAAAAGCTATTAAAGACCTTTAAAGGGCCTGGCAAGGGCCATTCATCTGACAACTTTGACCCAAATGGAGACTTTTGTAGAGCTTAATGAGCTGAACATTTAAGCAAGCAACAACTTTTCTCTATCTGCAATAGTTTTCATTTTATAGGAAAAAAACGTTATTTTGACCTGTTAAGGGCCATAACCCGTTTAAGAGGTCATCTGACAACTTTGGCACGATGGACACTTTTGTAGAGCTTAATGAGCTGAACAATGAAGTAAGCAACAGCTTTTCTCTATCTGCAATGGTTGAAATTCTATAGGGCAAAAACATGAAAAAGCGCTATTTTTTACTTTAAAAGGACCATTACCCCTATTAGGGGTCATCTGACAACTTAAACCAAATGGAGACTTTAGTAGAGCTTTTGATTTTGAAGAGGGAAGGTTGCTTCAGATTTCCTCTATCTATTATACTGTTTGATTAATCAGCCAAAAATTAGGGTCGTATTTTAAGCAACGGCCGCCATGTTTTTTTGTCGGCGATCATAATTTGTGCAATCTTGGTAGAGGACATCCAATAGATGAAATGTGCAAAGTTTCAAAGCAATCCCTTCAGTAGTTTCAGAGGAGAGGATTTTCAAAGACGACGGACTACGACGACGAAGACGGACGCCAAGTGATGGCAATAGCTCACATGACCCTTCGGGTCAGGTGAGATTGAGTAAAATGGGCAACAATTAAAGTTTTTTGTTTTTTTTTTGGCGTGGGCGGATTTGGTCTTCCTGATGCATAGTAAAAGTGTAAAATACTTAAAAACCATTGACGCATTTAGTTTACAGTACTTATTGAGGAATAAAATGAAAATAATGATTAAAATCAGATGATAAAAAAACGTTCTACAGCAGTTTTGTTTTAGCATTTATTTACCCCTTTTAGCACCCTTTTTCTGAAACGGATGACGACAGTACGCAAATGCACGAGGAATAGAAAATAATGAGATGTGGAATAAGTTTACGCGACACAACCCACAATCAAGCGGCAATTCAGACAAGAGGCTCCCAGGAGCCTGAATCGCTCACCTGACATATGTGCCTGAAGTAAAGGTTATTAGGCAAAATCTATTTGACGTTGAAAGGGTCATAAGATTAATAAGGGGGTCATCTGACAATATGGTGGATCTTAAGGAGCTGATCACTTTTGTTCTCAATCAAAATCTAAAAATCTGTCACCCTTTTTGAGTTATTAGCAAAAAAATGCAGTTTAACCTAATGTTCTATTTTAGCCGCAGCGGCCATGTTTTACAACCAATCAAAAATCCCCACATCAGTTCTGTACACCTATGCTAATAAACAACAATACTAAGTTTGGTTCCAATTGGACTTAAAGTGTCAGAGGAGTTAACGTTTTCAATGTAATGAGGAAATGCTTTTTAAATGCTCAATTTTGACGTTGTAAGGGCAATAACTCCTCAAAGGAAATGTCCTAAAACGTTGACCCTGTACATATTTTGTAGATCTTGATGGGCTTAACAATATGCAATTTAAATTTCTCAAATATCTTATACAATTTTCAAGATATTGAGCTAAACAGGTGCAAAATTTGTAAAAAAAAATCCACAAAAAGGGCAATAACTCCTACATGGTTTGTTGGATTTTCTTCAAAATTTTAGAGCTGGTAGATCTTGTGGTACTGATCACTTTTGTTCTCAATCAAAATTCTAAAATCTGTCACCGTTTTAGAGTTATTTGCAAAAAACTGCCATTTACCCCTATGTTCTATTATTAGCCACAGCGGCCATGTTTTACGACCAATCAAAAATCCCCACATCAGTTCTATACACCAAATGCTAATAAACAACTATATTTAGTTTGGTTCCAATTGTCAGAGGAGTTAACGTTTTCAATGTAATGAGAAAATGCATGTTAAAATACTCAATTCTGACGTTCTAAGGGCAATAACTCCTAAAAGGAAAGGTCCTACAACGTTGGCCCTTTACATATTTTGTAGATCTTGATGTGCTTAACAATATGCAATTTAAATTTCTCAAATATCTAGTATAGTTTTCAAGATATTGAGCTAAACAGGTGCAAAATTTGCAAAAAATCCACAAGAAGGGCAATAACTCCTACATGGGTTGTTGGATTTTCTTCAAAATTTCAGGGTAGGTAGATCTTGAGACGCTGATCACTTTGACCTTGCCAGAATTTTGATATCTGTAGCCGTTTTTGAGTTATTTGCAAAAAAACTGCATTTTACCCCTACGTTCTATTTTTAGCCATGGCGGCCATGTTTTACGACGAATCAAAAATCCCACATTAGTTCTTAGCACCGATTGCTAATGAACAACCATACCAATTTGATTGCAATTTGACTTGTGGTGTCAGAGGAGTTAACGTTTTAAAAAGTTTACGGACGACGGACGCCAAGTGATGACAATAGCTCACCTGACAGGTGAGCTAAAAATCCACAATGGACAACCGCCAGCAGCCTTCAACGAGGCCATTTGGCACTGCTCGCGGATCTGCAATTGGCCCATGGTCTAAATAAAATGCATATAATTCAAATCCAGTCCTGAAATGGTCACAGATAGACCCACCCCATTCTTAAAGGGGCATTCCTACAGTGGTTAGTAGGATCATTTTAAAACAACATAACATTTGGCCGTCCATCTTAAGTTCAATTGTCAAGACGTACTCTTATAAATAGGCGTTATTACATGGAAACCAAATGTCCCCAGATGACGCAGACTACGATGACGACATCGGCATAACATTATACGACTACAAATGTTTTGCGGCCGTATAATAAATATAAATTATTGATTGAAAATAATCGTAAGAATGAAAAAAATAAAATTGTTATCGATAAATGTCGACAACTACGGTCACGGTTTAAGTTTAAAGTATGACTTTAAACCTTAAGCTCAGCCGAAATGCATCGTGAATATGTCACTACTTGGAGGTATATTCGATTTTTTAAATCATGAAAAAAAAACAATACTAAAAGATGCTTTTTTATTATCAAAATAAAAGGTTTTCTCATAGCTCGAATAGGTAGGAAGATCATTAGATTAATTTCAAATAATTTGTTGAGGATATAAAAAGGGAACACGTTAATTCTCATTATTTTTTTTCAAAGAAATAAATCACTACGTGGTTTGTATCATACCCTTTTAGGATGACCAAACTTGAATCAAAGTATGAAGTGGCCTCTTTAATTTATTTTCATCTCTTATTCTGATTATTTTCTGGAAATCGTCAACCAGAAAAGGGTATTTGTTGGAAACTGAAACATGATTTAAGTTGAACAAAATCGATCAGCAAGTTCAACATCCGATTCATCTAATTTTAATTGCACAAAATAAAATACCAAAAAAAAAACAAAAAAAACATACCAACAATTAAAGGTCATTATGTAAACGTGTTGCGCATAATAATGGAAAAATAAATAATTTTAAATGACAAGTTATTTGTTTTGTCATGATTTTATTCGTGTCATCATAACTTCGTGCAATTTTTTTCTTCATAAATCATTTGATTTCCTTGTTAACATTTTTAAAGCATTTATTTGATTTACAGCGTAATTATTTTTTTGAATTAGCATACTAAAATTAGAATTTTAAACAGTTTTTTTAATAAAGTGCATCATTGACATTACATGTATTCGAATCTGAGAGTGAATGAAGCTACAGTTGTATACATTTTAAAAATGTTTGCCTGTTGGTTTTTTTATTGAGTTTATTTTACACAGACCGTAAAGATGTAAAAGGATTAATAGTATATACTCTTACTACAATGTCTTAATTTGGTAAAAAAATATTTTTTTCTTGCGTAAATCTCAAGAAAGAAGGTTCAATGACTTGGATCTTAATTATTTATGTAACATTTGGTTGAGCTGAAATAGAAACTATTAAAAGGTGTATCGATTTTTTACCTCAAAATCTAATCGCAACTAAAGCAGATATGTTTTCTCTTGTTAAAAATGTGGCCTTGTGCACAATTAAAAGCCTCGGTTTTGTTTTCTTTTTTCTATGGTTATTTGGACAATTCATTCTAAAAATACGAGAAGCTAAAAATTAATTAATTCAAGGATGCAGTTGGTGAAGTGTGTAGCACAATAAAATTGAGGGAAAGATGGCTTAAACATCATTTATCACGCACTGATGCACATATTTAGTTTTTGTGAAAATGCAGATTTAAATTGACGGGCCACTGAAAGTTCACGTGAGGTGACTTGTATTGAAAAGTTTAAGGTTCATCTGCTTTAGGGATGTCAAGACCAGGGCATGACCTTTATTGTCCACTATCCGACAAAAAATCTCATTTTTTCATATTTTTTATTAATATGATAAAATAGTTTTATCAGAAGATGAATTGCATTCTACGAAATTATTCAGCTATCTGCGCGTATTAAGGTAAATTAATCAAAATGAAAGAACCTTAGTGAGCACGCTCACATACCCCACGCGTCCAAATTATGAACCGAGATTATCTATTAAGAGTTAGGAATAAAAAAGTCTTGTCTTTCCAAGTCAGGCAGTTAAACAGGAAGTAGATAATAAACAGACCTGAAAATGAATCCCATCATACAAGACCCCTACCTTAAGCTACGACCCTGGGAAATGCAGTGGAAAAAGTCGAATCATCAAACAGGAAGTAGTTGATCGACAGATCTGAAAACGTATCCGACCATATGGGACCCCTACCTGAAGCTACATACCAAATATTCATTGCCTACGATTGATGATGGTTACGAAATCTGTTACATAAATTTCGACACTTGAAAATGCAGTGGAAAAAGTCTAAGACAGCGTGTCAAACAGGTAGTAGTTGATCGAAAGACCTGAAAAGGTATGCCACCATGTGGGACCCCTACCTGAAGCTACATACCAAATATTAAATGCCTACAACTGCTTATGGCTGAGAAATCTGTTACGAAAATTTTGTTCGGACTCTCGGACGGACAGACCAATCAAAAACATTATTTCCTTCGCAACTTCGTTGCGTGGGGTATAATTAGCACATGCAGCATGTTGTCAGCAAGCTCAAACAAAAGCGTTTATGAACAAGTACTAGAATTTAAAAAAATTACTATTTGAAAAAAAATCTTAATATAACTGATCGTTAATTTGTACAAATGTAGTTAAATCATCTTTACAAGAGAAAATATCCGGCTTGTCTTGGCAACAGAGTAAAAGGCATATGCGTATCTTTTGCACAAAAATATTAAAAATTTGAAAAAGTTTGCAATGAAAAATGTTAAACTGAAAGTCGCCGCGGACACTTGTAAAAGTTTGATCTGATATGATGCCTTATATAAAGCATCCAATAAAAACAACAACAACAAAAAGATTCAAAGAATACAATTTTTTGTGCTATTGACATCTGGATGCGAAGGTGAAACAAGTTATGAAAATAAATTTTCAAACTATATTATGTTACACAATTGAGGGAGTTTTATTGCAAGTTTTCCAGGTTGACATGTAATAAGAAGAAGCACAAAAGTTAGTTTAATCATTTATTTATTCTTAATTGCATTGGGTAACAAGCTTAATGCTTCTATAAATCCCTCGAAAAGTTTTCGAATGTGGTCTTTGTAACAGCACCCACTGAGACTACTCTTGTCAAACTCTACAAAGGGGTTTTTAACCTGTACAGGGTGCTACTCTTCCTGTACACGGGACTACTTTTTTCGTCCCTCCAGAAGGACTACCATCGTTTCGTGAGACAATAATTTCACATGGTGCCAAGAGAGTGCCGAAAAATGGTTAATTCATCGGAATTTTTCACCCCTGACGAGGATCGAACCTTTATGTTTAAACCCGACGCGCGGCTTTAGCACAAAAGTTATTTCATAACTTACATGTATCCATGTTTCAAGAAATAATGCCAACAAAATTATTGTAGTAATTTGCTAGTCGACCAAATGGTAAATAATGAGTTTTATTGCAAGTTTTCCAGATTGACATGTAATAAGAGACTTTTGAGCCATTATAAAAAAAAATGTAAATAATAAGGTTAGAAAATTAAAAATTGATAAATAATGCATTTTTTCTGACATGCAGTCAATAAGCTTGTTAAGGCAAAATGAACAATTAACTCATTTAGGTTAATGGCCGATTAAATAATAGAATGAAATACAAAATATACATACGTTTAAGTCTTAAATTATAAATCCCAACGAAACAACCCGCTAGATCTTGAAAAATGTATTTGTTCAATGAAATTATCATCATGTTATAAAACTTTTATTTTAATGATAAAAAAGGTGACATCTTTTAAGAAGCAGATTGAAATGATATTAACATTGATTTTACAGCTGAGGTTACTTAAAGTAGGAGCATTTCCTTTCAAGGTTACGTAAAGGTATACATGTATCATGTTATGTCATAGTGTATGTACACAAAAGGAAAATTAAGAGGGATCTTCGGATTTTTATACCTTCAGTCCGTCCAACTGAATAAGTTTCCATTTTATTTGGCTTGAAGATAATGAACTGATTTGCTATCACGTTAACGTTTGGTTAGGTGCCAATGATTTTTACGAAAATCATGGGCTTTGGGCATAAAAAAATTAACAGTTTTCCGCACTTTTTTTCCAAACGTTTGTGAAGTTAAACTTGTGTCTCCCACGAAGTCGTGTCTGTATGTTTTTAATAAACAAACAAATGACTTCCCATGAACCTGAATCGCTCATCTGGTCCTTATAAGCTTTATAAGGTCTTCTTAACGATCTCGACCCAATAAGGGCTTTAGTAACTCGTAGAGAAAATTAGCTGAATGTTTAAGCAAGCAACAACTTTTCTCTATCTGCAATACTCATCATTCTATAGGGCAAACAAAAAAATGAAAAATGTTATTTTTTACCTTTAAAGGGCCATAACCCTATAAAGGTCGTCTGACATCGAGATTGTTGTTAAGCTTAAAGAGGTGAAGGTTTAAGCAATGAACAGCTTTTCTCTATCAACAATAGTTTCAGTCAAACTGATTCAAAAGTTTCAGAGGAGAATGATTTTTAAATTGTTTACAGACGACGGATGCAAGCTCACACGGCCTTTTACCGTTGTTATTGAACAGAGCCTGCTCAAAACAATATAAAGCATTTCGTAATTGACACACGTACTTTTTACTATGAAAGTACCTTGATATTCGTTGAAAAGATAATAAAATATTTAGAATTTGTCATTGTTTACTCTTGTATTTCAAACACGAATAAAAATCAATAGTCATATAACATCCACTAAAGAGAAAGCAATGAAAGAGAAAAATTAAAGTATGAGATATTGTACCAGGAATTATTTTGCAATCGATCGATAATCTACTTGGTATGGAGAAAGTTGTTTTTTACGTTTCAAGGATGATTATGATAATTACGTGAGCCGGCTGGCGTTATGAAAAAAAAAAAAACTTTGCATCTATGCTGCAACTGTTCTCAATTGTTTTCAAAAGGATTTGAAACATATAAAATGAAAATTTAAATGAGTAATTTTAAACTATTTAGTTTATTACGATAATATATGTTCGTAAACAACACGTGACGTATATTTGCATTCGACCTTGTATTTATGCAGTGAAGTAATCATTTAACATCGGGTTCATCTGAGGCCAACAACATTACTGACATAATATGACCCATTTGAAAACCATGATAAAAATAGATTATTACAAAATTGTGTATTTGAGATACATTATTTTGAAATTAAAAAAATCGGTCAATATGCATTTTATGTATAAAACGCCTGTAATTGATTAAAGATAACAACACTTACCCTTTAAATAAAAGTTTCTAGAGTATCCAATACATCGAAAAATAATCTATCCCTGAGTTAGATGCCAAACTTAAACGTTGCAGTCACATTTGAGGTAGAAACTGCAAAAAATAAAAAAGTTATGTAATACATTAACAAAATATGCGAATAAACATATCTCTATCACGTGGAAGCTTGAACTGATATGACCCGTCGATTTTTTCTTATGCTAACAACAAAGCGGAACCAATGTATTTTTCCTGCAGACGAAAAAGAGATCGGTCATCGGTGATTTACCGGTCAGTATGTTAATATACCTTGTACTGGTAAGGGCAGTTTAAATCCGCCGTTTATCAAATCTCCATTCGCACATAGTGCATTGGATTCCACGGCTTACTGAAGCCATGACTGTACTATAATACTTGACCTTAAAAAGCATATGCGTGCGCATATTTGTTATATAACGGGCGCGTTGACAAGTAGGTTTTTATAACCTACTTTTTAAACATAATATTAATGAAAAAATATTTTTAAACGTTGCAATTATTTTCTCATTCTTATATAAGGGGTTATAATTGAAGAGAACTTAGGTTTCAGAATTGATCATTACATTATGTGTTACGTCATGTAGTGCATGTCCATTCATGCTTCTTTATCAAAAGATTTTTTTAATGATTGGTTTAAATGCAAACAATATCCTCGGACGGATCCAGGATTTTAGTTCAGGGGGGGGTATAAAAGTTTTTGGTCCTTTTACGTGATTTTGTGCAAAAAAAAACGTAATTTTGTCTGTTTTAGGGGGCGTACGCCCGGTAATCCTGTCAAAAACACATAGTTTGCGTGGCATAGTTTTGTAACCTGGAAATGTGTAATCCATTTTAACTATTGCAAGAGTACATTTGTACATGATCAAATATATAATTTGAAGAAATCAAAATGCATCTGACATTATTCAGAAATATATACAACAACAAAGATAATATATGATGATTTAGATGATATCTCTATGTTTGGTTCTTTGTATAAAACTATGCACATAGTTATTAATATAAACAAATAACGAATGCAACAGAAATTAAAATGTACTTATTTATCATTCATGACAATAGCAAGCCCAGTCTTTTTTAACCGAAAAATATCTCGCGTGTAGCTCCCAACAACTTTTGCAAAACAATTAAATTATGATAATTTTGTAACTATATGCATCCCTGTAGAGCCTCAAATTATGACAAGAAACATGTTCCTACAGCTGTGAAGATATTTTTTACACCGGGGTCATACAAAGGATAAGTCGACAGTCCGATAATAGATAATCAACCGTGGCCGTAGATGACCTTCTGCCGTCCATGCATTTTAAAATAAAATCGATACACAAGTTTCCATAGATACATGATCATAATTGCATTTAAAACGTTTGCTGTTTCAACATGTATTGAAGATATGAATATGACAATGTTGTATGCATCCCAATTGAATATTTTAATAATTTAGGGTTCTTTTCTTATATGGTATTAAAATATTCGAAAAAAATATGGATTCACTTCTTTCAAACTGCAGTTGTATATGTACGCCGGCCTCGTTGACCGATTTAAATAACCCAAATGCATTTAAAATGAAATTACATAACATCTGATATTAATCTATTTCTGAATTTGAATTTGAAGAGATATTTTAACTTGTAATTATTAATCCTAATTTTCATTTTTGTAAAATGTCATAACTTAAAATACTACTTTTTCGTACAAATAAATTTCGATAACTATAATGACATATATGGTTGTCCAATGAACCACCTAGGGCATACTTCATAATATCACTATGTTGGAAGCACGGGAGCACTTTCAAAGCAATGATAATTTTAAGACAAGCTTAGCGCTAGGGTTTTTTCTACAAGTGGTTCGAAAAGCTATATGAACCATTCAAATCACTGAAACCCGAGCATCCAAATATATTATATGCTGATTCAAGAAATAAATGTAGTGCTACACCCACTCGTAAGAGAGGGGCTATATTGCAATCACATTGTCCGTCCGTCCGTCCGTCCGTCTGATGGTTCGGTTCAAACTTTCTTGTTTTCTACTGAAAGGATAATTTCAAATCTGGTTTACAGCTGAAGCATGACAAAGTGTAACGTGCCTCCTTTTTCAGGTTAATTGGTCGTCTTCTTCCTGTTTTCCGAATCGATATAGAATTTTTAGCCTACCAAAAAGAGCCAAGTGAGCTTTTGCCGTCACTTTGTCGTCGTCGCCTGTTAAATATTTTTTTTTCAAAAATCTTTTCCTCTTGAGACTACTGAAAAGAATTTAATGATTGATTCTTGGAGTGTCCTTTACAAAAGTTGTGTTTCGATTTTTGATCCGTTAAAAAAATATGGTCCCCATTGCTAAAAATAGTCCAGGAAGTCAGACTACTGTATTAGGCTTGTATATCAATCAGTATAAATAATAGAGAAATCCTACTTTAGCATTAACAGCTCATCAAACGACTCCATTTGGTCGAATATTTCAGATGACTGCTTATAGAGATTTTGCCCTTAAAAGGTAAAAAAATACATTTTACATGTTTTGAGCCTATCAAATGAAAACTATTGCAGATAAAGAAAACCTGTTGCTTGCTTATTCACTCTGTTTTTTTAACCCCTACTCGGGTTCCAGGTGGCGAATAGGCCCGAAGCAACGCTAAGCTTGTCGGTAAGAGACAACTCAAGAGCACTCAGAAAGCTGCCATCAGGTCAGGCCGCTTTGCCCACAAAGTGACTGGGATGTATGCCCCAGATGGTTAATTCGGGCAGCATGCCGGGGTCGTCGGGCTATAATGCGGAAAACCTGACCGCAAACCACAATGGTGCACCGTGTTGGGGGAAAATGTCACGTTCACGTGAAGAACCCTGCTGCAGAAAGACCTGTAGGATCCCCATGAAGAAGGCTAAATTGTCCGTACTTACCCATGACTCCTTTTCTAGTGGTAATCAAAATCTCTCCTCCATGATTGGCCTTGTGTCCCCATTTCATCCACTTCATCATCATTTTATGTTCATTGTATCATCCTTTTCTTGTACATCTTCCGGATATAGCCGTGCTCCTTGGGGGTAAAGCAATAACTAACTGATTTGATTCCCAACTCAAAATAGGTGATTTGATTCCCAACTCAAAATAGCTCACTTCGGACCAAAGTGTGGACGCGTTAAGTGAGCGTGCTCACTAAGGTTCTTTCTATTAAACAAATTTTTTTACCGAAGCAAAACCCACAAATAATAGATCTGGTACTACAATTTTCAAGATGTAAAGTAAATATGCAGCTATTTGAAGAAAAAAAAATGGGTCAAAGACAGAAATGGCCGGATTTCGTCAAACAGAAGTAGATGAGCGACAGACAGAAAATCGAATCCCATTTTATCGGACCCCACCCTGATGCTGTATACCAAATATGTTATGTCTGTTATTAGTGTTGCTGAGAAATCTGTTACGAAAGTTTTTTCCCACCCGCCGCCTGCCCGACATTCACCATTTTACAACCCGGATTTTCACTAGTGAGATCCGGCCAAAAAGCAATTTTATGATTAATAAATTACCACCAATAGTAACAATTGTATCAGCAAACATATCCCACATTATGGGACCCCTTAATTAGCTACATACCATGTATCGAAAGCCTACAATAAATAGTTTCTGAGTGAACAGTCTAAGTCAGGAAGTAGATCACCGACAGACCTGAAAATGTATCCCATTATATTGAACCACTAATTGAAGCTACTTATTAAATATCAACAGTCTATGATTTGTAATTGCTGAGAAATCTTTTACGGACACTTTGGTCACGGACGGACTTTCGGACGAACAAATCAAAACTATTATACCCTCCGCAACTTCGTTGTAATTACGTGCAACAAACGAGATAGTTGCTCGACACGGTGCACCACCGTGATTAGCTATCAGGCTTTTCGTATTGCAATATAACAGGGGTACCACCTGGGACGACCATCTCAACAATGGGTAGCAGCAAATAGGCACACAGCGGCGCAAAGCTTGACATATTGTCCAATGAAGAGCGCTCAGAGCCTGACATCAAGTCTCGCCGCTTTGCCCACAGTGGGATATGTGAAACAGGAGATTGAATGGGGTAGCCCTATCACAGTTAATGCCGGGGTTAAGCTAATAATAAATAAAAACCCTGACCGCTTACCATATTAGTGCATCTTCTGTTACGTCTGTCGCACTTTAAAGAACCATCCTGTAGGTCTAGATAAGAGCATGACCCGTAAGGTCCCATGAAGTTTTCTTAATTGCCCGATTCCACCCATCCCTTTTGCAGATCGAACAAGTTGTGTAGCCTAGTTGGCTATATATATAGGGTGTCTCTCGTCCGCAGTTTTTATCAGGTATATAATACGAAAAGCCTGGACGCTTACCATAGTGGATTAACATGTGTGGACATTTTCTCAACTTCATCATTGTTTCATGTTCACTTATTCGTCTTTCTGACATAACCGACTTCGTGCTGCTTTTGAGTAAAGCATTAACTAAATTCAGACATGTTAACTCTCCCGTTTTCACCGGGAGACTCCCGGTTTCAAGACTCTATCTCCCGCCTCCCGATTTGTGCCTAAAATCTCCCGGTTACCGATTTTCTATTAAGAAAAATAAATTGTCTATAGAAAAGTCACGAAAATCGTCATTTTGATTTTCCTTGGGCAGTGTTAGAAAGTTCGTATGCAATTAATTACTTGTTGATTTATTAATAAGTGATTCCACCTGTCACCAAGCTAATTAACTAAGCCATATCAAGCTTTCAGTGTTAATTGTCAAATTGACAAGGTATAACCCCTAATTAGACACCTTACACATCGATCTCTGGAGCATTGCCGACATGACAGGTAATTATGTGAAGTTGAGTTATGTCCCTTTAAAAAAAGGTAAATTTGATTATTGGATATTTTTCCAATATATTTTAGTTTTTTACTTTAAATTATGCAA
Organism: Arcuatula senhousia; assembly: GCA_963971305.1. Taxonomy (NCBI): domain Eukaryota; kingdom Metazoa; phylum Mollusca; class Bivalvia; order Mytilida; family Mytilidae; genus Arcuatula; species Arcuatula senhousia. The sequence goes on along the minus strand of OZ020303.1, from coordinate 49,268,197 downwards.
AAAAATATATAACATTTAGATTAATGGAACAATTTTGAAACATTCTCCCGGTAAAAATATTATTTTTGTACTTTTATTTTATTATATTTACCTTAGTTATCAAATACAATTTCACAAGCACTTTTATATACAAAAATGTGATGATTTAAAGATCAAAGATGAATGATTCTGCTGAAAAATAAAGTTGAATTTTTACTAAAATTAAGAAATTTATGATCTGCTGATAATGTCAGTCTAAATAAAAGACATGCATAACAGCAAAAATGCTTAAAGAATCCTGGTATAAAATTTGCAATCATTTTGCGGTTTTAAATGACACTCCGGTATGTCGATAAAAATCTCCCTGAGAGGCCCTCTGAAAAGTTAACATGTCTGCTAAATTTAATAGAATTATTTTAAAATGCATACAAACCCATAACTGTACTGTTCGTGTATAACATTACTTACTTTATTGCACTCGTTAGAAATTATGCAACATATGTTTCAGTATTTACCTCAAAACCTGGTGTTATTGAATGATTTAGTAATCGATGATTTTTAAATCATATCTTATTATTGCACCATCAACTCATATAAAGGTTGTTCGTATATCAGGACACATTGAACTTTTAGATGTATCTATGTGAATAGTATCTGAACAAATAAAGTGTAGCAGGGTATAGCTTTGGACAAATCTTATCACATTTTTCTGCTCATTTTACTTTTTCTCATTTTAGATTGTATTTTGAATATGGACAAAACTCATCTCAAATGACACTATGCACGCAAATGATCCCTTCGGGAACCGTCAAAAATGCACCACCTAGGCTAAAAGTTTCGCCCTTACTAACCTTTCCCTCACCTACAGTGGTCTTCAAGATTTACTGTTCCTTTGTCTTTCATTCGACCCTTTTTTCTTATTATTATATAGAGGTATAAGATCATTTGGTATCAATCCCATCTTTACTTCAGAAATTTTACGGAAGACATATTTCAGATTGTTTTGTCATAGTATTTGTATTGTCCATCACATGATCACATCGGCAATATCACGAATGTGTTATAAGTAGCATGAACTCACCCTTCGACGCGAGGTTGCCTGAAAGCAGTTAAGCTCATTTGAGTGATGAGTGAATATGTTTTTTATAAGGGACATTCGGATACCCACCTTGCTTTTTTTTACAAATTTCTGAAGATTAAATTTATGTTGACAAGACTATAAGAGAGACAACAAGAATAATTTTTCAAAGCTATACCTTGCTACACTTTATTTGTTCAGATACTATCTACATAGATTAATCTAAAAGTTCAATTTGTCCTGATATACGAACCTTTATATTGATTAATGGTGCACTGACTAAGATTTAATTGAAAAAACATCGATTACTACATGCATTCAATATTTATAGATATATTAATAATAACACCTATACTGAAACATACGTTGCATAATTTCAAGCAAGTGCAATAAAGTTAGTAATGTTATACACAAAAAGTCAAGTTATGGGTATGTATGACTTTAAGTAATTTTATAATGATTCTATTAGTTATTGCTTTAATCCAAAGCAGCACGAAGTCGATCGGGTATATATAAATAGATGATAAAATGAACAATGATGAAGTCGAGAAAATGGGGACGCAAGGCCTATCGGGCACTATGGTAAGCGTTCAGGCTTTCCGTATTATACACCTGATAAACCCTGCGGACGAGAAACACCTTATGTAGCCAACTAGGGTACACAACTTGTTCGATCTGCAAAAGCAGGGATAGGTTGAATCGGGAAATTGAGCAAACTTCAGGAGCCATTCGGGTTATACTCTTATCTAGATCTACAAGATGGTTCCTTTACGTAGGAGGAACGACACACAAGATGCACAAATACGGTTAGCGGGCAGTTTTTCCCCATTAAAATAGCTTTAAGAAGCAGAGGTACCAATGGGGTATCCGAATGTCAAAAGTCAGAAAGGGCAGAGACGAAACCAGTAAACACAAACAAGAACGGGACAAAGCGAACTCCAGTCGAAACGAAATAAAGGTAATAACAAAACTACCGAACTTGAATGATCAATCTCATAGTCCAGAGAAAATGACAAAAACGAATCAGTCATACCGAAGAATTGGTGGATCGCAATGGTCCTGACTTGGTAACGAAATGGTGGGTTTAACCAGGTTTTATGGCGCCAAACCTCCCTCTTCCATTGCGATCTTAGGATCCGGTAATGACCATAGAACACAACATAGTTGTGAGACACAATAGGGATATTGAGGTGATCATCTCAGTACAGCAGACCAGTCAAACACTAATTAAAACAGTTTTATAAAACCATCATATCTTTTAAGTCAATTTTGAACTTTTCTACTAATGGCTGATAACGAAGAAAGAATTTTTTTAGGGATCGTATGAGACGTATTTTCTTATAGCCCTGCTCCAAAAGTCGGTCACGAAGAAATCGGTGTCTGATCAAAAAATCTGTGAAATGTGTGCAAGCTCTGGCATATTGAATAAGTTGTGAAATATAAACACCGTATGCAGGGGAAGTAGGCATATTGCTCTGTAGATTAGGAAAATTAATAATTTGAAAATTAAAATCGCCTCGATTATCGTAATTTTTTGTACTGAGATGACCACCTGGGTCAAATTCGAGGTGCAAATCCAAGAAAGACGTGAAGCAATTTGATTCGGTGGTCTCTTTAATCTCCAATTCTGGAGGATATATTGAAGGAATCCATCTACCAAAAATGAAGTGTTATTGACAGAAAGGACATCATCAATATATCTGAATGTAAGATTAAATGACCTGGAGTCTTTCATCTTCTTGTTCTTTACGAGTCCCTGAAGAAATTCAGTCTCGTAAGAGTATAAAAACAAATCGGCGAGGAGAGGAGCACAGTTTGTGCCCATTGGAATGCCGATTTGTTGTGAAAAATCTCTCCTCCGAAGGTGACAAATATGTTGTCAATGAGGAAATCAAGAATACTGCAAACGTGTTCCAGTGTGTAACAAATTTTATCTTTTAAAGATGTTTTGGAAAAGAATGTAGAATTATAACCCAAAACAACAAAATTCCTAGAGTTTGAAAAGGCTTTTTCGCGAAGTATTTTCATGCGACATTTTAGTTTTTCGTGTGGCAAGGTAGTGTATTAAGTTGAAAAATCGAACGTTTTCTCCCACGCGGGGCCCGGGTGGCGAATAGGCCCGCAGCAAGGCCTAGCTAGTCGTAAGAGGCGACTAAGGGCGTTGGGGTTCTGACGTCGGGTCAGTGCTCAGCCCACAGATCGACCAAGTGTGTACCCTAGGTGGCTGAATAGGGTACCCTCGTCCGCGGGGGTTGTCAGGTCTATAATACAGAAACCCTGACCGCCGACCATAGTGCGCCAACGTGTGTGGAGAGTGTCACGCTTCATGCATGTAAAAGACCCCTATGTGGACCGCCAAGTAGTGCACCACATAGGCTAAATTTTCCGCCCCTATCCACTTCTCCCCTTTTCCTTCTTCAAAATTTACAGTTCCTTTGTGTCCCCCCGCACCTCCATATTTCATTCATCATCATCATTTCATGTTCATTTTATCATCCTTTTCAGGTTCATCGCCTGTAAATATCCTATATAGCGTTGCATGGGCGTAATACACCAACTCACTCAGTCACTCTAGTGATAACTTAGGATTTACTTGAACCTATCAAGAATAGTATCAAATGAATATAAAGAGAATACATTCACGTTTGTTATACTACTATCCCCGAACTGCGACTATCTCCGAAATCGGGGATAGTCGCAGCCTACATTCGGCTATCCCGGGAACTACGACTATCCCCGAATTAACGGTTTAGTCCTAACGGATATGTCTGCGTTGGCTAAACAAGAACCGAATAAAAATAAATTAAGGGGATATAGTCGAATATGTTGTACATAAAATAATCAAAACGACTATTTAATGACTATTTTTTTCTCTCAGTCATCTTTGATTTTTATATAAAACTAAAATTCTCGAACTCACGAGTTAAAATGTATTAAAATGCACCCGTAATCTAGTTAAAAAATCATTGTTAGAAGAGAGATTGCGAGGATATTCTTCTTTACTGTTGATGTCTCAGGTGGGGTATACATATCTATTAACCTAACCGTCTAGAGTATAGGAGTACATCAGATATACAAATGTAGAAATTTCGGCACGAATCAGCTAATATTACATACAGGTATACTAAATTGATTATCTAATTGGCTAAACGAATTGACAGATAAATCTTCTATTGACAGGTCAGCTTCTTATCAGAATCAGCTGTATCTTATTTGACTCTAGCTAGATTATTCCCTGCTGGTCAAATTGTATCAATACATGTTTCATACATGTATATATGTTATCCAGTAGGGGTCTTATTTTAATCTTAACTCCGTCAATTTTCAGACTAAGGATCCCCCAAGCTTCATAAGTATTTTATATACTATATAATTTCTTAGTTGCCTAAAGTACTAAAATTGCTATATGAACATGTATCACAGCCAGGCGTGTTTCATGTTTGTGATCCCCGTGAGGGTTCCGGGTGGCGAATAGGCTCGCAGCAGCGCTAAGCTTGTCGGTAAAATTCCACCATAGAGCGCTCGGAAACCTGACATCGGGTCAGGCCGCTTTGCCCACAAAGCGACTGGAATGTGTGCCCCAGGTGGTTAAATGGACAGCCCTGGCATCGAGAGATGCGGGGTCGTCAGGCGATAATGCGGAAAACCTGATCGCAAACCATAGTGGTGCACCGTGTCGGGAAAAATGTAACGTTCCTCGCACGTTAAAGAACCCTGCTGCAGGTCTCGGTAAGAGTAGGACCCGTAGGATCCCCATGCAGGAGGCTAAATTTCCGGTCCCTACCCATCACTCCTTTTTTCCAGTGCCTACCCGATTGGCCTTGTGTCCCCATTTCCTCCACTTCATCATCATTTCATGTTCATTGTATCACCACTTTCATGTTCATCTCCCGGATATAGCCGAAATCATGCTGCTCGGGAGTAAAGCAATAACTAATTAACTAATTCGTGTTTGTGAAAGGCGAAGTTTACATCTGCCAATTCGATGAACCATGTAAATTAATTTTCATATTATGTGAAGCTGATGTAAATCAACTCTCAAAATAATCAAATTTCATTTAAAAATGAGTATTTCAAGTATGTGACACCTTCAGTACATGCAGTATGTACTGCATGTTTGTACTACTGCTTGTACTACTGCTGTGTGATTATCTAAGTGCATGTATTGTGTGTTAACCGAGCGTTAAGTGTCAGTACAGTTATGTTTGTTCCCCTAGAAACAAAGATTGGTCCATTGAAAAATCAAAGTCCAACGGAATTGTGTCGAAGGGTCCTTGTCCTGTCGAGTCCTATGGTACAGGGGTTCACCAACCAGGGATCTACTTTTGCCGAAAAGGCCCCAAACAGCTTGGCGTTAAGTGTCAGTACAGTTATGTTTGGTCCCCCTAGAAACAAAGATTGGTCCATTGAAAAATCAAAGTCCACCGGAATTGTGTCTTAGGGTCCTTGTCCTGTCGAGTCCTATGGTACAGGGCTCCACGAACCTGGAGTCTACCTTTGCCGAAAAGGGTCAAAATAGCTTAATTGGCGTTAAGTGTTAGTACAGTAATGTTTGGTCTCCCTAGAAACAAAGATTGGTCCATTGAAAAATCAAAGTCCACCGGAATTGTGTCTTAGGGTCCTTGTCCTGTCGAGTCCTATGGTACAGGGCTCCACGAACCTGGGGTCTACCTTTGCCGAAAAGGGTCAAAATAGCTTAATTTGCGTTAAGTGTTAGTACAGTAATGTTTGGTCTCCCTAAAATCAAAGATTGGTCGTTTGAAAAATCAAAGTCAACCGGGATTGTGTCGAAGGGTCCTTGTCCTGTCAAGCCCTATGGTACAGGGGTCCAACTACCTGGGGTGTATCTTGGCCGAAAAGGGTCCAAAAAGCTGAGCTTTAAGTGTTAGTACAGTAATGTTTGGTCTCTCTAGAAACAAAGATTGGTCCATTGAAAAATCAAAGTCCACCGGGATTCTGTCGAAGGGTCCTGGTCCTGTCGAGCCCTATGGTACAGGGGTCTACCTTAGCCGAAAAGGGTCCAAAAAGCTGGGTGTTAAGTGCTAGTTTAGTAATATTTGGTCTCCCTATAAACAAAGATTGGTCCATTAAAAAATCAAAGTCCACCGGAATTGTGTTTTAGGGTCCTTGTTCTGTCGAGCCCTATGGTACAGGGGTCCACCAACCAGGAGTCTACCTTTGGCGATAAGGGTCCAAAAAGCTGGGCGTTAAGTGTTTGTACAGTAATGTTTGGACTCCCTAGAAACAAAGATTGGTCCATTGAAAAATCAAAATCCACCATGATAAAGAAATAAGGACCTTTCCTTGTCGTGCCCTGTGATAAAGAGGTCCAGGTACTAGGGATCTACATTTGGCGAGTCCAAAAACTAGTCGTTTTGCATCAGGATAGTAAATATTGGTCATATAAGAAGCAAAGACTGGTCCATGAAAAAATAAAAGTCCACAATGATAGTGTAGTACGAGGCCTTTCCCTGTTGTGTGCTATGATTAAGATACGTTTAGCATCAGTGTCGTACAGTTTCCCGTATTTGTGTGTCCTTACCGCCCTACATGTATGTTTAGTGCCCTGTCTGTTTCTTTACTTTTCTTTATGTGTATCTATTGTCCAGTATGTGTCTCTATTGCCTTGTATGTGTCTCTATTGCCTTGTATGTGTCTCTATTGCCTTGTATGTGTCTTTTTTCTCCTTTATGAATATCTATTGTCCAATATGTGTTTCTATGTCTTCTAAGTGTCTCTACTCTTTCTTTATAGCTCTACTGCTCGATATATGTCCCGTCTGTCCTTTCAGTGTCTCTTTTGTTCTCGAAGTGCCTATACTGTCCTGTATGTTTCTCTATTGTCTTTTATTTGTCTCTACTGTCTTATCAGTGTCTTTTCTATCCCTTATGAGTCTCTTTTGTCCTCTTTGTTTCTCTATTGTCCTCTGTGTATCTCTATTGTCTTTTATGTATGTTTACTTCTCTTGATGTGTCTCTACTGCCGTCTTTGTGTCACTATTGTCCTCTAAGTGTCTATACTGTCCTACATCATTCTCTACTATATTATATATGTCTCTGTTGCCACGATGTGTCTCTACTGTCTTCAAAGTTTCTCTTCTGCCTTGCACGTGTCTCTGCTGTTCTCTTTGTGTCTATACTGTCATGTATGTTTCTCTAATGTTCTCTTTGTGACTCATCTGTCCTCTATGTGTTAATAATGCGTAGTTTATATCCCTAATGTCTTCTGTGTATCTTTTATGTGCTGTGTGTGCCTATACTGTCTTATACGTGTCTCTACTACCATGTATTCGTCTCTATTGTCATCTATGTGTCTCTTCTGTCTCACATATGTCTTTACTGCCCAGTATGTATCTTGCATCTAAACGCGTATGTCTACTGTCCATTATGTGTTCCAACTGTTAAGTTTGCTAATATCATTTATGTGTCTCTTCTGTCTTCTCTGCATATGGACCTTTTACTGCTCTGGACGTGTCTCTACTGTCTCCTATCTGTCTGTATTGTCCAAAAGTGTCTCTATTGTTCTCAATGTGCATATACTATCCTGCATGTGTCTCTATTGTCCAGTGTGTGTCTCCACTGTCTTCTAAGTATCTCTCTGCCTTGTATGTATCTCTTCTCTCCTCTATGTGTACATATCTGTCATGCATGTTTCTCCACTGTCCTCAATGTGACTCCTCTGTCCTCTATGTTTCACTACTGCCTAGTTTGTTTCCCTACTGCCCTGTATGTGTCTCTAATGTCTTCTATGTATCTTTACTGTCCTGATTTTCTCTCTACTGTCCTCTATGTGTCTCTACTGCCCAGTTTGTGTCTCTACTACCCTGTATTCGTCTCCATTGTCATCTATGTGTCTCTTCTGTCTTACGAATGTGTTTACTGCCCAGTATGTGTCTGGCATCTAAACGTGTATGTCTACTGTCCATTATGTGTTCCGACTGTTAAGTTTGCCATATATCATTTATATGTCTTTTCTGTCTTCTCTGTATCTTTACTTCCACTACTCTACTATCCTGTGTCTCTACTGTCCCAGTGTGTGTCTCCACTGTCTTCTAAGTATCTCACTGCCTTGTTTGTATCTCTTCTCTCCTCTATGTGTCTATACTGCCCTGTATGTGTCTGCACTGTCCTATATGTGACTCCGCTGTCCTTTATGTCTGACTACTGCCTAGTTTGTTTCCCTACTGTCCTGTTTGTGTCTTTCTTGTCTCTATGTATCTTTACTGTCCTGATTGTCTCTCTACTGCCCTCTATGTGTCTCTACTGCCGAGTTTGTGTCTCTACTATCCAATGTGTGTCTTCTCTGTCCTACTTGTGTCTCGTCTGTCCTACTTCCAAGTATGTTTCTGTACTGTTCTGCATGTTTCTCTATTGTCTTCTAATTTTCTCTACTATCCCGTATGTGTCTCTTCTGTTCTTTATGTTTATATATTATCTTCTGGGTACCTCTATTGTCTTCTATGTATCTTTATTTCTCTGGATGTGTCTCTATTTTCCTCTAAGTGTCTACACTGTCCTGCATCTTTCTGAGTTTCTGTTGCCCTGTATGTGTCTCTACTGTCTAGTGTTTGTACATACAAGGCAGTAGAGGTACTTAGAAGACAGTGGAGACACACACTGGACAGTAGAGACACAAACGGGATAGTATAGGCACATTGAGGACAGTAGAGACACATATAGGGCAGTATAGACACTTAGAGGACAATACAGTCAGGTAGTGGACAGTAGAGACACATCCAGAGCAGTAGAGATACAAGTACATAGAAGACAGAAGATACATATAAATGATATATGGCATACATAACAGTTGGAACACCTCAGGAACAGCAGAAATACGCGTTTAGATGCCAGATACATACTGAGCAGTAAAGACATATGTAAGATAGAAGAGACACATAGATGACAAAAGAGACGAAAACAGGGTAGTGAAGACACATAAAAAACATTACAGGCACACATAAGACATAAGAGATACACAGAAGACAGTAGGGATACACAGAGGACATAGGAGATACACGGAAGACAGAAGAGACATACACAGGACATTAGAGATACACAGGAGACAGTAGAGACACTTGCAGGACAGATGACTCACATTAAAGACATAAGAGAGATATACATGCCAGTATAGACACATAGAGGACAGCAGAGACTCATACAGGGCAGTAGAGAAACGTAGAAGACATTAGAGACAAACACTAAACAGTAGAGACACATACAGGGCAACAGGGACATATATGATAGAAGTGAAAGATGCAAGGCAGTGTAGACACTTAGAGGAAAATAGTGACACACCCAGAGAGGTAAAGATACATAGAAGACAATAGAGGTACCCAGAAGATTATAGAGAAACATAGAGGATAGGAAAAGACACATACGGGATAGTAGAGACACATTTAAGAGAGTAGATGTACATACATGACAGTAGAGACACTAAGAAGACAGTTGAGAAAAATGCAGAACAGTATAGACACATACTGGGCAGTAGGGAAACATGTAGGACAGAAAGGACACATGTTTGACAGAAAAAGACACACAGTTGGCAGTAGAGACACAAACTGGGCAGTAGAGACACATAGAGGACAGTAAAGAGACAACATGAACAGTGAAGATACATAAAACACAATAGAGACACAAACAGGACAGTAGGGAAACAAACTAGGCAGTAGTGAAACATAGAGGATAGAGGAGTCACATTGAGGACAGTGGAGAAACATGCATGACAGATATATGCACATAGAGGAGAGAAGAGATACATACAAGGCATAGAGATACTTAGAAGATAGTGGAGACACATACTGGACAGTAGAGACACATACAGGATAGTGGAGTAGTGGAAATACAAATGACAACAAAGTTCCAGACAATAAATTTTGCTACGCCTGACGCGCGTTTCGTCTATTTAAGAATCATCAGAGGCGCTCTACCAAAAATATTGAAAATGCCAAACACTGTATGAATATGAAGAGCATAGAACAGTATAACCAAAAATACCAAACTGGGGAACAAAATTATTACCAAGATATTCAACCTATGTCTGGGTAGGAAGAACCTTAGGGTTTAGACAATTTTGAAATTTTGACGGATAATTTAAAGCTTTGATGTATTCTCCAACTCAAAAGTGTTGGTGCCGGAGCGGGCTAACCTCGGGGAATTTAAACTCCACCAGCAGTGCTAACCTTCACTTGTGTTCGAAATACAAATGACAACAAAGTTCCAGACAATAAATTTTGCTACGCCTGACGCGCGTTTCGTCTATTTAAGACTCATCAGAGGCGCTCTACCAAAAATATTGAAAATGCCAAACACTGTATGAATATGAAGAGCATAGAACAGTATAACCAAAAATACCAAACTGGGGAACAAAATTATTACCAAGATATTCAACCTAAAGGTAAAGATACAGAGAAGACAGAAAAGACACATAAATGATATATGGCATACTTAACAGTTGGAACACATAATGGACAGTAGACATACGCGTTTAGATGCCAGATACATAATGGGCAGTAAAGACATATGTAAGACAGAACAGACACATAGATGACAATAGAGACGAATACAGGGTAGTAGAGTCACAAAAAGGACAGAAGAGGCACACACAGGACAGTAGAGGTATAAACTAGGCATTAGTGACACATAGAGGACAGAGGAGTCACATAAAAGACATTAGAGAAACTTACGTGACAGTATCGACACAAAGAGGACAGCAGAGACACATGCAAGGCAGAAGAGAAACTTTGAAGACAGTAGAGACACGCACTGAACAATAGAGACACATACAGGGCAACAGAGACACATTTAAGATAGTAGAGAAAGATGTAGGACAGTATAGACACTTAGAGGACAATAAAGACACAAAGAGGACAGTAAAGACACATCCAGGGACGTAAACATACATAAAAGACAATAGAGATACACAGAAGACAATAGAGACTCATAAGGGATAGAAAAGAAACTAAGAAGACAGTAGAGAAACATGAAGGACAGTATAGACACTTCGAGGACAATAGAGACACTGAAAGGACAGAAGAGACACATACCGAGCAGTAGAGCCACATAGAAAACATTAGAGACACATAAAATACAGTAGAGATTCATACATGACAGAAAAGACACTTAGAAGACATAAGAAACACATACTGGACAGGTAGAGATTCATAAAGGAGAAAAAAGACACACACAAGGCAATAGAGACACATACTGGACAATATATACACATAAAGAACTGGGCAGTAGGGAAACATGTAGGACAGAAAGGACACATGTTTGACAGAAAAAGACACACAGTTGGCAGTAGAGACACAAACTGGGCAGTAAAGACACATAGAGGACAGTAAAGAGACAACATGAGCAGTGAAGATACATAAAACACAATAGAGACACAAACAGGACAGTATAAGATACATAATGGGCAGTAAAGACATATGTAAGACAGAACAGACACATAGATGACAATAGAGACGAATACATGGTAGTAGAGACACAAAAAAGACAGAAGAGGCACACACAGGACAGTAGAGGTATAAACTAGGCATTAGTGACACATAGAGGACAGAGGAGTCACATAGAAGACATTAGAGAAACTTACGTGACAGTATCGACACAAAGATACATAAAACACAATAGAGACACAAACAGGACAGTATAAGATACATAATGGGCAGTAAAGACATATGTAAGACGGTATGTGTCTCTTCTGTCCTCTCAGTGTCTCTATTGTCCTCGAAGTGTCTATACTTTCCTTCATGTTTCTCTACTGTCTTCTTAGTTTCTTTTCTATCCCTTCTGTCTTTTTTGTGTCTCTACTACCCTGTATTCGTCTCTATTGTCATCTATGTGTCTGTTCTGTCTTACATATGTCTTTACTGCCCATTATGTATCTGGCATCTAAACGCGTATGTCTACTGTCCATTATGTGTTCCAACTGTTAAGTATGCCATATAAAGAAACATAGAGGGCAGTAGACATACATAAAGGGCAGTAGGGACACACAAAAGACAGCAGAGACACATACGGGAAACTTTACTTTAGTGATAATAAACGACTAGGTTTCGGACCCCTCTGGCAAAATGTAGACCCCTAGTACCTGGACCCCTTTATCATAGGGCACAACAGGGAAAAGCCCCTACTACACTATCATGGTGGACTTTGATTTTTTTCTTGGACTGATCTTTGTTTCTAGGGGGAACAAACATTACTGTACTAACACTTAACTACCAGCCCAGCTGTTTGGAGCCTTCTCGGCAAAGGTAGACCCCTGTACCATATGGCTCGACAGGACAAGGACACTTCGACACAATCCCGGTGACTTTTCAAAGGACCAATCTTTGTTTCTAGGGGAACCAAACATTACTGTACTAACACTTAACGCCCAGCTTTTTTTAACCTTCTCGGCAAAGGTAGACCCAAGCTTCGTGGACTCCTTTACCATAGGGCTCGACAGATCAAAGACCCTTAGACACAATCCTGGTGGACTTTTGAAAGGACAAATCTTTATTTCTTGGGGGACCAAACTTTACTGTTCTAACACTTAATGCCCAGCCGTTTGGAGCCTTCTCGGCAAAGTTAGATCCCTGGTTTGTGGATCCCTTTACCATAGGGCTCAACAGGACAAGGACCCTACGGCACAATCCCGATGGACTTTTCAAAGGACCAATCTTTGTTTCTAGGGGGACCAAACCTTACTGTACTAACACTTAACGTCCAACTATTTGGGGCCTTCTCGGCAAAGGTAGATTCCTGGTTGGTGGACCCCTCTACCATAAGGCTCGAAAGGACAAGGACCCTACGGCACAATCCCGGTGGACTTTGATTTTCAATGGACCCATATTTGTTTCTAGGGGACCAAACTTGACTGTACTACACTTAATGTCCAACTGTTTGGAGCCTTCTTGGCAAAGGTAGACCCCTGATTGGTGGACCCCTGAACCATAGGGCTCGACAGGACAAGGACCCTTCGACACAATCCTGATCGACTTTGATTTTCAAAGGACCAATCTTTGTTTCTAGGGGGACCAAACACAACTGTTTTAACACTTAACGCCCGGATACCGGTAGTTTACCCTTCTCGGCAAAGGTAAATCCCTGGTTGGTGGACCCCTCTACCATAGGGCTCGACATGACAAGGACCCTACGGCACAATCCCGGTGGACTTTGATTTTTCAAAGGACCAATCTTTGTTTCTAGGGGAACCAAACATTACTGTACTTACACTTAACGCCCGGCTTTTTTCCCTTCTCGGCAAAGGATCCCTGGTTGTTGGAACCCTGTACCATAGGGCTCGACAGGACAATGACCCTACGACACAATCAAGATAGGCTTTGATTTTTCAATGGACCCATCTAGGGGGACCAAACATTACTGTATTAACACTTAACGCCCAGCTTTTTTAGCCTTCTCGGCAAAGGTAGACCCTGTATCATAGGGCTCGACAGGACAAGGATCCTACCCGATAGACTTTAATTTTTTCAATGGACCTATTTTTTTCTCGGGGGACCAAACATTACTGTACGAACACTTAACGCCCATCATTGTGGACCCTTCTCGGCTAAGGTAGACCCCTGTACCATAGGGCTCTACAGGACAAGGACCCTTCAACACAATCCCGGTGGACTTTGATTTTTCAAAGGACCAATCTTTGTTTCTAGGGGGACCAAACTTTACTAGACTAACACTTAACGCCCAGCTTTTTGAGCCATCTCGGCAAAGGTAGACCCCTGGTCGGTGGATCCCTGTACGATAGGGCTCGAAAGGACAAGGACCCTACGACACGTAGATATGAAGCTTGGGGGAAACTTAATCTGAAAATTGATAGAGTTTAAATTAAAACAAGACCCCTTCTTGATAACACATATACATGTATGAAACATGAATTGATACAATTTGACCAGCAGGGAATAATCTAGAGCCAAATTAGATGCGGCCGATCCTGATAGGAAGCCACACCTGGCATGCCTGGCAAGCCTCACCTGGAGGAGTTCATGAGAGATGAGCAAAACTCACCAAGATTTACGTAGATTTGGTTTTGGTAAGGAATTTAAATGGGATATGTTTTGTCTAGTGAAGAAAAAAGTAAAAAAGTTTGGATTCTGCTTTGTATCGGTTTTCTTTTTTGTGATTTAAATTATCGTATCGAAACACAAATATTTACCAAAACCATTTTTACGTGAACTCACCTTACTAGGGGTGGAAGCTGACCTGTCAATAGAAGTTCGTTTAGCCAATTAGATAATCAATTTAGTACACTTGTATACTTGTAAAATCAGCTGATTCGTGAAGAAATTTCTACATTTGTATATCTGATGTACTCCTATACTCTAGACGGTTAGGTGAATAGATATGTATACCCCACCTTAGACATCATCCCGTAAAGAAGAATATCCTCCCAATTTAAACTAAATTACAGGTGCATTTTAAAACATTTTAACTGAGTTCGAGAATTTTAGTTTTATATAAAAATCAAAGATGACTGAGAGAAAAAAATAGTCATTAAATAGTCGTTTTGATTATTTTATGTACAGCATATTCGACTATTTACCCTACATTTATTTTTATTTTTTGGTTCTTGTTTAGCCGACGCAGACATTTCCGATAATTCGGGGATAGTCGCAGTTACCGGGATAGCCGAATGAAGACTGCGACTATCCCCGATTTCAGGGATAGTCGCAGTTCGGGGATAGTAGTATAACACACGTTTAAATAGTGTTCGTCGGATAGTTAATTTAACTTATGTTACTCTCCTTTAGTTACTGTCTTATAGTAACGAAATCTTTTTTTTTATTATTCTTAATCAATTTTATAAGCTTAGAATTACTGCTTTACTTACAAACAGTGCGAATTAGCATATACCAGGGGAGACAAACATTTAAGTTATATTAGATTCAATATGAATGAATATTCGTGTCGAAGTAGGTAGTGAAATGGGGACAAAAGGCCAAGAGTGTAGCATATTGGAACATGTTTAATTGACGTTGCATTTCCCCACACGTTAAATCACTATACTTTATGGTCAAAATTTTGATTTTGTATTATAGCCCAGGACCCTTACACGCATGATGACATTGTTTCATAACTTAACCAGCTAGAGTCTTCACAATAGCTTCTATTATTTTTCGCAATGATATGGTCCTTGGTATGGATGCTCCATTCAGTTGTTTTGTGATGTCATCAATCATTTAGGATTTGCTGCAGTTTGAGTTGACTAAGTGTTTTTGATGTTTTTCTACAAGTTCCCTAACAGCATTTTTTGCTTTTAAAGTTATTAACAGTTGGACACACTCTGTAACATTTAATTTAGGACAAATATTTTCACTTAGGCCTATTGATTGATATTTTTATCATTCTGTTCACTTCTTTTACCCGTTTCCCTAAATCTGATCTCAGTGTGGATCCCAGTTGGCGAATAGATCCACCACAGTATTTTAAGTCTGTCAATGATGAATCTTTTTCTGTTCTTTACTTCTGGTTGAGTTTTTCTCAGCTTTAACTTTATGCTTCCCCTTACAAGGTTATGGTCACTGTTGACATCTGCACCTCGAAACACGCTTATATCAAATAAGGTTTATAATCACGAGATCAATTTGATTGAGTGTGCGTACATTTTGTGATTTCCAAGTTTCTTTATGGATGGTTTTATGGGGAAAATAGATTACGTATCACAGTTGTTTCGTTACTCCAGAGCTTGCGGGAATTACATCGATTCAAATTTTGCCCTACTTAATGACTCCAATTCAAGAAGAGCTTTTGTTCTTTCCTTTATCAATAGTTAACGCTACCCCATTGACATGGCTCTCATTATGCCCAGAGTTCCAAATAATGTGTTTAGTTTGTCCGTATCTTCCCTGACAGTTCATCGGCACTCGCTTACATCTAAAACGCCCAACTAACATATATAGGTGCACACATAACCTGTATGAAAGTTAACATGAAGTTAACTTTGTGGCTGCTTTCCATGTCTGCTCGTGTGTGCTATAGCAGACATCAAAGTTAACTTGCGTTAACTCATGACTGGTCAAAGCAGACTTGCGACAGCTTTTCTATGACTGGTCATAACCAGTCACAAAGTCGGGACTGCTTTAACCAGATCAATCATCGCAACAAGTCTGCTGTACCTGGATTCTGTTTAATAATGCAAGGGTTTAATTTAATATAAAAAAATTGTATCTAATATGAAAAATGAATTTAAACCACAGTTTAGGTGATAGAACATAAACTTTGTCCTTTTATATTCAGTCTTTCAAGCAGACCTGTCACGAAGTTAACTTGACCAAACCTGTCATAATAACGCGACTGCTTTAAAAGTAGACATGGAATTATGTCTGCTTTTAAAGTTAACTTGGAACCAGTCTCGCTTCTGTTCAAAGCAGTCATAAGTGAACTTGAAGTTAACTTGATGTCTGCTTTTCAAGTTAACTTACCGTACAATTATGTGTGCACCCATCTGTATATTGCTGCATTTCGTTGATGTCATGAGCAATTTAAGATATTTCATACATAGTCCTTACATGCCAGTCTTATATGTTAACTAAGTCTTCGGGTGCTAGAAAACTCGAATTCATCCTCCTAGTTTTCTTTAAAGAAATTTCACCTTAACAAGTCATCCTGTTGATGCTCGAGTCCTCTGTTGAACCTAAAACAGAGTTGTCTCTATTTGAAACTGATGTAGTTTTTGTGCCTTAAATCCATACAGGATGAACAGTTATCTTTATGCCTAACACCCTGGCTGGAGGGCCAGGTTTTTTTTATCAAGGTATATCTTCTAGAATATACATTCTTTTATGTTCTTTTATCGCCCTATTTTGTTTTCTTTCCCCGGTTTAACATAATTCGTGCTGCTTTAGAGTAAAACAATTAACCATCTACGGAGCAACGCATAAATATGAGAATTCAACATATTTAGCAATGTAGATAATTATGTCTCCCACACAAAGTTTTGGGAGATATATTGTTTTTGCCCGGTTTCTAATTATTCTTCTCATTTTTTCTTTCCATTCAATCTTGTGCGCACGTTTTCTCTTAGATTTAAAAAAAAAATAAATATTTATAGGATTTAGATGATTGCGAATTGAAATGTGATGTCATTTTTTTTTTTAAAGTCTACCATTTTCAAAATGGCCGCCATTTATTGTCGAGATTTTGAAAGTGGTCCAATTTTGATTATTAGAAATTTTATATTTTCGGGATTTTGACACGCTTTAGATGATAATGGCAATGGTTTGTTTAGGAGACATCTTTTGACTACCGTGCGATCACAATCATATCTATAGCTAGTTCTTCATCTTATTTTCTTTCTTTTTTCTTCTTTCCTTGCTACTTTGTCCACGCGTCCTCTCATAGATGCAATGCCCAATCAATATGAAACTTTAGGAATATATTTAAGTTTTGCAAACGACTTTTAAAATTTTCAAAAACACTATTCAAGATATTTAAAAAATTTAAATTGCATATGTTTAAGCACATTTATACTACTAAAATATATAACGAAGCGTTTTTTGTTAGCCGGGTTGCAGCCTAACAACACATGGGACGACTTAGCTTCATATATCAAAAATAGGGGATTGTTGTGCCCTTTGAACATTTCATTCGCACATATGCAACTATATCTGCAGTTTGCTAATTAGTGTAATTAATTTCTCCGAATGCTCTATAGCCGTCATCGTTCCGGAATTACCCTCCATTTTTTGAAAAGTTTGAAATTATTTTCCCTGTTATTTGCCTTTAATTATGCTATATATTTAAAAGATTTTATATAATAGATTATATTGGTAAGTTTACTATAAAAATGTATGCACAAAATGTTTTACCCTCAAACATTGTAACTTGATAGAAAGATTAAAACCATATTGAAGTTTTTTCCCTACGTGTTAAATGTTGATAATTTATGATCTTATAGAATTCCGACCAGTACCTACCAGTGGTGGAAGACGGGCCCTGCATCCATCGATGCAAAGGATACTATGGAGCAGCTAACACTGGCGGTGGTGTGTCATGGGCTGGACGATCCATGGCACATAGCGAGTCTAAAAGCAGTCGCTGCAGAGGATCTTTAGCCTATAGTCACGACTATAAAATCCCATCAGTCAGTAATAATTTATCAAAATTGCGTAGCGATTGTTTAAAACTGATCCTTCTTAATTTACAGGTAGGGTTAAAAAAACAATAAAAGGTAAAACTAAAAACTCATTCACAGTCAAATATAATGAAATATACCGTAGAAGCTTTACTTTGCGATTAGCACAACCATGTAATTTCGTACAAATGCAATGCTTTTATTATGTGGTCTATCTTTTACAGCAACGCACGATTGATTTTTCCGCGTATTCGCGAGTTTTTCCTAGTAAAGATCCAAAGTTGTAAGACCTTTCTTGATAGCAATTGTTTCCCTTAGAAGCTTAGAATTGATCATTTCACAGAGGAGCAGTCCTTTGTAAAAACAATATCCAGCTTATAAGTATCTTTGAAAACAATGTGATCGATTCAGACTTCTGGGAGCCTCGAGTTTCTGACTATGCACCATTATACATTTTTGTAGGTTCCGAACAGGATAACCACCCTTCAAACTTTGGGGCACACGTTAGTCACTCTGTAGGCAGAAAACTCTTTGAGTTTTTACCGGAAAGCTACCTATTGACCCCACAAAAGTTTTTACTTGCACGCTTTTACATTTGCATATAGGTACGACATGATTAAAAACTGATACGTTGTTATTTCATAGACATAGGTCTGGAAGGTCCATCTTAAATACAGATAAGGGACGGACCATTTGACTTGAAGGGGGGCCTTGGTTTTTTGTTTTGATCAGATATTTATTTTTCAAAGGCGTCGCGACAGAATATTTTTTTCATTATCAGCATAATTTTTTATAGCAGAAATCCTTCTTCAGAATATTTTTTTCTTACCTTCAGCTGCCAAAATATTTTTTTCATCAAAAATAATTTTCCGAATATTTTTTTTAGGAAAAAAACCAAGCCCCCCCCCCCCTCTTCAAGTTAAATGGTCGGTCCCTCAGTAAAATGTTGCATTTTATTCGAGCTCGAATAACATTTGAACAGTTCAATGTTGATATAATTAATTATTGAATACAAATATATGTTATTTTATTTATTAAGTGCAGACAATAAATTCAAATTTTGGTCATAATTAATTAACGCCATATAATTTAAAGGGGGAAAGTACTCGGCGACATACACAAAAAAAACACAAAATAAGTGACTGAAAAACGCTAACTGCACTCACTAGAGAGTGAAGATAAAAGCTCCAACAAGAATAGAAGTTTATGATTGTATCTACACAATCGTCATATTGCATAAAAAACAGCAAGTCAGTGTAGGTCTAAACAGTAAAGGACGAAAGTATTCTTAGGGTTTCCTTTCTTTAACCGTGCAAGTTTGGAGAAATGTCAAAAGAAAATGTTGAAAACAAAATCAGTAATTGTTAATTGGCACATCGATTGTAAAAAAAAATAAACAACAAAGTTCCAGACTGTCGTGCATTTTGTCTATTCAAGACTCGTCAGAGGCGCTCTACCAAAAATATTGAAAGGCTAATTAAGCAGACATAGGCAGACGTGGAAAGCAGTCACAAGTTGACTTTCTATTAATTGTGTGCACACCAGGAATATTCGATTATCTTTCTTTTAACATTGGTATGGAAAATTAATTTGTACTATAAATGAGACAAGATTGCTACAGCAAATGGGGTACATCGGAAGTGGTAAGTTTTTTTATTGGAGGACCATCAGCCTATATTAAAAATTTCCAGTGATAGCGTAGCAATCGTTTTTTTATTGTTTATAATTGCCACCAAGAAAACATTATCTTATTTCAGAAATAATGACATCGACAGCAGCAGAGCGAATAAGATTATCTTAAGAAGCGAAAAGAAATAAAAAAGTTAAATTATCCAAGAAATGGTACGAAAGAAAGAAAGAGAGTAAAACCACAAAGAAAGCAAAGGGGAAGCGAGATAAAGAATTTCAAGAGAAACAGAAGATAGACAAGGTTCGTAATCAGACGAAAATAAGAGTTCGAAACTTTCGTTAAAGAAAACAACAACAACAGAAAATTACTAGCAATGACGAGCAGTTAATAGTGAAAGACAGTATATTAGCGTTATACACAGATGACGAAAACTTGAAGGCGCATTCCGAACCATTTATTTTGACAAGAAACGTAAGAGATAGTTGGGGATATTTCGTGAAAAGGGAACAGAAGTAGTGATTTTGAAAGGATTGGCGATAGCAGTTTCCGATATATAATGATTAAAGATATTGTGGCGATCGTTCCGTTATTATCAGTGAAACATATGGAGTTGAGTGAAAGTGACCGTATGGACATACTACCCGCGTGTGACCAGTAATTTGAAGAATCGAATAAATTCTTGTTTTTGTGCAATAAATTGTTACTGATATTTTTCTTTACTGTAGTTCCAAAATGCAACTCTAAAAATTAGAAAAAAAATTGAAATTATCTTTGCTCATCATACATGTAGTTTCAATTTGGCCGACAGTTTGTCTTCAATTCATGTCCATTTTCTGGTTGGGGATCGACCTTTGACCTAGTTTCTAGGAGGGGGGCTTGACTTAATTAACAAAACTTTAAGTTTTATTTATGACTAAGATCAGGGTAAAAAGGATATTCTGAAAATGTTTTTTGTCATGCAAATCAATGTTATCAATCTAAACTTATTTTTAACAAAAGAATAACAAAGCTATATATTTTCGCAAAATAAATATTATGACTAATATCCCGAAACTAACACCCCTACAGTAAAATGGTCAGTCCCTCAACATTAAACTAAATACAAACTTCAATACAGTTTATGTAGCGTACGTTCTATCTCTTTTATACCCCCGTCACACTGGGACAAAGACCACCAAACTCTTAGTACGTTCTTAGAACGCAGTGCAATCGGGATAAAAATATTGCTCCTAGGTTTTCAATACTACTTCTCAATGTCCTTACGAAGACCGTGCAACGTCCTTCAAGTTTACAACCAAGTTCCATCGAGGACTATCAAGTTTTTACTACGTGTCTTCTACGTTCAGCACGTTTTCACTACGTGTCTACTACGTTCATCACGTCTTCACCACGTTCAAACTACGTTCTTGCTGCGACTGTACTGCGACTAGATCGTTTGCAGTACGTCTATAGAAAGTTTGCTACAGTTTTAAAACTGCTTTGTATTTAGGTTAGCTCTACAAAGCTCTACAAAACGCATCATTTACCCACCGTTAGCCACCTATATTTGACAAACTAACTTAATGTAAAGTGAAAATTACATAAATTGTGCTTCACAATCGTGTTGTTTTGTGTTGATGTTGCACACGGATTCTAAAGTCGCAATGAAAAGGGAAAGTTTAGTGCCACAAAACCTGGTTATCTCAGGGTTTTATTCAGCCTGTACCATAAAACATGAACTAGTCTCGTATATAGTAAAACTTACGGCGACAAACATCAAAGTCTTTGGGGGTTTAAAAAAACTTTCTTAATTGTCCATGCACTTGAAGTAGAGACGAGGCGATGCTTCATTTGTATTATTTAAACTAGAAGATTTTACTTAGAATAAACTTAATTAGCCGATATTTAATAAATAGAAGATTTTAGTTATTATGTTTATTTTGTTTTTGTTTTTGGTAATGTTGCCGTGTAACCCTTTTCTTAAGCGTCTCTTATTGTTCTTTAATAGACAAAAAGGGCATATACCACACATTGATTTTTAAATATTCGCCCGGAATTGCCTCCTTTAAAATATGTATGCATCAAAAATACTGCATGTGTATTTAAGACAAAGTACTAGCAAGATGTAGTTGGCAAGATTTCTCGGAGTGAAAATTCCAGGGATATATGGTAAATATCGGTGGTTGGGCGGGGAACATTTTTTTTGTAATTATCAGTTTCCTCAGCATTATAGCCTTTTGATTTTTAGTTTATTAACGTAATGATTAATTCTGGAATTGAAAACAAGCTTGATGCTTTTGTAAATCCCTCCCCTGATTGCAGTTCGCCGACCAGTGTGGCAATTGTTGAGGGCTATTATCGAACTCTTCAAAAAAGTTCTTCAACGTGCATGTGTTATTTAGTAAGCAGCATCACCATGGGCTTTTATAACGTATGATTCGATATCAGGTTTGTCGCTCATCTACTTCCTGTTAACTGACTTCAATTTTTTGACATATATGTTCATTAATAGACAACTTAATGTTTCGTACCAGTTTTCTCTCTAACTACTCATCATAGGCGCTTAATTTTTGGTATACAACATCATTATGTGCGTGCTCCTATAACATGGGAATTGATTTCAAGTCTTACGTTTATCTATTTTCATTTTAACGAAATCCGGCCATTTCAATGTTTGATCCATTTTTGAATGTTCTTTTTTTTCATTTTTTATTTTCTCGACACATATACCCAAATAAATTAAACACTTATTTGATTTGTAAGTGTAGGCTATGAGTAAGTTTGACATCAAAAGGCAGGATTGCATACCCACTGTTTTCTATTCAGGAAAAAAATAAATAAAAATTCCAGACAAAATTAAACAAAAAACCGAAACGTTATGGAAAATCGGTATGGACAAGAACATATCCATTCCCTAACTTAAGATAATTTGGATCGTTCCGTCTACATCCTTTAATTAAGTTAGACCATGTATAGAAATGCTCAAAAATGTCTAATTATCAGTATGCATCATATAACATTCGTAGATGTACAGATTCAGCCATTAAATTGTGTAGATAAAATTTAATGGGTTGTGGAATAAGTATACGCAACACATTTACAACAATTTAAAAGATCCACAACAGAAAACAGCCAGCAGCCATCAATGTGACCAGCGGTCGCTGCTAGCTGTTTTGAAATTGGCCCTGTATTGAAAAAAATACATATGACAATGAAAAATCCCATTCTTGACACACAAAAAACAGATGTCATTAATAATCGCCGAATACAAACACCAGCTTTGATAAAGATACATACAGAATCAACATACCGGGTTTATACATGTATGGCGTGGGGCGCGACATTTTTGGCAGTATTATTGACTAATGTAATAATTCATTTTAAAAAGTATCTTGTCCTTTGTGTATTAAATGCAGACTAAAAAAATCCTCTTCCGGCGGGCAATAGACAACCGATTTATTTAAAGGGACAACCATTTGATTCTGAGGGGGGGCTGGCAGTTTCGGTCCAAATTATTTATTTTCAAAATTTTGCGTGCCAGAATATTTATTTTTCGCCGCTACGCGGTAAGAATATTTATTTTCTGCATACAATTGCTAAATTGATCAACTATCTTGGGACGGATTATTTATTTTCTTGCAAACAGAGGCCCGATTATTTATTTCCAACTTTTTTCCAGGCCAGATTATTTATTTACAAAAACTGCCATGCCCCCCTCAAAATCAAATAGTCGTCCCCTAAATACATATCAAAACCTTCAATTTTGTACAAATTCATGTGAACTGTCAGAAAACCTAGTAAAAACTTACTAGAAACGGCGTTAAAACCGCTAGGACGTATTGCCAACGTAGTAAAAACTGGACGGACGTGTTAAGGACGCAGTAGAAACTTCCTTATGGTCCTACTACAAACTTGAACGAAATTTACCGTTATATGAAATCGTAGTGAAAACGTACGGCGAACGTAGTGCATGCAAACTTTAAGGACGTAGTGAAATCGTAGCATAAACGGCACAAAAAAACATACTATCCCCGAAATACGACTATCCCCGAAATTTCGGGGTTAGTCGCAGATAAATATAATCAGTGACTAACCCTGAAAACTCAACTTGCGCTTATCCCAGAAATTTTGTTATTTTGACTAGTAATTTCAAGTGCCTTAATTAAGTCTCCAAAACGAAGTTTGGAGACTTTTATTATTTTTGTTGCGCTTTTTTCTTCTTCTTCTTATAATCTTCATCTTATCTCTTGCACCGCCAGCTTTGTCTTGGGCACTTTTGTACTTAATACTTAACCGATATCAATCAAATTTTGCATAATGATAGTATCCTATGAGGTGTTGCCTATAAGCTTCTAACTTGACATTTTTCAAAAGAAGGGGGCCCCAAAAGCAGTGCCGCACCGCACCCCTCCATACACCTCAGAATCTGATTTCTGTTTGATAAGCAAAAAAATAATTCCTACCAATAATCATATATAGTAATACTCCTTATGACAAGAAGAAGCATTTGGTATCTTAGAGGCCAGGGATCTGAGGGGTCACGCCCAACCCCACTCAAATGACCGAATACTACACTTCTTGAAAACCACTGGGATCTCCATCCTATAACGATTTCTATTGTTACTCTATTTGATAAGACGAAGCATTTGGTACCTCAGGGGTTCTGAGAGGGATTCCATGGTGTCATGATTGGGAATCTTCGTTTTGGAGACTTAGTAACTGTTTCACTGTTATCATGCCCTGTGTTACATGTACATGGTTATTTTTCTTCTGTAGGGTCCCGTCATGCTCTATAGTAATCAGTCTGTCCTTCCGTCCACAGGGAAAGGAGCCAACTACACAATCTAAGTGGTCTTTTTTATATCCCCGCTTAGAAGAAGAGGGGGGTTATATTGTTTTACCCTTGTCCTTCCGTCCGTCCATCCATCCGTCCGTCCGTTCGTCTGTATCAAAACTTCCGTCACAGTTTTCTAAGCAACTACATGAGATTGAGTTCTGATATTTTGTATACAGTTTTATCCTAAAGTACCATATGGTGTATACCGATTTTATGCTCCTAGGTAGTCTACTTCCTGTTTACCTAAAACTTAGGTTTTTACAAAATTTCCGTCACAGTTTCTCTAGCAACTACATGAGATAGAGGTCTGACATTTTGTATACAGCTTTATCCTTTAGTACTTTATGGTGTATACTGATTTTGTGCTCCTACGTAGTCTACTTCCTGTTTACCGAATACTTAGGTTTTTACACATAATGGACATAAACGCTAAATTTCCGTCAAAATTTTCCAAGCAACTGCATGAGATAGAGGTCTGAAATTTTGAATACAGCTTTATCCTATAGTTCCATATGGTGTATACTGATTTTATGCTCCTAGGACTAAGGTAATCTACTTTCTGTTTACCGAATACTTAGGTTTTTACACATAATGGACATAAATGCAAAATTTCCTTCACAGTTTCCCAAGCAACTACATGAGACAGGGGTCTGATATTTTGTATACAACTTTATCCTATAGTCCCATATGGTGTATAGCGATTTTATGTTCCTAGGTAAACTACTTCCTGTTTACCGAGTATTAAATCTTGTATGCGTGGCTTAGTTTGGGGAGCGGGGGTATCACTAGTGAGCATTAGCTCACAGATTTACTTTTTCTTCATGGACCAATCTTTGTTTCTAGGGGGACCAAACTTTACCATACTGCCACATAACGCCTTACTTGTGGACCCCTCTAGGCCCAGGTAGACCCATGGCAGGTGGACCCCGTTACTCTAGGCCAGGACAGGGAAAGGACCCAACTACACAATCTAAGTGGTCTTTTATTTTTTCATGGACCAGTCTTTGTTTCTAGGAGGGCAAAACTTTACTATACTGCCACATAATGCCTTCCTTGTGGACCCCTCTAGGCCCAGGTTGACCCCTGGCAAGCGGACTCCGTTACTCTAGACCAAGACAGGGTAAGGACCCTACTACACAATCTATGTGGTCTTTTTATATGGACCAGTCTTTGTTTCTAGGGAGACCAAACTTTACTATCCGCCACATAACGCCTTACTTGTGGACCACTCTAGGCCCAGGCAGACCCCTCGCAGGTGGACCCCGTTACTCTAGGCCAGATAGACCCCTTGCAAGCGGACCTCGTTACTCTAGGCCAGGACAGGGTAAGGACCCAACTACACAATCTAAGTGGTCTTTTATTATTTCAAGGACAAGCCTTTGTTTCTAGGGGGACCAAACTTTACTATACTGCCACATAACGCCTTATTTGTGGACCCCTCTAGGCCAAGGTAGACACCTGGCAGATGGACCCCGTTACTCTAGGCCAGGACAGGGAAAAGACCCAACTACAAGATTGTGTAGTTGGGTCCTTTTCCTGTCCTGGCCTAGAGTAACGGCGTCCACCTGGGCCTAGAGGGGTCCACAAGTAAGGCGTTATGTGGCAGTAGAGTACAGTTTGGTCCCCCTAGAAAAAAAAGACTGGTCCATTTAAAAATAAAAGATCACTAAGATTGTGTAGTTGGGTCCTTTCTATGTTCTGGCCTAGAGTAACGGGGTCCGCCTGCCAGGGGTCTACCTGGGCCTAGTAGGGTCCACAAGTAAGGCGTTATGTGGCAGTATAGTAAAGTTTGGTCCCCCTAGTAACAAAGACTGGTCCATGAAAAAATAAAAGACCACTTAGATTATGTAGTTGGATCATTTCTCTGTCCTGGCCTAGAGTAACGGGGTCCACCTGCAAGGGGTCTACCTGGGCCTAGAGGGGTCCACAAGTAAGGCGTTATGTTGCAGTATAGTAAAATTTGGTCCCCCTAGAAAAAAAGACTGGTCCATGAAAAAATAAATGACCACTTAGATTGTGTAGTTGGGTCCTTTTTCTGTCTTGGACTAGAGTAACGGGGTCCACCTGTCAGGGGCCAACCTGGGCATAGAGGGGTCAACAAGTAAGATGTTATGTGACAGTATAGTAAATGTTGGTCCCCCTTGAAACATAGAGTGGTCTATGAAAAAATAAAAGACTACTTTGATTGGGTAGTTGCGTCCTATCCCTGTCCTTGCCTAGAGTAACGGGGACAACCTGTCAGGGGTCTACCTGGGCCTAGAGGGGTCCACAAGTAAAGCGTTATGTGGCAGTATAGTAAAGTTTGGTCCCCCTAGAAACAAAGACTGGTCCATAAAAAAAGACCACTTATATTGTGTAGTTGGGTCCTTTTCCTGTCCATGCCTAGAGTAACGGGGTCCACCTGCCAGGGCTCTTCCTGGGCCTAGAGGGGTCCACAAGTAAGACGTTATGTGGCATTATAGTAAAGTTTGGTCCCCCTAGAAACAAAGACTGGTCCATTTGAAAATAAAAGACCACTAAGATTGTGTAGTTGGGTCCTTTCTTTGTCCTGGCCTAGAGTAACGGGGTCCACCTGGGCCTATAGGGGTCCACAAGTAAGGCGTTATGTGGCAGTATAGTAAAGTTTGGTCCCCTTAGAAACAAAGGCTGGTCCATGAAAAAATAAAAGACCACTTAGATTGTGTAGTTGGGTCCTTTCTTTGTCCTGGCCTAGAGTAACGGGGTCCACCTGGGCCTAGAGGGGTCCACAAGTAAGGCGTTATGTGGCAGTATAGTAAAATTTGGTCCCCCTAGAAACAAAGACTGGTCCATGAAAAAATAAAAGACCACTTAGATTGTTTAGTTGGATCATTTCCCTGTCCTGGCCTAGAGTAACGGGGTCCACCTGCAAGGGGTCTACCTGGGCCTAGAGGGGTCCACAAGAAAGTAGTTATGTGGCAGTATAATAAAGTTTGGTCCCCCTAGAAACAAAGACTGGTCCATGAAGAAAAAAAGACCACTTAGATTGTGTAGTTTGGTTCTTTTTCTGTCCTGGTCTAGAGTAACGGGGTCCACCTGCCAGGGGTCTACCTGAGCCTAGAGGGGTTCACAAGTAAGGCATACGTATTACAAGGCTCTACAAAAACTCAATATAATGACCTCTCATAGGAGTTATGGTTCCTTTAATGTCAAAATAACTGTTTATAGTTTATATAACTGGCAAACTGTAGTAAACAATACAGTTTTTGATTGCTAAAATGTTGAGGTAATTGAACTGGACAATCTAATGCATTGATTTAATCGATGTTGTCAGGTGACCCCTTATTAAACTTTTATCCCTTTCAATGTAAAAACACTTTTAAGTCAGGTGAGCAATTCAGGCTCCTAGGAGCCTCATGTTCTTTGTGTTATTGCATGCTAAGAAAATATACAATTATATATATAATTACAAATTCGAAAATAACTCGAAAACCGTAAATATCGCTTCAAATTTTTGTCCGTATTATTATAGAATACCTTTTGGTCTATCAGCCTACAAAATTTCAAAACCCTGTGCACCTAGGTAACCGAGATATTGAATGTCCTATGTTTTGACCTTTCTTCCCCGTTTCCATGAAAACGGCGGCCATTTTGAAAATTTCAAATATGCAATGATCACCTACTAATATTACCCTATCAGTGTGTAAAGTTTCAGCAACATCCTTTCAATAGTATTCGAGGAGTTGCACCCACAAAAACGTTTGACAAAGTCCCATTTTTTCGGACCGAAAAATCACAAATTCGTAAATAACTTGAAAACCGTAAATATCGCTTCCAAATTGTTTTCATATTATCATAGAGTACCTTTTGTTCTATCAGCCTACAAAATTTCAAAACCCTGTGCACCTAGGTAACCGAGATATTGAATGTCCTATATTTTGACCTTTCTTCCCCGTTTCCATGAAAACGGCGGCCATTTTGAAAATTTCAAATTTCGGATCATCACCTACTAATAGTACCCTATCAGTATGTAAAGTTTCAGCAACGTCCGTTCAATAGTGTCCGAGGAGTTGCACCCACAAAAAACGTGATGAACGGACGGACGGATACCATTACTAGGTCCCTCCGACGCATTGCGGCGGGGGACTAGAATCTGCAGACCGGAACAAAACATTGACTTGATCTGTAACTTTTTATGATAGACTCACATACCAAAAACAGTTCATTATCTGCAAGCTTTACGAGAAAAGTGCGGGAAACTGAAATTTCAGTGAATTTTCCAAGTTCAAAGGGCCATAAAGCCCATACAAATTTGCGGACCGGAACGAAACGTTAACTTGAACTGTAACTCATCATACTTGACTCACATACAAAATATTGCCAAATGTCTGCAAGCATATGGAAAAAGTGCGGAAAACTGATTTTGCTACGGACGAACGGACTGATTACTATAGAGCATGGTGGGGTCCTACAAAAGAAAAATAATCATGTACATGTAACACAGGGCACGGTAACAGTGAAACAGTTACTAAGTCTCCAAAACGAAGATTCCCAATCATGACACTATGGAATCCCTCTCAGACCCCTTGAGGTATCAAATAGAGTAATAATAGATATCGTTATAGGATGAAGATCCCAGTGGTTTTCAAAAAGTGTAGTATTCGGTCATTTGAGTGGGATCTGGCGTGACCCCTCAGATCCCTGGCCTCTAAGATACCAAATGCTTCGTCTTGTCATAAGGAGCATAACTATATAAGTATATGGCTAAAGGGTGAGGATCTAGATGGTTTTCAAGATATTAAGTATTTTGTCATTTGATAAGGGTGGAGCATGATCCCATCAGAGCCCTCCTTATTGTATCAAATGCTTCGTCTTGTCATCAGGAAAATTACTATATATGGTTATTGGTAGGAATTATTTTTTTAACCTATTAAACAGAGATCAGATTTTGAGGTGTATGGAGAGGTGCGGCGCGGCACTGCTTTTGGGGGCCCCCTTCTTTGAAAATTGTCAAGTTAGAAGCTTATAGGCAACACCTCATAGGATACTTTTATTATGCAAAATTTGATTAATATCGGTTAAGGTAGAGAAGGACAGTGGTCATGTGACTTGCCAAAAATAAAATGAAATTTGAAAAATATTTTGAGATTTTTGTGTTTTTAGAATCTTTATACCTAGTTTGGGCACATTTTATCAATATGATTAAAATTTGTACTCTGAAATAAGTATAAATTCTTAGCTAAAGTATGGTCAAGGGAGGTTATTTGGCAAAAATCATGAAAAATCATCGTTTTTGGCTCCTATCTTGGCTTGTACATAAAAATCAAGGGAAGAAACCCCACTTTAAATTGATTCAAGCTGATGAATTGTTGCAAGATCTATAAAATGTCAAAAAATGAGGGAAATCTATTGACAGGAAAAAAAGGAGTGGCACATTTTTGTGTGTTTTTATGGCTTTTCCTATATAGTTCATAGTAATATATTGATACTTAAACTTAATATAACTCGAAAAGTAGGCAAGAAACCCATGAATTTTGAATCAAATTATGAAAGAGTATATTATTTTGGACATTTTTCTTAATTTTGAAGAAAATCTATTGACAAATTAATTTTGGACCCAAGTGCCACGATCTACCTTAAGTATTAAGTACAAAAGTGCCCAGGACAAAGCTGGCGATGCAAGAGATAAGATGAAGAATAAGAAGAAGAAAAAAGCGCAACAAAAATAATAAAAGTCTCAAAACTTCGTTTTGGAGACTTAATTAAGGCACTTGAAATTACTAGTCAAAATAATAAAATTTCGGGGATAAGCGCAAGTTGAGTTTTTAGGGTTAGTCACTGATTATATCTATCTGCGACTATCCCCGAAATTTCGGGGATAGTCGTATTTCGGGGATAGTCGCCCCACACACGTCCTTGAAGTTTTTAATACGTCCCTTCTACGTTCATGCTACGACCATAAAGTTCTCAATACGTTCTCAGTAGGTCTGTACTGCGTTTTGACTTCTCCACGTCCTCACTACGTTTGTTTTGAACATGTTAAAAATTATTCCACGTTCTTGAAGTTCACATTACGTTCAAAAAAGTTCGTACTACGTCCATAAAAGTTCGCACTACGACCATACAAGTTACTAATACGTCTTTAATACGTTCATCAAGTTCTTTCCACGTTTTAAGCCTTTTTAGGACTTAGTAAGAACGTAGTACGAACTTTATCCAGTGTGACGGGGGCATTAACGCCAATATTTGATGCTGAAATGAGCGTAACGTTATATGTCACGAACATCGCGCGGAACGTCATTACATTTAATACGTTTACTCCTCTGACACCTTAAGTCCATTTCAAACTTGGTATAGTTTATTAGCATACATAAGTGCTAAAATTTTATCAAAATTTTAATTTATAACTTTTTCAATACTTTAAAATGTCCTTTATCTAATGGTGCAAAAATATTTTCAGTACACCTAATAATTAATGAGCTATGGTGATGATTAAAAAATCAAAACAAATGCACATGTAATTTAAGCTGTCAATAAACCATGGAGGTTGGTATTATCTATAACAAGTGGAAAGTTTTATGACTTTTGACCAGTCATTTGAAGTGAAATAAGTTAAATGAATAAGATGGACAATCAATAGTGGAAACATCTGGTCATTGAAGGAGGAGTCTTGCCCTTTACAGTTAACAACTGACCTGAGATAAGGTCAATTTGATGTAATATTTCCCGCAAATTCTGATTTAAGTGTGGGGGTTGTGCATTTTGGGCTATATTTAATGTTTGTGTGGATAAAACTAAGGTTTATAGGTCAAATAAATGTTGATTTATGATGATCTAAGAATCCTTCAGTGCTCCCATGGTAGAATCATGCCATTTGATCTAGTAAATGGGGCTCAAAGTAGGAAATTGATATTTTTGGGGTTTTTCAACTTTCATTTTTCAAGAGAAAAGTAAAGTTTGATTGAATTTAGCTCCCACGTGAGTACCCCAATGTGGCTGGTTTTTGGATATGTTATTCCAAGGTCTATTATCAGCAAAACCGTGTCTCAGATTTTAGATTAAAGCTTCAGAAAATATTTTATGGCACATTGAATAGAGTGACCCCTTATGCAATAAAGCCTTGTACACAAAATATTGCTTTATTGGAGAATGGATGATCGCCTGTAGATAACCTATATAGCGTTGCACGGGCGTAAAACACCAACTCACTCACTCACTCACTATTGGAGAATGGAATGTGATAGGAAAATTCTGAGACACGGTTTTGAAGGTCATGCTGTGTTGATTCAGATTAAATCAATGTTAAAGAGATATTTGTAATGCTAGGAGAGCTAATTTCATTTAAGTCAGTTGTGTTGAAATTTTTAATTTTGAACAGTAATTCCATCTGTTGTACATTATAGTTAATTTTTGTAGGTATCATCATAAAGGGTTACATTTCCTCTTTCTAATGATGTCTCATTTATTAAAATTGGTAAAATAATAAAAAAGTTATGCAAGTTTAAAGTGTGATGGTCGGACTAAAACAACCTTTGTATGGTGCTACCTTAAATGAATACAATGTAGAACTGATATGGGGTGGCTAGAATAGAACATATGGTTAAATTGCTGTTTTGAGATAATAAGTTATTCCGCTTAGAAAAGGATCAATGTTAAATATCCTATAATTCAGGCGCATAAGTCATAGGGGTTGTGGGCCTTTATAAATAATACCGTTTTTTTCATGTTTTTGCACTATAGAATGAAAACTATTGTAGATAGAGAAAAGCTATTGCTTGCTTAATCCTTCAAGCGATTCAAGCTCCTTGGAGACTCTTGTTTTTAGTAAACTATTTTAAACGATTTTATAAGCTTACAATTACTGCTTTACTTACAAACAGTGCGAATTTGCAAATACCAGGAGAGATTAACATGAAAGTTTGTTAAATTTAATATGAATTTATAATCGTGTCAAAGTGTGTAGTGAAATCGGGACACAAGGCCAAGTGTCCTACGTATACGCATATCAAAACCTGTGTAATTGACGCTGCATTTTCCCACACGTTAAATCACTACTTAATAGTCAAAAATTTTGATTTTATATAATAGCCTAGGACCCCAGCACGCATGATGACAATGTTTCATAACTTAACCACCTGGAGTTCACTTCACAATGGCTACGATTTTTTTTTCGCATGGATGTTACGTTCAGTTGTTGTTTTGATGTCACCAATCATTTTGGATTTGCTGCACTTTGAGTTGACTAATGTTTTTTTGCCTTTAAGGTAATAAACAGTTGGACATACCTCTGTAACGTTTAGTTTAAGACAAATATTTTCATTACTTTTTCCCGTTTCGCTAAATCTGAACTCAGTGTGGATCCCAGATGGCGAATAGATCCACAGCGCTGCTTGTCGGTAAAAGTCCACTAACAATTACCCGACCTGGGATCACGAGTTGTGGTGCTTTGCATATAGATCGACTGTCTTTTTTGTTCCAGGTGTTTGAATTTGATAGCTCTGTCATCATGCATTCTAGGACCCGACCGTTAAAAGGAAAAGGGCATCTAATTCGACATTCAATGATAACCTGCCACCACTAATTATCAAATATAGATATGAGTTATTTTTCTCAAGAGAAAATGAGTTATCTTATGAAGACCAGAAAATTTCAGCACTTTTTTGATAAACGAAGCATAGGTCCAATAGGGCATCCGAATGTCAAAAGTCCGGAAGGACAGAGACAACCAGTAAACACCAAAAATTACAGGACGACAAAAACAGACAAAAAAAACCCAAAAAAATGCAAAAACTGAATAGCAATCAACAACGCGAACTCAAGTATGTCGTAACGAGAATGAACTAAGGTGATCCGGGAGAGTAAGCAGTTCCTGCTTGCTATAGCATAACCGTGGCGCTTCCAACTGTCGATTCGGTGTGTCAAATCTATTAAAGACAAAACAAAGCCCTCTGACTTGCCAACATCTGCACTCATCTGAGAGATTGAAATCCCATATTTATCTATGAGTGCATGAAGTCTTCCCTATTTTAAAAACTCCATAATGCGGGGCGGACTGAATGTTGCTACACAAGAAGGGAAATCATCACATTTGTCATAGAGCTTTGTTGAAAGTTTTCCTTTAAAGTCTATTTCGTGAGTGAGTTTGTGTTTTACGCCCGTGCAACACTATATAGGTTATTTACAGGCGATGAACATGAAAATGATGATAAAATGAACATGAAATGATGATAAAATGAACATGAAATGATGATAATAAATGGGATATGGGGATGGGGTGGGAAACAAATGGTGAATTTTGAAGACCCACAGAAAAAAAGGGAGAAGTGGGTATTGTGTAAAAAAATAAGCCTATGTGGTGCACTAGTTGGCGGTCCACTAAAGGGTCTTTTACGTGCATGAAGCGTGGCACTCTCCACACATGTTGGCCCACTATGATCGGCGGTTAGGGTTTTCTGTATTATAGACCTGACAACCCCAACGGTCGAGGGCCACCCTATTTAGCCACCTAGGGTACACACTTGGTCGCTCTGTGGGCTGAGAACTGACCCGACGTCAGAATCCCAAAAATCTTAGTCTCCTCTTATGACAAGCTACGCTCTGCTGCGGGCCTATTTGCCACCCGGGCCCCGCACGGGACTTGAAGTTTGCAAGCTCCGGAATCATATATATAAAACCTCCATAATGCGGGGCGGACTGAATGTTGCTACACAAGAAGGGAAATCATCACATTTGTCATAGAGCTTTGTTGAAAGTTTTCTTTAAAGTCTATTTCGTGAGTGAGTTGGTGTTTTACGCCCGTGCAACACTATATAGGTTATTGACAGGCGATGAACATGAAAATGATGATAAAATGAACATGAAATGATGATTATAAATGGGATACGGGGATGGGGTGGGAAACAAATGGTGAATTTTGAAGAACCACAGAAAAAAGGGAGAAGTGGGTATTGTGTAAAAAAATAAGCTTATGTGGTGCACTAGTTGGCGGTCCACTAAATGGTCTTTTACGTGCATGAAGCGTGGCAATCTCCACACACGTTGGTCCATTATGGTCAGCGGCCAGGGTTTACATATTATAGACCTGACAAACCCCCTGGACGGGAGCCACCCTATTCAGCCACATAGGGTACACACTAGAGTCTATTTCGAGATGTAGATCTAAATATGAAGCAGACATATAGAAGTTCGTAATTTTTCTCAAGAGAGACATGAGTTATCTTTCTTAGACCAGAAAATTTCAGCATTATCAAAATTATGATAATTTATAAAGTGGACAACTATATTTAATACTTTTCGGATCATCCGAAAATTGAACCTGATCTGTAATGAACAATTTGTTTCTCTGTAATGTTTTATCATGTATTGTAATGTCCCAACAGGGATTTAGTCTACGATAAAATTTGGTTGATTGATTGTATTGTACTTTACACCTGTGCAAAATATCATATAAATCCCTTGACGCATTTCAAACTTATAAGGAAACCTTCAGGGGACGGACAGACACCGATGATCATTAAATGATGACGAGATATTTGGAGTAGTGATGATTAACAAAACAGCAATCAATTTTGTAAGCCATAGGAAAGGGGAGAGGTTTTAGGGGTGTTCATGAAGGGATATTTAACGTGCACTCTTTACACGCTATTTCGGCCCACTATTCAGTCGTCCCTTTTTCCGTATTATGCCATGACAAGCGCACGTCGGTCACCTTTTTAAGCCATCTTGGTTCCATTCCTTGATCGCCTTTTGGCAGAGCTACGGTTCGCCAATAAGATCTCAAGACGCTCCTTTTCAGTTGTAGTTTTGATGTCATCAATCATTTTGGATTTGCTGCAGTTTGAGTTGTGTTTTTATTGTTGTTGAACAAGTTTCCTTAAGTTTTTTCTTGGTTTTGCTTTAAAAGATTATTAACAGTTGCACACACCTCTGTAACATTTGACAAATATTTTCACTTTTTGAATTGATTTTATTTATCATTCTGTTCATTACTTTTACTCGTTTCCCTAACTCTGACCCCTGTGTGAATGCCGGATGACGAATAGGTCAACAACAACACTGCTTGTCGGTAAAAGTCCACTAACGAGCACCGTACCTGTAATGACGAGACGCGGTGCTTTGTCCACAGATCAACTGCCTTTTGTGTTCTAGTTGTTTGAATTTGGTAGCCCTGCAATCATGCATTTTGGGACCCGAACTAAAACGAAAAACCTGACCAAAAACCATAGTGATAATACACCGTGTGAAATTTTAATGCTTATTTTACGTTGAACAGAGCGACCAAGTGTGTGGCCTAAGTGGCTGAATAGGGTGGCCCTCGTCCGCGGGGGTTGTCAGGTCTATAATACGGAAACCCTGATCGCCGACCATAGTGGGCCAACGTTTGTGGAGAATGCTACGCTTCATGCACGTAAAAGACCCCTTTGTGGACCGCCAAGTAGTGCACCACATAGGCTAAATTTCCGCCCCCTACCCACCTCTCCCCTTTTCCTGTGGTTCTTCAAAATTTACTGGTCATTTGTTTCCCATCCCTCCCCCATTATTCATTTATCATCATCATTTCATGTTCATTTTATCACCCTTTTCATGTTCATCGCCTGTAAATAACCTATAAAGCGTTGCATGGGCGTAAAACACCAACTCACTCACTCACACACCCAGTTCTTAATCCAGGAACAAGACAAAAACAAAGATACAATGATGCCCACATGAGTACAAGAACTATTGTGTAACGCAGCTTTGGTGTTTTGAAGTCTAGATTTCGACACATTGCAGCACACCGCTATAATTGTAAAATGAATGATGGAGTAAACATTAGGCACAGACTGATCAACGGTACATTTTGATATGACTTTTTGTACATGTTCTAGCCATCATGAATATGTGTTTGTTTCATTACAGCCAAACTTTTTATCCTTCTTTTAGTTTGACTCGTACTCATTTTTAGTTTTTGTATTTTGTCTAGAGAATCTCTGATGAGTCATAAATATAAAGTAGCCAGGCATGTCATACATGGTGCATACTTTACAATGATTGTGATTAAGACTGTTTATAATATAAAACACACATTTACAAAACAAAATCTTTATACAAAGAATTAAAATACAATTCAATTTTTCGCTGGATCTGGCTGAGTTGCAACTTGAATTCCCATCTGAGACAATTCTAGATTTAGCTTGGTCATGTACAGTTGGTGCTTTTGGTGCCCAATCTGTAACCTCTGTTGTTCCATTTCAAATCGTTGTTTCTTCAATTTGAAGACGCTGTTTTTCAATCTGTAGTCTTTCTTTTTCAACGTTAAGTCTTTCAAATTCTGTATCTACTAGTTTACGGTCGTCTTCTGAAATATTTGTTTATATAACCTTTCCTTTACCCTTTCCAACACAGGAGAATGAGCTGCGCGGAGTAGATGTACTTGGTTTAGATACCCTTTTCGTTGATGTGCTGGCAGTTGGAATATCTACGATCAAGTCAATCGGGGAACAAGGTGGTTTAACTAAAAATAAAATAGAACAAAACATAGACTTTCATATACAGATTGGCAAGATATTACATGTATACATGTATAGGAAAGTGTACTGTGTAGTTCATATAAAATGCAAAGACGAATGCTTATATAATATAACACTTCTGATTGGGTTTTATTTTATTTTGTTGTTGTTGTTGTTGTTGTTGTTGTTGTTGTTGTTGCTTTTTTGTATTCGTTGATTCGAAAATTATATCGAACATAAAGCATAACCAGTAAATCTAAATCTGTCAGCATGCATTCTCACTAGCGATGTCTCCACTCCCACATATTCTTTCGGCATATGATAAGAAGATAAAACGTCGTAACAATACAAGAATAACTGAATAAAGATGAATACTATAACCTGCAAAAAATGAAGTGTTTACTCATAAAAATATTAAGAAACTTCCACATAAATGACTTACCTGTTTCAAATGACGAGTCTGAATCACTTCGAGAATTAATTTCTGGCTCGGTCGGCATACAAGTGTCTTTTCCACCGCCAATACCGTCAATTGGTGTGTTTCCAATTATTCCTACCACCTTGTTCTACGAAGAAGAAAGTTGCCCTGATTTTGGTCTACCGCCTGTCTTTCTAGCTTCTCTTCTCATCAATGCCCTTGTCTGACACAAAAATTGCTCACACAGGGCTATGTTGCTCCTCGGTTGCTGTCTTCACTCAAGAAATTTTACGGGAGACATCATGCACTTATAGACAAATATGGGATTTCGATCTCTCAGATGAGTGCAGATGTTGGTTTGTCATAGGGTGTTGTTTTGTCTTCTTTTACCGGATTTGACACGCTGAATGGACTATTGGCAACGCGACGGGTGTGCTATAGCAAGCAGGAGCTGCTTACTCTTCCGGAGCACCTGAGTTCACTCTTGTTTCGACTGGAGTTTGCGTTGTTGATTGATATTCAGTTGTTTTGTGTTTCCATGTTTTATATGTTGTCTGTTTTTGTCCCGTTCTTGTTGGTGTTTACTGGTT
The DNA here is from genome assembly GCA_963971305.1 of Arcuatula senhousia. Lineage (NCBI taxonomy): Eukaryota > Metazoa > Mollusca > Bivalvia > Mytilida > Mytilidae > Arcuatula > Arcuatula senhousia. The sequence goes on along the minus strand of OZ020303.1, from coordinate 49,230,170 downwards.
TTGTCTCTGCCCTTTCGGACTTTTGACATTCGGATACCCCATTGGTACCTCTGCTTCCTTCTAGGTATTGTTCGTGTAAGTGCTCCATTGTTCCTAATTTCGTCAATAGATCTTTTGTGGTCCCTGTTGCCGGCATTCACCCTTCTGCAAATACCTTCCCAAATCTTGATTACGCTTGCATTTGTCGCTGTGTTCGACAGTTTCGAGAATAGGGTAGGTTTGTGCTTTTCGACCTCATAGAAGAATCTGCAGCTCCGTTTCGGTAAAATTTGAGTTACGTTTCCTGTTCATTTTGATTTATATTATCTGAACTACATGCATTTAAACGAGTTTCTTAATATATAGGGAAGGTGAATACCAATTGCAAATTGCATGATTTTTACCTTTGAACTTCAATACAGTTCACCTTTATAAAAACAGATACTTTAAACAATAAAAAAAATAATATTGAGTTGATAAAAGTTGGATATCTGCGTTTATTTATTTCATATTTTCAACATAATATCCTTAAAATATCGATATATAGCATATCCAAATTCACCATTTATACCCGCGATTTGATATTTGTAATACAAAACATTTGTTTAATTAAACAAAATTAGGCAAAAATGTATTTCATTACTCAGGAAAATAGTTATTCCAAGAAAGGAATTCATAAGAAAGCTTCGATACGACTGCTGAGACATTCCTTAGGAGGCTCCAAAGACCTTCCTAAATTAATTACTGAGATGACCCTTAGGAAGTTCTTAGGAATTTTTCGAAAACAAGACCCCTGGTCTCTTTGAAATGCATATACAGCATAACCAAGTCAGACATTTTTTATCCGTTTTGATATTATCATTTTCAAACCACTGGGTCGATAACCGCTACTGATGGACCATAAGCCTCCATGAGAAATCACAAGTCTGGTAGTCAGATTTGTCCGATATGAATTTATCAATAGATTTTAATACTTTTTGTCGCTGAAATTTCCGAATGTTATATTCAGAATTGTTTTAAACACCAGGTTTCTTTTTTTGTACTGCACATGTTCGAAATCCTCGGTGCTGAATTTGGTTTTCCTGTTCGAAAGCTTTTGGTTTTGAGTCCTTTTCGTTGAATACTTTAGAATTTTGACCTTCTTATTTTTTATTCAATGTAACTTCTTGATACACTAGCCCAAAAAAGAAACGATACCCAGTTACTTTTAAAAATTTAGTTCATCTCTGAAAGGGAAATATTATGTACAAATTAAAGTTTGTTTTTGCCTACAAAAACGATGTCTCCCCACGTTTCCCCAAAAAGTTCCAAGTTCAAAGGAACATAACTCCCACAAACATTTGAGAATCAAAATTTCCTGGTAACATGCACAACTACATATGATGTTCTTCCTATATACCAAGTTTCATTGAATTCGGTTCAGTAGTTTCAGAGGAGTTGCGCTGACAAGATGATAAATGAGGATTTTCAGCAATTTTCTAAGTTCAAAGGGCCGTAACTCCTACAAAAATTTGAGGATCAAAATTTCCTGTTAATATGCACAACTACATATGGTGTCCTTCCTATATACCAAGTTTCGTTGAATTCGGTTCAGCAGTTTCAGAGGAGTTGCGCTGACAAGATGATAAATGAGGATTTTCAGCAATTTTCTAAGTTCAAAGGGCGGTAACTCCTACAAAAATTTGAGGATCAAAATTTCCTGTTAATATGCACAACTACATATGGTGTCCTTCCTATATACCAAGTTTCGTTGAATTCAGTTCAGTAGTTTCAGAGGAGTTGCGCTGACAAGATGATATTTGAGGATTTTCAGCAATTTTCTAAGTTCAAAGGGCCCTAACTCCCACAAAAATTTGAGGATCGAAATTTCCTGGTAACATGCACAACTACATATGGTGTCCTTCCTATATACCAAGTTTTGTTGAATTTGGTTCAGTAGTTTCAGAGGAGTTGCGCTGACAAACTTTGTGACGGACAGACGGACGGACGGACGGACAGACGGACGGACGGACGGACACGACAAAAACAATATGTCTCCCCACAAAATTGGGGGGAGACATAAATATACATGTTTATATTATTTTAACAATGCTTTGAACGAAAAAAGTTTTAGAAAATAATCGAGTATGACTTCTTAAGACGTCTTTAAAATTTTGTTAATTTTTTTTTGAAAAAATGACAATCACCATAGAATTACTAGGAAAATGGTAAACATTTTGGCATAAAGTTATTCATGAAATGATGGATGACGAAAGGTGAAAGAGAATAATTTTCCCAAATGCCTTAAACACATTTTAATTTTTTATTGCAAAAATGCCATTTTTTTACCAATTTTTGTTTGAAAGTTTAAATCATCAAAAACTGGATTGATTGAAAGCCAATATCATTCAAAACATTTCCATTAAATTTTTGTAACGTTAAATTTTCAAAAATTTGAAATAACGTGCAAAAAACCTTAATTTTGCCCCAAAAGTGCAATAAACAGAAGAGTAGGAAATTTCGGTCACTAGTGGTTTGTTAAATGACTTTTTTTTTATTTTTTTCTCTTGTGTTGTAATCTTCTAGGTCTTTGCAGCAAAACTTTTTTGTTTTAATCCTCTGACAATCAGTTTAAGCTCCCTACTGAACCTTCAACACCAATGTGTTAGCGATTTTTTACCAAATTTTCAATTTTCATTTTCTACAGACCTAAACTCGCAAGCGCCCTTCACCATTTGTCCTGGTTTGTATTCATCATTTTTTTTTCTGCAGATGTAGTCCAGTAGTCCAATATGTTATTCCCTCGATATGTGCAAAATATTGTGCGACAATTATCAATTGTTTTGAAAAGATGACATTTTTATTTTGGTATCGTTTCTTTTTTGGGCCAGTATATATGCATAAAAAGCATAACCATTTTACACGTTTTTATACCCGTTTCTGTTTTTGTATAATGAGGGATACTAAAAGTAGTGTTTTACGCCAAAGCAACGCTATATATATTCATAAAATGATGACGATATATAAAGGTAGTAAACAGCAGACAATTTTGTAATCCATAGGTAATGGTAGGGGTGCACTCTCTTAACACGCTATTTTGGTCCACTGTTCAGTCGTCCCTCTTTCCGGATTATATCCTAACAATCCCAGCGCACGTCGGCCACCTTTTAAGTCATCTAGGTTCCGCACCTTCATCGCTTTTTTGGCTGAGCAAGCATTAGTTCGCCTTCAAGATCTGAAGACGCTTTGTCGCTTCTTAGGCAAGCTGCAATCTGTCGTTGACCTATTTTTTGCTTGGGCCGCGCATTGCGTAAAAAAATGTCAACTTTCATGCACATAGTATAACACTGCTGACTGCTTAACGTTTTGGTAACAGTAGGATCCGTTTGACCCCCTTCAGAAGAAGGCAAAATACACATTCCTATTTTTTTCAAGTGACAGTTTAATTTCTTTTTCACAAGTAGATTTGTGTACCTTTTCAGTCCACTTAGTTATCTCATGTTCATTTTATCACCACTTTAATGTTCATCTCCGTAATTTACCGATTTTGCGCACTGGGATGTGTGCTCCAGGTGGTTGAATGGGGCAGCCCTGTCATAAAGAAGGCCGGGGTCGTCAGGTTAAAATGAAATAAAAAGGGAAAAGCTGACTGCAAAACATTATGGTGCGCCGTGTTAGAAAAAATATCACGTTCTTCGCACGTTAAAGGACCTTGCAGCGAGTAGGACATATAGGATCCCCATGCAGGAGGCTAAATTTCCCGTGTCATAATGAATGCCGGGGTAGTCAGGCGATAATGCGGAAAACCTGACCGCAAAACATTATGGTGCGCCGTGTTAGAAAAAATATCACGTATTTTAAAGACTCCTTTGTGGACCGCCAAGTAGTGCACCACATAGGCTAGATTTTCCGCCCCTACCCACCTCTCCCATCCTTTGGTTCTTCAAAATTTGCTGTTTTCTTTGTTTCCAGCTCCACCCTCATATTTCTCATCATTATTATTTCATGTTAATTTTATCATCCTTTTTCAAATAATCTACGTTTGTGTTGCGAGGGCGTAAAACACCAAGTCACTCACTCACTCATTAAATTTCACAATGTTCATCACATCAAGGTCTACAAATATGTATTAGGGTAAAAGTTCTAAGACCATTCCTTTTAGGATTACTTTAATGTAGAACGTCAAATATTGATTCTTTATTAAATTACAAACTCCTAGACAAAGGTTTTGGAGACATATTGTTATTGTGCTGTTTCTTATATTTATTCTACATTTTTCCTTCTTTGCCTTCTCATGGGGTTTTGGATTAAATGATTCCCAGGCCATTTTATAGGTGATTACTTGATAACAATAGCAAACATTTAATGATTATTTGATTACCAAGGTTTGAATTTTTGATTACTTGATTCCCATTGGGAAACAGTTTTTGATTACATTTCTAAAAAATATATGATTATTTGATTACTTTGGCAAAAAATGCTGATTACTTGATTCCTGTTACCCCCCATGAGGAGCCCCCCTTCTGTCTGCGATGTTTCTCGGAAATGCAATGTCCAATTCAAAGAAACATTGAAAATATGTTAAAGAGATGTTCTACAGTTTTACGTCCCGTGCGGGCCCGGTAGGCGAATAGGCTCGCAGCAGCGCTAAGATTGTCGGCAAAGTCCTTTACAGTGCTCAGACACTTGACATCGGGTCCGGCCGCCTAGCCCATACAGCGACTGGGGTGTGTGCCCAAGGTGGTTGAATGGGGCAGCCCTGTCATAACGAATGCCGGGGTCGACAGGCTATTATGCGTAAAACCTGACCGCAAACCATAGTGGGTCAACGTGTGTGGCGAGTGGTCATCCCACCCCATATTTCATTTCTCATCATTTCATGTTCATTTTATCATCCTTTTCATGTTCATCGCCATTTAATAACATATATAGCGTTGCAAGGGCGTAAAACACCAACTCATTTATATCTCCAGTTTTGCACACCATTAGGTTATTACGACCACTTGTCGTCTGTTGTCCGAAAACACCTATTCCCCATCTCATTTTCTTCTAGACAAGGTAATGCCCCCGCTGCCCAATATACAATGTTTAAAGTAAAAGACTTATTCATCGCCATCATAAAAGGTGTTTGTGTTTTGTAAGAAACAGTTGATGCCCCCGCGAGGTATGGAAAAATTAGGCAAAAATTGTATAAAAAGGTCCAGAAAACGGTTATGTTTATAAGATTTTCTTAGTCCAAAACCATTATTTCCGTGAAAATCATCAGACCTGAGCAAAATGCAAACTTGGTCTGTAACTCATCATAATAGACTCAAAAACCAAAAATCAGCTCTATAAATGAAGGCATGTGGGAAAAAAAATCTTTAAAACTGTTATTTTCATAAGTCCTAGGCCATAATTTCGGTGAAAATCAATGGACCGGAACGAAATGCGAAAATGATCTGTGACTCATCATAATAGACTTACATACCTAAAATCAGCCTAATATCTGCATGAAACATGTGAGAAACAAAGTCTGGAAAACTTGCGGGACGGACGGACCAGAGTAAAACAATATACCCCCCCAACTATAATTGCATGGGCATAAAAATCGTTTACTCTGAAACTATCTCAATTTAATTTCACATAACTTGTGTTCCGATTTTGGTCATAGTTGTGAAACGATCCCTTTAGGAATTAGACCCGTATGTCCGAGAACCAGGTGAGCGATTATTGCTCCTGTGGTCCTGGTTAGTATGCAGCATAAGCACGAGGTGCCATAATTCAGACTCGAGTTCAGGTATGTCGCAAATCATCTTTCTCTTTTACTGGATCGGACCATTTTTTGTCAGGCGTATTTAAGATAATGACAAGATGGTGAAATAAGCAAGATGTACTTACAACATATATAGAATATAGGACTTTTGAATCTTGAGATCGAGTTTATCACTGGTTCATGGTGAACCCGAAGGGTGAACCAATAAACCAGTGATAAACTCGATCTCAAGATTTAAAAAGTCCTATATTCTCTTTATCGGTAATCCCCGAGCAACATTATGTGATTTTTTTTTCGTTAAAAAGGGGTCTTTTAATGTTTTTATAGGGAACTTTTTTGTATGCGCACTGATAAAACACGTGCTACAATGTGCTCCGTCACGTACTGACCCGATAATTTCGATGATAAACACCTGTTCATGATACAGGGTTTATCAGCGGCAAACATCAAAGGAAAAAGGTAATGATTACCGATAAATGCATATATAATTGACGGTAACCTTTAGTAACAGAAATGTGTCGATCTAATGGACACTATATCCTTATTATAACAAATAATATCATTTACTTCACCTACACATTGCAGGAAAAGTGCATTTTTATTTTACGATTACTCATTTTGCTTTACACGTTATAATTTAAATGAGAAATAATAATTTTCTAGATTTCACGACTTTGAGTGAAAAGTATCACCATTACGAAAGCGAAATTTTACTGATAGTTTTACTTTTACACGTTAGAACAAGTGACTGCATTTTATTATCATTTGTGATATAACACAGTGCTCACGATTCAATCATTGTATGTTTCCCTTGGGAATTGACCACTATGCTTACATGGCATTAATCGGATTGGATGTATGAGAATTTGAACACGATATCAGTCATAGTGGGAGTATAGGCTGTAATGGTAACACTGAGATGATAGACCTGTCTGTTAACTTGACATTACTTCCATCGTTCCATTTTGTTACATTTTCTAAATTATATTATGTCAGTCAAAACTTTTAAAGTAGTCCACTCTATAAGCAGAAGTAATTGCTTGAGTTTGTTTCAGGTTTGTATGAGCTGGTTTTTTTTTATTAGAACTAATGTTAACGTATAAACATGCAAAAGGGTTTGGTCCACGATTATTCAATGAAAACTTTTTATTCTTTTTTTTATAAAAGTACATCTAATAACAAAGTACAATATTGAAACCAAATTATGCAGACTTGGGAGCCAATGTATGACTTAGGTCACCCATCAAAGGATGGTCACTTATTAGATATATCTGGCATAAAAACTTGTGTATTTATATAGTTTTTCAAATGGACATATTAATATATTTTTTGTAGTTTTGATGTATCATTATTTGTCATGTGTGCTTAGTTACTTTATATCTATTTTAGCCGAGTTGCAAAGAATTGAACTCGGCTATTGTTATGATGATGGCGGGTGGCTGGGCGGGCATGCGGACGCTCGGGCGTCAACAGTTGGTTTCCGGACCATAACTTAGATTGTTGTGAACCGATTTTAATGACACTTTGGGATATTATTACATAACATAATACGAGGAACCCTATTAATTGTGGGATAAATCCATTCAAGGTCAAGGTCACAGCAACAGAAAAACGTTAGAAAATTTCTTGAATTTGTGGTTTCCGGACCATAACTCAAAAACTTTAAACCGGTTATATTGAAACTTTTGGATATTGTTACACACTATATGAAGAGGGACCCTATTGATTTTGAAATAAATCCGTTGAAGGTCAAGGTCACAGTGAAAGAAAAACCTAAGAAAATTTCTTGAATTGGTGGTTTCCGGACCATAACTCAAAAAGTTCTAAACTGATTTTAATGAACCTTTGCTATATTGTTAAATACCATAAGAGGAGGAACTTTATCGATTTTTTGCTAAATCCGTTCAAGGTCATGGTAAAGCGACAGAAAAACGTTAGAAAATTTCTTGGATTAGTGGTTTCCGGACCATAACTCAAAAAGTTCTCAGCAGATTTTAATGAAACTTTGGTGTATTGTTACTAATCATGAGAGGGGAGGGGAATCTTATTGGTTTTGGGGTAATTTCATTGAAGGTCAAGGTCACAGGAGCAGAAAATCTTTTGGAAAGGTTTTGGTTAATAAAATACAGCAACTTGGCTTTTGCACCCATGTGCATATTGATTTTTTATTGTACAACGGTATTTTGGAGAAGATGAATATTACCTAAAACTTGTCTCCAATCTCGTATGCTTTTATTGGAAATGAATTATTCAAACTAAAAATTGGGTCTAAAGACTAAAAAAATACATGTAATGGCAACGGATAACAATTAAAAAAAAAGCTTAATCAAAACAACACAAATGCAAAATCTAGTTTTTATACGACCGCAAAAAAATTGCGGACGTATAATGGTATGATGCTTTCGTCTGCGTCGTTGCTGTTAACTTCAGTGTTCCCATAGTAACTTTAGTTCTAGTTATCCAATTGCTATGAAACTTGACAATGATGTTCCTTACCATAAAAGGATGGATGGGATTGATTTTGGGGGTCCCCACTTTTTTCGTTTAGAAATTAAGAGCCCACAAGGGACCAAAATTGCTACTTTTTTGTTTGTTCCCACAATAACTTATGTTCTGGTTATCCCATTGCTTTGTAGTTTGGCAATAATGTTCCTTATCATAAAAGCATGAATGGGATTGATTTTGGGGGGCCCCTTTATTCGTTTAGAAATTAGGGGCCCAAAAGCGGCAAAAAATTCAAATATTTTATTTGTTTCCACTGTAACTTGAATTCTAGTTTGCCTATCGCTGTGAAATTTGTCAAGAATGTTTCTTAAAATAAAAAAATGAACCTGATGAATTTTCGCGCCCCCTTTTTTTTCCTGTTATGTAATAAGGGGCCAAAAGGGTCAAAAATCCGGTCCGATTTCGAAATATTTTTTTTTGCCTGATTGTTCTTGTCAAATAGCTGATACAAAATTAAGAATTATTTTTGCCCCCCTTTTCCCCCTATTACGTAATTAGGGGCCAAAATCGATACTTTCTTATTTGTGGTACGATTTTGAAAATTTTTTTTAGTTCTTGTCATATAGCAGATGCAAAATTGAGAATCAATTTTTGCGACCCCCTTTTACCCGCTGTTGCGTAATTAAGGGCCAAAAGGGACTAAAATCCAAAATTAAAAATCCTGTGATCCGATTTTGAAATTTCTTTTTGCATGTTTGGTCTTATCAAATCGTGGATACAAAATTGAGAATTGATTTTTGCGACCCCTCCCCCCCTATTACATAATTAGGGGCCAAAATCGAAACTTTCAATATTGTGTTCCGATTTTGCAAATTTATTTTTTTCCATTTGCTTTTAAAATAGTTAAAATCTAATGAATTTCTTGTAAAATGTGGGTAGAAAGTCCACCAAGGAGGCATGTGTCAAAAACCTTTGTCAGTCCACCATGGGCTGCATGTGTCCAGAACAATTGACTATCCATATTGGGCCTAAAAGGTACAGGGTAAAATGTGTTGCGGTCGTATCATGCTGCGATCAGCGAAGCTTTTTATTTGCTTAAAGCTGTTAACTTTTTTTGTCTTCAGCATGTTCAAAAATGTTCTCATATTTGAACTACCAGATTCGAATGATTCATTTGTAATTTCTGAACTGCCAAGCAGCAAAAATTAGGTTATTCAGAAAAGAAGCATAAACACTGTCTCAACTACCCCGGTAAAAAAAAAAGTTTTGTCTCAAGGTCGTCTAAAGGTCGTTTGACTGGTCTGCTGTACTGAGATCCCTATTGTGTCTCACAACTATGTTGTGTTCTGTGGTCATTACCGGATTCTAAAATCGCAATGGAAGAGGGAGGTTTGGCGCCATAAAACCTGGTTTAACCCACCATTTCGTTTGAAATGCCTATACCAAGTCAGGACCATTGCGATCCACCAATTCTCCAGTATGGTCATTCAAGTTCGGTAGATATTATCTAAACAAATAATGTTATCCTTTTTTGTACATTGAGAAGGAAAAGTCACATTCCGTATGCCCGTCAATATTCTGTTTTTAGATCGCCTCGAGACGAAACTTTTGTGCCGGGGTAGTTGCAATATTGATACATGTGATAAAAGGGATTATAAAATGAAATAATAATAAATGGCGATAAATTATGTTTTATTTGCGACACAATTTCTATTACCATTGCAAAAATGAGGAGTTGGTCATGTTGCACGATAAGCCTTCAGCGGATCTAATCGAGGTTTCTACTCACTACGGTAAAATGTAAATGGACTAACAGCAGTGTTTAAATGTTTAAAGAAAAACATTTATCCGAACTAACCACAATATTTTGGGGTCTGTATTGTGGCTTAACTACACTGGCATGCCAAATAAAAATATCATGTGTACAATAGGTTAATATTTTTGTGTTCGCTGATCTTATTTAACCGTTCGTACCGATACTTGTTCCGATTTTTAAAATTCTTTGTATTTGGCGGATTTACTTTTAGAAGTGTTTTTTTTCCAAACCAGCACGGCGTCTATAGTACCAAACGACAATTTAAAAAATTCACAATGGAAAACAGCCAGCAGCCTTCAATGTGACCAATGGTCGCTGCTCGCTGTTTTTCATTTTGCCCTGGATTAAAAATAAACTACCTATGATTCAAGCCTAATCCTAAAGTGCAATGAAAGACCCTCTTCTTAAAAAAAAACCCAATTAACATGAATTCGACGAAATACAAACAAAAGCTTGGATAAAGATTCCTGGCTTAGGACAGGCACATTTAAAATGTGGCGGGGTTAAACTAGTTTTTTTGGCACCAACCTTCCCCCTATTGATAATCATAACAAGGCACAAACTAGCACACAGTAAAAATCAAATCGATAGAAGTTCAGTTCAACAAGATAGAACCTGAGACTAAAGGACAACAAGAAATAAACGGGACGTAGAGATACTCTTTAGAACACTCGAAGTTACTGACAGCTAGCTAAGAAGCATCTGTCGACTGATGTAGAAAAAATCAAGTATGTCGATTTGAAATCCGAAACAACACGCCAAACAAATAATGATATGGTGATGTATCATCACACAAATTCGACACATTTGACCGCTGTAATGCCCAAAAAAGACATGGGTATAAAAAGGCAATAAACATTTTAAAGTAAGTATTAGATTATCAATATTTTTACCAAAAAAGACTAATTTCAAAGATTTTACTCAAATTTCCATTTTATAACCTTTATTCAATAAAGTTTTAAGCCAGTTTTTCATTCCCAAAGGATTGTTTTTGAATTTATTTACTTTATAAACAACATTACCTTTAATAGAAATCGGGATGGGATATTCCCTTTACAAATAAAAATTCGACGTGTAAAGTAAAATTTTCAATAAGGTATAGATATCAATGATAAAACTTAGTAAATGACTTCACTAATTTGTGGTAACGATATCCTTGTTTTAGAATTTTTTTTGTAATACACCGGTTTTATCATTAAAATCAGATACAACACTGCAAATCCGAGGAACTGTGAAATATATACTCCGTAAGACGGAGCAAGTGGTACATCTCTATCATCCCTGTAGAAAAGGAAAATTAACAATAGGAAATGAAAATTCATCCCGTTTATCATATATTTTAGTGTGTAATTTTCCTTTGATAATACTTACATCTAGATCTAAAAATGGGCATCTATCACCGGTAAGGTTAGATTTATTCAAAGTTAATTCTTTTGGATATATTTCCGTAATAAAATTAGAAAATGTGGGATTGTTTAGTGAAATGTACATGTATTAAATATTTGCAAAAACAAGACCTTCTATCAAGCTTTGAATAGTAATTATCTAGCAACATATGACCCCATGCGAGTCCGAGTAGCGAAAAGGTTCACTGCAGAGTCCACCAGGGGTTTTGATAATCAGACAGAAAAGTAATGGTCAAAGGTCAACCATGTTGGTACGCGACACATTGTCTTGCGGTAACCTACCTACATGCCAAATATCTAAGACAAATGTCAAGAGACAAAAAGGTTGTGACCCGGACAAGGTTTTCTGAAGAGAATAAGATGAAGATCCCTTAGTAAACAATAAAAGTGAAGGGGAGGCATGATAAAAACAATTAAAAAACATTGAATGACGATTGGAAACGGAAACAGGAAACTGGTGACCAATGGAAAAGAAAAGAGGTGGCTAGAGCAAGATTCAACTTTTGCTGTGCACTTTGTGCTGGTGGTTCACAAAGGGATCTGAAACACACATTGGTCAACAATGGTCAGCGGTGACACGGAGTAGTTCTCGATGCATGCTTCTACCCATTATTTGAAAAAAAATCTTCAAGACTATAAAACTCCCGACGTTCAAAAACTTAATTTTTATACGGAGTCTGACCGCGTAAAAAAGTACCCTATAAGTATTCCACGGTAAATGCACACAAGGAGGTCCAACTTCCATAGTGACTCTCCACTTCAGATTAAAATAAAATCTGATTCTTATTTCTCACATTTTCCAGTGACAGGTTTTCTGTCCAATGCCAATATGATTTTTATTGTCTAGAAATACTAGAGACTGGTTAAACAAGTCACAACACAATCATTAATCAATTCACGTAGTTGAACGGGTATGAACTTGACGGGTAAATATAATGGCAATTAACATTTTGCATCTACTTACAAGACATTCTTTTATTAGCACGAATTCCAAATATAGCACGTTTCGAAATTATTAGACAAATCATAGCACAAAAATAAGGAATTATATAATATGCCATAAATACATGACAGAGATGAATGTTAAATCGAAACTACTAGGTGTTGAAAATAGCATGGAACTCCTTTCCTGTAGATTTGCCTCGTAAATCCACAATTTAAAAAATATAAAAATTATAGTTTTACTTTTGAGTGACATCTTGTGGGAAGATTTGTATTATGTTTTAGTTTTTATTCAATGCAAAATATTCTACTTTTTTATTTCAATTCGGTGATCTATACACTGCATATGTATACGTGACAGTATGGGTATTTCTGCTGACATGTACAAATTAATAAAAGCATTTTATTTGCGTTTGTACTTGTAACCAGAGATGCAAAAAGGCACCAATGGGGCATTCAAGTGTCAAAAGTCCGATAGGCAAAGACGAAACCGGTAAACAAGAACAAAACAGCACGAAGAAACACAAAACACAAAGTCAACCGAACGGAAATCTACAACGCGAACTCAAGTCGGGACAAGAATGAACTCAGGTGCTATGGAAGAGTGAGCAGTTCCTGCCTGCTATAGCACACCCGTCGTGTTGCTAATTTCCAATTCAGTGTGTCAAATCACGTAAAGGAAGACAAAACAAATTTCTACGACAAACCAACATCTGCACTCATTTAAGAGATATAAATCCCATATTTGTCTACATGTGCACGGTGTCTACCGTAAAATTTCTTGAGTGAAAACATAACTCTGTGTCAAACGTGACGCTCTGCCAAGGAAATCGATGCAATTCCCGTAAGCGCTGTTCTAACGAATCAACTGTGATACGAAGACTCCATAAGCAGGAGCGGACGGAATGTTGCTACACAGAAAGGGAAAATTGACGATTGGAAAGTTGAAGTCATCACGTTTGTCATAGAACTTTGTTGAAAGTTTTCCTTGAGAGTGTATTTCGAGATGTAGATCTAATTATGAAGCAGACTTCGTCCTTTATCTCCAGTTCCTGTGGATAAATGAGATGGAGAACGTCACCAAATCAAGAATTGTTGGATTGAAGGGACATCATCAATAGAACGGAACGTGAGGTTGAAAGAGAGAGCTAGTCTACGACTTTTTTTTATCTAGAAGGGATTGTAAGAAGTATTCTTCATCTCAATGTCGAAACAAATCCGCAAGCAAAGGTGCACAATTAGTGCCCGTTGGAATCCCTATTGTTTGCCGATAGGGCAACGACAAACCGGCTAGCACGTACAAGAACAGCAGGAAACACACAATCAACCGAACAGAAATCAACATCGCGAACTCAAGTCGTAACAAGAGTGAACTCAGGTGGCCCGTCCCGCTGCTAATTTCCAATTTAGTGTGTCAAATCCGGTAAAGGAAGACAAACACAAAACTTAATTACAAACCAACATCTGCAATCAAATCCCATATTTGTCTACGAGTGCATATGGTGTCTACCGTAAAATTTCCTGAGTGAAGACAGCAACCAAGTAGCCATATAACCCTGTGTTAGCAATTTCTGTGTCAAACGTGACGCTCTGCCAAGGAAAGCGATGTAACTCCCTCAAGCTCTGGAGTAACGAATCAATTATGATACGAAAACTCCATACACTGGAGCGGACGGAATGTTGCTACACAAGAAATTTGTTGAAAGTTTTCGAAAGTGTTTTTCGAGATGTAGATCTAAAGATGAAGCAGACTTCCTAGAATCCGTTGTGTCCTTTATCTCCAGTTCCTGTGGATATATGAGATGGAGAAAGTCACCAAATCAAGAATTGTTCAGTGAAAGGACATCACCAATATAACGTTAACGGAACGTGAGGATAAAATAGAGAATTAGTTTACGATTTTTTTTTTTGTATAGAGGAGATTGTGAGAAGTCTGCTTCATATGAATGAAAAAACAAATCATCAAGCAAAGGTGCATAATAAGTGCCCATTGGAATCCCTATTGTTTGCTGAAAACGCGTCCACCAAACTGAACAAATATGTTTTCGATAAGCAAATTGAGCATGTCGACTACTTAGTCTTCTGTATAATTGTTCTTTTTCTTAGACTCATTGATAACAAAGTAAGTCTTACTGTAATCGACTACCAAATATTTATACCTGCGTTTTCCGTTCTTTTTTTAAAAAGCTGCGTTTAATCCGCTGTGCTTATCGTGATTTGAGATGCTCATGCGGAATAGAAGTGTAAAGAGTGGAGAAATCGAAAGTTTTGATGCTGTTGCAAGATGAAACTGATTTCGAGTTAAGAATATCCAACAGTTCTTTCGAATTCTTCAGGATCCACATTTGATCGACACTTTTCAAGAATAACAACAATCTTAATATTTCTGGAGACCGGATTTCATTCCCGTTAGTATTGAAGTCAACAGAACTGACAGATGTTTAGTGGTAGTACATTTTGATGACCCTGCAATGAAACGCTGTTTTTATGTTTTTTTATGTAATTTAGGAATCCAATACAGGAATGGAATGCAGATTTGTGATTGTCAATACAGGAATGTTTTGGTGCTTTGTCTGCAGATACAACAACATATTTGTCATGTAAGGTGGACAGTGTTTCTGCAACATCAGCGTTGCTAAACACTGTATCGTGTGTTATTTACTTTGAATTAAATCAAAAATTAATTCCACACAATCAGATGCGTTAAACAATGATATGTTGAAAATATGTCATTTTCAAAATCTTGCAATTCCCTTCGACGTAGATGTATGCAAGAGTTTGCTGTTTGCCGACATGCAACTCGTGAAACGATGACCATTTTCTGGACAAAATTAAGACAAGAATATACCTTTGAAATTTTAAGAATAGTTTTCCTTTTTTCTTAGTCCTTTGTTTGCCTAAGTGAAGGCGCATACAGCAAGGACTGTGGCTCTCCCTCTGTCTCTGTATTTGGCTATCTACTCAGCTTCTTTTCCTCCAAGTCAAAGTGCCCCTAGTCAATCCGACGTTCTTTATTTCTTCCACAACAGTTCTTCGCCTTGTTAGTTTTGGCGGACTTTTTTTTTGCCTTCTGGTGTCCATATTAATGCTATCCATGTGGGGGTTAATCCGGTTAGCGCAATCCATCTTAATCTCTAGCTTTTTGCCAACATTTCTCTTATATCTTCTGTCTTTGCTTGCTTGTGCAATCTTGTTCGGCAACCATTATGAAAGCTGCATAGTCTGCCAATATCTTTTTCGGTCATCCCCAATACTTTGCACCACAGAGGAGAACAGATAGTACACAGCTGTTGTATTATTTTTAACTTGGCGTTCCTGATAATGTCAGTGGTTTTCCATCTGTTTATGAGGTTGATGAATGCACCTTTGCCTTTTTGTCCTTGTTTGCACCTCCATCTTATGTCACAATACTGCCAATGTATGCAAAGGATGTTGTATTGGCAAAGTATATTCAATTAAGTTTTATCTTTACTGGATCCTTGGTGTTTAAGGAAATGATCTCTGTTTTCCTCAAACTGATTTTCAGACCAATTTTTCTCTCATTATCCTAGAGGTTCGTTGTTTTATGTTAGATATTTCCTTCAAGATGTGATAACAAAACAAAGTAATCTCATCCTCAATAACCCAAGGGTTCTCATTAATCACCCCTGGATCATTAGGGATGGACCATTTAACTTGAAGGGGGGCTTGGTTTTTTGTTTTGATCAGAATTTTTTTTTAATATTTATTTTTCGAAGGCGTCGTGACAGAATTTTCTTTTCATTATCAGCAGTATTTTTTTTATAGCAGAAATCCTTCTTCGGAATATTTTTTTCTTAACCTCAGCTGTCAAAATATTTTTTCATCAAAAATAATTTTCAGAATATTTTTTAGGAAAAAACCAAGGCCCCCCTTTCAAGTTCAATGGTCGGTCCCTTACATATGAAAATACCCCGTTTTTGGTAATTTTATATCGAGCATTCGGATTGGTCGCATAAATGTTTCTTGTGCGATTTAACATGTTTTATTACATGTTTCTATATTTAAACTTTATGAAGATCAAAATCAAATCAAGAACGCACACAAATTCATACGAAATGACCAAGGGGGGATGAATGAGTAAGCGAAAGAATATCCCCTAGATTTCCGAGGATGGATAATCTGCATAATCAAGATCTTCTAGATCTGTTAAGAGTGTTCATCTTATACCTGCACGTGTTGTCTCCACTCACATTTATTTTATTAAAGATATCTTATTAAAGTTATGAGCTGACATGACACAACCTTGTCTCACACCAGATTTGACCAAAAAGAAAGTATCTCATGAATCACACACTGAGCACTGGAATTCTATATAGAAAGGTTTAATCAGATTTTACTTTTTTTATGTTACTCCATAGTGTTCTAAAATCTTGCACAAGCTG
This sequence comes from Arcuatula senhousia, assembly GCA_963971305.1. Classification (NCBI taxonomy): domain Eukaryota; kingdom Metazoa; phylum Mollusca; class Bivalvia; order Mytilida; family Mytilidae; genus Arcuatula; species Arcuatula senhousia. Next base: position 49,213,445 of record OZ020303.1, on the reverse strand, counting down.
AATACTGTCAAAGGCTTACTCAAAGTCAATAAAAAAATTACCAGCTGCCTTTGCCATTCAAAACACTGTTTTATTATATTTCGTAATGCAAAAACAAGACCCTTTTCTGATACTTGCCTGTTCCTGTCTCAATTTACTGTCAACTGCAGTTTTAATTCTATATATTATCCTACTATTTTTTTACTTTGTATAGATTATTATGTGATGTCCCTTCAGTATACAGCTTGTGAGATCCGCCTTCTTTGGATTTTTATGATGTTACACGTAGACCTAGTTGTTGGTAAAGCATCGTGTTTCAGATCTTGATGAACAATGGGTGTAGTATTTCTGCTGTTGTTTTTGGATCTACCGTAAACATTCCAGAAAGAAGTTGAATTTTTCCCGGAGCTTTGTTGTTCTTGAGCGATGTCATAGTTTTGTGTATCTCATCTTTTGGTGGTTCATTTAAAGAGATATCTAGATCGATGTCAGATTCTAGTAAATCTACTAAGTCATTTTGGCTCTGGGTGATTAAAAACTTCTTCAAAACGTTCTGTCTCTCATCTGCTTCGTTGGTCGGTGCATAAACCTGTATTATTGATGTCTACAAAGGCTTTGTTTTCAATCTAATTCTGACTATTCCCTCATTTTGATACAGGATGGTATTCTACTCATGATGTTAATCGTCTCTTCTGCCTGATTATACAATGACTTCATCTGTATTTGTTACATTTTATCCAAAGTCTGTCCATCTGCATTTACTGATTCCTAAACGAGGGGCCTAATTTGAACTGCCTCCTTAAATGTGAACAAAAGTTGAGACATCAGTTTACAATGTAGTTGACTTTAGACCATCCTAAATAATAGGACTATCCTTACGTATTAAAGTTAGGACATAAACAACAAATATGGCTGCTGTGTATATTTACCTTAGACGACAATCAAATAACATCAGATGAAATAGGATTTTCAGAGATAGAGATAATCCCTTAGACAATTTGGATAATGTTTACGTTATAAGAAAGTATATCAACTTAACAACTCTTGAATACACGATTCTTTTGAAAATGGAACAATGGGTGACATGGCTTCTGGAAGATAGTGGTTATAGAAGCATGGGCCCGACAAGAACTGCATTACAATGAAAGTCACATGAAGACAAGATGCACAATTGAAATAGTTTTTTTTTCTATTCTTGATTTTGTTTTATGTTGTGTATATTACACTTATACCAACTCATACCCATCAAAGGAACATACAATATAACAAAACAGAACAATTTATTAGTTTTGTGTTGTTGAAGTTGTCTCTTGTTGTTGCTGTTGTGGTTACTGTAGCCTAAAACCAAACTGTACTAGCTTTAAAGGTGTCTCGGAGCTATTAGAATTCTACTATATATTTTGTTCATTTTTGGCACTTTGATAAACCTTAATGCATTGATAAAAATATCCAATAAAAAGAGGGGGGTCACCGTTCATTTTTTAGCACTATCAGCTATCTAAAAATAGCAAAGTTTCAATATTTTTACATAGGATATTTTATATAGGGAAAAGGGATAAATAGACGCCTGGATAAGAATTCCTACTATAGAATCATCTCAAATTCTGGAAAAAAGTCCCTTTTCAAACGCTTTTCGAAATTGTCTGAAAAAAAATTAGGGTCACCGTTCATTTTTTCAAGATATTCATGAAAATTGAAAAATTTCCTGTTCATTCTATATAAATTATCTCCCTTTGATTTAGTACGGGGAAATTTTAGAAATGATTAAAATGTCATTGTTTATATACCAATAGCTTCTTATTTGATAATTAAAAATACATTGTAGTATAAAGTTTTTGTCCGCCAAGTTCAGTTAGTTTAGTTTAGTTTATCAATTTTATAAAAAAAAAATCCAATATGCGCAAAAAAATGCTCAGTTTAAAAGCCTCGAGCCACTTTGCTTTCTGGAGATTTACCCTTTGTCTTTCGATGTCCAGTCTTTCAGTGTGAAATCTATTTCTTTCTCTCAGGATTTTTATTTTGTCAATTTTTAAAGTCAGCATTTTTTTAGAATTTGAATTTTCTCTTTGTCAAGTTCCAGGCGTTGTCTTTCTAGAGCTACAATATCACCTTCAGCTTCATTTAAAGAAGCAGCAACTGTGGGTTTAGTACTGAACATTGAAGCCATTTAGCGTGTCTGAGAGATGCTGAAATTTAAGATTTCTAAAGATAACTAATATATAAGTATTTGTATATTCATCATTTTATGACTGAAATAATCTGATCAAATTATATAATTATGTTCGTAGAAGTGAATATGAACTAAAATATAAGATTCCCCTTTTTCCTCTACTATACTTTTTATACATTTATAATGAATCTTGTTGAAAGTGTGCGGAAAGTGCACAGTGCGTTCCCCTTTGATACTTTTGATTGGAAATTTTCCATTATTTGTGTTCCAATTCTGCCGATAAGAGATACTCTTCAAAATATGTATTTTATCCTACAGAACTGTAACACAGAATTTGTTATATTCATTTTTACTGGGGTACGTGAATTTATTTTTTTTCGTGAAATTCAGAATGAAGATTTAAGATTAACTCGCTTACCATTGATAGAAACTATGAACGAACCAGATGTAGGTTCCATATCTGACTCATCTTCAGGCTCATTGTTTGACACAGACGGCTCGGTAAAAGTATCGACCCCTCCGGGAACTCCATCAAAAGGGGTGTTACCAATCATTCCTACGACCTGCTGTTGGAGGGAAGCTATTTCTTCTGGGTGAGGACCACCTCCTGTTATCCTTGCCTCTTTCCGTGACTTTGCCACCTTCCTCTTCGTATTGCTCATGTAAGTAGTCCATTTTATACGAATCTCCTCAACTGATCTTTTGTTGTCAATGTTGACACAGTTGATCTTGTACAAATGCTTTCCCAAGCTTTCTTCTTCGCGCTACCGGTATTTGTGGAGTGGTTTGACAGCATCCTTCTTTTTTTCAACTTTGGATAGTAGAATTTGAATTTCGGCTTCAGTGAAATTTTGGTTCCTCTTTTTGCTGGTCATGGTTTTAAATGAATTTCAAACGACCTTCACACTATTTATATGTGTTATTTTTATATCAAGCAATCGAGTTTTCCTAACAGAATTTAAGGTTCACCAGGACAACTTTTTTGGAGAAAATCTCAGTATATGTACAGCTCAAACGGCATATTATCAGGACAAATAAAGTATAGTAGGACCTAGATATGGACACAGCTTTTTACATTGACAGATTTATTTGGTTGAAGATAGCAGGGTTTTTGCGGTATGATTTTTTTGCGTTCGAAATGTATTTTGAATAAGAACAAACTATCCCAATTGTTCCCCTCAACTGACATGTTGGTGAACACTTTTAGTTAGATCTTAATTAATTGTCGCATGAGATTTGTGGCAACCTGCAAGGATGTTAGTGATGTTAACCTAAAATCGACTGTGCACAAAAACGGAAAAAAGGCAGAACATTAAAAAAACAGAATTAATCATGAAAATATTTATTTAATCATGAAAATATTTATAAAATTGATAAGAAATTGATATATCTAGGTCCTGCTACGGTTTATTTTTGAATTTTATATGCAGTTCTTGATGTACATATACTGAAAAATCTGTCTAAAATTAAGCCATTTTGATGTAAACGTATACATGAGTTTACCCTTTTATGAATGGAAGTGTACATATTATGTGCATGATGCGTAATTTTTAATGTTATTTGATTGATGTTTGCAAAGTTTTTTTAGCATTATATTTGCATTTCTTTTATTTAAACAGAAATAAACATACTAACGAAATATAAAATAGAAGAAATGATTGTATACAACTTTTTTTATCACAAAGTTTATTAGATGTAGAAGCATATCATGCATTTGAATATGCAAAAAAATGGTAATGAAATTTATTTAAATTTGAATGGCATATCACTTATTTTATGACGGTCCTTAGACCATTATTTAAAGGAATGTCCTAGGATAGCTTCGACATACATCCTATCCAATATCTTTATATGGTTCTAAGACCATCCTAAAGTAACCCCCAAACAATGTCTTACGACATGGGCTAGGATATTTTTATTGACACGGGCCCTGGCTTATAACTTTCATTGCGTCACTCTAGTTACAATTCTTATTGACACTCCATTAGTATCAACAACTTCAGAACCCTTTGCTTTAATCTTGTCATTTTAAACATTTTCATTGTTGATGGTTGTAGTCCCTCCATCTACCTGTCCCGAACACTCTTGCTTTCACAACGCCATGCTTTTTACCTATGTCATCAACGGTGAAACAAGGTCTATTAACTGCTCATGCAAACTACGTCATGGTTTATTTGTACAATGTGTATCACACCTGATACATATTCATAGTCCAGAATGAGATCTTTCGTTTAGGATTCGTCTCGAATTATTTGCATTATTACCTTGGGGTAAATCGTATCGGTCACACTAAGGGCTTCTGGCTGTTGTTTACCCCGCGCAGATCCCAGATTGCGAATACACACGTTGCAGTGCTAAACTTGTCAGTAGAAGTCTACTAATAATCGTGTAGTATTTTAACTACCGAGTAGGTTGTTCGTCCAATGTGATTGAATAGGTTTATCTTATAACAGAAGATAATTAGTTACCTACATCAACTATCGGCATCTTAAAAATCTGCAGTAAAAGACAGATATAGCAACCTTCAATTTGACCAGTGGTTGTTGTCTGTCTTGCATTGGTCCTAGATTAAAATATACAAAATATTGATTCAATACCAATCCTAAAATGATCATAAAAAATCCCCTTTCTTTCGAGTCCCGCTTGTAATTTACTAAAATTTGATTTCCCCACCTGTATGTGATTAGGTTTGTCAATTACTTGCCCAAGGTTTGTGGTTTCCTCCAGATACTCCGGTTTCCTCTACCATTTGTACTGACTACAACGTTTTGCTGTTTCTGTAAAAAATTGATAAATTTATCTGTTTGGTCATTGTTGTAATATTTTTTGGCTTTTTTTTTTATCAAATCTAATATTCTACCGGTTTTCCAAGTTTTCTACTCCTAGCGTGTCTGATGAAGGTTAATCCAGAAAAGCGCTTCACACGCAGTGAAATTTTGCTTTTGTACATTTATTAAAATCATTTCAATATGTGGATCGTGTCTTTTTGGCACATATTCCATATTCTTTCGTTTTTAATACACTATATGACCCAGGTGCGTCGAAAAGGGCATTAAACTCTAACACACACGCACACACACACACACATACGCAATCCAAATCACCTAGGGCACTTATCCCAATCGCCCACTTGACTTGACGACGGGTTATTGGGCGTCCTTCGTGACTGACATTCACTTACACAAGCGGAAAAGATGTTACCCTGTATCTACACAGGGCTCAAAAACAATAAAATCAATTAATCGAAAAAAAATATGTATAGGTTAAATTTTAAACTGAATGTTAATTTGCGATTATTTCTAAATTGTTAATATTCAGATTGGATAAATCACAATTACTAGTGTTATATTTAAAGATATGCTATTTTGTAATCTAGTCTTGCTAAATCAAGAATAGAAGTCACAGTTTTGTGCATTCAAAGTAGGTTTTCTGCTTCATAAACTACATGTACATGTAGATGGCGAATAGGTAACCGGCAGAAACGAAAAAGGGTTACTGATTTTTCGAAAGTTATAAAGACTTAGTATATTAGACGTTGAAAAATTATTCAAAAATAATAATGATAAAATATTGAAATATAAATTACAACAAAGTTCCAAACAAAAAAGGAGTAGAACCACGAAGGTCTCAAAATGGCCCAAAAACTCAACTTTGATATATCTGCTTGTAGTTGCTGCATTAATGTTCATTACTCTTTATATTTCATGAATTTCAATATTTTTTCCTTCAATTATTTATCAATAAGGAGAACAGTGAGGTAAAAAATAGACTATTTTGTGAAAAATAACAATTTGTGACAGTTTTCCTTGATTTTCATGTATAAATCGATGAATATGAAATGGGCCACACCTGTCGACCAAAATTATTTTGTGATAGAAATGTGTATTATGATATTATAAATTAATTATCAAAAAATTACAATGGTCGAGGAATGTGGCCAATACTAATTTTGAGGAAATATGCAGAGAAACCTATGAAAATGTGCGTAAAATGAGGAATTTTCAAGTTTATGGCCTGTTTAAGTTCTCAAGGCTAAACCTGGGGTGTAAATATTTTGCTGAATCTTACAGATATGAAAAGTTTGTTCATACCTTAACATATTTTAGTTAAATTTTTGCCAAGTTATTGAAGTTGAAATAATAGTGAAAATACCGGGCCGATTTAGGGCCTTCGTGGCTCTACTCCTTTTGCTACGCCTGGCGCGCGTTTTGTCTATTCAAGACTAATCAGAGGCGCTCTACCAAAAGTTGAAAATGCCAAATATTGTATGAATATGAAGAGCATCGATCAATAATACCAAAAAAAGTCGAATAAGAAATCAAATTATGACTATGAACAACCTATGTCTGGGATAGGCAGAACCTTAGGGTTTTGACAATTTTCAAATTTAAACGGACAACTCATAGCTTTGGTGTGTTCGTCAACACAAAAGTGTTGATGCCGGAGCGGGCTAACCTCGGGGAATTAAAACTCCACCAGCAGCGCTTACCATCACGGATGTTAGAAATATAAATTACAAAAAAGTTCCAGACAATAAATTTTGCTACGCCTGACGCGCGTTTCGTCTATGCAAGACTCATCAGAGGCGCTCTACCAAAAGTTGAAAATGCCAAATATTGTTTGAAAAGAATAGGCTTTGAAATTTAAGAAAATTAGAAATAACTAAAAAGTTTTTAAAATGTGCATTATTTTAAAAAATATATATTGGGTTTTTTTTTACGATTGAAAAAGGAAGGAAATTAGATACGATAACACATGGATAAAAGATGAAATAATAAGAAAATTAACAAAATCAAATTATATCAATAACAGAAACAATATAATGCATAATTTTTTGAATATTTCTGTTACATTTATGTATAATAATCGGATTCAAAGAGTTAAAGTCGGCCTTTAATTAAATGAATGATCTCCATTATCTGCTGAAGAATTTTTTAAATTCTATAGCCTTTCGAGAGCAGTGAAAGGTTCATGGGTATGATGAACGCTTCTCGCTTTGTGACTGAAGAATAAGCTGAAATATGTGAAAAGATTGAAATAAACCTGATAAAGCTGCCCTTTTTCATCCATCGGTTGTTACAGAACTTGTGTTTTTTATTGATTCAGTGCACATGCATCTCTGTTAAAGTAGTCATTACCCTACTGTTCACAATTTTTCGTAAAAACTAAGTTTGTGAAGGATCTATAATTGTGTTTGGCACCTGTATGTTAGGTACCGGCTCAATTTTTATAGTTACATATTTCTGGGTACGAAAGATTGAGGATTTTAAAAAAAAGATTTTAACCTTTTCAGTAAATGTCCACGTAAAAAGTCCAGACAAGATCCTGTCATATAAAATATCATTAATTTTACCAGACAAAACCCTGTCAGAAAATAAAATTAATTTTTAAGTTTTGGAAGTTATTTATGGAGAAGTTTGAAAACTGCCGAAACTATTTCCCATTTGTAGAGAAATTTATTAAAAGTGGCATATTAAATCATAGTTGTCTATCTTCGTGCAGTGTTATGTACTATTACATGGACACCTAGTACCTGCGATAAAGCCATCTTGCTTCACTTAACAAGAAGATTGACGAAGGACAAAAATGGCAAAATTTTAACAAACGTGTGCTATTCACCGTAGAAGATTATTGATGCAAGAGGTCGTTTCGCTTCTTGGCTCATTTACGCGGAATAAATGGAAGATACAGGGCTCTATATGAAAAGCCTTTAACAAGACAATTAGGCTTATAATATTACAGAGTGACAGTTGACATATTATCATCATTGCGGAAAGGAATTCAAGTTAGAATATAAAAAATAGAAACTAATCCTATTCATATATTTTTGCTCTGACGTAAGTGTTAAAAACTTATCTTTTACAACGTTTTAATATTTCATTCCTTTATTTGTTACTACATTTTTTGATAGAGCAAGTGATATCTTATTATTTTGTCACCTGCTGGTATTAAAAAAGGTATGAAATGGAATGTGATCTTCGTTAGCCTTATGACCTACATTTCACAGTTTTAAATGTTTGTTTCGTTTGTAAATGTTTATTTTTTAGGGTAATTTTTATCAGCATAAAACAAAGCTTTAAGACAAATGGAAAATTTGAAGTTTTGTATGTTTCATTCGGCTATGGTAAACAGATGTTTTCCTTTCTTCGTACATGACGGTACCTTCTCTTATATAAGCTTGTACTTCACATTTGTCAACTAAAATTGACTTTCCAATTTAAGAAAGATGTTTTAGTTGCGAGTTCTTTTCTTATCTCGCCTGCAACGTGTTGCAAAGCGACATAATTAAAGTTGTTACTTGGGCGCTGTTCGTCGTCCTGCGTCGTCACAAAATCTTCATTGCAGTTTTTCAGCCAGGCAACTACATATCAAACCTCTTGACTTTTGACATGTTTGTTTTCTCCTTTAGTACGATATGGTGTTGGGTAATTTTATACCCGTAACTGATCTACTTTCTGTCTCCCAAATATTTTTAGAAACAGACGACATCCGTCTGACATGGTAGACCGCCATTAAGTCTTTAATTTTCCAACCTTTCAAACGCTATTTAAGTATAATGGCAATCATTCATTTCAGATTGTACAATTCAACAGACTTTTGTCGAATCGTCCTTAAAACAAACTTACAAGACAGTGCCTGTTCAAATATTTTAATTTTTTGCGCGGGTTTTGTCTTCGAATCTTAACATAGACGCTTATAGCAAAACATCTATCTAATGAACATAACAAAAATGTATTTGATGTATCTCCAACAGAAAAGTATAAGAATAGGTGCGGGTTATTTAAAAAATTAACAAATTCTCTGTTTGTTTTTAACCCTTTTGAACTGCGCATAATGCATGTTTCATCTGTTAATAAATAAATTTGATTTAAATACTGCAAATTGATTGGACGAAAAAAAATCATATCTCAATGAAAAAAAATTATGGGGAAACGCCTACTTTTTACAGGAAGTGCCACCATTTTAGTTCTTTTATGAGTTAGATTTTCATGTTTTTTTTAATTCTTTTGAAAATTTATCTATAAGGAATGACTGTAATATTTTTTTTTCATTCGGGATAAGAAAAAAAAAGTTTTGCACATTGCGTCGCGGATTATACAATCTGCAAATTTCTTTTTTTCATACCCCTATGAAAAAAAATATGACAGTCATTCCTTTAAGGACGCATTTCAGAATCTCAAAACTAACAATGTGTAAGTTGAAAGGTCAAAGTTAACTAAATTAGGGACCGACCATTTAACTTGAAGGGGGGGCTTGTTTTTTTCTAAAAAAATATTCTGAAAATTATTTTTGATGAAAAAAATATTTTGGCAGCTCAGGGTAAGAAAAAAAATATTCTGAAGAAGGACTTCTGCTATAAAAAAATAACGTTGATAATGAAAAAAAATATCGCGACGTCTTCGAATAATAAATATTTTGTCCGCGCTCTCTTTTCTGGTCAAAACAAAAAACCAAGGCCCCCCTTCAAGTTAAATGGTCCGTCCCTTACAAGAAAACTGTGAGTCTCATCTCACAACGAAATATTACCCTGTTGCCCAATTATTAATAAGATCACATTGTGAAACAAGAAATTCACATCTGATTAGATAAAAAAATGCTTGTGCAAAAGTGTCATGAATTTTTTTAAGTTGTTTAAAATTCATTAAGTATAATATAAAAAATGGGTACATGAACTCCCTTGTTATCTAATGGATAAATGCATGTTTTGCTATTGTAAACAACTAAAATCAGCTTAATATGAAAAAAGAAGGTTGTCTTGGTAATTATAGATTTTGTGTAAATGTTTCATAAAAAACATGCCATTAACTGGTTAAGAAGGGGTTGCGGATAAGGTGGATGGATAACTTAGGGGTCGGGCTGGGCGGATGACCAAACGGGTGGACCCAATCACTATATACCCCACTATACCCGGGGTATTATACCCACCGCAAACAAAGTTTAGGGGGTATATAGGAATTACCCTGTCCGCATGTCCATCCGTCTGCCCACATACTTCGTAAGCGTTTCTCTTCCTAAACCGCTCAATGGATTTTGATGAAACTTTAAGGAAGGAAGTACCGGGTACATCATATTTAGATATGCATGAAGAATTTTCATCGATCTTGAATATCATTCAGGGGGAGATTATTGGACTTAAACTTTTTAAATATAGTATTTAATGGGAGACCTCGTAAGTGCTACTCCTCCTATGCCGCTTGACAGATTTTGATGAAACTTTACATGAAGGAAGCACATCACATGTACATGTGGATGTGCATGAAAAATATTCATTACTCTCGAATATATCATTGAAGGGAGATAATTGAACTTGGGTTTTTTTGGAGGGGAGGGTTGACAGTCCAATATGAAGCGGGGGTATCCTTTTGTGAGCTCGCTCACAGTATTACTCGTTGATACCAAGAACGAATTCCGGTCATGTCAGCCAATGTTGCAAAAAACGACGATGACTTTTAAAAGATCACATGTGGGGTCTTTCGTAACCTTAACCAAAATTTCTATATAGCATTAAAGTGTAATGTATGGAACGCCATAGCTGCCATATGATGATGTTTTTCATTGTGTGATGGTACACCTATGGCGTTCCATAGTAATGGTACAGTTTTCGCATGAATGGTAGAAGATAATGATATGTAGAATAAGTGACAGCATATACAACTTCTTGCTAAAACAAATATTTCCAATGAAGTCAGCGATTCTCTTCATTAATCAGACATCAGAAATTGTCGGTAAAAGCGACATTTGTTCTTTCCTGTTCATTTGTCATAACTCTGTTATTGTAGACATACTGTCTTTTTGTCAAGGTCCCAAATCATGAAATAAAAGGTGACTCACGATGGTTTTATAACAAATCTGAAACTTCCTGATATTTTTGAGAAGTCTTGTCAATGCGGTGTCATCTTCTAGGAAACATATATGAAAAAAATCATTTGCACTAGGAGTCTTAATTCGGCAAATAATGTTGAAAACTTCAAAATGTAAGGAACCAACCAAGAAGGCCTTTGAGGTGTTTTTCGTGAAAAATATTTGAATTTAAGTTTTTATGAAAAAACAAATTTAAAGAACGACTCCTACTTGTATATGACAATGCTGATAATAAAAAAAAATGTCAGGACGCCTAAAATATTCCGAAAAGTAATCGATTTAGATGAAAAAACCAAACATTGCCCCTCTCAAGTTAAATGGTCGGTCACTAATACCAATGAATTAAGGTACGATTGTTACAAGAAAATAACCACACGTTGACCCATCTAAAGATGTAGGGGAAGAAAAGACGAGATAAATTAATCACATATATCAGAGATATTTAAAAAGCTACGGGTTATGATTTGGGTATTTACATTTTCATTTTTAGGTTTGTTTGTTTTTTTAGCTCACCTGGCCAAAGGCCATGTGAGATTATGCCATCGCTATGCGTCCGTCGTCGTCCGTCGTACGTTAACAATTTCAAAAAACTTTGCAGGAATGGTATTTGCATGTTGGCAACAAACGATTCTCATTTTGAAATGATTCAATAAAAAACATGGCTGCTGTTACTAAAAATAGAACATAGGGTAAAACCACTTAAAATGGCTTATAACTCAGCAACCATTACAGATAGAAAAAATCCGAAGGATCTTGGGCTCTTCAGAATCAAAGACTCTACAAAAGTCTCCATTGGGTCAAAGTTTTCAGATGAACCCTAATAGGGGTTATGGCCCTTTAAAGGTCAAAAATAGCCTTGTTCATGTTTTTGTCCTATAGAATGAAAACTATGGCAGATAGGGAAAAGCTGTTGCTTGCTTAAATGCTCAGCTCATTTAGCTCTACAAATGTCTCCATAAGGTCGAAGTTGTCAGATGACCCCTTATAGGGGTAACAGCCCCTTAAAGGCGAAAAATAGTGTTTTTGGCTTATAGAATGAAAACCATTGCAGATAGAGAAAAGCTTTTGCTTAAATGATCAGCTCATTTAGCTCTACAAAAGTCTCCGTAGGGTTGAAGTTGTCAGATGACCCCTTATGGGGGTAACAGCCTCTGAAAGGCGAAAAATAGTTTTTTTGGCTTATAAAATGAAAACCATTGCAGATAGAGAAAAGCTGTTGCTTGCTTAAATGTTCAGCTCATTTAGCTCTACAAATGTCTCCATAAGGTCGAAGTTGTCAGATGACCCCTTATAGGGGTAACAGCCCCTTAAAGGCGAAAAATAGTGTTTTTGGCTTATAGAATGAAAACCATTGCAGATAGAGAAAAGCTTTTGCTTAAATGATCAGCTCATTTAGCTCTACAAAAGTCTCCGTAGGGTTGAAGTTGTCAGATGACCCCTTATGGGGGTAACAGCCCCTGAAAGGCGAAAAATAGTGTCTTTGGCCTATAAAATGAAAACTATTGCAGATAGAGAAAAGCTGTTGCCTGCTTAAATGTTCAGCTCATTTAGCTCTACAAAAGTCTCCATAGGGTCAAAGTTGTAAGATGACCCCTTATAGGGGTTACAGCCTCATATAGGCGAAAGATAGTGTTTTTTGGGCCTATAGAATGAAAACTATTGCAGATAGAGAAAAGCTGTTGCTTGCTTAAATGTTCAGCTCATATAGCTATACAAAGTCTTCATAGGATTGACTTCAAGGTGAGCGATTCAGGCTCCTGGGAGCCTCTTGTTTTTATTTGATTTTGTTTTTGTTTTGTGTTTCTTTTTTTCTTTTTTGTTGTTTTCTTTTTATGTGTCAATATTATATCATCCTCATAATCAAATTGTACATTTATAAATTAATGTAGGAGTGTACCTTTCTACTAACAAGTACTTACACTAGATACTCCAAATTCCAATACCTCAAAATTTTATACTAACATTAACGGGGCCGGGATGAGGTACCGGTATTCGATGTTTTTCATACTCACAAATGTACTTTTTGAAATAAGATTTAAAAAAGCTATGGTCCTTTCTTGGTACAGACCTTTTAAAACATGGTTTCATAGCTTCAAACTCCCTTTTATTGCGATTTAAGGGTCTGCTTTAAGGTTAAATTAAGCAAAGATGGGTAAACTACCAAAGTAACCGTTTCAATACTCTTGACCGTCAATAATGTGTTCATCAAATGAGATTTTCGAGATTTGTGTGCATAGCAATACTTTATCTTAACCGTCAACAGTGTGTTCATCAACTGAGATTTTCGAAATCTGTGTGCATAGCAATACCTTGCATGTATCTTAACCGTCAACAGTGTGTTCATCAAATGAGATTTTCGAGATTTGTGTGCATAGCAATACCTTGCATGTATCTTAACCGTCAACAGTACGTGTGTTCATCAAATGAGATCTTCAAAGATATTTGTGTGCATGGCAATACATTTTTATGCCCCGTCTACTAACCTTTTAAATAACAACTTTCATATTTTGACTTCCAATTTCAAGTCAGCTGAGACTTTTGGAAAGCTTAATTGGCTAAACAGAATTGTTTTATTGTCATCAGAATAAAGCTTTAAGGGGATTTTTTTAATGACCTGGCCATTTTTAGAACCGTTTTAGTACTAATTTTCCAGGATGTTAATATAAAAAGATATTAACATAAAAAAAGACAGCTTGGTCTTTTTAAGAGCGTTAGTCTCTTTTAAAAGAGGCAAAATGGTCAAGCTGTTACAATGTAGTTATTATACTTAGGAGATCCAATTAGACATATTTTGTATGTTGTACTCATGCAGTCTCAAAAAGATATTTTATTTTTGTTTTGTATCAAATCATAACTTTTAAAAATATTGTTTTGTAAGGAACAAGGGTGATTGATTTTTTACAGTAAAACGCATGAAACGAGGAGTTAACCAAAGCGTTGTAATAACTCACATAGCATTTGGCAATGTAAGCTTTGAATGCATGGTACGTTTGATTTTTTTTCTTCTTTGCTTATTTCGTTTTATGCTCTATATTGATTTGGTGTTTGATATTTTCAATCGTTCGGATAGTGTTTCTGACGAGTTTAGAATAAACGAAACACGAGTCAGACGAAGCAAAATTTATTGTCTTGAATTTTATTATTTAATTCAATGAATTATCTAAGTTTGTTTTTACTGCAAAAACAATGTCATCCCCGATTCCCGACAAGTTTTAAGTCAAAGGTTCACTCCTCCCACAAAAAAATTATAATCATAAATTCCTGATAATATGCACAACTAAATATGATGTACATCTACAAACCAACTTTCATAAAATTCGATACAGTAGTATCAGAGGAGATGGACTGACAAGATGATAAGTGAGAATTCTCATCAAGTTTCTAAGTTCAAAGGGCCACAACGGCCACAAAAAATTGATGATTAAAGTTTCCTGGTAATATGCACAACAACCTATGGTGTCCTTTCTACATACCAAGTTTCGTTTAATTCTGCTCAGTAGTTTCAGAGGGGTTTCGCTGACAAGATGAAAAATGAATATTATCAGCAAATTTATGATTACAAAACTTTTAGGATGAAAATGTCCTCGGATCATGCACAACTACATACATGTATAATGTATATATGTCCTTCGTGCATACTAAAATTCGTTGAGTAGCTTCAGAAGAGTTGTGCTGACGAACTTTGCGACGGACAAAAGGACGGACAGGACAAAAACAGTATGTCTCCCCGACATAAAAATCTTCTATCTCTCCCTGCCAAAAGCTACGTGAGCTTTGATATGAACTCGTGCGTTGTTTGCATGTGTTGCAACGAAAGGTCATACCCTTCCAGAGGAACCTGATTGTCTCTCGTTCTGTTGTGAGTTCGCGTTTAGTTGTTTAATGTGTGTGTTTTGCTATGGTTTTGTGAATTTCCTTTTGTGTCTGCTGTTTTGTCCTATTCTGACTGTTTTGTTTATTGTATGTGACTGCACTTAGTTTGGTAGTGCAAGATGCATAAATTGATAAAAATAATTTTAGTTTAGCCTTGGTATGTATTTTTCCCTGAATTTTGATACTCTTACTTAAATCCTGTGCTTTTCATATTCTAGCTAATTTTGGCTATATAGGTCGCTGAAGAGTTCATAATTTCATAGACAAAACGCGTTTAATTCATTCGCCTGGCAGTATGCTAAATAAGCAAATAGAAAATGAGATAGGGAATAAGTGTCCGCGACACAGTTAATATAACAAGCGGTAATTTAGAAAAAAAAACACAATGGAAAACCTTCAGCAGCCTTCAACGAAGCCAGAAGGCGCTGCTCGCCGTTCTGCAAATGACCCATGGTCTAAATAAAATACATATAAATCTAATCCAGTCCTGAAATATACCCCAATCTTAAACAAGGAACAGAAAACATCAAAAAGACAAGTACAAACAAAAGCTTTGTCAAAATTCCTGGCTTAGGACATATTGGGACAGGCACATATAAAATGTAGCGGGGTTAAACTTGTTTTTTGGGCCCATCCTCCCTTATCAATATTCCGAGACAAAGCACAAAAAATAGCACACAATAAAAATCAAATAGATCAAAGTTCAATTGTACTATAGAGTACCTTAGACAAAAGACAATCAGAACAAACGAACAGTAGAGGAACTCTCTATAGAACACTCGCTGTTACTGACAGCAAGCTGAGAATCATCAATCGACTGATGTAAAAAATTCAAAAATATCGATTTTAAATCCGACACAACACTTTAAACAATTAATGAATTGGTGTTTGAATATAGGTCTAATAAACATTATATAAGAACCTGAATAGATTTGAGGTTAATTTACTCGGAGAAATATGACAACGTATAAATAAACAAGTATTAACTGTGATTGCAAGCAAGTCACAAAGTCCCCCAAACGACCCGTATTTGCCACTATTCTCTTCAGCATGTCAAAAAACCCCTAAATATAAATTTTCATGTAAATCGGAGCACTTTGAAAATTTCGACTCGATTATCTCCCTTGAGAAATCACATTTTTATTTATATCTCGAAAATCGTAAATATCGCTTCAAATTTTTTTTTCATATTATGAAAGAGAATGTTTTGCTCTATCAACCTACAAAATTTCAGAACCCTGCGCACCTAGGTTACCGAGATATTGCAATGTCCAATATTTAGTCCATTTTCCTGTTTCCATGGAAACGGCGGCCATTTTGAAAAGTCCGATTGTCAACGAAGCTTCCTTTTTTTACTATCTATTATCCTGCCAAGTTTCATATTGATATGTGGAGTCGTTTTCTCTGAGATCTCCGGACAAGTTCACGACTAAGTGGAAGAATCGGAAGAAGAAGAAGAAGAAGAAGAATAATAATAATTAAAAAGTCATTTGTTCAGAGAACAAATGTGAGGTCTTTCCCTGTCTTATGTTTTTGTTATGGTAATTTATACAAGTACTAAAGACATTTGAGTCACTTTGTTTATGACAAGATGTTGCCAATTATTGTGATATAGGCTCCAGAATGAAGATAAGGGGGCCTACAGTCAGAAAAAGTATGGTTGCTAAGGACTTTTATGTTGGTTGCTATGGACTAAATGTCACTTCCGGTTGCAAAAACTTACATCTAAACTCAGAAAGTAGTCTTGTTTAAGAATATGTATGGTTGCTATGGACTTTTCATTTAGGTTACCTTGTTGCTAGGGAATGACCTTGACCCATGACCTTTGACCTCTGACTCAAATTGTAGCTCTTTGCATTCTGATTCATTTAAGTATACATGTTTACTATACTATTTGTTATGGTTTTCAAGTTATGGGCAAAAAACATGTTTCGCGAAACTTGTTTTGGCCGCCATTTTGAAACCGTTCAACTGAATCATGTACTGTTTGGGTTCAAATTGTAGGCAATTCAATTCTCTTTCAAATAAACCTTATGTTTCATTCACCATCTTTTATGGTTAAAAAGTTATGAACAAAAAATCATTTTAAAAATACGAATCAAGGGCGATAACTCAAAAACAACAAGTTTTACGCTTTCGCACCTGAAACACTTTTTGTAGATCTCGACATGGCGAACACATTTCCCATGTATTGTCCGCTTCAATTTTGTACGGTTTAGGTGTTATTTCTTAAAAACTGTTTATGGTGTCGGCCATTTTGAAAATGGCTGCCTATAACCATTCGACTTTGATCTTAAATTGAAGGACTCTTAATGACGGTCACAAAAAACCCATATGTTTACTATATTATCTTGGATGGTTTAAAAATTATAAGCCAAAAACGAATAAGCCGAAACGCGTCAAGGGCAATAACTCGAAAACCGTTTGTCGTACAGTGTTCGACCCTTTATATCAAATAAAGGTCTAAATGAGACGAGTATTTTCCTCATTACATGTCTGCTTCCATTTTGTATGGTTTTTGAGCTATACTGCCGACAAGGTGTACCATGACCTCTGACCTTGAGATTTGACCTTTGACCTTGACATTTTTAGATGTAACATATGTCACCTAGGATGATTGGTGAAGGTCCCAAGTCTCTAGGACAAACCGTTTTGAAGAAAAAAAATTTGACGAGTCGTGACACTTTTCGTGTCAAAAACGCGTAACCAGGAAGTTGATTGAAAAAAAAATTTTTGCGTGACGAATGATGACCAGGAGTCTAACAACATTTTCCCTGCTTCAGATTTTTGATAACGGTTACGGTTTCTGACTTTATCTGCAGACAAGGTTTTTGAGTTCAGGGCAGATAACTCCGTTACTAAAAATAGATCGGTTTCGCAGGCCGACTCAAGTCGAGCCCTGGTAGTGTCGATTAATAGTACTAAATTTCGTAATGATAAGTCGCGACACTTTTTTGACATCTGCGGCAGAAAAAAAAAATAATAATAATCATAAGAAATACAGTAAGGTCTTTCCTTCTGTGGAAGGGAAAGACCTTAATAAGAAACGGTGCAAAAACAATAAGTCCCCAAACGTTGTTTGGGGGACTTAATAACACATTTATTGTAACGTGTTTGTTGTTACTTACTTCGTCGAATGTTGCCCAAATCTTGTGTAGCTTATTAAATTTTTATTGCATTTTTTCAATTTTTCCCTGAAGAATTTTGAACTTATGGTTATGGTGTAGTGGTCGCCCTATGTCCCCCATGGGACAAAGTGGGTTAAGACAAGTAAGTCATGGTTATGGTGTAAATCTGACAAATCTTGAATAGACGATACTATACGATACTATGGTTGACGATTTTTGTTTACGTCGCCTGGAACTTTGTTTTAATATTGCTACTAAAATTTAACAGACGATACCGGACGTCTTACGCTTTCTGTAAAACTCTATATATATATACACTATAATGTATTATAAGGAGATCATAAGGTTTCGTATTGCCTGCATGCGGCGAAAAAATTTCAAATTTTAATACTTTTTTGTGTCCGCTTTTGTTTTTTGTTTTGCATTGGTGCTATTTTAATTGAGATTCGATTTGCCTCTTCTGCACATGTTAAAGGGATTTGATAACTATCATATTCTGCACTGAAAGACCTCAGAAAAAAAAACAATTCCGGTCTTTAGTACCGGGCTTTTAGTAAGCCGTCTAACCTTTTGCCCTTCATTAAGTCTGACAATTCCACAAAGAGTTTAATAAGTACGCTCGAAAAGATATAGAACATATAAAACTGGTTAACTTGGTATACAAGTCTGGCCACTTGATTTTAAAGAGTACGAACAACAGACGACGGACGCCAAGTGTTTGCATTTAGTCAAGTGGGAGTACAATTATCTTAAGTTAAATCCTTAATTGGGTGACCTTAATTTTTTTAGTTAAAGTTGAAGAATATCATAGACTCGGTAACTTTTTTGGTTTGTCTATTCTTTCATATAAGTACAAGTTTCTGGATCATACCTATAAGAGCCTCTATAGTTACATTATATCAAGCTTTTTATATTTAAAAACATGCTTGAATGTCAAGTGCTCCGACATTTGCAGTGTTGAGCATGTATAGTAAATATTTGAAATTGAGTAAGTAGTGTGCTCGAATTCGGCCTATTTTACAATTTAAATAATTAATAACTTAAGATCAACTCTATATAATAAGAAATTAAAACCCTATTTGAATGATTTATCCATGTATAATAGCAATTACTTTTTGTAACTGTTTTTCCAGAATGATGTATAAATTTGCATTAGTCATGTATTCTTTTCAACGCCCCATTCTTTGGTATCATTTTTATAGTAAAAAATAACATTAAACACAATTGTATAGTTTTATATTGTATTTTAAGTTTTGTAGAAATATACAACAATAATTTAAATAAGTATTAACAACGACAAACATTCTTCATCAAACATATCTCTCACATTTACACATATTGGATAAATACTTGGTGAGAAACCGAAGTTTCTACGCTGGCCTTGTAACTTACATAGCACCGATGGTGCGTTCTTTAAGAACTCATTCCTAATTAACAAACTGTTAGCGGAATGTCTTATGTATTCAACAAACGAAAAGTTTAAGTCTGCGTATTTAAAGACTTCTTACCACTATTCATCAACTTCCGGTTTAACGGACCGGACGTAGTACAGCGATATATGGTCCAGTTTTACCCGTTCGTTTAAATGTAAAATAAACATGATTATTTGCTGAACACACGATCACAGTCAAATACCGTCTCTTTCCAGAGTTTTGGATTTCTAAAGTATCTGTCTCAATCCGAAGAAAGTAACGGAATGTCGTATGCGGTTGGCAGTAAAATGTAGGGAACCATGCCAATGTGTATAATTATATATAAGAATATCACAACAATTACGGGAAATACATTGCACTGATTACGTATAAAAATGTGTTTGTCCTCCCTTTGGATTTCATATCGAATATTAAAATGAGGTTTCTACATGACATTTTCATGGTCTTGTGCGACTTTTCGCTTGCCGTTGCTTCTTGCCTTTAACTTTCCCGCATTCGCACGCTACTTTGACATCAATTTGTTCTTTGATCCACATTTCTTCATAAACCGTAGTATTCCCTAAGGCGGGAATTGGATTACACCTTGACGGGTCTCGTCGTAAAATTTTTACACCATATTTCTTAGGTATACAGTCATACAAATCGTAAAAGCATTTCTTTTGACTTTGGCACGATCCTGATATGATGAACGGTGGAAAATAGTCTTTATCTAATCGAATCCACCGCGTCTCGAACTGACAAGTCCATGGCAATTTTTTCACCTTTTTCCCTTTCTTAGATTTTCGAATGAACTTTTTTAAGTCCATAAATAATTTCTTCTGTGGTTTTTCATCGGATTTTCTCCGCGACTTTTTAATTCTGTCGATTTCATTGTCTTCATTGTAATATTTATTAGTTGTCTGCCGCTTTCGTCGCATGTATTTTATTGAGTTTTGATCCGGCTTTGAGCCTTCATCGTTTTGAGTTTTAATGTCATTGTCTACAGATTCATCATCTATAAAGTCTTCAAAATCGTCGTCATTTAAATTTGAATATGGCATATCATTTGAATATTGTACATCGTCACTGAATTCATCGTCTATCGAATTAGAAATCGACCGTTCCTTAAACGAATTATGGTCGATATCTTTTTTATCAACAGCCATCCTTTTACTGTCAAAAGAATCGCCCATTAAGTATTGCAAATGTTCAAAGTCAACCTCTTTACAATTATGGAATAAAACCGCTTGATGGCCGTTGGGATCTTCAATATGGGAGTATCCTTTATTAGGGGCTGCCGACGTCGAGCTTGTCAACATTACGAAAATCAGCACGAAATAAGCAAGCTCTATGGTTCCCTTGATCTGAAAGTAAAAAAGGGAAATCATTTTGAATACACTATATCTTTCGATCATGTGTTTTTTTCTGATAATGACTTGTTGCAGATTGCTATCATTTTTATCATTAAACTGGCTTAGGCCGTTACTTTGGTCCATATACAATTGTGATAGAACGTGGTATTTGGACCAAACACACGTCCATAAAGGCCTGTGAAAAAAAGAAACAAATATTCGGACCAAACACTCATTCCCATTTCTGGTAACTATTTGACAAAACATACTAGTGCGTTGTTAAAAAGCGGTAGCATTCTGAGATGGCCATTTAGTTATAAGCAATTATAAATGTTGATGTGACCGTGTTGATTTAATACTTTTCAAGAACATAAAACGTAAACATTAAAAATCATAGATAGACTTTTTTTGGAATAAAATCTGTTTAATTACTTAGGTTAACCAACTTTGAAGACTTATGAAAAAAATTACGGTTGTTACAGATTATTCTTTCTCAGTTTATGAAAACGAATCATCTTTTAAGATTTTTATTGTTTTAATTTACAACCGAACGTGTAAACCTTTTATTATTTCGTATGGCAAAGTTCTATATAAGGTAGATAATAAAATACAAAAAAGAAAAATATTTTAACGACGGTTTTTTTTTTCATTTTAAAATTATAAATATTTCCATATAAGTTTTATTAAGCTATTTTCGTAACTGAATGTTCTGTCTTTTCTTTGTTTTATTTATTTCTGACTTTTACTTAACAAACGTTAAAAGCTTTAATGGAAAGATTATTTTGCTGTATATGCATTTTAGTAAGCTTTTGTTTCATCTTAAGTGGCTGGATTACCTTAACCTGGACCATATTAATATAGATATAGCAAACCATGATGTTTAACTTCATTTTTTTTTTTATAGAAATTACAAACCATTACTATTTCATATCGTGAATTTATTCAAAGACTTTTAGAAAGAGATCGGTTATGTTAATGTTTAGCCTTTTTTAACATTTTAGAAGTTTAATTTTTTTTTCAAAAGCGTAGTTGTGCTATTATTTGATTTGTATAGGGGGTGGTGAAAATTTAAAAATAGGCATGATGCAAACCGTCGGGGGCAGAGCTTTACCTTAAGAATAGACAGGATCTATGGAAAATTTTAAAACAAAAGAAATGTGCCTCCCTAAACATCAAACAGTTGCTCCCTAACGTCTGCAAATTCCGTTTTCGAACACCCATATATTCACTTGATGAAACGTAGAAACATAAGTAATTTTAAACAAGTTATAATGGACTTCGATTCATTATACGGAAGCTGATTACCATAACACTCTATTATATAAAGTAGATATAAATTTTTGTTACTAAACCATTTCCTTTGTGATTCAAATATGAGTCAGTCCATATAAATAAAAATCTTATCTTGTCACCAAGTGCCGACTTCATCTATATCAAGTGGGCCACTTATCCACTTTTACACCAAAGATAGTAGGAGTAAAGAAGAAAGTCGTCCAATTACCTTCAAAAATTACACCTGATATGATGCAACACGATGCACAATCTATCATTTTTTTTGTTTGATGTACAGGAATTTAAAAGGAACTTGCATTCCAGACCGCATTTTTATAATAACAAATTTTCGATACGGTTTCCTTAAATAGAAAGTCAAATTAGATTGTGTGACTGTCTATTCGTCATCTAAATAAATAAACGAGCTTAGGCGAGGATTGATATACACCCCAAGAGTATATTCTAGATTTTCCAAACAGTTAAGCTTAAGTTATTTCCCCTTTTGATTTCGACCCTAACGGGAATAGTATTGCCCAGCCTATAGTCGTGTCTGGATTTTATCATAGTTCTATTAGGGGAACTTTGATAGAATCGTTAGTTTAATGTAGACTATACATATAATAATTCCAATTTACTCTTCAAACATTTGTCAAGATCTGATTGCTTTTGACACTTATATTATATCTGTATTGATCAAAAGGATGAGTAAGACTATGGTGGGTATGATTCATAACTTGCACAAGGACATTTGGTCAGCGCCGAGTTTCTTCCTAAACTTCTAGCGATAGTCAACAGATATGGAATCGATAGTCACCGTGTAATTTAGTATTTGGTTGTTTTATGTCAAGCTTGGGCAAACTTTCATACCGTAGACAATTATCTTTGAGCGATGATAGGGGTTTCAGAGTCGTATATACTTTCAGAACCAATTTATAATCTCCAAAGTTAGAGGGGCATTGGATAAAGCATTTGATAATTTAAGATCTAAAAGAGCGTCTTTGACAACGGTTCTGCAAAGCTTTTTATCGTCTAGAAGACATTTAATAGCTGCAAGACACATATCATTGCTGGATTGCTTGCTTGAGTTTTACAGTTAATGGAACCATTTTACAAATTTTCATGGAAATTGCACTCATGGTTTTGAAGAACACATCGTAACGGACAAACAAACTGCCCGGCGTATGCTCCGACCAAAAACTTGAATGTCCTTAAAACAAATTGTACTTCTAGTTCATTTAAAGTCATGTCTTTTAAAACTTGATAAGAACAAAATTGACGAAAAACTGGCAATCAAATGTTCTCTACGTTGACTTTTATTGTCAGTGAAACTGCGAATAAGAAGCAAAAACAATAACGCAGTCATTATCTGCTGAATCTATTCCCAATAAAACGAGCACTTACAGCAACTTAAAACACGATTTTGTTAATATTTAATTAACATGATATATAAAGATGTGATAATTATAATTGTTCTGATTTGATTTAACAACTGCGTTAAAAGCATCTTTGAAGAACTTACACATTTACTGATTCATAAAAACCCACGTGGGAGCTTGATTATCAACTTCCGGACTCGACGCTTTCAATCAAATAGTTGTGATTTGATTTTCTCAGTCTCTATCATATTTGACTTTCTGACAGTTTGTTTATTACAAACATAGAAAGAATTGGATTAGACTTTATTAGATTTATTTCAAAAGGGCCTTCAGTTATAGATCTGTGTACATATTATGCGTCGGTGGAATTTGATGGATGCACATTCGTTTATCTATATACAATCAATGAATATGAACGATGATAAAAATCATATTTACTGAATTATTATACCATTTAAGTAAAATATTTCTTTTAAATGTTTTAGGCAATTTTCTACGCGTATTTTAAACTTTTATCTTTCTAGATTTAAGCAGACCACAATGCTTGAAACACTCATTTAACTTCAAAAATCGTTTTAAAATTCATCTCTTATCGTGATTGAAGGGCGGTGTATTAAATGTGGTGGCCCAAGACTGAAGCAATAAGGTAAACCGGAGTGATTTAGCATATTTTTAAATAGAATTTAGTTTTATGACCGAGGTTAGGAGGCAATAATTTGAGGTAACGAACATTACAGTATCGGAATTTCCTAATCGTTATGTTTAAGTACGAAAAACTTGATATCAACAAAATAAGTCACGAAGAACATGTTGAGAACCTGAAAAGTTTGTTAACTTGCATTTTGTTGTAGTGTCTTCTCTGCCTTGTAATTAGGGTAACAGGTAGTGCAATTCTTGTACAAGATAAGAATAAAAGCACTGGCCCATAGCTGACAATATTACAGCATAATAAATGAGTGTGGTTTTAAGAGTGTAATTACATTTAAAAAATGATATAAATTGTATGTTTTATTTCTATTTGATCAGTTAATTATAGGAATTAAGCTGCAACGTAGTTATTTTCTTTCAGTTACTTTTTTAATATTTTATGTTTGAACATACATGAAATCGAGATAACTCCTAATAAGAAACTGCTTATTAAGCCTTTGTCCATATGAAACAAGTCTTAAACGTTCCCTATTTTGATAAATGTGTCAATTTGTATAGAGTAGATTTATAAAGGTCAGTTCCAACTTAGCATTTTAAAAGTCTCATTTAATTTCAGTGAACAAGTATAACCAAATATAAAATATCAATAATAATGTTTACAAAAAGTTGTAAACAAACTGATCAGAAAATGCATATGCACTTACAATGCATAAATGACGAAAATGGAAATGAATAACAAATATGCAGCTGGGTAAACAAAATTAAAATGCGTCCGACGTTTTTTTTTCTCTCCTTCTACATCAGAAACGCTCTAGGTGAAGTCAAATTATCATTTTTCCTTCTCAACAAACATATATTCAGAATAGTTTTGCAAAATAAATATTCAGTATACTTCGTGATATTAACGTAATTTTAAAAGTCTTGTTTAACAAATAAAAATGTACCCACCTTTATAAATGTTGACGAAGAACACATTTCACGAACATTTGTACGGTAACTTTTCGTCTTTTCGCCAGGCAGAAATAACAGTAAAACCATATCAGTCTCCCCAGAGTGGAGATAGTGTAAACTGGTATTTCATTGTCTCTTGCAAAGTCTGTACTTGTTGCAAATTTTCCTTATCCTTTAAAGGTTTTGCTTGATTACTTCCAAATCTGAGTTAGATGATTCTTTATATGATTTGCTACCTCCGTTCAGTCTTTGAAATTCCAAAGTCATTCATAGTTATGTATATGTGCATTCCTTTATAAGCAGAGTTCGTGTTGCTCGGACAAATTCATGATTTGAATACAATGTCTTTTGATATAGAACATTGCCAGTTTGGGTTACATTCGACTTTTATAAGACATCGGCATGGGTCACAAGGGCACAAGACTCCTACGCAGCCGATCAGACACGATAATTCTTGATGCTGAAATATATCAATAAACAAAAATAAATTCAACTAATATTTTAACAATTCTCCAATAAAAAACAGACATGCAAAAAAAGCGTAAGTAGGTAGTCTGTTTAACACAATAACCCTTAAATCGTGGTATTTTTAAGGGAGAGTCGTGAAAAGAGCATTTTGCAAAAAAATAATTTTATGACTCTAAGACATCAGCAAGTTCTTTGTATATAATTGGTATGATTTTAATATTTAATGTTACTTTTCTGATATAATGTTTCAATTCTATCATCCCCCGCAACAACAAATTATTTAGATTTTCAAAATGTAACATAAGGACTTAATCTGTTAGAGTTTGTTCCATTACTGTTTTTCCTGATGTAATTCAATGTAACTGATTATTGGCTATTTGAACCTGTATGCTGTGAAGTGAATATATCAAAGTGGATAAATTACCGTCATACGAGTAGGTTATACTTGTTTTATATGATATGGATAAGTGGGCACTTGGCCTTTTTAAGGAAAAATACTTGATTGAGTTATAAGTGTTTTGAAACGGTTAGTCATAAATCTTATATGAAATAGTTTGTGCATCATTTTAATTGTCACAATTTCTTAACGCTTCTTTATTTAGAAAAATAATTTTCAAGTTAGCTTTTGACTTTCTGAAATTGTCTCTATTTTAACGTAACATGAGAGGCACACATTGATTTGTTCTGTCTATATTAATTTGACTCCCACTACTGAAGCACGCTTCCTACAACAGTTAAATCAAGCGCTCTTTGTAACACGAGCCAAGCAAAGATACATGTACGTGTGAAGATTTTCTGTCCAAAACGCGACAATGATTAAAATTTAAGAGCCTGTAATAGCATAACATACCTTCGAGTAGTGTTTTGGTAAATAAAGTGATCTTGAAATGTATTTGTAAACTAAGAGTCATAGTAAATAATGAAATTAATTTCGTCCCACAGATTTCCTTTAAATGACACGAATGAATTTTAGCCATCTCATTATCTGATCCAAAAAGGTGACTAAAATCCTAAAATATTACCTGTCAATTCTACAATTATTTGGATTTAAATTGATTAACACCACCTAATTAAACAACATGCAGACGGAAAAATATCAGATGAAAAAAATATAAAAATAGGCGTACATGGAACTATATTTGTTGACAAATCGGTCTAGTATTTGCATCGTGACGCCTCTAGATTATGTTTTCCCATATTCTAGTTGAAAACGAAAAGTTTTACGTAGTGGGTTTCATCAATTTTTCAAGTTACGAACAAACATTGGACCTCTGTTGTACTAATGAGGCTCTAGATCGGCATTCCTGCTTTATATCAAGTACTATAGTGAGAAAAGTTAAAATAAATAGTTTTGTTTGTTGTTTTGGTTACGTGTTCTATGCCACGATGTTTGTTAAGGCGGAGAAATTGTGATAGTATGTGTACAAGTATTTGAGAAAAACGATATCACTCTCTTTTAAGTCATATGCAGCTATTTAAAACTTCAATGCAACCCATCGCTTTCGTAGCTTTATGTAATAAAAGAATAATTGGTTATCAAAGATTAACGCATAGAGACTATTTACCTTGCATTTAGATTATGGGTTGATAAAAGAAGATATTTGGAATATTTGCACTTAATTCAAACACTTTAAAACGTAATCTTCAAATATATTTAGTCTTTAAAAAGAGTCATGTGAATAATTCGACACGTTTAAAAAACAGGGTTTTACTTTTAAAATTCCAAAGATTGAACAAAAAAATGAATTTGTCGTTATTTATTTTTTCTTCTCTCTTTTTAGGTTCAATAAGTTTTTTCTTTTTCTCCGAATAAATAGAGGTGTTAATTAAGACTGCATGTTCAAGTTTAAAATTAAATTTTAATCTGTCATACATTCTGACATTGTTACTTCAAAATCCTTTCGATTCAGATTTTGACAACTGTTATTGCATATAAGCATTAAATACAAACAGGGAAAAAGTTCAATAAAATTAAACATTTGAAAAATAAATGACACTTTTTGAGATGTGGTTCGTGATGTTGAATAAATTTGATTGTGCACTTGGTATGTACCGATCTTCCCCATCATTGTCCAAATACTAAAAGTTTTATTGACAGATAAGTTTGCGTAACCCTTTACTTTTCATATGAATTCTGGTGGAAATTATCAAATTGGATTTAATAGAAGCAAACAGACATACATATATAAGCCAAGTTACTTTCGAATTATATTTAGAATGTAGAATGGTTCCTTACAAGTTCATATATAAATTGTGAAATCGATTGATATTGCTAGCACATAGGCAAACTGAAATACATCATCATATTGGTTAAAAAAAGAGATACTTTCAGATGAATTTTCTTAATGATACATAAGTACTTACTTTGTCTCAAATAAACGATAAAAATATATCCATTTACGATAAAAAAAAATTAACAGTATATGATCACATATGAACTTGTTTTTAATTGTAATTATTAATGATTTAGAAAATTTGAAGAGTTGTTTATATTATACTTTTTTTCAATACAACTTTAATCAGATTAAGTACTTTCTCACGTTTTTGTGTGTTGTTTCTTGCTATTCTTGTTTTTAAGTATCGTAGACGAAATAAGTGCAAGTCATATTATCTGTCTAAACATAGGATTATCATCAACAATGCCAATTTTATCTGTTTAATGAGTTAAATCTGCATTATCACTACATTTGTACAAAAGGAGTTATCCCCCTTTCACTGTTAAATGAGATGGAAAATGCCAAAAAAAATCAGGCAAAGTGTTTTGTGACAGATGATGACATTATGTCATCCGTAAGACAATCCAACGTGTATTAGCTACTTGATTTACTACATGTTATAACAATAAGATACTTTAATGTCCAGTTTTTTTCTTGTAAGATTTATATAAATTTGTTATGCAATTCCGTGATATTTTTTTCCAAAGGGGAAGGGCATACCCGGCTACATGTAGCACTGTTGTTTCTATAATCTTAATAATGTTTAAGGCCATTTTGACTACTAGATTCTATTGTAATTGCATGAGCTTCGTTTTTCGGATTCGTCTCGTTAAACGTGAAAACTTAGGGGGTCATTTGATTTGATTTGGCAAGCCTGAAAAGGGATAAACATGGATGTATTTGTTCTGACCTTTTTTCATATTTGCTATATAAAAAAGTTATTTTAACGAAATCGTAAGTATAATAAAGATGGAAAATAATAAAGAAGATTTGTTTTCTGAAGATAAAAAAGAAAAGTGCACTAAGCAATATTTCAATTTAGTTGAACCTAAACTAACCAAAACTGAACAAACTCATAAAAAAGCTTCTATATGTGAAATAAAATTTATCATAATCTTATCTTTACCCAAAATACCTTCAAACGTGTGACATTAATTATAAACACAGTATGACAGAGGTGTTGCTATTCATGAAACACATTTTTTAAAGTGATAGATACAATCATTTTATGATGACAAAATAAAAACTTATAAAGTAAAGTTACCTCTTTGTGTTCTATCCTTAGGAGAAATTAATTTGTTTGTTAGGCAAAAAATTATCACAATGCGTTATTTTTAATAATTTATCATCCTTTCCAATTAAAACTATTCCACTGGTTGGACAACCAAATCCTATGTAATCCGAGGAAATATTATGCGATTCCTTCTGATTAACTTCCAATATAAATTGTACAATTCCTACAGATGAAACTCCTTTTCACTCAGATAAAATGATGTGTTATCATTTAATTCTCCACATACGATAGGTATAGTTTCAGAATTTATCAAAAATATCTAATTGATAATTAATTAATCCTCTAACTTTTTAAGACAATGCTAGTCCACTTGAGATGTAAAATTAAACATGCAGTATAAATTATCACAATATCCCTTAAAATTACATGTCATATGCGTTGACAAATTATATTTATAAATGAACGTCTTTTCTAGCCGTAATCCGTGTCACTAGTATTTCACGCAAGTGTGAGCGGCAATAATTTTATAGTTTAGAGTCCTCGCATTATCAAACCCTTTAATAACCTGCCTTTGAATGACTATGGTTTTTTAAATCAGCTGATTTAAACTATCTAAAATTTTTAAAATTCCACATATTAGCATCTTACTTTTTATGTGACTTCTTAGAAATGTTTACACACGATTTATATCTCATAAAGTTTAAAACTATAAGTCTTTCCATTCAACCACATGTATTTTTGTTATCATTTGATACAAATTCAAATCAAAACTTTGTGGAGCTGACTACGTGTGGTAAATAGTATTATGCTAGTGAATAAGGTTTTCAAGTTAATAACGAAAGAGAGAAAGTTGGTTTACCCTACACGAAGATATTTGCTTTAAGAAAGGCACGTCCTTATTAATGCAGACACAAGCAAGCATTAAAAGCATTACAAAAATGTCACTATAGTACATACATATATATCAATTTTAGGGGCTTTTGATATACCTGTATTGAACAAACACAACTAAAGTGCAGAATTGGCAAAAATGTTGTCTACCAAAAGGTTTTTGAGATCTACAGTCAACATGTCTTACTTAACCTTAACTCAAATTTAAAGTATATTTCACAACCCGGCATAACGTAAATACGTTTGAAATGAGATGTGCAAAGTGTAAAATTTATATTTTTTACTTTAAATCAAGATTCAGGACCTTGGTATGGTATTACAAGAATTCATTTCAATTTAATTAAAATATTTACTCAAAATGTAATTTTAAACACATGCACAACTAGAATAAGTAGGTCTGACTTTACCTATGTAATTTACCTGACAGTGATGGATGAACCGCTAGTCAAAGGTACCAAATATATGCAATGCAAGGACGTGTATTAAGGACCCAAATGCTTTAATAATTTGATACGAAATGGCTTTAAATAAATTTTGGTCTTCAAACCAAGAAGTAAATATGTTTTTGATAGCTCAATCATCAGTATTATCAAACATGTCATATCTTACATATTTGAAGACATTGTGAAAGTACAAATGCATAACTCGTGCCAAATGGTCTTTTTAAGCAGCATTCTAGATTTTTGCCAAGATCAAAAATCCATAATCGTACGTATGTTCTTGGCACTTGAAAAATTATATTGTTCGATTTTTGTTATTTTGTGATATAGAAACGTTCTAAAAATTGCAAAGCAAGTGTTGAATCTATTTTTTTTTACAACTTGCTAAAAATGATGAATTTATTTAAGTATTTTATGTTGAATGAGCACTAATTTTATGTATTTAAATTTCTTTTATTTAGATGAATTGGACAGGTGCTTATTTGAGAATTTACATTCATCACATTGCGTTTTATTTCGATGATATGTACATTGGATTTGAAAAATTAAAATTTTGCATGAAAGTTCGGTAACATTTACATGTACTTCATTATAACGTGACATGATCTAAACAATTAGACGTGGTGCACTTTTATTAGTCATGTGTCAGTAAAAGACATTTTGGAGTTTCTTGCACTAGTAATCAAGAATTTAACCATCTTTTTCTGGTATTTAATATATTCCTCCTAATGAATAATGCATAGAAGAAACATCATCATCAAAGTATTCAATTAAATTTGCCCTACAAATAAATGCATTTTAATTACATCTTAATGTAATATAAAGTAAACAATTCCAAATATTAAGACAGCATTTGTCATTTTGGAGATACGAGATGCCACATATTCACGTTTCATTATGCCCTAGTTGTGTTCCAGATTTAGATGTATATTAATCATTTTAGACATACTTCTGGTCATTTGGTACTTTTGAAGAGAAGAACTAGTGACAATATGAGGACCATAGAAAAATTAAGACTGAAGGGCTGATTTTACCCGATTCTATATAGCAATATCGTCTATTGAAATGTCTTTTACACCTCATTTAGTCTTCAACGCACTTTATGCCCTCTTAGTGATTATTTAAAGCGTGATGTATCCAATCAGTGCTTTTGTTTCACCTTCCTATGGGTTTGGCAAATGTGACAGTTTTCATAGATATTTAGTATACAGGATTTATATAAATAAAGTTGACTCATTTTTTTTGTATGTTTTTATTTCAAAGCAAGAAAGATTGTGGTTACAAAGACAAATATCTCATTAATTATGGTTAAAAATGCACTCACCTAACAGTAAAGTCTCGAAATTGTACTAAAAATTTGACACCCTAGGCTTTGTCACAGTGTAAACCAACTACAAAAATGAAAATAAAACAAATTACAAAACAAACAACAACAAAGATCCAATAAGGAAATTTACTCTGCTGAATCTAAAAGTTACAGACAAAAGCAATCGCTTTGCACACGTCACGTCACCAAAGATACATGTCGATTGCTGTAAATGCTTTGCCTGTTTTATCTTTTTGATAATCATGATGAAAGCGAATCCAAGCGGCTCTCTATAAGACGACTGATAAAAATTGCAAGTCTTGCATATATGAAAGTTTTAGGTTTCAAATGGGTTTGTCTCGCACATTCTTTAAAATGGCAAGTTGAAAACATCGATGAAACAGCAAAACAGCAAAACACAATGACACAGCAACCCAGAAAACATATAATGATGATAGATTTATACGATAATATAACAAATTAGTACCTCTAAACGTATTACCACAAAAAACCCTAAATGCTTTCAGACATACAAGCTTACTTAGACATTAATAAATGTATTATAATTTGTGATAAATTAATGACAATCTGTTAAAGGGGTTAACTATCTATTTGCTAGCCATAAGTATTTCATAGTACTTTTGTATATACATTAATCGTAAGGATGAAATGATCATTACCTTGGGGCCCCAAGATACTGAATTCTGAAGCTTAAAATATAAAAAAAAGGAAATAAGTCAATTTGTGGGTAGCTTCAAACAATTTTGAAACCAGAAAATATTATTCAGTAAGGACACAACTCTTACTTTAACTTTTTTTCAAAAAAGTGCCCTACATACTGAAAATAATTTTAAATGTTCCATTTTACTTTTTATGGCTCTACATCGCAACCTTGAACTTTGCTTTCGGTACACATAAGTAGCCGAGTTGCCAATTAACATTTAAGTGATTAGAATAGTATCACATTACTTGTCTGTCATTTCAGTACGATAATCGGTGAAATCTAAGCCCCTATATAATTACAAACACTGTCTCTTTACCCGTGCTCAAATCATATAAGATTTTTCATTTTGCTCGTTTTGCCAAAAGTGTCCTTTATAGCCCACCGTAGTGTCAGGTTGCGTTCGGAATGTTGAGGCACGGACTCTAATGAATTCTAAGTAGGTATTAGCTGTCAATTGTCACTGGAAAGCGACACATTAAACTTATGATTTATACACGAGGTGTGAACCTTTGTACATATGCATTGAAATCTATCCAGTTTGATAACAAACAATTCTCTAAAACAATGGCCATGTTAATTTGAACCCTAAAGGGGTCTTTATTACATGATTGTATCACACACAAATTCTTTGTTCAGAAATCTATAAATTGTTTTAAATGACATTAAGAAAAGGTTGATTTCCTAAACCAACACTTATAAATACATATAAACAGTATTTGATTGTAAAATGGTAAATTTTTAGATATTAAATAACGTCTGCCTACATTGCTAGAAGCGAACTTATATACGTAAAAGAAAAACATATGTATTCAATACCAAGTCAACAACGCTAGTACTGCATGTCGGCTTTTATTCATTCTAAACCAAACTGACGACCAAAAGCGGTTAATCCCCGACCTGCTTTGCTTGCTCTCAAGCCGTCATCGCAAATAATAGAATTTTACAATATGAATTTCTTGTTTAACGGAATCCTACATTTATATCAACTTTCCATAACATTTATTTTCTAAATATATATACACCCACTTCAAAACGAAACATATTGAATATACATTGTACTAAGTATGGCTTTCAAGGGAAATAAAAATGTTTAAATTCGATGTTACGTATGCATGAAAATATTAATATTCGTTCATTTAATAACCAGAAAATTATGTGCTTTACAATTGAAACCTAACAATAAAAATGATATTCCAATAGAATAAGCAAATAATTGTACCGTTTGATGTGTTTGCTTTCGTGTATTTTTTGTAAATACCCTAAAATTAGTCTATCGTATTTTTTTCAATTAGAAAATTAAATGTACTTTCAAAATTGTTGGCAATGAATATAAAGGAATCAAAAGTGATTTTATAACTAGACTGATAGAAAGATAAATTTTAAATTTTGATTATCTTTAAACACGATATTTTAATTGTTCAGTATAAAATATGATATCTCATAAATTTATTTCCTTATAAGCTGCTGTACTTTAAAGGAAAACTTGAGATGTGCTGAGTAATCAACAAAAACATTAATTTGAATAATATTTTATAACATTCTCCATAAGCTGCAAATGAAAAAAAATGGTATGAGGCCATGGTCTTGTTGGCAGCTGTGAAGGTTAAAAGAAGCAAAAAGTGCCAACGAGGCATTTGGTGTCAAGGAATTTAAAAAATCAGGAAAAATGAATAATCCATGAAGTTGACACAAGACGCAAATACAATTGGAAACAACGATACGCGATTGAACTTAAGTTGATCCAGAAATAATTTTATAAACTACTGCAATGGCCCTGTAATTTCTGTGATGTTTAATTTCGCAGAGTATTTGTTTGCATCACACGTGGTATTTTCAAACATTTTAGCTAATCGTTGTGCACTGTCACGCTTAAATGTTTATGTTTCAAGATAAACCGATATCTTGTCCCAGTTAAGCGGTTTCCCTCTAAACTGATACTCCTAATCCCGACCGTCGTTTAAAATTACTTTTTAAAACTGGTTTAACACAACTTGCACACTTTTGGGGGGTATAAAACCTTAATGTTACATTGAGCATCGCCGTTCTGGACTACTAATTGCTCGTCTCTTGTATACAAGCTAAGTTGGGCCATTGAAGTAGCAAATTAGCTAAGTTCATTCCTCCGTAGTTTGAAACTTGAAAACTTACTTAAACGCCTATTTCTACATATAAATACATATTCAATGGCGTTTTACAAAATAAAAACATATCAATAAAATTATAAATTACAACAGAAGTTCGCAGACTTTATAGTTAAATGTTACAATCCAGGCGACACAGTAAACATACAAATGAACAATGGTTGCAATATTAGAAAAGTTTTTAAAAATCTTCAAAATACAAAGTGGTTGGACCTTACTCAGGATTATATTGTTCCACGGTTACTGTCTTCGCTCAATTTTTTTTCGGAAGGCATCATGCGCTCATAGACAAATACGGGATTTCAATCTCTCAGATGAGTGCAGGTGTTGGTTTTTCATATGGTTTCATTTTGTCTTTCTTTATCGGATTTTACACACTGAATTGACGGTTGGCAGCGCGACGGGTGTGCTATAGCAAGCAGGAACTGCCTACTCTTCCGGGGCCCCTGAGTTCACTCTCGTTACGACTAGAGTTCCCGTTGTTCATTGCTATTCACCTGTTTTTGTATGTCTGTGTGACAAAATAGTCTTATATTTTACAGATATTTTTACAAAAAAAAGTTTGGGTTACCTATTGCTTATAACCTTCTTTTAAAATAATAAACAGTTTCGCTTCTTTGTCAATTGTAAAAACCCTAAGGTTATTCCTACCCCAGACATAAGTTGGTCTTACTTATAATTTGGATACTCTAGTTCGGCATTTTTGTATAATTATTCTATGCTCTTCATATTCATATAGTGTTTGGCATTTCCAACTTTTGGTAGAGCGCCTCTGATGAGTCTTGAATAGACGAAACGCGCGTCAGGCGTAGCAAAATTTATTGTCTGGAACTGTGTTGTAATTTATATTTCTTTGACTTTGGCATTTTGCATCCAATATATAAGTAAGAGATTGCTTTAACTTCAATCAACGTCGTGAAATACGCGAGATCGGCGAGATGAATATGAAAATTGACAAAATGACAGAATTAAATCTGTATCAAGTGCAATTTGCAGATTTTTGAAGGTTGTCTACGGATTGCCCATTTAAAGCTTCAAGTTTTCAAAAGTGACTGATTAACGCAAACATGAACACCTTTTTAAGTAAAAAACAATAAGACTTTAACTGTATTCAGGAGACTGCAAAAAGATGTTTATACTTTTATCAATGTATTAAAAGAAATAAAACATAACTATTTAAATAATATGTCAACCAACTTTATGAAAAAAAATAATAAACTAAAGTACTGTAAAATAATATCTTTTTTGTTACAATTATCAGTATCAATCTGACCCAATACTGCCTTTGGTTTTCATTTCAATTTATGAGAGAAAAAAATGAAATGTCATCAACCGAAGGAATATAATCCTCTGGTAACATTTTGATACCTGAATACAAATGATCTTCTGATAAGTAAAAATCGACCTAAAAATTATTTAATATCAAACAAATAACTTTATGTCTTATAGATTTTTAGCCATAAAAGGAAGAACATTTTTATTCTGTAAAACTGTTTGAATGAACGAATATAAACAAACAAAATGAATGAGTAAACTTTGACAGGAAGTTAACACGAACCGAAGGTTAAGCCTTTTTAACCTACTACCGTATAGGTCCAACAAAGCTTTCTCAAGGAAGTCGACATCTTTAGAGCGTTACACTAACAAGATTAGCTTTTTAAAAAAAGCTAGTGTCAGGCCCTGGCGATTTTATGTCAGTTTCATATTTTAATATAAAGAACCGTTTTCAAGTAAAATTTTTAATAAACGCTGGAAAATAATCATTTCAAAATATTCCATTAAACATGTTATGTACATATTACAAAAGATTCCCAAAAAAATTAACTGTAAGTTTTCTTATATACAAGTTTATCACATTTAAGTGCAGGTCTTGGTTGAAATAACGTTTTGATTTTATTTTATTTTATGTCCATTGTTAAAAGGGTAAGTAAGAAAACTTGTTTATGTAGGTCCACGGCAAGAAATTCTTATAACTGTGATTTTTAAAATCGTGATTAGTTTGTTATGGAAACCTTCAACAATGAAACAAGCGATCACTCTTAGGAGTCTTTAGACAAGGACACACAAATTAAGCAACAAAGCATGGAAATAAAATACAGATGACAGAATGTTTTTCTCTCAACGTACTTAAACAGCATAAATGAACGTAAACTAATTTTTGTCAAAGAGGAATTGAACATGATAAAAGATCTTTTAGTTTTTGTTTCAGTTGCTATTTTGTATCTTATTTTTACAACAAAAAACTAACAGCCATTCAATGTCTAATCGCTTCTCTCTGTCAAACATTTAATCAGTACTTTGAACTTTAAAGGTAGGTTGCACAATTCACGTTTTAATATTGTGATTTTGGCTAGGCCCGGGATAAAAAAAGCATATATTAGCAATCAAAAGTTATAAATAGGTCGTTACATAAATTTTATAAATAACTGGATTTTCAGCGCCTCGATACATATATTTCATGTACAAATGTATGTAAACTTTGTTTATAATCCACATTTATAAATTGAAATTAACTTTGTTTTTATATTTCAAATGTATTTTAGTAGCCAAGTTAACGAACTCCAACAGTAGACATGGTAGATATATTACTTTTTGCTTTCATCGATTTCTATAACTAGGTTATTCTGGCATGTCCATTTTCAAAGACATCTTGTTCATATTAATTCTACTTCCTGTAAATCCGTATTTTCAAGCGCGGCCATCTCAAAATATTTACATATTCTGAATAAACTTTTCTTTACTAAAAGAAGTTTTTTAAAATTATGTGACATGTTTATATAAAATATTATTCAATCTTGTTATTCAAAATTTGTTTTAGCTTTGAAAATATTTATAAGTAAGTTCAATGTAAAAAAAACTTTGCAGTTTTGAAACATACAAAATATTAATTTGGTAGGGAAGATCTCAAAATTTTACTTTCTTTCTCATTACAATATTTATAACGGTCAGATAGTAAATCGTAGATTTTTGAGAGGTGCCCAGATTAAAAGCATGGTTACAACCGTATATGTCAGGTCCGAGGGCCTGGGGCCTGACAAAAAGACATTTACAGAATTTGCAGAAATTTGCGTAGGTCTATTGCGTCGGTTTGGACATGCCTCCCTGTTGTTCCAACAATTTAAATTTGAGATAGGTACATGTAGTAACTATAGACATTTATTTATAATTTTGTACATGATAAAATTACATAAATTTTCATTTCTGAACAAATCCTAGATTTCAATTAACAAAGGAAATAAATATATCTTTCTGTGGGTGTTTTGCGTTGGTCAACATTGCACATTTTATATTTTCATGATATCACCTTTTTTACAGGTAACTCCCTGTGTGAAATGATACAACAAAAAAGTTTCACGGAACTCCAAGTGAGATCATTTTGTCCCCTGGATTCCCGTAGAGGATTAACATACATGATATGAACGAAAGTTAGATATATTAAAATAAAAAAAGAAAGCTGTTTCATCTTGGCAATAAAGAAACCGGGTATA
The DNA here is from genome assembly GCA_963971305.1 of Arcuatula senhousia. Classification (NCBI taxonomy): domain Eukaryota; kingdom Metazoa; phylum Mollusca; class Bivalvia; order Mytilida; family Mytilidae; genus Arcuatula; species Arcuatula senhousia. Next base: position 49,175,514 of record OZ020303.1, on the reverse strand, counting down.
AACTTGACCAAAACAAAAATGGTTGTGTAAGATAAGCGTTTTATATTGTTACCATTAGACAAGAAGTCCCCTTTGTGAAAGCTATAGGCCTAAAATTATTGCAAAAGATTTAATCTTAAAGCCATCCACTGTTATCTCAGTTTGTATAGAGATATGCACTGATATTCATTTGTTTTAAATGTTATTATACTTTAATGACAAACTGCAAAAATATACGTATTCCCTCAGAGAAATTGCGGTTCTGACGGTTAAAGTTGATAGCCATGAGGATAAAATCAACACTAAATATCTTTGAACAATTCTTAACAAATGAAATTTGTCTTAGAGGTTAAAGAAATTTGTAGGTAAACATTTACAAAACAATATGGTGAAAAATCGTGATGTTTTGCCTACTTTTTAAAAACATGATTACAAAACACAAACAAGTACAAAACGTATGCAGGATTTTAGCGTGTAAAGAGTGCCACGGCTTATGCACGTAAAAGACCCCTAAATGGACTGGCATAAGGGCACCAAATAGGCTATTTTATTTCGACCCTACCCCCCGGTGTTCTACTTTTCCAGTGGCCTTCCCAATTAACTTTTCCTTTGTATCTCATCCCACCTACATATTTCTCTATATCAATTTGTGCTCATTTTATTTCAAAATTGTCTCAACCCTAAGGTTCTTCCTACCCCAGACATAGGTTGATTATCTTAGTAATAATTTGGTTCCCCAGTTTGGTATTTTTGGTTTTATTGTTCTATGCTCTTCATATTCATATAGTTTTTGTCATTTTCAATATTTTTGGTAGACCGCCTCTGATGAGTCTTGAATAGACGAAACGCGCGTCAGGCGTAGCAAAATTTATTGTCTGGAACTTTGTTGTCATTTGTATTTCTAACCCTGTTCATGTTCATTACCCTTAGATTACCTATATACTGTAAACCGGGAAATTTCCGCGCCGTAATTTTTTTTCGCGGTAGCACAACTGGATTTTAGTTCGCGGAGTTTTAAATTCGCGCTCTAATGTTATTGTCTATGTTAGACTATACAATGGAAGACAAATATATTTGTGCTAGCAATGTCACCGCAAAAATTCTCGAAAATTTCCCGGTTTATGGTAGTGTTGCTTGGGAGTTAAACACTAGCTCACACGTTCACTCACTCTCTATCTTCTTTCTGTAATTACAATGGTCAATCACTTAAGCCAAAATCAGTCGATAAATGTTAAAAACACCATGTAGGGGAGTAGAAAGGCAATATGTCGAAATAAAAAAACTAGAACGGCGGTCTTCCATGGAAGACGTATGTTGCCTGCGTGTTAAAACGTTCGGTAAACCGGAAGTAGCAATGTTTCCGGCATAAAATCACTTAACATCTTAAAGTACTATGGGATGAAGCTACATGCCAAATACCAAGAAGTCTAGGCATGCAGTTACCCAGAAAACTACGACGAAAATTTTGCATATATTTGGTCATAATACATAAAAATTAAGTATTCGGTAAACAGGAAGTAGTAATTTTTCAGGCATAAAATTGCTTTATACCTTATAGTACTATATAATGAAGCTACATGCCAAATATCAAGAAGCCTAGGCATGCAGTTACCCAGAAAACTACGACGAAAATTTTGCATATATTTGGTCAATTAAGTATTCGGTAAACAGGAAGTAGTAAATTTTCAGGCATAAAATTGCTTTATACCTTATAGTACTATATAATGAAGCTACATGCCAAATATCAAGAAGCTGTGTCATGTATAATTACCGAGAAAACTGACGAAAATTTGCATATATATGGTCATAATACATAATAACTAAAGTATTCGGTAAACAGGAAGTAGCGATTTTTCGGGCATAAAATCGCTTTACACCTTATAGTACAATGGGATGAAGCTTCATACCAAATATCAAATATCAAGAAGCTGCGGCATGTAGTTGCCTGGAAAACTGTGACGGAAATTTTTGTAACGCTGCAGGACGCAGGACGACGACGACGAAAGACGACGGATGGTGCCAAAGTAACCCCAATATGTCGCTTCTGCAACACGTTGCAGGCGACATAACAATGGGTTCATATCAAAGTTTAAACGTAAAGCATTGATGTAAAAAAACACATACACAGAAACGACAAAACAACACAAAAACAAGTGTCTCTGTGGGACTACTTCGCTCATCTTACTCAAGTTTGTTACATATACATCAACTTTTAAGCTGTATACCAAATATATTTTGTTCGACATTGTAGGAGTTATTACTAATAAAGTGTATTGTAAAGCTCAATAATTGACAAATAGGAAGAAAAGGTCTCTTTCTACTATATTTTTCAAGGATTAAGACAAAAATTAGTACAAGTAAGGGGTCATAAAGTATCGAATGATTTTATTTTAGATTTTAATCTTTTTGGGGTTTAATTATTAGGGCAAAATGGGTTTTATAACGATGAACAAGAAAACTGTGAGAAGGTTTTTTAGTTATTTCCAAAAACATATTCTACCCATATGAATAGTTGTATGAAGTTATGGTGAGTGAACATTTGTAAAAGTTAACAGAGGGATGATGGACAACGGATGCCAAGTGATGACAATAGCTCATCAAGTTGAGCTAAAAAGCCCATTACTTGAAGTTAGTAAGACGAAAAAGTGTTTAGGTGTTTTGTTTTTAGATTATTTAAACTGATGTAGTAAGATCACAATTTTAATTTGATTAAGGATTAAGTGTCTTTGGCGATGATTGGACATTTTCATGTAGCTATTTTATAGATCATTGCTGTTTCTCTTCTGAAAAAAAAATTAAACCATATATTGCTGAATCTGCATTTTCTCGTTTGATTTTAAGCTGTACAATATTACTGTGCTCTAGACATAAGAAGACAAGATAAGAAAATGTCTTTTAGTGAGTGAAAAACTTAAGTGTCTTGATTTGGGTTTTATTCAAAGCACATCTATTACGTAGCACATTACAGCAATGAAACTATGATATAGAAATGTCATATGATTTATGATGATTTGTCTTTGCAATAGAACTATTTCCTGAAGTAAACCTATTTCAGTCAGTTTTTTATTTTCCTATCGTTTAATCCATGCGTTTTAGTGCTCTTAAAATATATACACGCTCTGGAAAAATATACATCCTTATTATGTAATAAGCTTATAATTTAATCCAACAGATTTTTAAAATTGCGCAATAAAAACCGACCCATAGCTTTATTTTTTAATGTGCAAGTTGTCATTGATGTATTAAAAAAAATAAAAATTACACATAAATTTAGAGAAAATAGTAAATTATTGGTTAACATATATGTGTTTCCTTCTTTAATGAGTTCTTTGTCCTGTTTAAAAAAAATCTAAAATTGGTAAGAATGACATTCTCAAATATTATATACTCATATAAAAATCTTTATTGTGATTCGTTTAAACGTTGTCACGTGACATGTGATATTTCGCTAGGTCAACCGGTAATCATTGGGTCGCATGGTAAGGTCACCCTCTCGTGAGAATTTGCACGTGACCCCACGATTTGTCTTCAACATTGTATGGGCTGTATTTTTCCTCATGAAAAAAAAAGTTAAAATGTTCGAAATACCGGTATGTGTAAAAGTTTAAATTTAATATTAAATTAGTTCAATAAATTAATATTCGATATAATATAACAGTTATCACCCTAGATGATATGTGACCCGGCATTTCTTTCCCCTCGAAAAGTAAGGTCACCCTCGGGTGACCTTACTTTCTCGGGGAAAGAAACCACCGGGTCACACACCAACTAGGGTGATAATTGTATAATCTCAATTTTTTTTTAGTTTCGAATCAGAGTAAACAAGTGAACAAAACGATATCAGGCTCATAGTTTTTTAAAAGCATTATTGAAGACAAATAACCTACACTTAATTGCAATGCGACATCTTTCGTATTAAATATCAAATGTATTAATACTATTTTTGGTCATTATTAACTTCTTATAACTTTGCATTACTTTTAACAAAGCACCTAATCTATTCTGGTTTAATTCGGAATTTTGAGTGTTCATAAATAAATGACAGATATTTTACGTCTTTTTTTCAACCTATGTGGAGCCTAAACTACACATTCAACTGCTTAATAAGGCGTTGCAGCGTCTAGATAAACAATTTTTGCATAAACTTTCAGTATTTTGTACGGTTTTGCCGGGGCATTTTCTTTGCGTTTTTAAGTTCACCCAAATATACTAGTAGCCAAATATCAACAATGCCCTGCCATTTGGCTTCACGTGCTGGGTCATTTCATTATTGGTGATATTAAATCTACCCACAATCGATTTTATGGAAGGTTATTTAGCGGTAATTCATGCTTTATTAATGGTACAATTTGAACGGAAAGAAAATGAATAGAGAAAACAACAAAAGATATCTTGTAAACTATAGCTAGAAGGGAAAATGATCGGCGATTTTTATATCTAGACGCTGCTACACTTTTTTTCTGTGTTTCTATGTGTCGTTCAAGTCGTACAAAGACTACAAAAATAAGTTTAAAATCTATCATTTTATTCGAAGTGTAACCATGCACCTTAATTGTACAATTAAAACATGTATACCAGGCTTCCCCCTATACCATGGAACAGCACAGATGGATCCTCTTTTTAGCCCTCATATGACGTAGTTCCACGCCTTAATTGATGAATGAAATCGTTTAAAATTCAGAGTATAAGATCTAAAGGACCCGGCCCATTCCCGAAAAGACATGGACACTTTTGATGCAAATGCACGTGTGCAAATGTTAACTATATTTTTATTTTAATCAGTTCATTTTCTAGAACGTTCAGTTTGGGAAAGGAACTTGGGTCGAATGAGCGTAAAAAAGAAAATGTAAATTTGATTTCTTAAAAAATGGAATAACTCATCGTCATCAGAATTTTTTTTTGGTCTAATTTACATAGAAAATTTTTGGTAATTATTTTCAAATTCACACCAAACCTGCATAAACTGTGAGAAGCATATCCGGACGGAAAAAAATCAATATCAGCATATATTAGGCAAATTTTTCGCGAGGACTTGCTGTAGAGCTCTCCGCTCTCGCGGGCACTCCGTGCCCGCTACAAGCTGTGCTCGCTATTATTTGAAAGCAGATACTCAAAACTGGATCATCGAGGGGAAAAATCGACACAATAGCTAGACTCCAAAAGTTGTCCATTGCATGATAATTTGCATTCTTTAATTAAAGCTTTGGAAAACTTAAAGGGTCAAATGAAATCGTAACAACTAACTCAAACTTCTGAATTGACACATAAATAATACACGGGGACTTTTTAAAGGACAAGTCGCGAAAAGACCTTCTTATAGTTACGTAAGATCTTCAAATCATCGAAAAGCAAAATAAAAAAAAATCATTCTTAAAATTTCCGTCAAAATATTGCGTGATAAGCCTTTTTACCCGAAAAAGCCAATACAGAAAACATTTTTTTTTTTCAGTTTTAAATATCAATTTCATATAGAATTTTGTGTATATTATACGATAAAAAGACCACCACTAAGAGATGATGAAGACACGATAACATGAATACTTGTGTTACAAATATTATCTGAGCACAATACTAAGTGCATCTGAGACCCTGCTTGAAAATTATAATTGTTACGATATGAATGAGTTGGTATGTGACATACATGTGAAACCAAGATTTTGCCGATATGATCGTTCATCGCAGTAAGGCTACACATAGCTGTGATCATCGTATCAAGGTTAGTTTCGTACTATGAAGTAAACTCGTAAACAATGGAGTAAATTGGAAGCTTATTTAATACCTTAAACAGGTCATCTCGTAAACCTTCACTAACTAGACATTTTGGTACTCATCTGATAGTAGGTAATTGTATCTCTTTACTTTAAATGTTACTATTCATAAATTTGTATCTTTTAATGAGGTGATAGGCTTAGTTCAGTTGTTCGAAGAAATCAGTATATGTACATGATTTAAAAATTTTACATCCTATCCGAAAGATAATAGATATTTTAAAAGTAAATTGATTACTGTCTAACTTGGGAATATCGGGTGGCAGAAGAAAAGAGCCGCTTCTTGATAGAGAATAAGTCTAATAATAAAGCGCTTCAAAATCCACGGTTACATTAATTCTGAACGCATACTATAGTTGCGCACCGTTTGGAGAAAATGCCATCCTCTTCGAATATAAGTTGGACCCCTCGGATACCCTGCAATAAGCTAAATTTCTTAGCATTAACAATCCTTTGTTTTGCACTGGTGATCGAAACGTATTAATATTATTTGTCTTGTGTCCTCATTTCATTTTCTCAATTTATACTGAGCCATATAACGGTTTTTATTTCTGCTCCATGAACATTTTTTATAACGAAACGGAAATAATTTAAATTGTTCTTAGCAAAAAGCAGAATGCCATTTTTCAAACCAAAATTTATCATGTTTTGACTTACAAATTCTTCCAAAACTAAATTTAAGCTTTGGATTGGGCTATAAACCTGAGAAAATGCAGTGCAGGACATTTTTTCTTTGAAGCATTTTTAATGATAACAATTGGACTACTTTGAACTAAGACAGCATTAAGAATAATTGATATAGTATGACCCGCGGATTCCATGGGATTTTAATATCATACCTCCTAGTTAGAATGTCATAATCTTAGATAAACGTTTTAACATTGTGTCTGTATCGTTTACATTTTCACAAGAAAGTCAACATAGAAAGCAAAAGGGAAGACGTTCGGATATTTTTTCGAAATAGTGTGTTCCTCTCTTTTATTGGCCTCATGTTTCTTGATTTGTAATCTTCCAACCGAAATTACCAAAGTCTTCTACTTATTTAGCCTTTTAATTTATAAATACTCTGAATAAAGTTTGTTTCCATCGTAGCTAAATGTTTTGACACAGGGCATTATAAATGTGAGTGGGTAAGAAGAGACCAGAAAAGCCATCAGCAGTACGCACCCGACAAAGATTTAAAAGTCGAATTACATAAAGCAATACTGTAAAATGATGGTTAGATTCTAAACACAATCCTAAACACGTTGTAAAGCCTCTTAACATCTTTAGGACTGTGTTTAGATTAATGAAAATGCTAAAGAACAATTTCTAAGATTGATATTTACTGGAGTTAAACATGCTCAAAATCTAAACACAAATGACTTGAAATTGAAAGTGGTTGGGGCTAAACATATATATGTGTTTTAATTCTAAATACCGTTTTACAGTGTATTGCCCGAGTAGAGCTCTATGGCCGGTATAAATTAACCGGGTTAACATAATTCTTAAATGGAAAAATGATATGTAGGAGCACACCGGTTATGCATTCAATAAGAACCGTCAAAAATATTATGATACACGTGAAGTTTGAACATCATACTAAACTAGGTGCATTCTTTCTTGGTCAATTTTTATGTTGCTTTAAATATAATAGAAAATTTTCTGCAACTTTTAACATTAGACGAGTTTCATTCATATAAAAGGACATCACGCAGCTCATGTCTGAAGCTATTTGGATTGCAAAATGAAAAGAGAACCATGAGATTGGCTTTTTGAATTTAAAAAACTAAAATGTAAACTAGAATTTCAAGGATAAAAACGTTCTGATAATTTCACAACGGACAAAGACATAATTGAATTCTCACTCTTTTCTAGTAATGTTGCCGAGGATCTTTAACTGTATTACATAAGGCCAATGAACTGAAAATACATGACAGACAAAGTCGAGAAAAGTGGTCGAAAGTATATACATGTAGATTTTTTTAAGAGTAAATTGAAAATTGTAAAATAACATAAATTAAAAGGGAACCACTTCAACTACGTACATGTACATGTTTGCCTGATTTATTTCAAAACCATACCATTACATGTACTAGTACATGTATGCTTGACAAAATCGAAAGCAACAATCTACAAAATTACCCAAACTGTTAAAGCAATTACCGGTATTAGTTGATACCAATCCCCCACCTCCACCCCCACCACTACATAATTACTACATAGACATGCTCATAAGATCCAACATGAACAACTTAAAAAATTGCAATGGGTCAAATGTGTTGAACTATATTTAAATCTTTTGTCAAAGTCTACAGAAAGGAGAATTACATTCAAACACGAGGGACCAATTTTTTCGTCGACTTGCTTCAACTCATTGTTACTAGTAACTGGCTTAAATTATCAGCACAGAAAAAAATGTCTATTCATATTAACGAAAGAAAATGATAAATTACAACAGTTTGATCCGAAGCAGGCCGAAGTGTGGAAAGCTCCTGTAGTTTTTAAACTGCAAGTAAACGTTAAAAGATGATTTTGTCCAGAATGTTCACACTAGATATTGGGAATCGTACGGTGAAAATCAATGTCATGATACAACAAAAGATATAAAATAAATCCAGCTTTGGCCTATTAATCAAGTCGTTTGAATAAAACTTTTCGAATGCAAACGACATATCTTTTCGTAGAGGTGTTCACTGGAATGGGAGCGCTTAAATACTAGTTTCACTGTTGGGTCTTTCGACTTATTGAAACGAATGCACTTTATAACAGTATCATGAATGTGAGTGAGTGAATTGGGGATTTACGCCCTTGAAACAATATATAGGCTACATAAAGGCGATGAAAATGGAGCACATTAAATGATGATGAGAAATATGGGGATGGGGCTGTAAACAAAGGAACAATAAAGGGGGAAAGGTCAGTATTGGCGAAAAATTTAGCCTATGTGGTGCACTTTTTGGCGATACACAAAGGGATATTTTACGTGCATGAAGCGTTGCATTCTCCACATACGTTAGACCACTATGATCAGCGGTCAGGCTTTCTGTATACATTATTTCCTGACAACCCCAGCGGACTAGGTCTACCCCATTTTGCCACATAGGATATACACTTGGTCGCTCTGTGGGCTGAGCACTAACTGGATGTCAGAATCCCAGGACTCTTAGTTGCCTCTTACAACAAACTGTGGGCATATTTCCCCCCCCGGGCACATTCATACACCGTTCGGGAGTAGTTTTACTGTTTCAGAAGAGTAGCGACAAATTTTGTCATAGGTCTCCAGTTTGAACCTAAGTTCACCTTGTAATAATTGTTGGACTGTTTTATCCAAAAACGTAGTTTATTTCTAACATTTTACTAGCAATTTAACGCAACATGGTTATTGGCGAATTAAAGTGGGTCAGATATAGGAAGCTCCACTTCTGCAAGATACTCTTCAACATAACTCAAGCTCTTTCTCGAGTTTACTTAAGACGATATCCTAAACTTAACAAGCACAAACAGCAAAATGCTTTAACTAGTCTTAACATCAAGGTGACAACATTGATTTCTTTTGTAAAGGTCAATTTAAGTTTCGCTTCAGTTAGTAAAAAGGTGTTACAAATTAACCATGATTAAAAAATAACCCCTAGCTGTTCATTAGAATGCTCAAGACGCAGATTTGGTACCCAAGATTTTTTTTTAATCTAGCTGCTTTTAGACTCGCGGATACTTTATGCTAGGGAAGCTAGTTATGTCTCCCAAACAAAGTTTGGGGAGACATATTTTTGAATCCAAGATGGCCACCAAAATTTCAACGTGGTCTGATTATGATGAAAATTGATATACTGATAGATTATGATGTTGCTAGAAATATTCTGTAACTAAAATTAAAATTTGACGATGGCGGCCATTTAAAATCCAAGATGGCCGCCAAAATTTCAAAGTGGTCTTATTATGATGAAAATTGGTACACTGATAGATTATGATGTTGCGAGAAATATTCTATATTTAAAATTAAAATTTGACGATGGCGACCATTTTGAATCCAAGATGGCCGCCAAAATTTCAAAGTGCTCCGATTTACATGAAATTTGATATTTAAGGGTTTTTTGACATGCTGAAGAGAATAGTGGCAATGGAAGTTTGTTCGGGAGACATTCGTGTTTGCATCCAAACACAGTCATACCTAGTTAGCTATTGCTTTATTCCAAAGCAACACGAATTCGGGAGATGGAAGACAAGATAAAATGAACATGAAATAATGATGAAGTGGAAGAAATGAGACACAAGACCAATCGAGCAAACAACATTTGACAGTCGCTGGAAAAAGACATGGAGGGATGAATAAGATCGGACAATACAGACTACTAAAGAGGTTCCTACAGAGATCTATAGCAGTGTTCTTTAAAGTTGGAGGAACTGAACAATTTCCCAACACAGTTAACAAGAGTTTGTGGTCAAGAAATTTCTGCATTATGGCCTGACGACCCTGGCATGCAAGAAAGACGTGGCTGATCAAATTTACCACTGGGAGCACCAGTCCCTCTGTGAGTTAGAGAAGTGAACTGATCTGACGCCAGGTTCTGTGCGCTCTTTATCGGCCTTTTACAGACAAGCTAAGTGCTGCGGCCCTATTCGCCAACAGAGATCCGCACGGGGACCATTAGGGAAGTAACTAAATGCACTTTCTAGTCGAGCTTGATGTACAAGTTATGTTGTTATTAAAAAAACAGCTATAAAACAAGATCGTTATATAGTTCAATTAAAGAATTTGAACACAAACAATTCTTGAACTGTGACATATTCAAAAACAATAATAGAATTTACATATACGTAAAACAACTGATTTAGTATGCTCATTACATAATAAAAGGATGAATGAAATTGCTACTATACATACCTGACTATATAGATTTTAATCCATGTAGATTAATGATTGTTGACTGACCTTTTATTAAGTGATAAACATTTGATAAAACAAAGGAGGTATTTCTACAATGTTTGGCATGGTTAGGCCGGAACCATCAGTTGTGTCATTGAATAAACTTATAATAATGTTTCCAGTGAAACCCATACCTACTTAATGTAAAAGAGCATACTGAATTCTATCTTTTTTACTAAAGGGAGTTCCCCATATTGAATGTAAAAAAGATATTTGTTTAAATCAAAATGGGTATGGAATTTCGCAGGAAGTATGCGGTAAATAGTCATATGCATGTTCAAAACAAATGGGCGATCCCACAATTCCAAGGACGAAAAGAATTCCTTCTTGAATTTTGGTCACTATTCATGCTGCTTAACTGGCAAGTCATTCAGTGAAATGTATATTTACATGTAGCTAGGGTTTTTTTTGGAAATGATATAAACATTACTTGTAAAAGCGTTTTACTCGATGGGTATTTTAACCAATAAAATCCTTGATCAATTTTTTTACAAGTGCTTACCTCTAGCTGAGTGTGTAAAGCTAACTATAGAAACTTTATTTCAAATAAGATTTTCAGATGAAAATTAGAGTTAAATCATAGAATATGTAATATAGAATAGTGGCCAACACATCTGAATTGTGGTACGATGATATTAAACATAAGAGTAGTTTATATTATATACTCATATAAAAATCTTTATTGTGATTCGCTTAGAAGCGGTCACGTGACATGTGATATATCGCTGGGTCAACCGGTAATCGTTGGGTCGCAGGGTAAGGTCACCCTCTCGTGAGATTTTGCACGTGAGCTTACCGTTTTTTCTTCAATACTGTGTGAGCTATATTTTTCAAATGGAAAAAGGTTAAAATGTCCGAAATATGTTTTGATATTTAATATTGAATTGTTTCATTAAAATATTCGATATAATATAACAGTTATCACCCTAGATGATATGTGACCCGGCATTTCTTTCCCCTTGAAAAGTAAGGTCACCCTCGGGGCAAGCCCTCGGGTGACCTTACTTTCTCGAGGAAAGAAACCACCGGGTCACACACCAACTAAGTGATAATTGTATATTATCCTATTAAGTAGCCTGGCTTTTGTATTAACCCTTGTTAACCTCTCTCATGTTCACTCCAACATCACATCACGTCCATGTCACTGCATGTTCATTTAAACATCAGCATTAAATGTTGTTTTTTTATAATTAGCATGCAGTTGAAATGTCCGTTCTAAACCCTGATGCCATTTTACTACCAGCAAAGCTTGGCCTTAGTCTGAGTTTGGCATTTTCTTTGGTTTCCTTGGTTCCTGTCCTTCGTTGACGAACCAAGCGCAAAACACAGAATTCTATAAATTGTATAGCAATCCGTCGTTACTATATATATATTTGCTCCAGATGTATTAACCAAGATTTGCTTAACTGTCACTTACAATGCGTAGGTTTAGAAATTTTCGAACTACATGGGGTTATTAAAAAATAAAGTGAGAACAATGGTAATGACGAAAAACAAAGAAATATTTTTTCCCAGTGGATTAGAAAGCTTAAGGTTGGGACTGAATCGTTTTGCTTTGCGGCTTTTTATTTCAATAAGAGCATTTTAACTATCAGAATCTGTAACCAAGAATAACGCGCCTGGTGTGCCTAAGGAATAACACTTACAAAGACTTTGAAATTTCAACTTTGACATTATATTTTGATATATTAAGTTTGTGGTCTGAGGTTAAAGGGTTGGTATATAAGAATGAATTCTCAATCAAGTAAAACACGGATGGAAGATCTTAATTAACCGTTATATTTATTTTGCACTGTAAAACTGAAAACGCCAAATAATACAACCATAAACTCACCAATGTTATTTAATACATGGGGTAATCATTTACATTTTTGTACGGATTAACTTTGTTCGGTATCGCTAAGATAGACAAAATTCGTGCATTGTGATATTTTCCCAAGTAGGTTCCAAACTATTAAATACGTTGTTATATGCTAGATCGCATTGCACTGATAACGCGAAATGACAAAGTCTGGTCTATGTTGAGGTCTGCTGTGAAGGGTGGTGTTTGACTAATGTCACCGCTAAGTATAAACAGTTTTGATTTTCTTTGACGCTTGTGGTTGCATATTAAAAAGATACATGTCCCTTCAGAATGTAAAAATGTAAAGGTTACTATAGAGAGACCTGATGTCAATAACAACTTGAGATATCGGTGTAAATTACAACAAGTCATGATAGTCGAAGAAATTTTAAGGTAACCGTTGTTTTAATTGGGCTCAAAGAAAATATTTAGAATTATTAAACAAAATTATTTTATTTTACTTAAAAAGAAATAATTAAGTATTACCTTAAAATTAAAACATATTAAATTCCCATGGTCACATCTCGGTGAAATGAAATGCTTTGCTATTCTCTAGACCCGTTGGAGTCATTTTAGAACCGTCAGTATATTCAGATATTTTAGTGAAATTGAAGGGTTTAGGTTAAGAGAATATTAATAGTCTTGTCGAACCCATGTGTGTTTGATGTCGATTGTTTTGTCGGTTGTTGTTCGTTTTATTTGTAAATTCTGCTAGACAATTGCAATTTGATTGCAACGTCGGTTTTCTTTAGTTCGTTTTGTCACTTAATGAGTAAAATAACAGTTCACTATCTAAAGAACAGAAAGACAAATTTGTTAACTTTAAATGTCTATAGACTTGGTTACCTTTTAATATGCAGCATAAAAAGTTTTATTTCTTGTGCAGTATCTTAATACTGTTTAAAATTTAACTAACATCAAAGCAAACATGACAAGTAGAATGTTTCACTGATTATTTCAAACAAACTTTACCTTAATGTTTGAATAGTCAGTTAATGTTCAAAGTATAAGGTGACCGTGTCAAAATCTTGGCAAAACATTGCAAAGCATAGTGATCTTACTAAATTCCAAAATGACGGTCAAGTATATATAAATAGTAATATATTGATTGAATTATCTTGATAGTATTTCTTAGGTATGAGAAGTGGTTTGGAATTATTACATTTAAGAAAAATATTTATGCGCGTAAATAAAGCCAAATTTTATACACTTTTTCATGATTAAAAAGGTATCGTCTGCCAAATGTAAAAAATTGTTGTTAATTTGCCATAATTGATCTAAGCGATCGTCTGAGAAACCCGAGCCGAGATACTTTTTCATGTTGTTTATCATTTATGTTGACTTTTAATATGATATGATAATTTAACGTGGTCAGTTAAGGACAATTTCTATTCACAAGGTGTGAACGACCGTTTAGTTCCCCACATAATTATACGGTTCGCGATGCATTGTACCGGACGTTTTAAATATCTTCGAACGTTTATGTTGATGAATTTTCAATTAAAGTCATATTTCAACAGTGTGAAAAATGAGTGATTTTGATAGCATATCCACGGGGTACACATAACTTGTTTACTGCTGAAGTTTTATTACTGTGGTATTTATTTCTTATTTTCATATAAAAATGAAGATTTTTGTACGATCCAATGCATAAAGGAATGCTTACCAAGGTTGATATCTAAATAATTTGCCTTGGAAATTCGCTATAAAACCACTGAAATGTTCGGGTGCGAATTTGCATTTTAAAATGCAAATCATTTTGACAGTTTTATTGCTAACAATAATATTTATGTAATGGTTTGCAACAAAATAGTGATGAGCATTACTAGAAAATGTAGAAGAAGTATGTATTAAATAAAGTGTGAAATTAATAGCCGTTAATGGATTTAACACGTAGTTTAAAACCTTTAATATAAACCATTGCCGTTTAGTGAAAGTCCAGGAAGTTGCCAACTCGTGTAATTAAGACACAGTGGTTATTCCTACATAAATATCAAGTTTTGCAGGTGCATCATTTTGAAGCCCCATTTTTTTTTCTTTTTTTTTTTTTTGCCAAACGACCTTCAATGTCAACATAATCAAGGTTATGTTTGAAAACATGTGTTTAATCAAATTAACAATTTTCAGTTGTCTATAATTAAAAATATCGAAAGAAAATTGCTCTTTTAGTTCTGTTGACTTCAATACTAACGGCAATAAAATCCGGCCTCCAGAAATATTACGATTGCTGTTATTCTAGAAATGGTGTCGATCAAATGTGGACCCTGAAGAATTCGAAAGATTTATTGGAGAGTCTTAGCTCAAAATCAGTTTCATCTTGCAACAGCATCAAAACTTTCAATTTCTCCACTCTTTACACTCCTATTCCGCATGAAAAACTCAAATCACGATTGGCACAGCTGATTAAACGCAGCTTTTTAAAAAAGAATGGAAAACGCAGGTACACATATCTGGTAGTCGTTTACAGTAAGACTTACTTTGTCATCAATGAGCCTAACAAAAAGAACAAATATATAGAAGACCAAATAATCGACATGCTCAACTTTCTTTTCGACAACATATTTGTTCAGTTTGATGGGCGCGTTTTTGAGCAAACAATAGGGATTCCAATGGGCACTAATTGTGCACCTTTGCTTGCTGATTTGTTTCTTCATTCACATGAAGCAGACTTCTTACATTCTCTTCTGGACAAAAAAGATCGTAGACTAGCTCTCTCTTTTACCCTCACGTTCCGTTATATTAATGATGTGCTTTCACTGAACAATTCTCGATTTGGTGACTTTCTCCATCTCATATATCCACAGGAACTTGAGATAAAGGACACAACGGATTCTAGGAAGTCTGCTTCATATTTAGATCTACATCTCGAAATTAACTCTCAAGGAAGACTTTCAACAAAGATCTATGGCAAACGTGATGACTTCAACTTTCCAATCGTCAACTTTCCCTTTTTTGTAGCAACATTCCGTCTGCTCCAGCTTATGGAGTATTCGTATCACAGTTGATTCGTTACTCCAGAGCTTGCGGGAATTATATCGATTTCCTTGGCAGAGCATTTCGTTTGACACAGAAATAGCTAACACAGGTTTATGTTACTTCACGGTTGCTGTCTTCACTCAAGAAAGTTTACGGTAGACACCGCGCACTCGTGGACAAATATGGGATTTTTTTCTCTCAAATGCATGCAGATGCTGGTTTGTCGTAGAATTTTGTTTTGTCTTCCTTTACCAGATTTGACACACTGAATGGGAAATTAGCAACATGACGGATGTGCTATAGCAGACAGGAGCCGCTTACTCTTCCGGAGCACCTGAGTTCGCTCTTGTTACGACTGAGTTCGCGTTGTTTATTTCCGTTCGGTTGATTTTGTTTTTTAAATTGTGTTTCTTCGTGCTGTTCTTGTCAGTGTTTGCCGATTTTGTCGTTGCCCTTTCGGACTTTTGACACTCCACTGCCCCATTGGTGCCTCTTTGCTTCTTACGTACCGAAAAAAAATAAAAGGAAGGCCAAAGTTTAGCATCGATGATATCGACGATGTGCATAACAAAGAAAAAACTGGTGATATTAACGACTTCCGTTCTTACAACGATATTGTGTTTGCTGGGAGCTTCTTCTTTTTTTAACAATATGGATCATCAATGATTTGATATGGTTTTGTTTGCCTGCTGTGCCAGTAATATTTAGTTTTTTTTAAGCCATAAATAAGTAAAAAAATATATATTATACAGTTGTCAAAAACTAGAGTTGCAAATGGGCTCCAAGGAGCCCCGTCAAAGTTTAACTATCTCTGATTAAATTATCCATTCTTACACGTCTATTCGCCGACCATTTGAACGCTACGGTTCTGTTGTAAAAGACTGGATGCAAACATTCTTTCATTTTAAAACTCAGAATAAAGACAGCGTTATACCCTTTCTGAAACTTTTTTCAATGATATTGTTATTTTTTGCAGTTATTGTTCTTTCAGATTGTAAAGGTAAAAAGTATCTTAAGTCGTCACTTGTACAACTCATAACTAACAGGTGACAGATGCACGGGTTTTCAAACTTGTGCGAAAAGAATAATGACTCGTCAAGTGTCGAAAGGAAAAATGATTCCATTCATTTTTACGTCAGCAAACCTACATTTGGTAGACCTTTTATTGTTACTATCATATTA
This sequence comes from Arcuatula senhousia, assembly GCA_963971305.1. Taxonomy (NCBI): domain Eukaryota; kingdom Metazoa; phylum Mollusca; class Bivalvia; order Mytilida; family Mytilidae; genus Arcuatula; species Arcuatula senhousia. The sequence continues at coordinate 49,158,860 of OZ020303.1, read as the reverse complement.
CTCGTCGAAAATGCTAAAAATTTATATTGACAAAAGTATTTGATTTAACTGGCTTTAAAAGATAAATCGTGCATCTTTTGCAGTTTGACGTAGGAGAATATGTACTTGAAATCTTAGGAATAATAGGTTTCAAATCTATTTGCTCCTTGGTATTTTTCATATTAATGTATAATATATACTCGATCTAAGTTTGTGGTTGAGATGCATTTTCACCCAATCCGTGGGGTATCAAGTCGCCTAAGTAATTATTTTCAAAACCATGAATTTTCTAATTGAAATCTCAATTCAGATTATAAGTAAGTTATTTACTAAGCTTGAAAACAATAAACATCCAAGGGGGGCATAAAACCGGAACTTATTTATAAATGACAATGTTAATGCAGAAAGAAAGGTATTTCACTTTTTGTACAGTTCACTGTTGGTCATAAAAATATTTTCCAATTTAATTTATTTAATGATATAAGTTAATTAAATGTGTAAACATAGATATTTTGTTGACCAATGAATGCTTTAAACGAATTCATGATATATTTAAAGATTTATGTAAAATATATTCAAATAAAGTTCGTGGTGGCTTTATTCAGTTTATTACAAATAAAGTATCTATGACAAAGAACTCTATAAAATGGGGAAAATATGCAGAGATTGTGCTTCTTGTTACTAGAATAGGATTTTCTGTAATGATTTTTATATATAAAATGTAAATTTCCCGATATCATATTTTTTATTTACATTCATACGGTTTGACATGACATTATAGAAAAGTTTATAGAATGCAATCAATGAATGCCTTTATTAAATTAAAACTAGTTCATAAATCTAATCTTACTTTTTGTTTGTTTGTTTTAATCTCTTTTTCCCTTATTTTCTTTTCTTTCTTTTTGGCTGTTTTTTTTTTTTTTTTGGGGGGGGGGGGTCAAAGCCATTACCATCTACACATACCCGAACAATCTTGGGTTGCAATGAAAAGAAACGGAACTGTCGGAACATCATGTTCTCTATCAATTTTGTTTTTAGTTTGTCACATGCTTTGAACTTTCTCGGGCTGCTTATTTTGACTTTAAGTTTGTTATCATTTTTAGGGTTCAGCCAAAACATTATCATGGCTTATGATATTATTTCATGATTGTTATGTTCCAATAATGAAAAGATGCGACTTTAAGAACTCCATGGGTGATTCTGTATCCGTAAACTAGTCCATCTGGAGCAGACGACATATGAGTGGGACCTCCTACAACTATCAAGAGCTTTCGGTGAGGGTTTCGTGCATACACACCCTCAACACGAAGAATCTGCCTGTGAGCTAACCATCACTATCTCGCTTCATTCTTTTCCTTATCATTAACCAGTGATACTATTTAGATCATCCTTTATAAATGATGCATTGTTTCAGCTGGATTGGAATAAGTATCCATGTACTATCTAAGGAATGTACCGTCTCAATGCATTGAATATAGTTACATAACTTCTTCTTTATTTTACAGATAATAAACAGATGCTCTTTGCATTCCATGGTGAAGTGTCCGGCCTTGGCAGCATTTGAGGTCATGGATACCACACCCAGAACATTATTGTGCTTTTCCATGTCTTTGATAGTGTCAACGTAATGAATAAAACTCATCTAACTAGTACTGGCATAGCTTCATTGAAATTTATGTGATGTTTATATAAAGGGTGGTTGACTACCAATTAGATTGGCACAAACTAATCAGGCCTAGCTTATAATCATAAGATGTTATACAATACAATACTGCATGTGTGTTTTTACGGCACTTTAATATATGCATCAAGCGGAAAATAGAGAGTTTTTGTAATCGTTTTATTAAGATCTATTATTTCGAGGCGTTAACCTAGTGCATGGCTGTCTATATTTCCTTTAATCATAAACTTTAATTTAAAGATTGGGTTCTTCCTATTTATCTCTGGTATTTTCATCTCATAACAGACCACTTTTGATGAAGTCTAAATACACAGAAAACTAAAAAACTGTTTTTGAAAAGAATTTGCTGGCTCTGCTATTTTTAATAATGTTTGATGTAAACTGGGCAAAAAATGCAAATGATGAATGTTTCTCTAAGAATTTTCTCTACTCAACCCTTCAAAATGCATGTGTATTTACATAGAACAACAAAAAAACCTAGCTAAAATAATTAATGGCATGGAAAATATTCAACTGTATGCAACAGTTGCGAAGACTAACGCATAGCAATCCCCAACGGTCTATCCTCGTCGTTCGCATTTTGTTTTATCTCAAATCTTGCTTTATTACATTATACAAGTTGCATCTTTGCAATTTTTAACCAAAATGTTACGCCAATTGTACGTTTTTCCCGTCTTTTGGGGGCAGACGACAGTAAACTTTCCCATTGCCAACAAAAATCTTCCATGAAAAAGAATCGTCGTGCAATGAGTTAAGATAATAGCTTTTTTAATGATTCAAAATGATCATATTTCTTCAAATTGTCTTAGATTTGTTTAAATACCTTTTAACTAAACCAGAGCCTAAGACATAAGACATTGAACTAGTTGCCTTATCAAAGTGTGAGGTATTTTTACACATTTTGAATTATCAGTTGATCTTTTTTATTTAAAGATATGTTCGTGTAAAATTAATATGTTTTCTATATACGTCTATGATTTTAAATTCCATAATCTTCAGACTTTTAATCGGCGTTGAAAGCATTACCCCTTTGTATTTTAAGCGTAAGAAAAATGCATGGAATAGTTTCATGGCGTGAACAAAAATTGTGCTTTTTCAACAATCTATTTGGCGTGGACAACAAATGCCCTCGGCCGACTGCACAAATCATGATTGCAGGACTAATTCGAACAGATTATTCTATGTTTTTGGTGTAGTCAAGTCTGAGGATATTTTTTGTTGATAAAATATGGTTTTGTTTCAACAGAACGATCATTTTACTTATCTAATTTTGCGTGAAGAGATAATATGATATTCATTTGATTAACTCTAAATTGGTCAAAACAGAAAACATATAAACTATTCATTATCAGCAAAAAAAATGTGCACAAAATATTTTAATTTGAAATCGATTGCACTCTTATACAATGTAATCCCGAGTTTTATGCACTGCAAAACTGCAATTTATGAATAAATACGTATCTAAAATGTATAATATCACTTTACTGCATAAAAACCCAATATATATATATATGAATGTAACTAGAGGTAAATCCTACTTCGAGTTGGGTATTTATTGCATGCTAATCAGGAGTCGATAATGGCCTTTCTTTTTGGAACCTCCCTGTAATTTTTTTTAAGCTTTCTAAAGGTACAAATAATACAAAAAGTCACCGACGGTAGACACGAATTAAAAAAAAAACATGTATATCTTTTTGAAATTTTCGATTATTTCTTTTTTCGTAATGCAGTCGGTGTTAAGATTCGTTTCCTTGTTTAGGCACTCATATTCTTTTGATACTTTTTGGTTTCGGCCTTTCAAATTCTGTAGATAAGAGGCTATTCCTTGAAATATACACAATAAAGAAATTATTAGATTTATTGACATCACCTTGGTACTAAAGTTTTTTTTATACCAAACGAACTAATTTTTTAGCCGAGCAATTATCTGGTGTAAACTGGAAAATTAGACGTAATTTAATATACAAAACTATCTTGCCTTTATATTACTGTTTTCTGTTTTTCTTAAAAGAAGAAAATTTGTTTGCCATGTATGGAATGAACCCTCTTTTTAATCGATTCTTGTTGTGTTTTGGTTCCTGTCCTTTGCACAATACAATAATCAAATCAACACTTACTGGCCCTGACAAAGATTGCTTCTATAGATAAAGGTACATCTTGCAGATCAGTAAGTTCTTTGATGTCTTCATAATTTTTCTCAAATACATTATAATAGGTATCTATGTCATTTTATTATGTACCATTTGATATATTGTGCATATTATTTAGAATATGAAAATTGACAATTTCTTATCATTTTTTTTCAGTACATCTCTTTTAATGAAACTGATAATAAAACGATAATTGACTTGGTGGTACATTTTCACATTTCAAACCTCAACGCACAAAACATAAAACCATATTACACTGGAACAAGTTAATATATAAGCAAGTTGAAAGTTATTATTATTTTTTTTTTGCAGCAAAACATTTTGTCCAGGATGAGCATCTTTAACGTGGAAAATTTATCTTTTAGTGTCCCCGCGGCAACGCTTAGCGGGGACATAGAAATGCAGGTGTCCGTCCGTCCGTTCGTCCGTCCGTCACATCTTTTGTATCGTAACAGTTTTCTCAGCAACTATCAATCATAGGCTTTCGAAATTTGGTATGCAGCTTCAAGTAGGGGCCCCATATGGTGGGATGCGTTTTCAGATCTGTTGCTCGTCTACTTCCTGTTAAACTAGCCGACTTATATTTTTCCCACTCGACGGGCGGGGGGACCTAGAATCTGTTCTTGTTTCTTTTAAGTTTAATTTTGTTATACTTAGGTTCAAGTTTTACGATTTCCCCCCTAAATAAAGTCAATGAGCTTGCCGCTTAATACAAATGCAACTTTTTCTCGAAAAGGGGCAGTTGAACAAAACAAGCAATCATATTAGGTCATATATACATAAACACTGAATTTGAAATAGATCGATTTGAGGCGTCTAATAGTGTAATATTGAAAATTAAATGTTTGTGAAACATTGATAACCGTATGGTTACTGTTTCAAAAAGCGCAACAATTATCAACGGCTTAACCATAATTCTGAAATCTAGATTGCTACTATCATCTGACATTTAACCTACAAACCTTTAATTGGTCAAAGACAGAAGTGGTTGGATTTCGTTAAACAGGAAGTAGGTGGACGACAGACTTGAAATCGAATTTAAGACCCCATGCTAATGCTGTATACCAAATGTTTAAAAAACTGTGATAGGTGGTTGCTGAGAAAACTGTTACAAGAATGATTTCCCGTCCAACATTCTCAATTTTATAACCCAGATTTTCACTATGTGAATGGCTCTGGGATTGTGACTAGACCAGGTTGGAACTATGTATATAAAAAGGACTTTTCGGTGAAGTCTGTCGGGAATGGGTTGCTCTTGACAATAGTTGATCATTAAAATATAGAATGTCGAATCCTATGAGATGCGGATTTCGGAAAAAGTAAGACTTTCTAAGACCCTTTACTTTTCCGGCTATACCCCCTTTTTATGCTAGAACATTATTTGACCTTCTTTTCGTTAGACTCCTAAACTATTGTTTTATTGCAACTATATACAAATTCTTAAGTCTGAGAAAATTCTCTTAATTCCCAGAGTAAGCACGATGAGTTAAAATTATTATCAGACTAAAGTATTTTTTTCAAGTTTTTGTGGTGATCAAATTCGGTTACAGATTTTCTTAGGACTTTCTTCCTATTTGGGTATATTTTAAGGGAATTCATTTCTTTCTTTATATATTTACATTTCATTTAACATAGATAGTTTGTTAGAATTTGTGTAAAATACAAAGATGGTATCGGACAGATTAAAACCCGAAAGATAAAATCTAAAGCAAAGAATCATTCGTGTGCATCAGTATGAATCTATTCTAAAGTAAACCTCAACATGTGATAATATTTGCTCTTCTTCCAAATTCTACGAACGCATCGTTGCTTTAACAAAAAGATATCATGCCCGCTTTAAATAATTATTCTAACTTTTCAGCTCTATATGGTTGTTCATTTCTTTAGGAAATTATATTTATGTTTATGGCATTCACCTCACGAAATATAACGAGAATATGAAAAGGAAGATTTTTGTTGCAGAAATATTATGTCACACATAATGTCCCGATGCGATTAAATTCCTGCATATATTACTGCAAAGATCTTCATATTTGATATGGAAATGCAAGTATACATATCCTATTGAGGAAAGCAATAGCTTATCCAATGTAATTATGCAGACAAAAAACCCATCGTATTTCCTACGCAAGCAGGGGAAGGTATAAAACATATAAGAGATATCATAAGTACCTCAAAATGACCGTAGGTTGCCGTCCGGTTGCTAAAATCGCAATACTCTGTGAAAGTTGTAGTAAAATTAAGCTTTAATCCAAAATAGAAATCATATCCAGATAAACCAACACAGTTCTATATCCATAAAAACATAACTGAATTTAGAATAATATTTTTACATCCTCAGTTTATCTCTTCATCAACTTTCAATTATTCAACAAATTTTTAGTCCTCCAAAGTTTATCGTTATTTTAACATTAATATAACTTTAACTTTTTGGCAATTTAATTTTTTAACAGGTGATCAGTGTCGTTTTCGTTCGGGGCAACGTACCAATCATATGTACATTTGGGTTTGATTGGCAGGGCTTCTTACCTGTGACTTTTATAAGTGAAACTTCTGGTGAGACAAAGTTGTACATCCTTTTAGTTACATATCAACATACATTTTTATACCATTCGCCAACAGAAGCAGTTTTAATCATATTCGACATTTTACGGATACTTTGAATTCTTTCCTTTATTCACGAATATTTCTGGAATGCTACATTTATTAATATAGAAAATTTACATTAATTATTCATTAAAGTGGTCAAAAAGTATCTTTCCATTGCAGACGTACAAGTTTCGCAATGCGCATTTATTGTTTGTTGAAAAAGGTAATTCCGATTTCACCTTTTTCAATAAACTATAAAGTGTATGCATTATTGTTTTCTTTTACTGTTATAAAGGTCAATGACAGCTGCATCCGTCAAAATACCAACAATGACTTGCTCTCTGCAAGTAGGCACCAAGTATGACTATTAGCTAGGCATCTGTCGTCCGAATTCACGCTAGGTGTACTTCCATGTTGACTTTTCCTTAGAAATTCTGAGTATTGATGCCTGTGACTTCTAACTTGAAGTCCAGATTGGTTTTCATGCCTCCCTATCCTAAAATTTCAATATACATTTAGATTAATGACATAAATGCTCCCTGGCCTAAAATTCAGTTAAGGTCAACGATGTTTTGAATTCATTAGGTCTAGAAGGGTCGACAGGCTTTTAATTCCTATCAAAACATTGCACATATTAAAACATTAAAAGTTTATAATAATAATGTTTTGTAAACACCGTTTAATCCGTTGCTTTTGCATGCAGTATACATTCCACTTATCAATTCTTGACATTTGATCAAAAGATAGGGTTGTTAAGGCATTTATAAGGCATTTTCTTCTTAAACCCCCGTCTCTGTAAATTTCACATAGTTTCCGTGCTAACTGACCTTTTTAAAAATGATGCACTTTACGTTTATCTTCTTGCAATTCCTTAGGAATTTGCTTGGCTGATAAAATTACTAACGTACAATGAAATGTTTGCGTATAATGGCTGAAATGGGTGTTATATATAACGTGAATTAATTCCTTTTTAGTGATATATTTCAATACAAGGTGTAAACTTGTTATTTATACGATTATTAGAGCTATTTTAATGTAGATAAATGTAGTTCCATTCAAGTTAGCAAAGAATATATAAGTTGGATAGAGAGATAAACTTTCTACTAAATGTAGAAAGTGAAACCATTAGTATTTATAATTCAAATTAATAAATCATTTAAATGTAAAAATTTTACTTTAAAGAACTTAAATCATACCCTAACGTAATGGTAAAGAGATAATTCAAATTATAGTTCTGTCTTGGTCGTAAAGCATCTATCGTTTTATAAACGAACAATCCAAGCTTCAAGCAATATCTCCCTTACATCTAACCAAAAACCATAAAATAAAAGACAACAAACTCCATGACATCTGCATTGCATCTTAAATTTACATTTTTAGACCAACGAAAAGGAGAAATTACTAAAGATACCATGACAAATGGGATGACTTTCTATTTCTTGTTGTGGTGATGTACTTATTATCGTTTATTTGTGTTAGCATGCCATTATATAAATAAATTATGCTTGTCGAAGTGGCAAGGAATATATTAGCATGATCACACTTCGTACTCTCATTTTTTAAAAACATTGTACATATAACAAACCGGCACCTATTACTTTCTTCCCGTGCTATGACAGATTTAGTGCCGCTGAGGTATTGAAGTATCATTAGGGAACAGTTCTTTTTTCTAGTAAAAATTTCAGGTGGCATCTTTTCATCTAATTGGGTAAATATTACTGTACATTCTTGAACAGACAAAATGTTGTTTAGCCTTCTTTTCAAGTTTTCTTCTTTTCTTACTTGGTAGTTCTGGATAGATTTTCCATTGTGCTGACCTTTGAACCCCTAGCTGTTTTCTGTTAAAAAGTGAAACAATTAACACTACAAAAAAGCAACAATAACATTACTACAGGGCTTTATCGACAATAAAAATAATATGGAGTAGGCATTGCCTAAATGCGAGCATAGCTAAAAGGGACTACGTTTTGTTTATATAAAGTATTTGGGGCGAGATGGTATGGGGCGATTAAGCTTCGAGACATGTTAGTTTCGTACGTGCATATAACCTAGACGAAACGAGCAGCTTATTTGTATTTATTATTTTAAGAATATCATTTTCTTATAAAAAGCGCAATTTATTTTTTTAAGCATTATTTCTTTTCTTATGAATTATTTTAACATTAACTCCGGTCCTGTAAAAATAATAACCCTTTCCGGACCATAAAAAATCTAAATCAGCATTAGCAAATTTTTCGCGGAAACAAATACCGTAGAGCTCTCCGCTCGAGCGGGCACTTCGTGCCCACTTGCGAGCTATGCTCGCTATAATTCAACGATGATCACAAAATTGTAAGGTAAAAATGAAGTAAATGGTTCCATCGCAGGTAATGTTAACGTTTTGGCCTATCACTCACAAAGGACAAAAATATCATGCCATGTCACCGCTTTTCTGGAAAGTTGCATCCCTCTGGGTGTAAATGGGAATCCGGAATTTATAGGTTACCGCAGCAAAAAGTGACTTAAAATTGGCCTCTTGGTTACCAGTAAGCATCAAGCGTCTTTGAAAAAATCAAAATTGGGACGTGAGGTTCCTGAAGTTCATATGCTCCTTGTATATATTTTTTATAATTATAGTTTTCTCATTTTATTAAGTTGATTTGTTTCATTATCTCCTTTAAAAAACAATAAAACAATGTTCATTTCCACCCATCATCTTGGGTGTGAAATCCAGGTGGCGACACGGGTCTATATTTACCTGACTGATTGGTTTTTATAGTCGTGACTAAAGGCCAAAGGGTCTTCGCAGCGACTTTTTGTAGACTCGCTATGTGCCATGGGTCGTCCAGCCAATGACACAACACCGCCAGTGTTACAACATGTAGCTGCTCCATAGTACCCTTTGTTATCGCTGGAGCAGGGCCTGTCTTCCACCACGGGGAGGTACTGGTCTGAATTCTCGAATACCTATGTTTACCTCATATATAGTTGCCTACCGCAGTAGTGGCCAAGTACCAGTTAAAGGATATTTATTGGCAACCAAACTTAACCGCTTTTAGAAAACATATGTCATGTCAGAAATAGAAAATAACATCAAATAAATATATGCACTATTCTATCTGATCTGGGGGCTATAAAGCCTGCTTTCTGTTTTAAGTTGGAAAACATTTAAATTAATCGCCATTGCAACATCAAATCAAAACATCGTTTCTATAAAAAAATGAAACATGAAATCAGAATAGATATATGCTTTTTTATCAACCAAGATATATAGTATAACATGTTAGATATTAATAGAATTCATATGCACGTCAAAAGCACTTTTTCAAACTTGTCCTTATTTTGAACTAAACAAATTTAGAATTAAGACAGTCATTAATTTTCATACTGGCTTTAAAAGTATTTGAATAGAAAAGCTGACTTCAAAATAGAATAAAGCAAGCTTTATAATAGATTTTAATACTAGTTATATGTGTTCTGTGCACAAATCATCAATTTCTGCGTCGCAAATACCATAGAATGTGAACGGCGACTGGAATTACTTTAAACAACAACATTTTAAGTCAAGATCAGCGTAGTTATTTAATGAAGATTAACAATAAGAACACGTAAAATCTTAAACAATCAAACTTTCAACATGCTTTTTTGTAAGCAATTGATGTTAAAAGCTTTACGATAATCTCCAAACGTTCTCTGTAAACCTATTCAAAATTTAAAGAAGATCTGTTTTACAAGGTTTGCCTAGTAACTATATACATTTCCTTCATTTAGCTTTGAACGTATGTACGCCCTGCTTTAATACTTTGCACGAAATTGGTACTTAGGTGTGTGTAATACATAATAACGGATCAACGGAATTAAGAAAACTTTCTTTCTGGTTACAAGTATATGTTGCAAGAGCTATCTCGAGCATCTATGTCTGTTCTTTTTATAGAGTGAAATGCACCAAAAACGTCAATAACTGCAAACCAAAAAAGGTTTTAAAAAGCTTGCACGTACAGCAATAACGGGGGATACCCAGCAATCAGTTCTTAGTTTAAGACGTCTGTTGCAAGTTTTGGTAAGAAGGGGATCCGCAAGATCCTCTGTAGAACTTAGGCTTAATTGCCTCATCTTTCTCATCCTCCTTTTTCCAGTGGCAGTCTTACCTATTACTTTCATTCATCATCATTTCATGTTATTTATATCACCCTTTTTTAGACATACATATGGTTTAGCCAAAAACTTTTGGAAGTTAAGCAAAATCTAACTAGTAAACTATCCTATTCCCCCTTTTTCCTTTGACAGTTAAAACTTGTGGTTTCGTTGGGTCTCTTGTACCAATCCAACTTATAACTTCATCAATATTTCACCCTTTTATTTTGTCACCATCCTTGAGTAGCCGAATTTGCATTGCTTGGAGGTAAAGCAGTCACCAACCAGATATATTATAGAATGACCAGATGACAAAACAAAACAAAAATTTCAAATCTGAGATTATATATAATTCCAATAGTAAACTAAATGCGTTGACAATGTTTCAGACATAAGAATTTTTTTTAAGTTTTAAGGCACCGGGGCCAGATTTGATGCAGTAGGCATATTGTGATTTGCTGGAAATGGCTTGATTTTCAATTGATATGTCATTGTTGTGGAAGCGAAGGGGTACCAATGGGGCATTCGAGTGTCAAAAGTCCGATAGGGCAACGACAAAACCGGTTAGCATATACAAGCAGGGAACACAAAATCAACAGGCACGTACAGCAGGAAGCACAAAATCAACCCAACAGAAATCAACATCGCGAACTCTAGTCTTAATTACAAAACAACATCTGCAATCACCTGAGAGATAAAAATCCCATATTTGTCTACGAGTGAATATGGTGTCTACCGTAAAATTTCCTGAGTGAAAACAGCAACCGAGTAGCAAAATATTTGTGTTAGCAATTTCTGTGTCAAACGTGACGCTCTGCCAAGGAAAGCGATGTAATTCCCTCAAGCTCTGGAGTAACGAATCAATTATGATACGAAAACTCCATAAGCTGGAGCGGACGGAATGTTCCTACAAAAGAAAGTTGTTTAAAGTTTTCGAAAGTGTATTTCGAGATGTAGATCTAAAGATGAAGCAGACTTCCTAGAATCCGTTGTGTCCTTTATCTCCAGTTCCTGAGGATATATGAGATGGAGAAAGTCACCAAATCAAGTCACCACCATCAATATAGCGGAACGTGAGGATAAAATAGAGAGCTAGTTTACGATTTTTTTTTGTATAGAAGAGATTGTAAGAAGTCTGCTTCATGTGAATGAAGAAACAAATCAGCAAGCAAAGATGCATAATAAGTGCCCATTGGAATCCCTGTTGTTTGCTGAAAAACACGTCCACCAAACTGAACAAATAGGTTATCGATAAGAGAATTGAACATGTCAATGATTTGATCCTCTGTAAATTTGTTCTTTTTCTCAGACTCATTGTTGATAAAGTAAGTGTTAGTATAATCGACTACAAGATATTTGAACCTGCATTTTCCATTCTTTTGAGAAAAAAAAAACGATTAATAAGCTGTGCCAAACGCGACGTGAGTTGTTTATGCGGAATATAAGTGTACAGAGTGGAGAAATCGAAAGTTTTGATGCTATTGCAAGATGAAACTGATTTAAAACTAAGAATCTCCATCAGTTCTTTCAAATTCTTCAGGATCCACTTTTCTAGAATAACAACAATTGAAATATTTCTGGAGACCGGATGTTACTGCCGTCTGTATTTAAGTTTACAGGACTGAAAGGGGTTTAGTGATACATTTTGATGACCCTGCAATGAAGCGCTGTTCATATGGATTTTTATGTTGTTTAGATTTCCAATTCAGGGATTAAATGCCATCATTGTCAGTACCAACAGAGAGCCCGAAGGAGAGGAAAAGATAGATTTGTGATTGTCAATAATTTCCTCCTTAAACAGTGTTGTAGCTGTGTATGTGGTGCTATTGCTGGTACAACCAACCCTAATTAAACTAAAAGAGTCAATGTAGTGTTTCTTGCACACAAAAATTATGTTATTTGGTGCTTTGTCTGCAGGTAAAACAACATATTTGTCATGTTAGGTGGACAGTGTTTTTGCAACATCAACGTTGTTAAAAATGGATGTTGCTTAAGTGCTCAGTGGTAAAGGTTCTGTGAAACATTTTCTTACCCTCGCTATCTCTCTATTTTTTTTTACGACTGGATAAACAAGTCAATATTAGGGACCGACCGTTTAACTTGAAGGGGAGGCCTTGGTTTTTTGTTTTCATCCGATTTTTTTTAATATTATGACAGGATATTTCTTCGGATTTTTTTTCTTTACGAAAAAAGAAAGCCCCCTTCAATTCAAATGTTCGGTTCTTAAAGTATACGAATTAAGCTCGATACGGTTTAAAATGCCCAGAATTTCCCTGTACCTTCTGTCAAGTCAGTCAGCTATTATTGTTTATACGATCAGTCAATAGAATAAATCCCAAGATACTTTTCTAAACCTTGGAACCACTAATTGATTGTTTCTCATAAAAAGTTTATACATATTTAGTTCGTTTGGTTTTTTTTCAAATGTCTTTTTTTGTTTTGTTTTTTAAACCTTTTATTTGCACGTTTAAAAATATACCAGAAAATTTTTAATTGTATATATAAAGCTTCTTAATCTTCTTCGTCATGACTTATATCTCTTTCTGAAATAAGTTTTAATGGTATACAAGGGACAAATTTTTAAAAAGCAAATGACGACATTGTTGCCTTAATAATCATAAACACATTTAAAGAGTTTATTTCTAGCAATATAAAGTCATAAGAAAGTTAGCGAATACAGCAAAAAATCACTTTTATGACCGTAAAATATTCATTTAAATGATTCGTGAGGTATAAAGAATTATCTTCAAAGTTATAACATAGACCTGAATGGACAAAAAACAATAAGGAAATACACGTGCATCGACTATTTTTTATTGTATTACCGTGGATTTTTGAAACGCAAAACCTTAGAAAAAAATATATGTCAAAGTGTGTGTCATTTAACACGTGGATTTTTTTATTTACTTCATGAGCAAATTTTCATCAGAAATCGCACGTACGAACTTTTCAAAAAGATAAAATAAATAGTTTTACTATTCAAATAATATTTCATTTGTATTTTAATCAAAATTTCAGAAAGATACATCAATCCGGCGAGATTACTTTAGGAAAGAAAGCCGTCTATATTATTTTACACCCTATGAATACCATATAAGTTATATCAGAGCGATGAACATGAGAAATATGGGGTTAGGAGGGAAACAAAAGGACCAGTAAATTTTGCGGATGGTCACTGCAAAAAAGAGATGGCCATGGTAGGAGCAAAAAAATATGAAATACTCATGGCAGTCTACAAAAGGGGTTTGACGTGCACAACGCGTGGCACTGTCCACATATACATTGTCCCACTATGGTAAGCGATCAGGATTTTCTTCTTATGGCCTAACAAGCACTGCGCACAAGTCGCCGTATTGAGCCTCCTAGAATATATACCATGATCGCTCTGTTGACTAAGCCATGAACTTAATTTCATTAACCGTCTCTTACCGACTGAATTGTGCTGTGGACCTCTTAGCCTTCTATGACCCTCACGGGAACGTTCGTAGGTTATATATACATCATAAGGAGTGTCGACGAATATGCATACACTACAAATTGGATTTGTCAGTCTCAGATATGCGCTGTCCAAACGAAGGAACTTGTGAGCCACTGCTCACTCAGTATACCACCGCTCCCCCTCAAATTGACAAATTTCGGTAAACAAGTTGATATCCGACAGACCTAATTCTGGTACTTGCCATCGAGGACCTCATACTGAATTGACCAAATTTCAAGTACCTGTGATGAGAAGTTGCCAAAAAAACTTGCTGAAATTGACCAGTAATGTTGATATTGACGATGTCGGTAAACATGAAGTTGATATACGACAGATATTATTTCGGTGCCCGCGATAGAGATCCTCATACTAAATTCATTCCCTGTGATGAGTAGTTGCAGAGAAAACTGTTACGAAAATTTGCAACAATGAACAGTAATGTTGAAAAATGATTAAGTCAGTAACCATATATGAAATAGATATCTGACAGTGCTAAATTCGGTACTCGTGATAAAGGACCTCTTACTTATTTCAAGTCAGTGATTAGTAGTTGCTGAGAAAACTGTTACGAAAATTAAGTTGCGTACGGACGGACGGACAGGGGAAAACCAGTATAAACCCTCTTCTTCGAAGCGGGGGTATAACTAAAGCACATTAATAAATGCATGTAAATTTTACCATTTAAACACGAAACTCATATTCATTCTAAATACAACATAACCGAATGCAGGAAAAAATTCTGTCCAAATTATCTTTTGATTTGGTTAGAATCTATTTATGCAAGAGTTATGTTTACAAAGATATCTGCGTTTACCTTCATACATAGTAATAATGAAGTCAAATGTACATTTATTTTACAAACATGCCGACGTAGTTCTTTATTTGTTAGATTTGAACTACAGATGTAAAAATGCACGTCATTTTGGAATGATCTTCACCTAAATTTTCCTTTGAACTTCTCCTACGTTTCTCTTGAGATGAAATCTTTACCTCCTATTATCACTTGACATTCTGACATTGAGCAACTCTGTAATTATGATCAAAACGATTTCTGTTTCTCGAGATGGCCTAAACGTGTTATATAACCTACAATGTTTTTAATGAAAACGCCAAATATTTGTTTTCTTTCAAAGTCGATCTGCTTAAATAATAAATAGACTGTTCGCAAGATGTGAGGTATTGTTTCTTGTTATTCAATATTAGTAACAAATAAAAATTGTTTATGTGCTTTAAATTCTTTTGAAAAATACACCATGTCCTCAGGCCCTAGAATCGTCTTTTCTGTGTAGTATGATACAGCAGATATTTTAATTGCATCGCATTAAATTGCCAGTTTCACTAAAGCTGGTCCAGTTTAAACTCAGCTATTACAAACATTCATTTCAACACAGATAATGACAGGTTTTAAGGTCTTATGACACGCCAGCAAAGCCCCCGTGCTCAGCATTTTACATCTAAATCATGTAAGAAGTGTTTTCCTTTCGGCTACTAGTAAGGCTGGATAAAGAGCCCTTACATAATAAGGCGGGAATATGTTTATAAAAAGAAGAATGCTCTACTTAATTTTAAATACTAGTATGTGGTCGACTGTCTTGGTATGTACTTTTGAGGCATTGGGTGAGACAAAGATTAATATTTTTAGGAAAAGCGTATTAAGCAGTATTATATTGTCACCTACAATTAAATAGGTGTTAAACATGACCTTAGGTCAGAAGACAGAAAAAACTAGATACCAGGGAGATGATAACCATCTCCAAGGGCCCCGCTCCCATAAAAAATTGTGGACCGGCATTAAACTCAAACTTGATCTGTAACTCATCAAGGTAAACTCACATACCAAAAATCAGTTCATTATCTATAAGCGTTTAGAAAAAAAGTCCGGAAAACTGAAATTATAATGAATTTTCAAAGTTCAAAGGGCCATAAATCCCATAAAAATTTGTGGACCGGCACCAAACTCAAACTTGATCTGTAACTCATCAAGGTAAACTCACATACCAAAAATCAGTTCATTATCTATAAGCGTTTAGAAAAAAAATCCCGGAAAACTGAAATTTTAGTGAATTTTCAAAGTTCAAAGGGCCATAACGCCCATAAACATTTGTGGACCAGCATGAAACTCAAACTTGATCTGTTACTCATCAAGGTAAACTCACATACCAAAAATCAGTTCATTATCTATAAGCGTTTAGAAAAAAAGTCCGGAAAACTGAAATTTTAATGAATTTTCAAAGTTCAAAGGGCCATAACTCCCATAAAAATTTGTGGACCGGCACGAAACTCAAACTTGATCTGTAACTCATCAAGGTAAACTCACATACCAAAAATCAGTTCATTATCTATAAGCGTTTAGAAAAAAAGTCCGGAAAACTGAAATTTTAATGAATTTTCAAAGTTCAAAGGGCCATAACTCCCATAAAAATTTGTGGACCAGCATGAAACTCAAACTTGATCTGTAACTCATCAAGGTAAACTCACATACCAAAAATCAGTTCATTATCTATAAGCGTTTAGAAAAAAAGTCCGGAAAACTGAATTTGTTACGGACGGACGCACGGACGCACGGACGCACGGACGGACAGACTGATTACTATAGGGCGTCCGCAACAAAGTTGCGGGGCCCTAATAAAGACGTCGACATTTTAAAACTGCTGAATCATATGCAGTAACTTGCATGTAAGAATCTTTATGAACGTTACCAATCACAAATAGGAACGTGGCTATAGTTACATTGAGTGAGTGAGTGAGTTCGTTGGTGTTTAACGCCATTTCAACGCTATATAGGTTATTTAAAGGCGATGAACATGAAAAGGATGATAAAATGAACATGAAATGATGATAAGAAATGAAATATGGGGATGGGGTGGGTAACAAGGAACAGTAAATTTTGAAGAACCACAGGAAAGGGGGAGAGGTGGGTAGGGGCAGACAAATAAGCCTATGTGGTGCACTACTTGGCGGTCCACAAAGGGATATTTTACGTGCATGGAGCGTGTCGCTCTCCACAAACGTTGGCCCACTATGGTCGGCGGTCAGGGTTTCCGTATTATAGACCAGACAACCCCCGCGGACGAGGGCTACCCTATTCAGTCACCTAGGGTACACACTTTGTCGCTCTGTGGGCAGAGCACTGACCCGACGTCAGATTACCAAGACCCTTATATATAGTCGCCTTTTTTGACAAGTTAGGCTCTGTTGTGGGCATATTCGCCTCCCGAGTCCCACACGGGACTAGCTACATTGATGGTCAGATACTAGATAATTGTTTTGGTTCATGGCACCTTTATCCGGGATGATGATAAAATGAACATGACATGAATAATGATGATGTAAGAAGTTAGATCTGAAATGGAGGGCAGGTAAATCATCCGATGTTCCTTCTACAACCCACACAGCAGCAGTGTTGTTAACGAGCGAGAAACAATGCATTTTTACTACCACGGTGAACTGCTACGTAATACGGTCTGTCCAAAGGCCATCTGAAGTTGACCCTAACGACGAGCTCATGGCTTTTTTTGTACCTATGCTTTTGCCACCAAAAATGTGCAAACGGCTTTTATAGTCACACGTTTAGAGACTCGTCAGTTTTAAGGTTTTTTGTACCCAATAGAAAAACTTTTAACTAATATTCACTCGTGCACATGTCATGCACACCATTGTGATCTCTTTATTTCGTTGCAACATATTACATTGATTGATTGATTGTTGTTTGCTTTATGTCCCGTCGGCGATATTTCAGCCATAATCGGGACATAAACAAGTTGTGATATATAACTAAAAATTCAGTATAAAACAAAGTCAAAAGACCGTCGATAAAACTAAAAAGTATAACTAGATAAAACACCAACTAAAAAGGGCACATTTTACATAAAACAATGCATGATGTATGGTCCACAAGTAACCTCCACATTTTTAAACTGGAATTTCCGTTTTCA
The DNA here is from genome assembly GCA_963971305.1 of Arcuatula senhousia. NCBI lineage: Eukaryota > Metazoa > Mollusca > Bivalvia > Mytilida > Mytilidae > Arcuatula > Arcuatula senhousia. Next base: position 49,140,935 of record OZ020303.1, on the reverse strand, counting down.
CATTAGCCTAGTTAGTTAAGTCAGTTAATAAGTTTATAATAATTGTTATATTCCCAAGCAGCACAAATCCGGCTATTTCAGGGAGATGCACATGAAAGCGATGATAAAATGAACATGTAATGATGATGAAGTGGAGGAAATAAGGACACAGGGCCGATCGGGGACGAGGAGAGTTTTGACTGCTTCTGTTGTTCTCTCGTTTACTATAATTCATCGCCCATGGATGATTTCTTATGATTTTGTTCGTTTGCACGCTTTTGGTCTGATCTTGAACTTAATAAAATTTTAATTAAGAAACATGTTAAATCGCAATAGAAAAATGTAATGACCAATCAGAACGTTCGATAAAAAAAACTATCAAAAACGAGGTCTTTTAGGTGTAATGACCCAGGGGGTGAATGAGTAAGCGTGAGAAGAACCCCTGGGTTTCCGATGATGGAAAAAAGGGGGTGGGAAGAATCGAACAATGTAGCATAAGTTGCATTGGAATACTGAGTCTTGACCTTAAATCGAAATATGCAGCAGAGTTCTTTAACGTGGCATGTTTTCCAACAAGGTGCACCACTATGGTTAGCGGTCATATTTTCGACATAATGGTCTGACCTCCCCGGCAATCATTATGACGGGAATGTCCCATTCAACCACCTGGGGCACACATCCTAGTCGCTTTGAGGGGCAAAGCAGCCTGACCCGATATCAGTTTTCGAAGCGCTCTTTATATTAGTGGACTTTGACCCACAACTTTTGTGTTGCTGCAGGCCTTATTGCCACTGGGAACAGGCACCTGTTTAAAGATAAAGATATTGGAGAAGCTATTTGCGTGTAAATTGCTACGTATTATTTCGAGGAACAGTCTTGTAATAATCTATTCTTGATAATGGCTCAATCGGGACAAAATGATTACTTCTTGTCAGAGAACACGTTATCTGCAGTTTACCTAAAGAATCTATTTTTTGTAAGTGTAATAACTCCTACAATTTTTGCTCACTGATCTACGCACAACTACATATGATCAACTGCTAAATACCAAGATTTATATAGTACGGTTTTGTTAAGTAATTTAGATAAGTTGATTGAATGCTTTTGTTACGGACCGACAAACACTATATGAAACTCTTCCCCACCAAAATGAATTGGAACATAGTTATCCAAGATACAACATGAAAATGTTGTGCATAGCTGATATACAATTCTTTTTTGTTATTAAAGTAGATTCAATTTTGACTTCTCGATTATTCCCTTTAAAAGACAAATACACTCGAAAGAAAACTGCGCTATAGTGTTCTCATGTCTATGTGTTTTATGATAAAACACCTTAGGTATCGTAACAAATTCATGGAATGTGCTTATTCAACTTAAGTGGTTTATATTCAGCGGTCAAGAGGGACTCCTTACTACCACAGGGAAAGAACAGCAGTCCTTTTATCCATTTGAAACTTGTTAGTTAGATCGGAGTATTTTAAATATGTATATCGTTTACATATGTAAATGTTCGTACTCTTTTAAAGCATAGAAAAATACCTATTTACAATAAGGGGACGTCCAACAGCTGGTGGAATGTGTTTTTTATTCCGTAAGTGGTTACTTTCTATAGAATATATTAAACTTTGTATGTATGAACGCACGTTATTTTATCAACGACCTTCATATGGCCAAACAGAATGCCGTGTCATCTTACTTATGATTTATGGGATTACAGGCTTACGAAAAAAATTAAGTAAATATCTCAAAAACGTTGTTGATAAGTATTTCCCACACAATTTACTTCATTACTTTCCGATAAAATTTTGCATTGGAATGTATTGAATGCATGATCGATATTTTATCCAGACAAAAATTGCAAAAAAGTTTTCTGATTTGTCCAAGGGGTTCTGTTCTTATTAATGTTTATGATGCACTTTCGATGATTCATATTAATGTGTTATATTTATTACAAATCATTTTTGGCTACATTTGATTTGACATCAGGAAGAAAATATGCTACTTGAAAACTGGCAAATAAATCTATCTCTCTGCAAAGCTCCATTTTATTTTATTTCATCATAAAAATGTAATTTATTTTATGTCTTTTTTCGAATCAAATTTAACCATGTATGTATAAACAGTCTCGTCTATTGTTCTAGGTTCCTGAAAACCAGATTTTAGTTTTAGCCAGGATATTGAAAAACAAACTGCACACCATCATGCACTGTCATTTTCTATCTTTTGTTTGTCCCATCATGGCCATAAATTAAATTATTGTAGTGTTTTGTTTCATTTTAATTTCATTGCATTTTGACCTGACAAATATAAAGTACAAAACACCAGAACATTATAATAAAGAGAAAGATAATTCTACACCACTGAAATTTTGATAGACAGACTATATGAATGAAGCATTTACATTAAAAACTTATAAGGTTTCTTTTCATAAAATATCAAATTCTTGCAGATTATCATATACCGAATTGAAGTTTAAGAAATTGGATTTCCTTCTCTAAATATTGACAACTAGTGGGACAGCTATTCTCTTTACTGTGACTTGCAGTTTCATTTATACGTTTCATGAGGTCTCTTTTAAAAAAGTTTGTCTTTTGATATCAGTCAATGCTAAGATAATTCTAAATTTTACTATAGTGGATATAGTTAATGATTGTTTCAATCACAGTTTACTATCACCTAACTTTCCAAATCGGGTATCACTGCGACGTTGTGTTTTGTGTTATTATAAAAGAGGGAGGTTTGGCACCATAAGACCTAATTTTGAAATGCCATTACCATACCAAAATAAGAGAATTTAAGTTTTTACATATTCCTACATGTAATTGCCATATTGTGTCTGCTTTTCAAAGACAAATTAAGATTGATCATCCCCGTTCGGACCTTTTACTTTTACCACTATTTAATTTCACTTTGACATTTTTTTTTACTCCAGAGGATGCACTATACCATAGTTGAAGTAATGTATAATACCCCCGCTTGAAAAGTGGGGGTATATAGTGATAAGGGTGTCGGTCCGTCCGTGTGTCCGTCCTTCCGTTACACTTGAGGGTACCCATCTCTTTTCCGCAACTCCTAAACCCCTTGGTGGATTTTTCATGAAACTTTCACACAATCTTTCTGACATAATGTAGATGTGCACAATTTGATCAGAATGATATAGAAAAACTTGAACTTAGCTGTTTGACTACAAGGGGTACCCATATCTTATCCGCAACTCCTCCTAACCCCTTGGTGGATTTTCATGAAACTTTCACACAATCTTTGTGACATAATGTTAATGTGCATCTCATATTTTAAAAATTTGATCAGAATGATATAGCAAAACTTGAACTTAGCTGTTTGACTACAAGGAGTATCCATCTCTTATCCGCAACTCCTCCTAACCCCTTGGTGGATTTTCATGAAACTTTCACACAATCTTTGTGACATAATGTTAATGTGCACCTCCTATTTCAAAATTTTATCTGATAGTTTCTATTCAAAGTAATCTCGGAGACTGTCGTCGACAATTGCTGTATATATTAAATTCCACGAAAATGTGTGCTTTTGGTTGTCTAAGCTCTGTGGGTCTCGGTTAACAAAAGGATTGACCAACAGAAGTGCTAAGCTTTTCTAAGAGAGTCGGCTTATAATATCGCCTTCGCTTCAGGCTGCTTTGGACAATTTGGATGTGTGCTCTAGTTTGTTAAATGTGGTTAACCTGTCATCTGTCATGTCGGGTTTGTCACCTGCAGAGGTCTTTCAAAAGGGTTCTCAACCTTTTCCATCCCTCAAATTTTAAATGACTGTCAAAATATATTTTCCCTATTGCCACTCTTTACTTCATCATCACTCCATATTCTTTATGTTCATCTCCTGGATACAGTCGAATTCGGACTGCTTAGATTAAAGCAATAATTAACAAACACAATTACCAAAAAGTACAAATAAAAAAACGTATATACATTTTTTTTTCTTTTGTAAAATTTTAATTAGAATATTATTCTCTGTAAATATATGTTAATGAAAATCTACATTTTAACCAGAAAACAGGCTAAGAGTTTTTAAATGCGTCTGGTGCATAGAAAAAAGGCAAAATAATGTACAAAACAGCAATTCAAAGTTCATTATCCAGTCAACAATTTGTTTGTGTTCTATTTATTTCATATAACATATTGTTAAATTCAAAATTGTATAAAACACCAGATTGCTTTCCTTGTTATGCGCATTGTCGAGACCTCGGTGCTGGATTCGGCTTTTTTGTTCGAACTTTTATTTTTTATTTTGATTACTTTTCATTCAATGCTTTTGATTTTTGACCTTCAAATGTTGCTGATGAGAGGTTACTCCTTGAAATATGCATATACAGCATAACCAAATTACCCGTTTTGGTATTTCTAGTTTTAATCTTGTAAGAACGACAATGACTTTTTTATCACAGCTTTTGTGTCAATACATAAATATCCGCATTACCTCATTTATTATTAACCAGAAACTAGTTGTTTAGTCCTATTAACTCTCAACAAGAGATGTCTAATTTGATTTTTGCATGCATTTATCTATTTGAAGAAATTGCAAACCTTGTCAGCTGACCTCCACTCAGCTTTAGCCATCGTTTGCTTTAAGTGGATCATAACAATAAAGGTTCACATTGCAAGTATGTGTTATCGTAGCTAATGCATACATAAATGCATAAATTACATAATTTAAAATTAAATCATGTTGATAGTAATTGTTGTTGACAGGTAAAAGAGATTTGCTTCAAAAAAAGAATAATCCATAAAAAATTAAAAGGTTTGATATAAAAAGGCGATATGACGTGTATGAACGTAAATACAATGACAGTGTGAAATATTAGACTCAAGAATTCCAAAAATTAGTGCCATTTTAGGAACAATTTTCTAAATATTACCAAAACTAGTTCTTCAGAACTTAAAAACCCCAAGGCAAACTGAAATTTTACTACCAAAAGTTACTTTATTTCTGTCAAATGTTTAAAAGATCCGATGCTAAAAATATTTTAATACTAAAAACTTACACGTCTAATCTTAATTCGGTTATCTTAGCCCATTTACATGCACAGTTTTACATACGTGTGCATTTTTACATACGTATGTAATTTTACACATGTGTGCAAATACTGCATGTAAATGCAAATACATACGTATGTACATTTACACATGGTGTAAATTTACATCACCTCAGGACCAGATGTAAATGTTTATGTGTAAATTTACATAGGCTGTTTTATTAAATTTTGAGCATGTAAACGCAATTTAAACAAATGCATAGCTCGATTTTTCTCTTCCTGGAGAAGTTGTGACCTTGACCTTTAAGCTATGTACTCTAGAATCCACAGGCATCACCCTTGCATTATAAGCTCTTCGACGTGTAAATTTCATAAAATTTTATCAAGGCGTTAAAAAGTTATGCCTCTAAAACCAATATCTCTCTACAATTTCCAAGTTTTTCTGAACTTGTGACCTTGACCCTTACACAACTGTATTTCACTAACACAATCGAGATCTTTCTTACCCCATAGGCTTAAGGTGCACATTTCTTAGTGTCAAAAATACTTTGAGAACTAACATTACCATCTTTTTAAGTATTTTCATAACTATTTATCTTGACCTTTGACATTTTGACCCAAAATCTATATGGTTCTCCCTTATTTCCTACGCTTGCAGTGTCCAAAAGCTACGATTTGAAGACCAAACTTGATAGAATGATGGTCGGACGAACGCAAATGTAAATTCTATAGTCTATATAATAAAACAAATGGGTATAGAGAAGAGCTAGAGCATGGTCACTCACATGCCTATGACCTATAATCGCTTGGCAACATGATGAATTAATAGTTGTTTTATTACTGCATTGGATAAAGCATCAGGTATTGAACATGTTACATGTAATATCTAGCAAAGGGGTAAACATTTATCACCGGAAACCCATATTGACGAAAGGAAAGAAAATCATGCTAATTACACAATTTTTTCTGCAATAGAGATAGCTAGATTTTTATCATTCCTTATAACATATACATGTATCAATCTGAATTCAAAACTAAAGTTCTCTCAAAGACCGTGTAACTCTGTTTACAAGGACTAACAGTTTCAATTTCATCCATTAATGATTAAAGGTAATACCAAACTGGGATGGTCAATCTCATATAATCCAAGAAGAAAAGACAAACAAAGCAAATACATACCATAAAAATGTAAAAATTAAGTGCTTGCATGTTAATAGTCAAATTTTGAATTTTGTTACCATGATGACAACAAAAGAAAAGCTTTATATGAGACCGTATGAGGGAAGCAGAGGTACCAATGGGGTATCCGAATGTCAAAAGTCAGAAAAGGCAGAGACAAAGCCTGTAAACACCAACAAGAACGGGACAAAAACAGACAACATGTAAAACATGGAAACACAAAATAACTGAATATCAATTAACAACGCGAACTCCAGTCGAAACAAGAGTGAACCCATGTGCTCCGGAAGAGTAAGCAGTTCCTGCTTGCTATAGCACACCCGTCGCGTTGCCAACAGTCAATTCAGCGTGTCAAATCCGGTAAAGGAAGTCAAAACAAAACTCTATGACAAACCAACATCTGCACTCATCTGAGGCATTTTTCTCATTACCTTGGTATAAAAGCCAATCACAGAGACAACAGTTTCGGGTAAAAACTCTAAAAAATTAGAACAAACCCTGGAATATCAAATAAGTTTTGAGTTAAATACTAGTACACAAAACGCTGGTGAGTTGGGTCAGTTACTTTCAAGATAATTTTATGAAATCGTTCTCCTTTGATTTTATTGAACAGAGATATGCCTGGATGACAAAGATGACTATGGCACTGTTTTTGATACCACCACCCTTTGACATGTTATTTATAAAACGTACAGCTATTCGAATGAAAGTTCGATCGAGTTCAATTTTAACAAAAACAATCACTGTTTCCTTACTAAGACTGGTGGTTTCTTATGGGTACCTGTTAAACCACTGTTTCCTCTATTAAAAAAACTAGGCACCGTTTATGGCACATTTGCGACGAAAGGGCTGTTACATGTAAGCCCTTACAGTCTTTCTTTTAAAAGCTGTATATCCTTCTATTAGCCCATCCTGAGGGTCTGTATAGAAAATGACTGGAGTAAGATCTCATATTGGTTTGTGTATGTCCAGTCAACTTATGAATAAATTTATAAAAATACACACTAAACATAAAACTCATGTAAATGGTTAGCAAATTTGCTTATACATACGTGTGTAAATTTGCACATGTGTATATTTACATACGTATGTATAACTTGTGCATGTAAATGGGGCTTTATATGAGAATTAACTTTTAAAGCTAGTGTGTTGAAAGTCATCTGAATTTTCAGTCGAAATTTAGAATGTGTTAACGCCTTAATTTGTTCTTCATCCAGGAATTAAATGTTTACAATGTAGTTCATATATCTTTACATTATACTTAACATATACTCTTAAAAAAAAGTTACGCATAAATAGAAAATTTCCCGTGCGTTTAATGCAAATCGAATCAATTTAAAAACATTATCGCCGAGCTGTTCTGCAACCGATTTTCACGAAATGAAATCCAGTTAAAAGAAAACAAAATAGAGATTGTGTGTTAAATTTTGAGTAAAATCGTAACATCGCTGCTTTTTAAGATATTGCAAGTAGAAGTGTACATTTTACGATTCAATTTCCCGTTTAAATCAATGCAAAATGTTACGTGAAAAAAACTAGTCGTGTTCTAGTCACAATGTCTTAAAAACCATTGAAGTTAGGATTTCGGTCTAAATTAATCAAACAATCTTTATTTTGTTTTGTTTTTTTACTGGATTTTATTTCGTGAAAATCGTTTGCAGAACAGCTCGACAATAATGTTTTGAAATTGTTTCGATTTGCATTATACGTACGGGGAATTTTCTATCTATGCGTAACTTTTTTTTGAAGAGTATATTTGATTCTATTTCTAATGTCAATTTGTCTCTTGGCGATTCCGATAAGTCTATAATGGACGAAATACACTTTTGGTTCATTGTTTTCTTGAACTTTGTTAAAAGTAATTTGCTAATTCATACTCTAGTATGTCGCTTGGCATTCTTTAAACGATTCTTCCGAAATAAAATAGCTAACAGACCAATTCAAGCAAGCATGAATGTTTGAAAATAAGTAGTGCCATATGTTTTTACGCCCTAATATTGCATTTGTTTTTAAGGAAGCCGTTTATAGAAAAACAAACTATTTACCTTCTTTGCAATGTAAACCATGTAAAAGCAGTTTGATGCATGTCTGTAAAGTAGATATGAAGAGTTGATGTATCACAATTATAGTTAAGTACAAACTAATGATCAATATTAAATGATTAAGCAAACTTGTGAAATCAAATATGAAAATTATAGGGAAAATATTCAAGAGTTGAAATTTCATTAGGCTGAAACGAAAGACTTTAAACTGAGTGAACTGCGGCAAAGAGCACAGACACATAAGATGTATGACAAAATGTCTGAAACAAGTAAGGCATAAATTTAAAAGATTTACGTGCTAATGATGAGGTCAAATCTATGCATTGACAGTAGGGTTAGATCTAGTTGTTATCGGTTAGACAACCTGACGTTTTACGACCCAATATAAATGTTCTTTTTTAAATTGGTGTTACATCTATGATTTTCGATTCGTATCTTTATTAAAATGATGAGATAAAATCATAATATTAATGGACCACTTAATCGGCAGGAGGTTTCAATACTTTGGACCTAGTTTGATAAAATAGTCTTTTTTAAAAATTAATGATGCTATCTTCTTTTGTATTGTGTTATGTGTTTTGGAGAAACAAGAGCCAACACCCACTTGTGTGAACAATGTATTTATAGGCTGTGTGAACAATGTATTTATAGGCTATCATGAAAATAACATTAATAAAGATGACCGACTTAAGACTTAAAAATGTAGTTGAAAACAAATAAAATAACAGATAAATTTGAGTACAAAAATGTAACGAACATTATGGTCCAGTTCGGTATACAAACGGTAAACCAAAATTATGCTATCTTTCCCTCTACATCAAAACGTATTGTAAAACTTGAGGTTTTTATTCAAGTTTTATAGATTTAATATAAAAGGGAAACATTTAACTTTTTTTATATTAGACTTTATATAAAATGAAAACGTATGCAATTTGAAAATATTTCTTTAATAACATACACCGTTTTGTTTTTGAGCATAAACTGTGTTAATACAGCCAAGACAGTTTGAACATCGATGAACACTAAGATGATCAGTCAGAAGACCTGCCTGGAGTGTATGCCTACCAAGTTCCCGACAGAAATTCAGATTATAAAACCAGTAGTTGTACCTAAAGCATAACACGATGGTTGCGCCTAGGAGGAATCCTCCATAGACAGTCGGTTATAATAATGAAAGCTTGATTGCGATCAAAAGATGGATAGCATGTGTTTAGGGAAGTACACCCAAAGGTTTCGAGGATTTATAAAGAATCTCCTTAAAAAAATCTGAACATCGCAATAAGAAAAAAAATGTGCATTTTGAATGACATTCAAACTACGTATACGGTATAACTTATTCTTATCCATGATTATAGTTTTCTTCTTTCTACCCCCAAAAAGTTCTTCATTTAGGGTTTCCACTTGCGCCCGAGGTAGGTCTTTTGCTGCCCATCTGACCACCATATTTACCGGCTGGACTAGAGTGCAGTCTCAATTACTATAATCTTTTCAGCATGCAACATTCGCGCTTTGGTCCTCGCGGGAGATCTACTACTAATCTTGGCTTAACTTTCTTTTAATGAACATCAGTTACTTACAGCACAGTTTTAATCTCTTTTATTGGTTTCCCTTTCTTTCGTAGAGGGATTTGTGTCATGGAAATTTTTAATATAAAATATTAACAAAATCTGAACGTTGTTTGATATCCACTAAGAAGCATGTACGTTGACGAAGCAATATATTCTGTCCTTGGGACTCAAACCTTTAATATACATAATAGACCACCACTTGTCAAGATCCACGCGTTGCTATTGTTTTCAACACGCGACTGTTGAAAAGTTAACAAGATAGCTCAAGTGATAAAAGATAACATACCTTCATGAACGTAATAATTAATTGTAAAGATGTCAATACACAAATGTTGTAAATTGTACAATCACGGTGATTAGTTCGGTTTATTACCAAGTCTTTAAATTTGCATAGACAGTTAATTCAGGTCTTGTTTATCATGGCGACATCCGTATTTCTTAAAACTTGGAAGAGGAACTACATTATTATACGCTAAAATAGATAGCAAAGATCGGTATTTAGATCTGTCTCACCAAAATAATCTAGGTCGGACGGGTCAATGGCTAGAATTTACGTTGAGTTGTATAATTTGTTTAGACCGAGATTTAGGTGCCCCTTTTGCCATTAAATTGACGCAGACTATGCCATTTACATACTGTCTGCTTCAAAGATGTTCAAAAAGTCAAGTTCGTTTACAAGAACTTATTAAAATACTTAAGTCATTTTTGAAAATACAAAGAGTTAAATATATTGATATTTTAAACACCTTCACATATTAAAAGTGAATAGCTGAAAATTACATAATGATTTAAATACAAACAAAGTATCTTTACCTGAACCATGTTGTTTTTTATGAAACAACCTTAAACATATGACAAGTCTAAGTTTGTTTTAAGAATAAAATTGTAAAGAAATTGAACTGACTAGAATTAAGACCACCAACGGGGAGGGGAATAAGCGGCTGTGTGCCTTTTTCAAACGCAGCACTTTTGCATATTTCACATGCATTGAGTGTAGCTACTTTTCCGCGACCAGGCTTATATAAATATATTGACTATTCTCCGAGGAGCGTCTAATTTAAATAAAGCGATGCCGGAGTCGTCAGGCTCTAACTGCTATCAATTGTGATGCAACATGTAAGGAAAAAATGTAACGTTCCTCACACGTTTAAGAACCCTGATGTAGGAAATCTTCATGCAAAGAGAAAAAATGCCCGACCATACCCAACACTCCTTTTTCCAGTGCTAGTCAAAACTTTCATTCCGATTGGCCTTGTGTCCCCATTCCCTCCACTTCATCATCATTTCATGTTCATTTTATCACCCCTTTCATGTTCATTTCACTGATAGCCGAATTCGTACTGCATTGCAACTGAGTATCCGGGAGTGAGTCAATAACTAACTTACTAACTAATCTGTTGACTTTTTTCAAACTCAGTCACATTGAAAAAACGTTAATCAAACCTCCTTTTTATTGCACTGCTTCTGATTCAGCAAATTCCCTATCACCTTCCGAACCAAGAAATGAACATTATTTGTAATCCTATTCCAGCTAGGCTCAGCTGTGGGCCTATTCGCCAGTCGGGTCCCACATGGAACTAAACCGCATTAGTTGCCACAAATTGACTACTGTGTTTATGTGATGCCATCTAGAAACAAAAGGCCAATGTAATTTAATAAAATACTAATAACATCAAAATAAAACTATCGCACAAGATGCGTAATTCAAAATATTAAAAGTAATAAAAATCAGTTATATGCGTTTCAATAGAAGTATAACTTTTATTAGTTAAATTAAGGACATAGCACTTTGTTAAAAATCTTTATTAAAATTGGTCTGGTAGTTGCAATTAATATGCCATTGGTATACATGTACATGTTTATCTAATATCACTCATTTAAAAACAAATAATGAAGCGTTCATTGATGTGTAAGTTCAAGGCAGGTTTTATAACCTTGGTCATTTCCAAAATATAAATGGACTTTAGTTTATACAAATAAAATCTTAATATATATAAGTAACAAAGAGAAGATTCCGTTTGTTAACATAAGGTCCAGAAGACAGTTTATGTATATATTGTTATCAATTTTCATCTTTTTATGTGACAGTAAAATCACTTATCTTGTTGTTATTGAAAAGACCCAAAGGACGCTGATTTTGCCACAGGGACCAAATTGTGTCTAGTGTATATACGAAATATTTAGTTGTAGTAAAGATAACACAAAGTTCAACAATATGTCTTTGTCTACAAATAAACCGTTGTAACTTGTAAATATAGGCAATTACAAAACTAACGAATCTAGTCCCAGAAGAAAAGACAAAATATTTCAAAGACAAACTGGAGAAATTGAAAATCACATTGGTCCGGACTTTGTTAAGGTATTTTTCTTTTAGATAGTCCAGGTTAAAACAGGTTTCATTATATTAAGCCTTTGTTTTCTATTGCAAACTTAGGGTACTGTAGTTACACATGCAAAACTCATACAGAAAAAAATCAAAGACTTTCTGATTATCAAGATTAATACTGTTATTATTTTTGGTAATGATATTGTTGATTATTTTTGGGGGGCTGAAATCTATAAATGACAAAACAATTATTTTGATAGAACTATTAAAGAAACGTTAAAATAGTTTCTAAACAATAGCGAGTATATAGCTATAGCAATGACAAACGAAAAAAATGAATGATTTATCATTTTTATGCATTTACAAACATAAAACATTTCTTTCTTTTATATGGAATTCTGACACATGCGAGAGACTACAAACGAGATAACACCACTCCTAGAAATTAGCCAAATAAATTACAAATTGCATTTTATGTATTTTTATAGACACTGGACGAATATGTCCGGATTAATTAATCAATTTCCACATTAAGACAATGTCAAATCACAAACATATAGTCAGCCCTTAATATAGAAAACTCGTGGTCATTAAAATTTATATATACGTTGAGCAGACAGCATTCCTCATTCATTTTATCATTATATTGTTTTGTCGTGTTGAGACATACTTTGGTCCATAAGATATAGGTAACTTTTTTTAAATGATCAATATTGTACTCTTGGCCCAGTGTCTTGAATTTCGACCACAGGTACAAACAAGCAAAGAAATACAACAAGGGGTTGCACTAAGTCGTGCTAAGCATACCCCCACTCGACCATTCAGAAAACAGGAAGTAGATGACTGACTGACCTGGAAAGGGGATGCACGGTACAATTTATCATGCTTAAGCTTAAGCTGTGTACCACATTAAAAATCAATCCCTTCAGTAGAAGCTGAGAAATGTGTTACGAAAAGTATTCCATTTTTGACCATTAAAATAGTCGGCTCGGAAAACAGGAAGTAGATTACCGACTTACCTGAAAAGGGGAGGCACGGTACAACTCATAAGGCTTGTACCTATTTCGATTTAGCAGATGGCACTATATATGCACTAATTTTCCATGGGTAAAGTAATTTCTGTTGGCGCTCATTATTTTGGAAAGTATCTTTACATTTTAATCTCTATATAAACTCTTAAAAAGATGTTGCTTGTCTGTCCAGATATAGTTAGATTTTTAAGCAAAAAATACTATATGCTTTTATGTAAATGTACATGTAGATCTTTAGACATCTTGTAATTTCAAAATTGAAAAATCGCTCTGTCATCGAATACTATTTTACAGAAATGAAGAACAGCATTCTTGAAGTCAAGGTTGCTTTTCAAATTGTAAATGGCCTCTGGTTAAAATAAACACCGACAAACGACCAACACAATCCACAATAGGTTATGAAAACTTTGACTGTTTGATTTATAAATTCAATTTTTCTAATAAAAATAAACAAAGTATCAGGTGTAAGACATGACAAGGCAAAACTATCACTTTTCAAACCAAATTTAAAAAATTAATGAAAATTTAGCAAAATTATAAAATCATTGGTGACCTTGATGTTCGTCTGTTTTATGACTATACCGGTTGTTTGTTCGTGTTTTGCCCCTGTGGTAATTCTTTGTTTCTTGTTCAGTAGCAAGTCATTTAGGTAGTCTCTAGTGTCAAATATAGATACAAAATTATGAAAATAGATTTTATTGTTTTCCTTATCAAATAAATAAAAAATACTACTACAAGGTGTAAGCATGGGGGTAATTCTACCTCTATGGTACTTATTTAGGGACTGGTTAAGGTTTTAACATGTAGATATATCTAAATTTATTAATGAAAACGGTAGGTATTGCCGATGGAAACTAGTAACTTTCGGCTAAAAACATTGATAATGATCTTTTATCCTTTTAAGCGACAGATAAGGTGTAAATTTAGACATCATAATTATTATCTTGTTCTCCAAGTGATTTATTTACTTGTAGATTATCACATTTATTAATGATATTTCTTCGCCAAGAGATATTTTGTTTCTCGGCTAGAGGTTTGTTTACGGACACCTTAAAAGGTCATGAGGTTACACAGATTGTAGTAAATAATAAATTTCAGTTTTCCAAGGTTAGAAATAAAATATAGTTTATTTTGAAAAGTTATAATTTATTGCTTAATTTAGAATAGATTTAAAAATAACATAGTTTATAGATGTAAGCCCTATTTGAAAATAAAGAGTTTAAGAGTGAGTGAGTTGGTGTTTTACGTATAGGTTATTTGAAGGCGATGAACATGAAAAGGATGATAAAATGAACATGAAATGTTGATGAGAAATGAAATATGGGAGTGGGGTGGGAAACAAAGAGAACAGCAAATTTTCAAGAACCACAGAAAAGGGAGGAAGTGGGTAGTGGGTGAAAATTTAGCGTATGTAGTGCACTACTTGGCGGTCCACAAAGGGGTCTTTTACGTGCATGAAACGTAAGAATTTAAGATATAAAAAGTGATATACACAAATGTGCCCATGTAAACGGCTAGTTCCATCTATTGAACAGTGGCAAGAACAGAAGTATTGCACGTCTAGACAACAGAATTCAGATGGTCAACCAACTTAGCTACATTTAATGGGTGTGGTCGCTGGTTGACAGACAGTAGTTGTGCACCGTGTGCTAGCTAGGGATTAATCTCTCAACACAAGAGGACGTCTTAAAAAGTTTGAAACTAAAATGGTCTTATTGACTTTGTTCACTGTGCAACCGCTTTTTAAGCCAAATTGCCAGTCGTTCTTTTATAATTCAAGTAAGTAATGGCCACAGTAATTTTTTTCTGACAATTCGAAATAAAATTAAAAGATGTGACTTACAGTTTTGTTTAACCCCGAAAAGACCGAAAAATATTGGTTCTTTCAAGAAAGGGTTATACGCACTTAATATGTAGATAAACTTTATTATTTCTTCAAGAAATTGAATTTCACATAAATATCAACATTAAAAGGGAGGAAATTTATCAAAATGATGTTCACATTCTTGACAACTATACTGTTAAGTAATTAGAGTGCATTATAATAAGCTACATTCCATCTCAGATGATTGTCAAATTAATGAACTTTAATGTCTTATGCATGACTCTTCAAGCGAATATGAATAAATATGATATTTGATTCATAAAATTTATAATTATATTTGTAACTTTTAATAACATAAGTGCAATGACATTTTCGGTGTATAGGGCGTATGTTTGATGTTTTTCTATATATAAGCAGGAACCTTCTTTTTTACATATAACTATAGTAAACAAGGCTTATATTAGTCCGGCAGTCAGCAGCGCTAAGCTTGTCGGTAAAAGTCCGCTTAAGGGCGCTCAGAATCCTGCCGGTCATGCCGCTATGTCCATAAAGCGACTGAGATGTGTGCCCCAGGTCGTTGAATGTGGCAATCCAGTCATAATGAATGCCTAGGTCGTCAAGCTATAATGCAGAAAACCTGGTCGCAGGGTGATGAAAAAAATGTCATGTTCCTCGCACGTTAAAGAACTCTGCTGCAGTACCCGTAGGATCCCAAACTCGATAAGAGTAGGACCCGTATGATACACATCAGGAGGCTTAATTGGCTAATTTTACCCATCCCTCTTTTTTCAAGTGACCGTCAAGATTGGCCTTGTGTGCCCATTTGCTTCATCGTTATTTCATATTCATTTGATTACCCCTTTCACGTTTATCTTTCTGATAAAGCCGAATTTGTGCTTCTTAATTGGGAGTGAAGCAATAACTGACTAACAAACAATCCAGTTCACTAACTAACCAACTAACTAACTATATTTCAATAACTCTAACTAAGTGAGTAAATTGTCGGTATAAAGGGTGTCAGTTTGATATTTTACTATAAGCAGGAACTCGAGGTCAACAACATAATAACAAACTTTTCTTTTACTACGTTTAGGACATTGGCATTAATAATTTAACTTTTTTCCTACCGATAAGATAGGACAGGGTGACTTTAAAAGACCGTAAGCCAAATTGATACTCAGACTTTTTTAATATTGTTGAAACAGCAAACTATTTTATCAAAATATGTGATTTATAAGTTATTTGATTGGATTGATCGTATACTGCTTCGATGATTACATAGAATTGAGACCGTATAAAGCTTTATTGTTATCAGTTTTATGTAGTTTTTTAAAAGTTCTCTTTTATTTTAGCAGCTTAACTTCTTTGGGCATAATACGTTAACTTGCGTATGGAGTAGCACCTTTGTGTGAAAGAGTTTACATAATGATTATAGACGCCTAATAAAGGTAGTAAATAAAGTTTAATTGCTCGGAGCATTGCAAGACTAAGTGATAACAATGTGCACTGAATGCTACCCCCTGTCAACGATAAACATATCAAGTTGTAGAGAATTAAATTACCAAGTTATTTTTTTCAGAATCTACATACTTTACTGCTTATTTTAGAGTCCTTTGTTACATAAAATGCTTCCTATCTAAGTCGCTGGCCGACCGATTTCGAATTCCATTTTTTTTTCTATTTCAGTATGTCTAAAATACTAAAAAAAAGATTATACAAGTAAAGCAGATTATCCTCTGAGCAAGCAGATGCCATCTAAAGACGGCGATGTTTATTCGGCATGATTTTTTTTCTTGCTAAAAGCATGCTAGCTACAACACAATTAAAGGGCATGATTTCGGTTTCGCCTGTCTTGGATTGCAACGAGTTTTTTCGCCTTGTAGTCATGGTAATGTTGTTGTCTTTATTCTAACAATTCGTGTCTCTGTGCATGCTATATATAGCGTGGGCTGTATAGTTTCTTCTGGGCTAAATAATTCCTTCTCGTATATAATTGTTGAAACTTTTTTTCTACAATATACTTTGATATTTGTTCAGCGGTTTGCTTACAAGCTAGGAAGCTTATGCAACAAAGTTGTTCAGTGGTGACACACTTTATGGATACCATGAAAAAATTCACGATATTGGAAACCTGAACGAAAGTGTATGGGCTTAATTTATCATTTTATCATATTATGTGAATCGTGTCATTTCATACCGGGCTACAAACTTTCATCTTTGTGCCTCAGAATCATAAACTTCCAAGGACATATCTTCTTAAGATATTATAAAGTAATCTTATATTATCCGTATATAATGGGTCCATTGATACTGCGTTTTAAGGTCATATATACTTAATAAATACCCAATGGTTTATGTCCATTTTTAAAATTAAGTCAATAGAACATAATCTGAATCCTTTGCATGAATTTTACACCATTGAAAACTCTTCTATGAATTATAAGGATGAAAATTGATGGAATAGCCATGGTAATGTAATTTCATAATCATTCTTACTTAAATTGATATGTTTGAAATTTTCAGTTTTTGTGATTTTAAGAAATTGACAAAAAGGCAATTTTTAGATGTGAATACGTGTACGTGATACTAATCATAAACAGGCTGTAATCTGACAAATCATCATTATATCTTAATGATATTTTCATACACGTTAATTTTTTTTAAGGATAACCACCAGAGTTGTTATGTTTTTAGTTTTTTTTTATGGTCCAATAAAAAGCTTCGCCGAGCGCAGCATGATACGACCGCAACATGTTGAACCCTGTACGTTTTAGGCCTAATATGGATAGTCTATTGTTCTGGACACATGCAGCCCATGGTGGACTGACAAAGGTTTTTGACACATGCTTCTCTGATGGACTTTCAACCCAGGGGCTAAAAATATAAATTTTGAATGTTGTATTCTACTCTTTAAAAGAATAATGTTTGGGGAAAAAATTAAAAATCGAACCAGAATTTTTTTAAAATTATGATTACAGCCCAAAAAATTTATTCTTAAATTTAGAATCGCTACCTGACAAGAATAAATTTGCAAAAAAAAAAATTCAAAATCGGACCACAAATAAAAAAGCCCCATTTGGCCCCTAATTACGTAATAGGGGGCAAAAGGGGGGTCCCAAAAATTAATTCCTAATTTTGTATTCGCTATTTGACAAGAACAAACATGCAAAAAAAATTTTCAAAATCGGACCAGAAATAAAAAAGTTTCAATTTCGGCCCCATTTGGCCCCTAATTACGTAATAAGGGGAAAAAGGGGGGGGTCGCAAAAATTAATTCTTAATTTTGTATCCGCTATTTGACAAGAACAAACATGCAAAAAAAATTTTCAAAATCGGACCAGAAATAAAAAAGTTTCAATTTCGGCCCCTTTTGGCCCCTTATTACGTAACAGGTGAAAAAGGGGTGGGGGTCGCAAAAATAAATTCTCAAATTTGGATTCGCTACTTGACAAAAATAAACTTGCAAAAAAAAATTTCAAAATCGGACCACAAATAAAAGTTTCGATTTTGGCCCCGTTTGGCCCCTAATTACGTAATAGGGGGAAAAAGGGGGGGTCGCAAAAATTAATTCTTAATTTTGTATCCGCTATTTGACAAGAACAAACATGTAAAAAAAAATTTCAAAATCGGACCACAAATAAAAAAGTTTTTATTTTGGCCCCTTTTGGCCCCTAATTACACAACGGAGAAAAAGGGGGGCGCAAAAATTCATCAGGTTCATTCTTTTATTGTAAGAAACATTCTTGACAAATTTCACAGCAATAGGCCAACTAGGACCAAAGTTATGGTGGAAACAAGTAAAATATTTGAATTTTTTTTCCCCTTTTGGGCCCCTAATTTCGAAACAAAAAAAGGGGGACCCCCAAAATCAATCCCATTCATCCTTGTATGGTAAGGAACATCACTGTCAAATTTCATAGCAATTGGATAACTAAAACTAAAGTTATTGTGGATACAAACAAAAAAGTAGTATTTTTGGCCCTTTTTTGGCCCCTAATTTCTAAACGAAAAATGGGGGGACCCCCAAAATCAATCCCATGCATCCTTTTATGGTAAGGAACATCATTGTAAAGTTTCATAGCAATCGGATAACTGGAACTAAAGTTATTGTGGAAACACTAAAAAGTTAACAGACAACGACGACGACGACGACGACGACGACAGCATCATACCATAATACGTCCGCAAATTTTTTGCGGTCGTATAAAAAGCAGATATAGCCGCGTGACAGATCGTATCAAAACACCATTTCGTTTCTTTTATAGTATTTCTTCGTGCTGTTCTCGTTTGTGTTTACTGGTTTTTTCAAGCAATATCGGCACGTGTACGGTCTGATGTTTACAATCTCCAAAATAAATCATAACTAAACAGGTACAAGACGCATCAAGGCAAGTACTGTTTGACTTTTTAAAAAAAGGTTTACCATATAACGTAACAGAAATGATGAACTTAAAAGTTGTATTCAATAAAAGGATTCTTTTGACATCAGTTTCATAATATCATTAATTATTTGGGTGTGTCTTTGTTCAATTTGATAGACTTAACCCTAAAATGCACTTTGAGGGTATCGAATTATATTTATGATGATATTTTAGTTTTATATTACTTACATATTATAACTTACAACAAAAATTGCTTTAAGTGGTGCATCACACCTTTTAAAATGAGTCCACTGACACGCACTCGTCAAGTATGTTTAGAATTGCCTTTCTCTTTGACAATTGATAATATTCCTCAAGAAAGTTTTACATTCAAGAATGAACAGCGCCTTGAGGCGGGTAATGAGTGGCGTGGAGGCCCGTTGCATCGATAAGCTGGTCGGTAAAAGTATACTTGAGGGCGCATACGGATAAGATAAGATAAGATGTTTTCTCTAACTGTTGTGCAATATCATCTAGTTCTTGCTAAACAATATACATATAGGATTATTTTCCTATGAGTTATAATGAAATAAGTAATTTTGGGTCTATACTTTCACGTCAGACAGTTAGAGAAAAAGGTTTCACAACTACAAGTGATGAGATTAGGATTTCTATCACACTCGTTAGAAATTTGTCAAAGGAAACTCGAAAATTTGACAAGTGATAAAATTCTGTATCTCATCACTTATAGTTGTGAAACCTGTATTTATTTACCAATTAGGGCTATTACAAATGTTTTTATTAAATTTTGAATTTATCAATTCAAACTTTTACTATAACAACGATAAATTCAAAATTTTAACAAAACACAAATTTAAACAATCATGATTTATGACATACATAAACATTCGAAGAGCTATAATGAGACAACCAGACATACATGTACATGTAGAACCAGGCCGCTTTGTTATCAGCTATTTGTAAGCGTTTGTTGAGTTTATATTTAGTCCATTTTTTCTGGGCGTCGAATATTAAAATATATATTCAGCTATTGCTATGATTTAAAATTATTTGTCATTGCTGTGATAAAGATTCAGTTTTTTTTCTCAATATCCGCCCAATGGTGATGCAGGTTCTCATCATCTTGTTCATTTATGCCATCAACTCTTGTGTGAACTGTATATACTCAAGTCAGTAAGCATTCAGTTGCTAAGTTTTTGAACTGATCATTGAATTGACAAGTTTTGATTGACACAAAATTACTGCAACATCAGACACATTTTCTTTTCAATTGCCTGCATTGTGTTTTAATTACCGTATATGGTAAATGGGCTTTTTAGTGCGCGTGGACAATATTGGTACTTTTAATATGATCGACTTATAATTCATGTACTTTAGCTTTCAGATCTCCATGAATGCCCGAATGAAGCGAAATCTGCAGTAATTTCTTTTAACGTGCGGGGAACGTGCACTCCTCCAACACCGTACACACACAGTTTTCTGTGCTATGAACTGACGACCCTGGCATGCGAGATGAAACCACTTTGGAAAAGCATCTCAGTCGCACTGTGGGTTAAGCAGCCAAACCCGGGTACAAGGTATTTAAGCGATCTTAAAGTGGACTTTAATCGTAATATTGACGCTGTTGTGGGCCTTCTATTTTGCCACATGGGCCCCGCACGGGGTTTGAAATTTATTTATCCTGTAAATCCCTCTCCAGTTTGTAGCTTGCGAGTGTGGCCTTTTAGAGGCCCCCATTGATTCTATTCTTAATGAACTCTACAAAGGATCATTCATAACGGTCACAGTGTATCGTTCTTCCTGTACACGGGACAACCTATTCTCGCCCCTACCGAAGTACCTGTATCGTTCTTGAGACCATACTCTCAAATGTTAAGAGATTCAGAAAATTGCTCCATTAACTTCTAATCCCTGACGAGGACCGAAGCACCATTCTGTTTTATTGGTGCTCTTTAGTAAATAAGTTCTAGCTAAACACTTTGTTATTTAGCAGCGTGTCAAGGATGCTGTCTGAAAATTCATATTTTTTATTTGAAATTCAATGTTTTGGATTATTGCATTAATTTGCCTTCGCGACATAGGATAATCATAAGTTCTATGGTTTTATTCTAAGATTTGTCTACTAACTTATAACGACGTGGAACATGAGCAGAAAATAATTCAGAACATAAGGTTACAAATAATTTGAAAGAGTTGAATTCAATCTCATAATTGTTATTAAATAAAAAGAGGTAGGCACAAATTGACTAGCCAACACAAGGTAAATGTGCTTATAGATGATATTGTAATTACTTTTTCTGAACTGCTGTATAATCAGAGCAAAAAAAGTACCAAAAGAGCAATCGGACTAAAATATAAAAAAAACATGTCAAAACAAGGTAAAACTAAGAACGAAGGTTAGAGCAAAAACCAATACTGCGAACTCTTTTTAAATCGAGAAAGTTAGGTTCTTCGAACGGATAAAAGTTAGCTTTAACTTACAGGTTCATTCGAGTGTCATGTCAGCATTTCAAAGGTATTATTTGTCTGCTAAATCAAGCCTTTCAGTCCCTAGATTTATATGTTAGGAATAAGTTGGTGCACTCTGCGAACAATCTTCTTATATGGTAAAAGACCATAGACAAGAAAAATAAGAATGTGTCCAAAAGACATAAATGTCCCATCTCGCAACATTTGGGCTGAAGGACGGCCGAATGGACGGACGAACGAACGGACCCGAACACTATAAACCCCTTCTGTTAACTTGTATATGGACATAAAAAGTATCAAATCCACATAGATATAAAAAGGATTACAAAATTAATTTCCTATTGCACGATACGTGATCCGGCCAAAATCTTGTCGATTGACCAGATTGCAAATTCATCAACCAATCGATTTGAAAGAGTAGATTTACTTGTAACATACAAAGCACCTTCTTCGTAAATGTGCATAAAACTAATTATTTTGTTACATATGCTCTGTATGCATAATTTATTGAGTAACCTCTCATCATCAGTATTTTACAGAATAAGTGGCAGGCCGAGAAAGTGTCGAAAGTATCGAACGTGCTATATTTATAGAATTTGAAACAAAACAAACGAACGGAATTTTTTTTCGGTTTTGGAAGCTGTTAAGGTGGACTGACCAACATTCTCATGTAAAATGATACTTCCCAAAATATATTTATACTTCGGAAACTGAAAGATATTTGATATTTAGAACAATCAAGTGATGATACTTGCATACCAAATCAGGTCATAGAGATATTTAAGACTGTTTAGCAGTGTCACTTTTCCGTCTTTTTGTCAAGTCACGGGCATATTTTATACTAAGAGTATCAATTTTCAAACATGGGGCAGCCACAAATCAAACGACTTAAATAACTTAAAGAAATTGTGACATAAAGTGTAACAATTAAATAGTAAAGTGACAAGATTTAAAATCTTCAAATCAGACAAGAAATCAATATGGACAATTAAACAGATATAGTCATTTTTCACTTTTTATTGGGTTTATTTTTATGTTTCTGTCGGGAATGAGAACAAAGCTTAAATGAAGCACCCATTGTCCGAAATAAGACCGGCAGATTATACTCCTAAATGGTTTACTTTTAATGCAGTTTATGGGAAATAAACTGTGTTTCGTGTTAAATCGTAGAGTTTGGGGTCACATGTACTTTAAAGTTATCATTTCGAAATATATAAAACCAGGAAGCATGCAATTCGATTGAATCATATATCCGTAAATGACTGCTTGTACGGTTCTGAGATACCGGTATAAAGGACCACCGCAAACTGGCATGTTCTTATTTGTCTAGAAAGGGTCATTAAAAGGGGTCTTTTTATGAATATTGGACAATATTTTAATCCAGGAAGCTTGCATTTGGTTAGGCATGCTAAGCGTGACTATTTTCTTGGTAGAGCGTCTATATGTAGATTTTTTTCTAGATGAATGAATTGGTACTTAGTGTGATGCATGGTTTTTAGATATTAAAAGGCACGCAAAATAGCTCAATGTGAGCACAAAATAAATACATGTTTGCAATTCACAGCCAGTGCACTTGAATCGGAACACAAATCACGAAACACAGTTAAGAATTTATTTCTGTCTAGTTTGTCTTATTTCATTTGAACTTTGGAATCCGAATGGAGCTTTAAAATTTCCTACTATCCTTCTTAAATAAAAGATTAGATATTTTGCTGTTGCAAGTCTCCGTTAAATTTGTCTTGGACAAAGAACTGTTGTGCTGTTTAATTAGCTGTTTTATGTTACATGCTTTGGAGTACTTTGAATGCTTTGTTACAGATTGTAGTGACATGAGTACAGAAAAAAGAACACACAAGTATATTCACGAATAAGACGAATTCCTTAATACAAATGCATCTCAACTTCTTTTGTTGTGACCCGCTGTCAAGTAGTATATTTATATAAAACTGCTATCTCTACAATTGAAATGTAAAAAATAACTCAAAGTGTCGGCAATTAGATTTTAATTATGTCATAATTAATTGGTTCTTTCAAATAAAGGTCTATTCGGGGCCTAGATGTTGTGAATATCTCAAATATCTTTTCAGTAACTTAACCTGTTCATGCCTGTGGCATATTGAAAAAGAAAAGTGCATTTAAATGACAGAATTCTATATTTTTTAAAATAAATTATTTATGCGTAAACAGGATAAGGTTACAACTTACTCCACCTATAAAACGATAGTGCTTTAATTGTTTAAAAAATACGAGGTTTAATGTTTAAATATGACTTTGTTATACGGTGTTTCGTTTCCTCTTCTATGAGTCTAAAGGTGACATTGTCGGTCTAGATATGGAATGTCTATATCGTCACTCAAATACAGGCCTCACATGGTTACACCATATTGTTAAATGGTACGATCAAATTTTCACCCTTAATGTAAGATAGAAGTAGATAAAATCAGCTTATTGGATAATGGCTCATGATTGCTTTAATAAGTTATTTACTGTGGGCTGTAATAAGATGATCACCTCATGCACATTCCCTATACCGGATCCCTAAATCGAAATAAAAAAAGAGGTTTGTGTACATCTTTGAAAATGCCCTATTTCGTTTTCACTAACATAATTGTCTCCGTTTGATAATTTGTTGTAAACTTAAGGGGTTACACTTAGTCGTGCTAAGGCTACATCCACTCGACCATTCGGAAAATATACAGTAGACTTGACTTACCTAGAAATGGGAGGCACGGTACAAATATATTAAAGCTGTACACCCCGCTGTACACCCAATTTGAAATTAATCCCTTCCGTAGAAGCTGAGAAATCTGTTACGAAAATCTGTCTATTTTTTACCCTTAAGAAAGTCTGTTACCTTACAAAACAGGAAGTAGATGCGCGAGTGACCTGGAAAGGTCAGGCAGGCACTGTACAACTCATCATGTTAAATCTGTATACCAAATTTGAAATCAATCCCTTCGATAGAAGCCAAGAAATCTGTTACGGAAAATTGTCTATTTTTAACCCTTAAAACGTCTTAAGTTGGCTCAGAAAACAGGAAGTAGATGCACGACTGACCTGGAAAGAGGAAGCACGGTACAACTCACCATGCGTAAGCTGTGTACCAATTTTGAAATCAATCCCTTTTGCAGAAGCCAAGAAATCTGTTATGAAAGTTTGTAACGAACGGACAGAGAGACGGACAAAGGTGATTGCAATATAGCCTTCTCGCTTTTGAGTGGGGGAACAATATTTCCAGATAATCAATTTCGGAAAATTTGGCAGTCTATCTTTAGTTTAGCTTGCTGGTGCGTCCACAGCTGGTTGTTTAGATAGGATAAGTTCTAGGGGAAACGCTCTTGTTAGGCATTAATATTTTAAATCCGTAAATCTAGCACACAACCAACAATACCCAGACTTCTAAATGGAATACAACAGATAATGTACACACCAATTATAGTGTTCAAAGTAAGCTCATTTTGGGATATTAAAGTTTATTAATAATACATATGCGTTGCTGATTTGACTTTCTAATACTTCAACAAGTTCATTTTTGAGTAATTCTACAATTAAAATAAATTTCAACCTAAGACCTATTGCCTATTTCAAAGAACGGCAGCTATAGACCATTCAAAATCCAAACATTTCCCCTCAACACTGCTCTTGTTGATGGCTGGTAATGGCAAATTCATCACACTATATAGATACAGAGAAGTTAGCTAGATAGTTATTACTTTACTCCAAAGCCCGAATTCGGCTAACATGAAAGGGCTGATAATATGAACATGAAATGATGGTGAAGTGAAGGAAATGGGGACTTAAGGCCAATCGAGGATCGGTAGGATCGAACAGTCAATTCCATTAGTTAGTTAGTTAGTTATTGCTTTACTCCCAAGCAGCACGATTTCGGCTATATCCGGGAGATGAACATGAAAATGGTGATACAATGAACATGAAAGGATGATGAAGTGGAAGAAATGGGGACACAAGGCCAATCGGGTAGGATAGTTTTGACTGCCACTGGAAAAAGGAGTGATGGGTAGGGACGGGAAATTTTGCCTCCTGCATGGGGATCCTATGGGTCCTTCTCTTACCGAGACCTGCAGCAGGGTTCTTTAACGTGCGAGGAACGTGACATTTTTCCCAACACGGTGCACCACTATGGTTTGCGGTCAGGTTTTCCGCATTATCGCCTGACGACCCCGCATCTCTCGATGTCAGGGTTGCCCCATTCAACCACCTGGGGCACACATCCCAGTTGCTTTGTGGGCAAAGCGGCCTGACCCCGATGTCAGGTTGCTGAGCGCTTTTTAGTGGACTTTTACCGACAAGCTTAGCGCTGCTGCGGGCCTATTCGCCTCCCGGGCCCCGCACGGGACAGAGTCAATTCCATCTCCTGCAGCGGGATCCTATGGGTACTACTCTTACCTGCAGCAGGATTCTTATACTTACAGATAAGCTTATGCTATTCGCCAATAATAACCCGTGCGTAACTATAGACAAAGAAAAAATTGGGCTCATCAAATTACTGTATAAACACAAATCAGAAGCAATCTTCAACATGTCCAGTCGACAAGAATCCCTTTTGGGCACAGTCAGAATTACGGCTAGTTGATCAATTAAAAAAAATCAAAATTGCCAGAAATATGAAACACAAAAGACAAAAGCGTTTGTATATAGGCTCCATATTTCATGATTCTGCAGATGGGCTTCTGACTAAATTGTGAACATATTTAAGCTCCTTGATAGACAATAGTCGAAAAGAGAGACAAATCAATGGACAATGAAGACAACACCACCAAGAATATGAAGAACAAAAAGGCCAGTAACACAACTAACAAAACTCGAGGATTACAGAAATTCATTACTAATCATTAGAATTTTATATAACAGTAAATAATTATAACTTTTTCTTACAGTCATGTCTGAAGACTTGGCTAATAACTAAGTGTTAAATAGCATGCGCCAATAGAGACTTACAACCTTTTTGCATTGAAGAATTGGGACAATTAGCCCGCGATGACACAGAACTAAAAACATATGAAACATTTAAGACGATAACACACATGTTTCATCACGGTGGAATTAATAATTTAAAGAAATTTCTATAGAAAATTATGAGGGACTAATGGACTTTTAATATCATTGCAACACTTATATGACTTCCTACTTGTGCTAACACCTACATAGAACAATTGGATTAGAAGGGAAAAGTTTCAAAAGCCGTCCACGCAATAATGCTTGTGGTCAAACAGAAAATGCAACTTGTCTCTAAAATACGGAAGCCGAGAGGTGTCACAGAAAAAAACATTTTTCTTTTTAATCGAGATCACGAGAAAACAATACTGTTATATCGAGATCTCCAAAAAAAATCGTTATCTCAATTTTTTTTTCTGTTTTATCGAGATCTCATTTTATTAGCTCACCTGGACCGAAGGTCCATGTGAGCTATTACCATCACTTGGCGTCCGTCGTCGTCGTCGTCGTCTGTCGTCGTCTGTCGTCGTCTGTCGTCGTCGTCGTCGTCTGTTAACAATTTTTCAAAAATCTTCTCCTCTGAAACTACCAAACAGAATTTAATGAGACTTGGTATGAATGATCCTTAGGGTGTCCTGCACCAAACTTGTGTTTTGATTTTTGATCCGTTAAAAAACATGGCCGCCGTTACTAAAAATAGACTAGGGGGGTCAGACTACTGTTTTTGGCTTATAAATCAAAAAGTATAAGAGATAGAGGAAATCTGAGGCCACGCTACTGATTCAGAATCAAAAGCTCTACAAAAGTCTCCATTTGGTCAAAGTTGTCAGATGACCCCTTATAGGGGTTACGGCCCCTTGAAGGTGAAAAATAGCATTTTTTCATGTTTTTGGCCTACAAAATGAAAACTATTGCAGATAGAGATTAGCTGTTGCTTGCTTAAATGTTCAGCTCATTTAACTCTACAAAAGTCTCCATAGGGTCGAAGTTGTCAGATGACCCCTTATAGGGGTTACGGCCCCTTGAAGGTGAAAAATAGCCATTTTTCATGTTTTTGGCCTACAGAATGAAAACTTTTGCAGATAGAGATTAGCTGTTGCTTGCTTAAATGTTTAGCTCATTTAGCTCTACAAAAGTCTCCATAGGGTTGAAGTTGTCAGATAACCCCTTATAGGGGTTACGGCCCCTGAAAAATAGCGATTTTTCATGTTTTTGGCCTACAGAATGAAAACTATTGCAGATAGAGATTAGCTGTTGCTTGCTTAAATGTTCAGCTCATTTAGCTTTACAAAATTCTCCATAGGGTCGAAGTTGTCAGATGACCCCTTATATGGATTACGGCCCCTGAAAAATAGCGGTTTTTCATGTTTTTGTCCTACAAAATGAAAACTATTGCAGATAGAGATTAGCTGTTGCTTGCTTAAATGTTCAGCTCATTAAGCTCTACAAAATTCTCCATAGGGTCGAAGTTGTCAGATGACCCCTTATAGGGGTTACGGCCACTGAAAAATAAAGATTTTTCATGTTTTTGGCCTACAGAATGAAAACTGTTGCACATAGATTAGCTGTTGCTTGCTTAAATGTTCAGCTCATTTAGCTCTACAAAATTCTCCATAGGGTCGAAGTTGTCAGATGACCCCTTATAGGGGTTACGGCCCCTGAAAAATAAAGATTTTTCATGTTTTTGGCCTACAGAATGAAAACTGTTGCACATAGAGATTAGCTGTTGCTTGCTTAAATGTTCAGCTCATTTAGCTCTACAAAAGTCTCCATAGGGTCGAAGTTGTCAGATGACTCCTTATAGGGGTTATGGCCCCTTATAGGTGAAAAATGGTGTTTTTGGCCTATAGAATGAAAACTATTGCAGGTAGAGAAAAGCTGTTGCTTGCTTAAATGTTCAGCTCATTTAGCTTTACAAAAGTATAGGGTCAACATCAAGACCAGGTGAGCGATTCAGGCTCCTGGGAGCCTCTTGTTATTTCGAGATCTCGATTTTTATTATTTCGCGATCTCGATTTTTATTTTTTCGCGATCTCGATTTACTATTTCGCGATCTCAATTTATTATATCGAGATCACGAGAAAACACTACTGTTATATCGAGATCTCCAAAAAAAAAATCGTTATCTCAATTATTTTTTTCTGTTTTATCGAGATCTCGATTTATTATATCGAGATCACGAGAAAACACTACTGTTAAATCGAGATCTCCAAAAAAATAAATCGTTATCTCAATTATTTTTTTTTCTGTTTTTTCGAGATCTGGATTTATTATATCGAGATCACGAGAAGACAAAACTGTTATATTGAGATCTCCAAAAAAATCGTTATCTCAAATACTTTTTGTCTGTTTTATCGAGATCTCATTTTATTATTTCGAGATATCCATTTACTATTTCGCGATCTCGATTTATTATATCGAGATCACGAGAAAACACTACTGTTATCTCGAGATGTCCAAAAAAAATCGTTATCTCAATTATTTTTTTTCTGTTTTTCCGAGATCTCATTTTATTATTTCGAGATCTCGATTTTTCATAGGTTAATCTCATCATGCTGATCAATTCAACAAGAGGCTCACAGGAGCCTGAATATCTCACCTGGTCTAAACGAGATAAGCAGTCGTTTGAAAACATTGATCATATGGACAATTTTGAAGAGCTCAAAGAGTTGAACATTTAAGCAAGCAAGAGCTTTACTCTATCTATAATAGTTTTGATTCTATGGGCCAAAAACCTAAAAAAAAACACTATATTAGGGACCATAACCCCTATAAGGGGTCATCTGACAACCTTAACTATATGGAAAGTTTTGTAGAGCTCAACGAGCCAAACATTTGAGCAAGCAATAGTTTTTCTCTATTTGCAAAAGTTTTCATCCTATGGGGAAAAAACACAAAAGAACGCTATTTTAGGGACCAAACTCATAGAAAGGGTCAACTGACAACATTGGTCATATGACCACTTTTGTAAAGCTCAATGAGCTGAACATTTAAGCAAGCAATAGCTTTACTCTATCTTCAATAGTTTACTTACTGAAGGGCAAAGACGCTACTCTAAGGCCTGTAACCCCTATAAAGGGGTCATTTGAACCTTTGGAGACTTTTGCACAGCTCAATGAGCTGAACATTTTAGCAATCAACTGCTTTTCTCTATCTGCAATAGTTTTCATTCTATAGAGCAAAAATACAAAAAAAAAGTATTTTAGGGTCCGTAACCCCTATAAGCGGCCATCTGACAACATTGGTCATATGACCACTTTCGTAAAGCTCAATGAGCTGAACATTTAAGCAAGCAATAGCTTTACTCTATCTTCAATAGTTTACTTTTTGAAGGGCAAAGACGCTATTCTAAGGCCTGTAACCCCTATAAAGGGGGCATCTTGAACCTATGGAGACTTTTGCACAGCTCAATGAGCTGAACATTTTAGCAATCAACTGCTTTTCTCTATCTGCAATAGTTTTCATTCTATAGAGCAAAAATACAAAAAAAAAGTATTTTAGGGTCCGTAACCCCTATAAGCGGTCATCTGACAACCTTGACCTGAGGAGACTTTTGTACAGCTCAATGAGCTGCACATTTAGGCAAGCAACAATTTTTCTCTATCTGCAATAGTTTTCATTCTATAGAGCACGTGAAAAATAATCCGTATAATAAATTGAGATCTCGAAATAATAAAGCGAGATCTTGATATAACAAAATAGTTTAATTGAGATAACGATTTTATTTTTTTTTAGATCTCGATATAACAGTATTGTTTTCTCGTGATCTCGATATGATAAATTGAGATCGCGAAATAATAAAATGAGATCTCGATAAAATAGAAAAAAAAATAATTGAGATAACGATTTTTTTTTTTTAGATCTCGATATAACAGTATTGTTTTCTCGTGATCTCGATTCCAAATTTTTTGTTTTTGTTTTTTTTCTGTGACACCTCTCGGCTTCCGTACTAAAACACCTACATTCTGTTGTTAAATAAATTATGTGGTTTTATAACCTGAAGTTATATAACAAATTTTGAGGATGTATCTATGTTAACTTTTAAAATGTTACTTGTGGTCATAACAGAATATGCAGCTCATCTTTGCAAACACTACAAACAATACATTTGTATAGAATGTTAAAAGTCTCAAAACCTCACATTTACATAATATAATGGTATTGAAATTAGAAAGTATTGAAACCCTTAGATTCGGCAATTCCTGTGGTAAAATAGGGAACAAACAGCTCATCTGTGGCTATTTCATCTAAACTAGATAAAAACAAAATTACTATAAAACGATTGGATGGAAATGGCGCGTAAATAACACGTGGAGAATGGAAGCTGATTTGTATGACTTATTTGTTCCCAATTCAGCGGTAATCATACAATGACTTCCTGTGGAGTTATATAACTACCGGATTAACTTTTCCTTTTATAGGCAGATCAAAGAATTCTCTAATCATATGATAGATTGCTTACAAAGTTTTAAAGATCTTACTTTGAATGTGAATGCAAGAACCTCTTTTTGTGTGTTAAGTTGTATCATTCATCAGTTTTAATCTCTTTTACATAGTTTATTTTCAACCATCTTATGTATTTCATATAGCTTTACAACATTGTCCAAATATCATTAAATGTGCACTTTTTTCTATTTTATTAACGTTAGCAAGTGCATAGCTTTATTTGATTAATGCGATCGCAGCATGTATGTTTTGGTATATTTATATTACGCACACAAATTTACAATAAAATGAATTTAATTTTTGCAGTATTATATTATTTCCCAGGTTTTAAAAGCATATTTTATGCATAGAAGTACGCTTGCTTCTGTTGACTTAAAAGTACTTTTTTAGAATAATTCGGTTTATGTGTCCTAAGCTAAAGTTTGTTTGTTGTCTTGTAATTTTCACTTATATATTAAAACAGTTAAAATACTGCTGTTGAGACTAGTTACTCCTTGAAATATCAATATACAGCATGACCAAATTTACCGTTTATATACCCGTTTTGGTATTTGTATTCTAAAACATCACACACTATTTATTATAAGGATCTGAAGAAACCAGAACACTCTTACGTTACCTTCGATGTCATACCACAATGTCTGAGAATTACAAAACGGTCGGACGCTGGATGAATCTTTCCACAGAAAAATTTTTAAGCACCTACATCCGATGGCGCACATCATCGAAACACAAAATACGATGCTTCGATGATAAAATAAACACCTAATGCAGAGGATAAAGACATTCTGGTTTCAGCTATAATTTTCTTTGATTTATTCAATACATTATCAAATAATGTAGTTGATATCGAAAGCGAAAGCAAAGCAAAATAACTTTGTAGTTAAGGAGATTTGGGTGCTCCACGTAGCCATACATGATGCTTAATGATATACTAGTACCGACTTTTCTGTACTTGTTTTGTTGCAATATCTGCACATTGTAAGCAACTTATTTTTATGTAATATCTAAATTAGCATAGGATCGAATCCTTTCAACGCAGTGGGTTTCGGCTTCGGATGAGTGTCTGTGTTTAACAGTATTATTATGTTCATTAAAATTAAATCAAAGGAACTACTGAGATTTTCAGAATCCCTGTAAAATAATTTGGTTTGGTTTTCTTTTTATTCTACAAGATTGAATTTGTCATGTGAGAGTCTTCATGAGGTGGAATCGGTATGATGCAACCATTTGGCTAGGTTGATATTTAGTTATGAAAGACAAATGCTTCAAATGTTCTTATATATAAAGCCTAGCTTTGAAGATATAATTACTTTATTTACAACCTTAACTGATGCTATTGAGAGCGGCTAAACGCATAAAATTAAAAAAAAATACCTACAATTTATTAATGTATCGTTGTTCCTTTGCATACATAAGTCCGAGTAGGGAGAGTGAGTGCTAGTCGACGCATATGGGGCACACGGAGTTGTCAACCTTAATGGTGGAGAAAGCCTGGACACCAGGGCCCTGGACAGGTAACTGACCAACGTAATTACATACAGGTGTGCAAGACTCATTTTTTGTACATTTTGAACAACTTCGATCCCATGTGGGTTCCGGTGGCGAAAAGACCAACAGCAGCACAAAGCTTGTCGGTAAAAGTCAGCTTAACAGAATTCAGAAACCTGAAATCAGGTCAAGTCGCTTTGCCCACATAATGGGGCAGTCTTATCATAAGGAGTGCCGGGGTCGTCAGGCTATAATGTTAAAAGGTCTGCAGGTATCGGCAAGAGTAAGAACCGTAGGACCCCCATGGAGGCTTAATTGTTCAATAGTACCAATCCCCCCGTTTTACAGTGGAAGTCAAATCTCTCGAACCTGATTGGCCTTGTGTCCCCATTTCCTCCATTTCGTCATCATTTCGATTGTGTTCATTTTATCACCCCTTTTATGCTCATTTCCCTGATAAAGCCGAATTCGTGCTTCTTGGGAGTAAAACAATACAGACAAATACCGAAAAGGTAATTGAGCAGTGATAAATAGTATGATATAAACGTAAAGCGGCAACTTGGACCTAATCGGCAACCCAGGTTCCAAGTTTGGAGATTTTAATAAGGCAGAATACACTTTCAAATAATTAGAATGGATTCGGAGAAATAAAAAAAAACATAAATCGATGACTAAGTATAGTAAAGAGATCGGAAGTGTATTTAACCGCCATCTATATATGCTTCAGAATGAGCATTCTCTTTATCAAATTTTGCAGACGAGATTTTAGCATTCATGAATGACGCATGCCATTTCTTGGTATTAAACCACTGGCTCAATAAGATTTGTTGAGAGTTTTACATATTATTTCCAAACTTTCAATAACTCAGAAAGGTTACTAAGGTAACTGATACTGAAATACTAAATTTACTATGACACCTTTTATCTGTATACATGAAGAGAGCTCAATCCATGCATTCTGTCGCGGTATACACCGGTCCAGCATGCATACAGTGCATAGTTTTTTTTTGGTTTTTTTTGCAAATATTACACATAATAAATATCTCTGAACTTCAATTGAATATTCAAAACTAGTTCAGTTCATAAAATCATCAATTTTATGAAAGAGAAATCAATCGATGCTTTAGAACATAGCGCAACCATAGAACAACCTTGACAATTACTTGTAATCCTCCTGTACTTTAATACCGATAGGATGCTTTAAGAAGTTTATAGTATTAATACATTGACTTGAAGGCAAAATTTCAGCATAAGACAATTGTCTGTGGCTTATTCTTGGCCATTTTTGTTTTGAGGCAATTACATTTCTATGGTTTGATAATCCGATTGCTCTCCATAACATCTTAACATCTTCTTAAAAATCTAAATAAAGCGGGTGATCAAATCCCCTCCAGACAACTTTTAGTTAACTCGAGGTTTGGACTGGAAACAGGTCAGTTTTTTTTCACACAAAAGACTGAGCTTAGCTATACTTTTCTTCGAAAGAATGTCTATATCAAGAAAATGAACACGAAAGAGGTGATAAAATGAACATGAAATGATGATGAAGGAAGAAAATAGATGTGGCAAAATGCTGATAGAATAAAACAATTTAAGACTGTCCCTGGGAAAAATAGAGGGATATGGGAACAGGGTCAGGCAATTCAGCCTACAGCAGGGGGTCAAACCGGAACCTGCAGAAGTGTTCCCAAACGTACAAGGTACATGGAGCACCACTATGGTTTGTGGTAAGATTTTTATTACCTAGGCATGCAAGATGGCAGTGCCCCATGGAGTACACACCCCAGTCGTTCTGTAGGCATTTAGTGGACTTTTATTAACAAGCTTTAGTGCTTTATGTTAGTAAAGTAATGTCAATACTTTAATATGAATAGTTGCTTTAACTGTATGGTGTGTATTTGTGTTTGAATGCATGCTCAGAAAATAAATCTGAAATTTACCTGAATGAACATTCACCAGGTGAGTGTGGGAGTGTGTTGCTGCTGTTTTTTTTTTTTTTTTTTTTTTTTTTTTTTTTTTTTTTTTTTTTTTTTTTTTGCTGTTGCAACACTAGGTTATATATAGGCGGTGAACATGATGATGAAAAATATGGGGTGGGATTAGAAACAAACAGTAAATTGTGACGACTACAGGAAAGTTGAGAGGTGGGTAGGGACGGAAAATTTACTTTCACATTGCGATCAATGTAACGAATATGATTTAAAATCATCGACAAAAACATCTGATCCGTAGATACTCCAGAAAAGGTTTAAGCAGCCTCTTCAAGGAAGTTTTTTTTAAATGTTGCGAAATGGGCAAATAATGTTATTTGTTAAATTCTACCGTATTTACATTTTCTTGCTTCTATTTTATTACAATCGTCATTGTCTGATATATGACCGGTATATTGTCCTTTTGTACAAGCAAGTCTGTAAAAGGGATGGGATACATTCGAGTTGTATTTCAATTTTACGGGACGGCTTTCTTGTATTACTTAAAAATTTTTGGTTTTGTATTTGTTTAACGGTACACATTTAGTAGTTCTTTGCTTCAATCGAATGAAGTAGCATATAATACCTTTATGTTTGGTCAGCGCTTACCTGATACAGCGCGAGCACGACAAATTAATTGGAAATTTAAAGTATTTATTCGTTCACTGGTTAAGAGATACAATGGCGTGAACTTGGTAACTTGTTCAAAAGTTTGTTTATCAAAATTACTGATTTTCAAAAATATTATATATATAGAAAAAAAAAACAAGTTCATTAAATGTTAAATTCAACTGGAGCAAGAAAAATCGATTAAAAACAAAATCTTTGGTTCCAATTTTGTATGTCGAGATGTACAAAGCTATGAACCTAGTCACTCTTTTAGAAAAGGGTAATGGAAAAGTGCATATCATTTCCAAATGTTGAAATATTTGGCAACAACCAAACTAGTTTAGAAATATCTTCTCGAGTATAAAAACTGATCAAAACAGAATTTCTGTCGCTCGCATGGCGAGTTGTACAATTGTATGAACTAGGTAACATGATTGGAAAGGGTTATTAAAAGTACATATTATAATTCCAAAAGTTTAACTCAAAAGGGGTAGGTACACGTTTGGAATTTGTACCCTTATCTACCTTTAGTTATGTAAATGTTGTTTACTTTAAAAAGTTCCACTGACAATTGAGAAATACTTAGAGTGCGTACGGATTAAGGATGCGATGCTCGATTAAATTCTTTATTGATGAAATTACACCCGTAAGGGTCAAATCAACATACATTGAAGATATTGAATACAAAACAATACAACATATCATACAATAGCGTAACATAAAACATAATTAGACAGCAAATAAAAAAAAACAAACAAACAAACACACACACACATGTTATGAACCTGCCTGACAAGGATCTGAAGCCCTGAGTTCTATAGACTGTTTAATAAAGCCTCCAATATGACAAACAAGTTCGGGGTAGGGGTTTAAAATGATCAACAGTTTATTTAATGTATCGAGACGTTCAAATGTAGACATTTTATCATTTAGAACTTTTAAAAAATCTGAGCGAATGGCTGAATTTATTTCACATTCAAAAAAGAAATGTTGCTCATCATCCAAACTTTTACACTTTTTGCAGAGTCTTTGCTCCCGAGGTATTTTCATATATCTGCCAACTTCTATACCTAGAGAATGATCACTAAGTCGAAATTTGGAAATCAATCTTCTATAATTAAAATTATTATGTTTTAAGTAATTATCGGAATTAAAACTGTGTTTAATCTTTCCGTAAAGATAAAGTTTCGATGAAGTATCTAGTTTGGATATTTTATCTAGGGTAAGCTTTTCATAAGTATCTTCTACTAACTTCTTTGCATGACTTTTAAATGTAAGTGTAGTAGAATTGAGGTCTTCAACATTTAAATTTACATCTTTCGATACTCTGTCTACATAAGAATACCACGAATAAATACCTTCATTGTGCAGCGTTTTATTAACTTTAAGAGATTCAGTCACAAGAGGGTTTACATTATTAGAACTTATCCTATGTAGATAAACTAAAGATTGTCGTTTTATAAAAGAATCTAGTGTGAATCTGGATAACTCGCTTCTTGCACCTATGTTAGAAGCTGTCTTTTTCAAACCTAGAACAGCTTTACAAAATTTTGAGTGAATTTTTTCAAAAGAATATTTTTCGCTCAGTGACAGGACATCACAGAGTGAATTGTTAGCTTCTGCTCTATTGAGCGCCTTAAATGTTGTATTAAAAAAGGCGGGCGATGCGTTGGGCTGATGGCGGGCATATACCGGGTATACTTTTTTACGTCTGCTTTTTTACAAGTTTCATTGAAAGCGATTCATTAGATTGGAAGCACTCTAACAATTAGGTGTAGGAAGAAGTGTTTCTTATCAGGTGGAGTTTAATATATGCAAAATATATTAAAGATCGCACTAGGATTTAAATTTGGGATGCAGAATAAAACTTTTGATCGTTAAATAATTTCTTTGTAAAGGATATGGTTGGAGAAATGATGACATTGATAATTCAACCATGCATCAAACTTAAAACACAGTCCCGTGGAGCGAAATTCCACTCGATAGTCGCAACTTAAGGTCCTCGTATTATGTTCAGGTCCTAATGCAGCGAGCTTGTCAATTAAATACCCTATCTGAACCACAGGATCAACGCGAAAAGAAAAGGATAAAAGAAAATCGCTACGTAGATAGAAATTATGTATACATTGATTTATTTTTCGCTCTTTTGAATAATTTAAAAATGTAGAGCTTACATATTTTTCACTCGAATATTTCTTATTATTCCTCCAAAGTTTCACGTTGTTCCGTCTATTTATACAAGTCAATTTGAAAAGACGTAACGAGTAACTTATTTACCAAATTTACATCTATTAATGGTCCCTATCTTCAACATTCCAAAACTGACTATGTATATAATTGCATACAGAGAAAGAAGATTTATACAAGTCAAGTATCATTATATACTGCAATACAGCGGAAAGAACATTGAGTATGTTTGATAACATTGCCAAATTTGTATTTATAATCAGACCTGAATCCGATTTCACACCTTGATGGAGCAAAAATTACAAAAAGAGAATTATTAATAACATTTATTGAGCTGCAAAATTGAGTATCTGTATTTATTCCGGTTTGTCCAACTTTAACTGCCAAATTAAAACCTCGAATATAGGCTTTTTTCTTCCGGCTTTTTATATATATTTTACAACAACAAAAAAATACCATGAGTTTACAAAATGCAACATTTATTATACCACTTTTCAGTTCACCCACCACTTGACGTCAGTCGTCCGTCCGTTAGCTTTTTCAAGCTTTAACTCCTCTGACACCATAAGTCTAATTGCAACTAAACTTGCCATAGTTGTTCCTTGGCATGTGTGCGCCATAATTTTTGTTTGGATTTTTGATTCGTAAAAAAACATGGCTGCCATGGCTAAAAATAGAACATGGGGGTAAATTGCAGTTTTTTTGCAAATTACTCAAAAATGGTCACAGGTATCAGAATTCTGGCGGAACAAAAGTGTTCAGCACTTTTTTTAAAGAAGCTCCAACAATTTACGTAGGAGTTATTGCCCTTTTTTGCATTTTTTTCAAATTTTGCACATGTTAAGTTCAATATTTTGGAAACTGTAAAGAGAATTTGAAAACTTTAAATTGCATATTGTTAGGCACATAAATATCTACAAAATATGTAACAGGTAGGAAGTTGTGGGTTCGTTCCTTTTAGGAGTTATTGCCCCAAGAGCGTCAAAATTTCACAACCTCTCTCCATTGTATTGCAAACCCTTAGGGAGCAACCATTTGATTTTTATGGGGGCTATGGATATTTTCTTCGTCCTGCCTTTTTATTTTCGAAAAAGTCAAGCCTGGATTTTTTTTGCGCGCGCGATTGCGTGCGCAAATTTTTAAATTTTTTTAAACAACTATAATTTTTTTAAGCCAAAAATACCATCCTGCCTTTTTTTACTCGAAACACTGTCTTGCCTTTTTATTTCTGGATTTTTGTCATCCTGCCTTTTTATTTCAAATTTCACCCTACCCCCCCCCCCCCCCCATAAAAATCAAATGATCGCTCCCTTTAAGCTAGAGAAAAACTTTCAGTTACAATACTGTTTAGTTAGTTAAGCTCTACAAAAATTCGATATGATGGAAGGTTTTTATTGATCTTTTTAAAAAGTTATGGTCCCTTATGTCTAAATAGCCTTAATATGCCTTATAGCTGGCAAACTGTTCAAAAAAAATTAAAAGCTTTTGGTGTTTTGGTTGCTAAAATGTTCAACTTATTTAACTCTACACTTTAATGCATTAAGTTAATCGATGTTGTCAGCTGACCACTTACTAAACTTATAGCCCTTTCAATGTCGTAAAAAAATTAAGGCAGGTGAGCGATTCAGGCTCCTGTGAGCCTCTTGTTTAAAGAAAATACTTAAGTTGGTTAAACTTAATAATGAATAAGCCCACAATAGACTATGTTTGAATAAAAGCGGCGAAGTTTTGCAAAATTGCTTAATTGCAAGTAGATGCCGTTTGTACATTTTGTAGAAGTTGTAGATTGTCGAGTGATTTCTGTTGGAATTTCTTAAGTGTCAAGACAACAGGATGTAAGCTTGTCCTGAGTGTTTGCGATGCCGTTGCTGTCCCTTCATACAGTAAGCTAGCTAGCTTGCTAGCTTACAGTTAATTGCGATTCGATGTGGACAAGCATCTCGTATGACAGGGTTACCACAGGGTAACGTTGCTTCCCAGATGTTGCCGTCACTGAAGAAATTTTACGTAAGACACCATGTGCTTGATTGCGGTTTGGTTGTTGTTGTGTGTGTGTTGGTTTTTTTGTGTGTGTTTGTTTTGTGGTTTGCTTTATTGTGATGATTTTATGTCTACTGGTTTTGTCTTTATCTCTTCGGATTAACGATATTTGATTGTCCCTTTCGTACACCTTAGATTCTTTGTAGATATTATCGAAAAGAAATGTTGAAAAAAATGCATTATAATTTAGCAAAACCCTTAGTTTACCACCCTAAACATGGTGGTTTTAAGTTAAACGACTTTTAAATAGTTTGTTTATTCTTATTGTGACTCCTACGGGAATTTTCTGTGAACAGTACTTTTTGAAATGGGACCAACGTTATTGCTGAATTTGTATATATGTTGTTATTGTAAATAGTATGCATTCCAAACAAAATTCGAGGCGAGATTCGGTTGGGAGATTCTAATCAATAAAAAATGTAAAGAGACTTAACCTATTACTCAGCATTTTTATTATTATGAGATTTCGAGCAATTAAGCACAAGAAAAAATAGATAATAAAAGATGTTCATCCTTCGCATAAAATGTACATTATAATGATATATTTATTCTGTCATAGAAATATTTTTTATTAGAAAATGTATTAAAAATATTCAAAAATTATACGTTTGGCAATCTCAATAAATTACAAAGATTGTAGTTAATATGCACCGAATAACATGTGCTACCTTATAATTTGAATGTTTACTTTAAATATTGGCTTCACAAACTAAAGGGTAGACGAATTATGAAAATATGTAAAGTGTGCAATTTAAACTCTCAAGCATTTATATTAGGAAATATATTGACATAAGGATGTCCCTTTTCTATTGAAATTAAATATTAGATGAGTAAAGGTTGCATCTATTTCTAATAAAAGTTTTTTGAAATTCTATCATAGCTGTAAGTCAAGTGTTTTCAAAACTGTGCAAATAATTTATTGTTAATTTTAAATTAAACAGCAATGTCATATTATGCTTTTAAATTTTACTTTCATCTATAAAATTCACAAAGTTCATAATTAAGAACCACGGAATGGGCTATTTAAGGTATGCTTAATTTGTGTTTTAAATGCGCACACACGGGAACCGGAAAAGTATAAGGAATGCAAAGGAAAAAGCCAGCTCAACACATCAATACACTAACATAACTTGCCAGAGAAAAGCTTTGTTATTTTCAGAGCGACTGTTTGGTGAATTCTGACTGATATCAAATTAAGACCTTCAAGCCATTTCAACTTTATTTGTTTCTTAAAAACTCCAAAGGAGATAAATTTAACACATGTTCTTATTAAAAACTAGTTGTTTCACCTTTGCTTTTTATATGGCTTTTAAAAATAAAACCGCGTGTTTAATTCAATTGATTATCTATTCCTTTTTTATGAAAATTTAATTGCAACTTCTAAAGGGTTACAAGCCTTCAGTGCTACCAATGAGAAGGTATGAGAAGGGGAGGCAAACTCGTCACGGAGAATCATGACCATTAATTGATTCTTCCGTAAATGACTCTTTTCAGTGTGAGATGACCAGGTTGAGATGCGAGCACGTGCAGCGATCTCACACTGGTCAATTGACCAATAATAACCGCCGGTACTGATATTGATCGATGATGTCGACCAATGAAATGCACTGTTATTTTAAACTTTCGGTTTTTAGAATGAAGTCCCCTAAGGTTTCAGAATATAAAATTTGATTCTTACGGAAGAAATAGGTACTTGCACGCGTTCTTGGAAAACCGGCAATGATCTTTCACTCGTGATAGAATTTGTTGGGTCTTTTGACTCGTTCCGCTGCGCTCCACTCGCAAAAAGACTGAAAAATTCTATCACTCGTGAAAGATCAGCCGGTCTTTTCCAAGAACTTATGTAAGAACCTATAAATCTTGTTTAACAGTTTTGAAACCCAAATATATGAAAATATTGACAAAAGGTAATACTAGTAAGAAAATGTACCTTCTACGTATCTGGAAAATAACATTCTTTATTTACAAATTATACCCGTACGGGCCAAGACAAACACAAAATGTCACAAATACGACAAAAGGTATAAAAAAATAAAAGTAACACAATGCATACAAATTAATAATAGTTAAATGTAATACTAGTAGTCCAGCAAGAATTTTGACCAATGTGGACCCTATATTCGTAGTACCAATGACTGCTTTATGAAGTCGCATACAATTGGAATCAGTTCCAATTTCGGATACAAAATTTGGTGCATATGTGTAATTTGATTTTTTAAATCGAGCAAAGTCTTTCTTCTTATTATCATTTTTTTCATATTACAATGCAAGAGAAATGTTACTTAGTCTTCGACAATAGCAGATGCGATTTGCGATAGGCAAAGATGTACGTTTAATCCTCAGGTAAACCTCTGAAATTGTAGAGGCATTTGTAGTCATACGTGACCATTTCCTTTCGAGTTAAACGGCAAAATTAAAAGTTTGTGTATTTTCTTACATGAAGGATGTCTTGCACGTAACAGACAAGCGTTTGTCATTATACAGAAACGACGGGGTTAGTTCCAAAGGAGCTCTTAAATTCTTTCGGCTTTTTTAATTTCTTCGCGTCCAGAAAATTCGTGGGCAAAGGGGAGTAATGCGTTTTAGTACATTTATATTTGAAGTACTTAACTCTAATGTAAAGAAATATCAGAGAGTTAATTTCAGTTTAACTATAAATACCTATGATTTTCAATATTTTTAACATTCGATGTAGAATGCTAAACATGTGTTTTAAATGGTTTAATTTGTTGCGTACACTTATCACGGCCATCATTACAATTTGTTATGTTAGTAAAAATCGTTGCGATATTTCCGGGATGTCCAAATTTTTGTCTGGTTTAATAAAGATAAATAAAGACTAAAATTTCAATAATGCTATTCGATGTCCCCGATCGTTTACTTGTATCATTAACACTTTATTTGTATCTACCAGCTACTCGTATATTTTTTGTTCTCAATTTCTTTCATTGCTTAATTCTGGGACAAAAATATACACACTTTTTATGTTCAACGTTGACCTGCATTTGTTATTTGCGTCCTATGAAATGTTGTCCCGCGGTATTTGATTTTTACTACCATTGGTTATTGAATGTTTTATAATTAATATGCAGTTTTTAACGATGTACTAGCTAGTATGTAAAACTCGAGAGATGCGGGGTCGTCAGGCGATAATGCGGAAAACCTGACCGCAAACCATAGTGGTGCACCGTGTTGGGAAAAATGTCACGTTCCTCGCACGTTAAAGAACCCTGCTGCAGGTCTCGGTAAGAGTAGGACCCGTAGGATCCCCATGCAGGAGGCTAAATTTTCCGTCCCTACCCATCACTCCTTTTTCCAGTGGCAGTCAAAACTCCTCCCCGATTGGCCTTGTGTCCCCATTTCCTCCACTTCATCATCATTTCATGTACATTGTATCACCACTTTCATGTTCATCTCCCGGATATAGCCGAAATCGTGCTGCTTGGGAGTAAAGCAATAACTAACTAACTAACTAACTAAGTATGTAAAACTTGAAAAATATTAAATATATTTTACATGTAACACTAATGTATGGAAGATGCAAAGATGCACCAATAGGCCTTTGAGTGTCAACAGTCTGAAAGAACAGCGACAAAACCAGCTGAAAGTCTGTCCTAATTATTTATTTATTTTTTGCAAATTGTTTTAAACTTCTCTTTTGATATATGAAATCTTAACATGATCATGAAGGAATATGGAATATGCATGGCACAAACTCACATGATAAACATCGAAGAAAAACAAAGCAAAGGAATATAGTGCTCCTATTGCTGTTCTACATTGGAATTAATGTTCGTTATTCACTGCAAGTTTAGGACGGCCTCCTGGCAGAATTTTAGCAGAATTTTGTGCTAAATGTCGATAACGCTAATGCTGTGTATTGACGTTCACAAGTGTGGTATTTAACCGCGCGAGCAGCGCCTATTGGCCTCGTTGAAGGCTGCTGGCGGTTGCCATTGTGGTTTTTCTGAATTGCCGCTTGATTGTGGGCTGCGTCGCGTACACTTATT
The DNA here is from genome assembly GCA_963971305.1 of Arcuatula senhousia. Taxonomy (NCBI): domain Eukaryota; kingdom Metazoa; phylum Mollusca; class Bivalvia; order Mytilida; family Mytilidae; genus Arcuatula; species Arcuatula senhousia. The sequence goes on along the minus strand of OZ020303.1, from coordinate 49,097,414 downwards.
CCACATCTCTTTATTTTCTATTACAAATTAAATAATTAAAGTCTTGAAAAGCGTACAACATATACACATGTACATTGTCCGACACTCACATACTAAACTGAAACATTTCAACAATACAAACAAGAAAACAGCAGGGCTTATCAAGCTAAGGTTGGTGTATTTGTTAAAAAAAACTCCAAAATTACTTAAACCTTACACAACTATTCATTACTGGTCCCAAATCTCATAACTTTATCATATAACTCATAATATTTTTATAGAACCTTTCTAATGCATTAAATTATGAAATATATGATTGCAATGAAGCATATATCGGTTGCAGTAAACAAATTGCCACAATTAAAGTCCAAAAGTTGTGATTTCGATGCATTTTAGGTTGTTTAAAAAACAACAAATTACTTGGTGAAAATAATATTGTTTTGTCGACCGAACAAAACAATTTCTGAGAGAATATTAAGACCTGAGGTTTTAAAATTATGACCCTTATTTGTAGGCAATGACCATATTGATCGAATACCATTCATTTTTTTTGGTTGTTTAAAAAACAACAAATTACTTTGTCAATGGTGAAAATAATATTGTTTTGTCGACAGAACAAAACAATTTCTGAGAGAATATTAAGACCTGAGGTTTTAGAATTATGACCCTTATTTGTAGGAAATGACCATATTGATCGAATAGCATTCTCATATTTTTCAAATTAAGAAATGGGTACATGTTCAATGTAAACTTAACAAAACGGGTGTTTACGTTTTGAAGCAAGAAAAAGTTGTACCTCATAACAGGTAAAAATATCGGAGTTGTCTGTTGCGCGATTGTTGGCCTTGCTTATTCTACATCTCATTGTCTTCTATTTATTAAGGACATATTTCGGTAGGATGTTTTATAAAATGCAAATAACATGTAAATAAGGTGATGGCTGTAAGAATGTTTTTAGATAATGATTATAGAAAAAGGCTTATGGATTTTGGTGAAATGAAGAGAGAATTTTGGTAAAAGGCTTGTACAGTGTATATTGTTAGTAAAATGGTGGGAAAATAAAAGATTTGAGAGAAAGTTGACAGAATTTTGATAAGTGCTAATGGAAAGTTTATGGTAGGATGTTAGAAGGTTAAAAAAAAGGTTAATAGAAGGTTGAAACAAATTTGAGATCAGATTGGTATCAGGCTGCGGTAAGACTGATAGATGGTTGAGAAAAGGTTGTCATAAGGTCGATAGAAGGTTGGCAGATGGTTGATCGAAGGTTGAATATGTGTTGGTAGGTTGATATAAGGTAGAAGGTTGACAGAATGTAGGAAGAAGGTTAAAAGAAGGTTGGGTTTAAGGTTGATAGAAGGTTTAAAGAATGTTGGTAGAAAGTGAAGGAATGTTGGCTGAAGGTTGGTATAAGGTTGATAGCAGGTTGAAAAAATGTTGGTAGAGAAAGTTGAAAAAATGTTGGTAAAAGGTTGGGTTAAGGTTGATAGAAGGTTGATGGAATGTAGAAAGAAGGTTAAAAGAGTTGATGGAAGGTTGAAAGAATGTGGGCAGAAGGTTGAGAGAGGGTAGAAGGCATGTTGGTTGAAGGTTGGTTTAAGGTTGATAGCAGGTTGAAAAATGTTGGTAGAAGGTTGAGAGAAGGAAGAAGGAATGTTTGTTGAAGGTTGGCAGAAGCAGAAGGTTGATAGAAGAAGGCTGTTAGTAGATTGAAAGAAAGTTGATAGAAATGTTGGTATAAGGTTGATAGGTTGATAGAGTGTTGGAAAAAAGTTGAGAGAATGTTGGTAGAAGATTGAGAGAAGGTTGGTACAAGATTGTTAGAAGGTTGGCAGAAAGTTGAGTGAAGGTTGTCAGGTTAATTTGAATACGATTGATAGAAGGTTGACAGGAGGTTGATAGAAGGGGCAGGAAGTTTTTATATAGATGGCTGCTACATGTGTAGAAGGTTTACAATTATTGATGGAAGGTTGAAAGAATGTTAATAGAGCATTGACAGACGGTTGGTATACGGTTGATAAAAGGTTGACATAAGCTTGGTAGAAGGTTTGGATTAGGTTGATATAGGGTTAGCAGAAGGTTGATAATAGATTGGCAGAAGTTTGATAGAAGGTAGGCAGAAGGTTGATAGAAGGTTGATAGAACGTTGGCAGAATATTAGCAGAAGTTTGGTCTAAGGTTATCTGAAGGTTGATAAAAGTTTGGCCGAAGGTTGACAGAAGTTTGGCAGAAGGTTGATAGAAGGTTGATAGAAGGTTGGCAGATGGTTGATAGAAGTTTGACAGAATAATTGTATAAGGTTGATAGATTGTTGGCAGAAGGTTGGTAGAAGGTTGGCAGAAGGTTGGTATAAGGTGATAGAAAGAAGCAAAGGTGTACCAAAGGGGTAATCAGTGTCATAAAACCGTAAAGACAAAGACAATACCGGCAGACAAAAAATCACCACAACAAAACAAACCACACAACAACATAAAACACACACACACACACATAACAACAAAACCGCATTCAGCAACGCAAACTCAAGTCGAAACGAGAGTGAACTCAGGTGCTCCGGAAGAGTAAGCAGTTCCTGCTTGCTATAGCACACCCGTCACGTTGCCGAAGATCGATTAAGCGTTGGTCAAATCCGGAAAGGATGACATTACAAAACTCTATGTCAAACCAACATCTGTGCTCATCTGAGAGATAGAAATCCCGTATTTGTATACAAGCACATGATGTCGTCCGTAAAATTTCTTGAGTGATGACAACAACCTGGGAGCAACGTACCCCTGTGTTAACAATTTGCTTGTCAGCCGTGTGGCTCTATCAAGGAAGTCGTTGCACTCCCCACATGCTCTGGAATAGCGAATCAATTGTGATAAGTAAACTCCATATGCTGGAGCGGACGGAATGTTGCTACACAGAAAGGGAAAGTTAACTATTGGAAAGTTGAAGTCATCACGTTTGTCATAGAGCTTTGTACAAAGCCTTCCTTGTGTGTCAATTTCGAGAAATAGATCCAGATATGAAGCGGACCTCCTAGAATCTGTAGTGTTCTTTATCTCAAGTTCCTTCGGATATATGAGATGTAAATAGTCACCAAATCGAGGATTGTTTAGTGAAAGGACATCATCAATATAACGAAATGTGAGATTGAAGGATAAAGCAAGTTTGCGGTCCTTTTTGTCTAGAAGTGATTGTAAGAAGTCCGCTTCATATGAATGAAGAAACAAATCGGCAAGCAATGGTGCACAATTTGTGCCCATTGGGATACCTATTGTTTGCTGAAAAACACGTCCACCAAACTGTACAAATATGTTGTCGATTAGAAAGTTGAGCATTTCTATTATTTGATCTTCTGTAAATTTGTTTTTCTTGCTAGACTCTTGGATGAAAAAGTAAGTCTTTTTATAACCGACTACCAAATACTTGTACCTGCGTTTTCCGTTCTTTTTGATAAAGCTACGTTTAATCAGCTGTGCCAAACGAGATTTTAGTTGTGAATGTGGAATTGAAGTATATAATGTAGAGAAATCAAACGTTTTAATGCTATTACATGATGAAAATGACTTAGAATGGAGATTTTCCATCAGTTCTTTAGAATTTTTGAGAATCCACATTTGATTGACGCCATTTCTAGAGTAACAACAATCGAAATACTTTTGAATGCTTGATTTTATTGCCGTCAATATTGATGTTAACAAAACTGAAAGAGGCTTAGTTGTACATTTGGATGACCCAGCAATAAATCGTTGCTTGCATGGAGTTTTATGTAACTTTGGAATCCAATACAAGGATGGAACGTCATCGTTCTTTTTGTCAACAGAAATGCCAAAGGAAGAAATGACAGAATTATGATTGTTGATTATTTCCTCCTTTGACAGTGTTGTTGCTGTATATGTGGTGCTTTTGCTAGTACAACCAACCCCTAATTCAGCTGTTAAACAACCAATATAGTGTCTTTTGCATACGAAAATGATGTTGTTAGGCGCTTTATTAGCAGGTACGACAACATATTTGTCATGTAAGGTGGACAATGTCTTCGCAACATCAGGGTTGTTGAAAATAGATGTTGCCTTGGTGCTCATAGAGCCTTTCAAAGAGTTAATCCTTTTCAAAACCAACGACCTCACAGACTTTACCCACTCAGAAAGAACGTCGCTTTCCTTTTCATGTTCTTTTTTGGCCCATTTCTGCATCGACTTCAGCTGAATCCATAATTGTTTTGAAATTATGGTTCCAGTTGATTGTTCTAGGCTCACGATATTTTGGTCCTTTGGCCAAAACATCGCGGAGTTGGTCATTTTCCACTATGTTCAGGTCCCCGGTAATGACGTGGCCAGAGGGACTATATTTGAATGGGGATTTGTCACAAGAACAGTCTGGTGGTTTTGCTTTGAGGTCGTTGATTTGGTAATCCCGCAAAACTTGTTTGTAGTTAAATACCTTAGGTGCAATGGTGGAAGTATAGGAATAAGAAATGACGGGAACACTTGTGTCTTTGAAATAAGAAGGGATATGTTCTGTAACAGATTTATGTTGTAAAATGTTTCCTAAATTTATGGCATCCAAACCTTTGTTTAAAAATGGAAGAGAAATGAAAGAGCGATTGTCCTTGTTGTTTTCGTGTGGAACACCGACTGGTTTGAATAATCGGTTGTATCCAATGTCAAGAACAATGGCTGTAAAACGATACAGGTTGGATTTAAAATCAGTCACTGGATTTTCAAGACATTCTTTGTATAGTGTGTGAAGTTTGGAAAGAGGAATAGAATACAATTTAGTGCGAATGTGATGAATCCCGAGAGGTTGATAGAAGTTTGGCAGAAGGTTGATAGAAAGTTGGCAGAAGGTTAGTATAAGGTTGATAGAAGGTTGATATAAGGTTGATAGAAGGTTGGCAGAAGGTTGATAGAAGGTTGGCAGAAGGTTAATAGAAGGTTGGCAGAAGGTTGATAGAAGGTTGGCAGAAGGTTGATAGAAGGTTGGCAGAAGGTTAGTATAAGGTTGATAGAAGGTTGGCAGACGGTTGGTATAAGGTTGATAGAAGGTTGGCAGAAGGTTAGTATAAGGTTGATATAAGGTTGATAGAAGGTTGGCAGAAGGTTGATAGAAGGTTGGCAGAAGGTTGATAGAAGGTTGGCAGAAGGTTAGTATAAGGTTGATAGAAGGTTGGCAGACGGTTGGTATAAGGTTGATAGAAGGTTGGCAGAAGGTTAGTATAAGGTTGATAGAAGGTTGATATAAGGTTGATAAAAGGTTGGTAGAAGGTTGGAAGAAGGTTGGTATAATGTTGGCAGAAGGTTGATAGAAGTTTGGCAGAAGGATGGTATAAAGTTGATAGAAGGTTGGCAGAAGGTTGGTATAAGGTTGATAGAAGGTTGGTATAAGGTTGGCAGAAAGTTGGTATAAGGTTGGCAGAAAGTTGGTATAAGGTTGGCAGAAGGTTGGTATAAGGTTGGCAGAAGGTTAATATAAGGTATAAGGTTGATAGAAGGTTGGCGGAAGGTTGAAAGAAGGTTGGCAGAAGGTTAGTATAAGGTTGATAGAAGGTTGGCAGAAGGTTGATAGAAGGTTTGCAGAAGGTTGATAGAAGATTGGCGTCGGCTGGTATAAGGTTGATAGAAGGTTGGCAGAAGGTTGATAGAAGGTTTGCAGAAGGTTGATAGAAGATTGGCGTCGGCTGGTATAAGGTTGATAGAAGGTTGGCAGAAGGTAGGTATAAGGTTGATGGAAGTTTGGCAGAAGGTTGATAGAAGGTTGGCAGAAGGTTGGTATAAAATTGATAGAAGGTTGGCAGACGGCTGGTATAAGTTTGAAAGAAGGTTGATAGAATGTTTGCCGAAGGTTGGTATAAGGTTGATAGAAGGTTGGTAGACGGTTGATAGAAGGTTGGTAGACGGTTGATAGAAGTTGATAGAAGGTTGGCAGAAGGTTGGTATAAGGTTGGCAGAAGGTTGGTATAAGGTTGATAGAAGGTTGGCAGAAGGTTGGTATAAGGTTGGCAGACGGTTGGTATAAGGTTGATAGAAGGTTTGTATAAGTTGATAGAAGGTTGGCATAGGGTTGATAGAATGTTGGCAGAAGGTTGGTGTTCGATTGATAGAGGGTTGGCAGACGGCTGGTATACGGTTGATAGAATGTTTGCCGAAGGTTGGTGTTCGATTGATAGAGGGTTGGCAGACGGCTGGTATACGGTTGATAGAATGTTTGCCGAAGGTTGGTATAAGGTTGATAGAAGGTTGGTAGACGGTTGATAGAAGGTTGATAGAAGGTTGGCAGAAGGTTGGTATAAGGTTGGCAGAAGGTTGGTATAAGGTTGATAAAAGGTTGGTAGAAGGTTGGTATAAGGTTGGCAGAAGGTTGATAGAAGATTGGTATAAGGTTGATAGAAGGTTTGCAGAAGGTTGGCAGAGAAGGTTGGCAGAAGGTTGGTATAAGGTTGGCAGAAGGTTGGTATAAGGTTGATAGAAGGTTGGCAGAAGGTTGGTATAAGGTTGATAGAAGGTTGATATAAGGTTGATAGAAGGTTGGTAGAAGGTTGGTATAATGTTGGCAGAAGGTTGATAGAAGGTTGATAGAAGGTTGATAGAAGTTTGGCAGAAGGATGGTATAAAGTTGATAGAAGGTTGGCAGAAGGTTGATATAAGGTTGATAGAAGGTTGGTATAAGGTTGGCAGAAAGTTGGTATAAGGTTAATAGAAGGTTGGCAGAAGGTTGGTATAAGGTTGGCAGAAGGTTGGCAGAAGGTTAATATAAGGTATAAGGTTGATAGAAGGTTGGCAGAAGGTTGGTATAAGGTTGATAGAAGTTTGGCAGAAGGTTGGTATAAGTTTGATAGAAGGTTGGTATAAGGTTGGCAGAAAGTTGGTATAAAGTTAATAGAAGGTTGGTATAAGGTTGGCAGAAGGTTAATATAAGGTATAAGGTTAATAGAAGGTTGGCAGAAGGTTAATATAAGGTATAAGGTTGATAGAAGGTTGGCAGAAGGTTGGTATAAGGTTGAAAGAAGGTTAGTATAAGGTTGATAGAAGGTTGATATAAGGTTGATATAAGGTTGGTAGAAGGTTGGTATAATATTGGCAGAAGGTTGGCAGAAGGTTGATAGAATGTTGGCAGAAGGTTGATAGAAGGTTGGCAGAAGGTTGGTATAAGGTTGATAGAAGGTTGGCAGAAGGTTGGTATAAGGTTGGCAGAAGGTTGGCAGAATGTTGATAGAAGGTTGGCAGAAGGTTGGTAAAAGGTTGCCAGAAGGTTGGTATTGGCAGAAAGTTGGTATAAGGTTAATAGAAGGTTGGCAGAAGGTTGGTATAAGGTTGGCAGAAGGTTGGTATAAGGTTGATAGAAGGTTGGCAGAAGGTTGGTATAAGGTTGATAGAAGGTTGGCAGAAGGTTGGTATAAGGTTGGCAGACGGTTGGTATAAGGTTGATAGAAGGTTTGTATAAGTTGATAGAAGGTTGGCAAAGGGTTGATAGAAGGTTGGCAGAAGGTTGGTATTCGATTGATAGAGGGTTGGCAGACGGCTGGTATACGGTTGATAGAATGTTTGCCGAAGGTTGGTATAAGGTTGATAGAAGGTTGGCAGACGGTTGGTATAAGGTTGATAGAAGGTTGGCAGAAGGTTAGTATAAGGTTGATAGAAGGTTGGCAGACGGTCGGTATAAGGTTTATATAAGGTTGGCAGGAGGTTTGTATAAGGTTGATAGAAGGTTGGCAGATGGTTGGTATAAGGTTGATAGAAGGTTAAAAGAAGATTTTCAGAAGGTTGATAGAAGATTGGCAGAAGGTTGGCCAAAGGTTGATAGAAGGTTGGCAGACGGCTGGTATACGGTTGATAGAAGGTTGGTATTAGGTTGATAGAAGGTTGGTATAAGGTTGGCAGAAAGTTGGTATAAAGTTAATAGAAGGTTGGTATAAGGTTGGCAGAAAGTTGGTATAAGGTTAATAGAAGGTTGGCAGAAGGTTAATATAAGGTATAAGGTTGATAGAAGGTTGGCAGAAGGTTGGTATAAGGTTGAAAGAAGGTTAGTATAAGGTTGATAGAAGGTTGATATAAGGTTGATATAAGGTTGGTAGAAGGTTGGTATAATATTGGCAGAAGGTTGGCAGAAGGTTGATAGAATGTTGGCAGAAGGTTGATAGAAGGTTGGCAGAAGGTTGGTATAAGGTTGGCAGAAGGTTGGTATAAGGTTGATAGAAGGTTGGCAGAAGGTTGGTATAATGTTGGCAGAAGGTTGGCAGAAGGTTGATAGAAGGTTGGCAGAAGGTTGGTATAAGGTTGATAGAAGGTTGGCAGAAGGTTGGTATAAGGTTGGCAGAAGGTTGGCAGAATGTTGATAGAAGGTTGGCAGAAGGTTGGTAAAAGGTTGCCAGAAGGTTGGTATTGGCAGAAGGTTGGTATAAGGTTGGCAGAAAGTTGGTGTAAAGTTAATAGAAGGTTGGTATAAGGTTGGCAGAAGGTTAATATAAGGTATAAGGTTAATAGAAGGTTGGCAGAAGGTTAATATAAGGTATAAGGTTGATAGAAGGTTGGCAGAAGGTTGGTATAAGGTTGAAAGAAGGTTAGTATAAGGTTGATAGAAGGTTGATATAAGGTTGGTAGAAGGTTGGTATAATATTGGCAGAAGGTTGGCAGAAGGTTGATAGAATGTTGGCAGAAGGTTGATAGAAGGTTGGCAGAAGGTTGGTATAAGGTTGATAGAAGGTTGGCAGAAGGTTGGTATAAGGTTGGCAGAAGGTTGGCAGAATGTTGATAGAAAGTTGGCAGAAGGTTGGTAAAAGGTTGCCAGAAGGTTGGTATTGGCAGAAAGTTGGTATAAGGTTAATAGAAGGTTGGCAGAAGGTTGGTATAAGGTTGGCAGAAGGTTGGTATAAGGTTGATAGAAGGTTGGCAGAAGGTTGGTATAAGGTTGATAGAAGGTTGGTAGAAGGTTGGTATAAGGTTGGCAGACGGTTGGTATAAGGTTGATAGAAGGTTTGTATAAGTTGATAGAAGGTTGGCAAAGGGTTGATAGAAGGTTGGCAGAAGGTTGGTATTCGATTGATAGAGGGTTGGCAGACGGCTGGTATACGGTTGTTTGAATGTTTGCCGAAGGTTGGTATAAGGTTGATAGAAGGTTGGCAGACGGTTGGTATAAGGTTGATAGAAGGTTGGCAGAAGGTTAGTATAAGGTTGATAGAAGGTTGGCAGACGGTCGGTATAAGGTTTATATAAGGTTGGCAGGAGGTTTGTATAAGGTTGATAGAAGGTTGGCAGATGGTTGGTATAAGGTTGATAGAAGGTTAAAAGAAGATTTTCAGAAGGTTGATAGAAGATTGGCAGAAGGTTGGCCAAAGGTTGATAGAAGGTTGGCAGACGGCTGGTATACGGTTGATAGAAGGTTGGTATTAGGTTGATAGAAGGTTGGTATAAGGTTGGCAGAAAGTTGGAATAAAGTTAATAGAAGGTTGGTATAAGGTTGGCAGAAAGTTGGTATAAGGTTAATAGAAGGTTGGCAGAAGGTTAATATAAGGTATAAGGTTGATAGAATGTTGGCAGAAGGTTGGTATAAGGTTGAAAGAAGGTTAGTATAAGGTTGATAGAAGGTTGATATAAGGTTGGTAGAAGGTTGGTATAATATTGGCAGAAGGTTGGCAGAAGGTTGATAGAATGTTGGCAGAAGGTTGATAGAAGGTTGGCAGAAGGTTGGTATAAGGTTGGCAGAAGGTTGGTATAAGGTTGATAGAAGGTTGGCAGAAGGTTGGTATAATGTTGGCAGAAGGTTGGCAGAAGGTTGATAGAAGGTTGGCAGAAGGTTGGTATAAGGTTGATAGAAGGTTGGCAGAAGGTTGGTATAAGGTTGGCAGAAGGTTGGCAGAATGTTGATAGAAGGTTGGCAGAAGGTTGGTAAAAGGTTGCCAGAAGGTTGGTATTGGCAGAAGGTTGGTATAAGGTTGGCAGAAAGTTGGTATAAGGTTAATAGAAGGTTGGCAGAAGGTTGGTATAAGGTTGGCAGAAGGTTGGTATAAGGTTGATAGAAGGTTGGCAGAAGGTTGGTATAAGGTTGATAGAAGGTTGGCAGAAGGTTGGTATAAGGTTGGCAGACGGTTGGTATAAGGTTGATAGAAGGTTTGTATAAGTTGATAGAAGGTTGGCAAAGGGTTGATAGAAGGTTGGCAGAAGGTTGGTATTCGATTGATAGAGGGTTGGCAGACGGCTGGTATACGGTTGATAGAATGTTTGCCGAAGGTTGGTATAAAGTTGATAGAAGGTTGGCAGACGGTTGGTATAAGGTTGATAGAAGGTTGGCAGAAGGTTAGTATAAGGTTGATAGAAGGTTGGCAGACGGTCGGTATAAGGTTTATATAAGGTTGGCAGGAGGTTTGTATAAGGTTGATAGAAGGTTGGCAGATGGTTGGTATAAGGTTGATAGAAGGTTAAAAGAAGATTTTCAGAAGGTTGATAGAAGATTGGCAGAAGGTTGGCCGAAGGTTGATAGAAGGTTGGCAGACGGCTGGTATACGGTTGATAGAAGGTTGGTATTAGGTTGATAGAAGGTTGAAAGAAGATTGGCAGACGGTTGATATAAAGCTGGCAGAAGGTTGATAGAAGATTGGCAAATGGTTGTCAGAAGGTTGATAGTTGTTTGGCAGAAGGTTGAAAGAAGATTGGCAGAAGATTGATAGAAGGTTGGCGGAAGGTTGGTATTAGGTTGATTGAAGGTTGGCAAAGGTTGATAGCAGATTTTCCGAATTCCAAGGATGATAGACGATTGGCCAAAGTTGAAAGAAGGTTTGCCGAAGGTTGAAATTAGGTTGATAGAAAGTTGACTTGAATTTATGAGGCCCTGTGTGGGAAAGAGAAAATCTGAAATATGTTTTCTAAGTCAATTTTATTAATAATGCCGCATTTTCTTTCTTTCTATCAAAAAATTGTAAATTAGTTTTGTTCTAAGTTTACTAGGGTGTAAGATAGTTATACTTTTCGGTATACCGCGGTGTTTCTGGATAAGAAACCTACTCTCATGACCTCCGGTCCTCACAGCATTTGGAAAACCAGAACAAAACTAATTGTGGGAACAAACACAATAAAAAGCTACGCTGAGCGCAGCATGATACGACCGCAACAAGATGAACCCTGTACATTGGAGGCCCAATATGGATAGTCTATTGCTTTGGTCACATGCAGCCCATGGTGGACTTACAAAGCTTTTTTATACATGCATCCTATGGTGGACTTTAAAATGCATATTTGACACATATATATTTACAATAACATTTAATAGAAAAAAAATCTTATTTCTAAATTCATTGACATTTTTTACACAATTTAGCCCCTTTTGGCCCTTTTTTTTAAAAAGGTTAGGACCACAAACCCCAATTGCAATAAAAAGCTTCCTTCAGTGTAATCATCATATTTAAACTTCATAACAATTGGCTGGCCCACTACAGCTAAATTCTTGTGTAAAACCATTTGCCTTGACCAACTTTTAAAAATTGCGTTTTTTGCCCCTTCGACCCCTTATATCTCAAAAACAGTAAGATATATTGCAAATCTGATTGAAAAATGCAGGCAGGGATTTTCCCAAGGATTCCAATGAAAAAAAGATTTTGAAAATCGGACCACAAATAAAAAGTTGATTTTTTGGGTGTGCCCCGTCTTTGGCCCCCTGTAGCAATGTAACAGTTCAATATACATCAAAACCATTGACACATTTTGTTGACAGAATTTAATGAGGAATTCAATAAAAAAAGAATTTTCAAAATCTATTGAATAATAAACATTCTACAACAGTTTTGTCAATACACCCATTTTAGCCCCTTTTGGCCCTTTTTTCCAAAACGGTAAGGGCCACCAACCCCAAATACAATAGGAACCTTCCTCTAGTGGTTATAAACATCATATCAAAACTTCATAACAATTGGCTGGCCCAGTACAACTAAATTTTTGGTAAAAAATTATTTGCCTTGACATACTTTTAAAAATGGCGTTTTTGGCCCCTTTGACCCCTAATTTCTCAAAAACCGTAAGAGATATTGCAAATCTGATTGAAAAATGCAGGCAGGGATTTTCACAAGGATTCCAATGAAAAAAAGATTTTGAAAATCGGACCACAAATAAAAAAGTCATTTTTTGGGGTGTGGCCCCTTTTTGACCCCCTGTAGCAATGTAACGGTTCAATATACATCAAAACCATTGACACATTTTGTTGACAGAATTTAATGAGGAATTCAATAAAAAAAGAATTTTCAAAATCTATTGAATAATAAACATTCTACAACAGTTTTGTCAATACACCCGTTTTAGCCCCTTTTGGCCCTTTTTTCCAAAACAGTAAGGGCCACCAACCCCAAATACAATAGGAACCTTCCTCTAGTGGTTACAAACATCATATTAAAATTTCATAACAATTGGTCAATATTTACTTAAGTTATCGCACGGAAACCAAATGTCCCCAGACGACAACGACGACGACGACAACGACAACGACGACGACGACGACATCGCCATAACATTATACGATCGCAAAAATTTGCGGTCGTATAAAAAGTAGCATTTTCTGCCCCTAATTTCTAAACGAAAAAATGGGGACCCCCAAAATCAAACCCATCTATCCTTTTATGTTAAGGAACATCATCGTCAAATAAATTTCATAAGAATCTAATAACTAGAACTTTAAAGTTATTGTGTGAACACTCAAGATAACGGACAACGCAGACGACAGCATCATACCATTATACGTCCGCAATTTTTTTGCGGTCGTATAAAAATGTTGCTTGCTTAAATCATCTTTTCAATCAGCTTTTCAAAAGCATCCATTGGGTTGAAGCTGTCAGATAACCCCTTATAAAAGTAATGGTCCCTAATTGTCAAGTTTTGGGTTATTGCCCTTCAGATAATACTAATAGCCGATTACAAAAAGCTTTTGCTTACTTGATTGTTTGGCTACATAACATAACATATCTTTTATTTCCAATCAGGAGCCCACTGGGAGCAAGGAGAGTTGTACATGTAGAGGAAAAGAACATAATTGATAGATTACACATAAAATAATTATATAACAGACAACATGGTGATACAATCAACTAAGATGTTAATGTTCATAAATTGAATACCGGTCTCATATATCGAAAATATTGATTTACTGATAAAATATCTTTATCCAGTATAAATCTGGAAGTGGCAGTTAGTCTATCAGTGTCCTCATTACTAAGTAAAAATATCATTTTTGAATTATTTGATAGACTAGAAAAATTGGGATACTTATTGGCAATATGATTAAATAGAATATTTCTTTTTGCTTCAAATTTTGAACAAACACATAAAAAGTGTGTTTCATCTTCAACTTCCCCAGAAGAACGGTTTGTACAAGTTGCTGAACTGTTGCTCTCTGAAATTCTTAATATTGGAATGATTATGTGTTTTCTGGACTCTAATAATGTGAAAAGACATTGTATAGTAGCAAGTTATTCAAGTGAAATGCATGGATGGTGAAAAGGACAAGAAACTCTTCACGAAACGTAAACGAAGTGATAACTCAACCCCTCCAGAAATCAAAACAAAAATGGCTGCCTCCGACGTAAACACTGCCAATAGAAATATTGAAACTATGAACACTCCTGTTCCTGTTCCTGATCGTGTATTATATGAACACCAAACTCCTCTCATTTCTACTGTCCACTTCAACACTCCGTCCAACACACCATACCCTTTCTGTCCAGTGTCCATGAATCCGATGCTGTCAGTTGACCAAGGCCAATCACCAAACCTGGCCCCTGCTCTAACACCAGCCCAGGCTTTCCCTATGAATAATATATTATCAGATATTTTCTCAAGACTTGAAAAACTCGATATATTACCTGCAATACACGATAGACTTGAAAGACTTGAACATAAAATTGTTGGTATTGAATCCGAAGTTATTGAGATCAAAAGTCAATTAAAGTCCGCTACCGACAGAATTACAAATGGTGAGCAGAGATCAGACAGAATTGAAAACGTAGTCAGCAAAATTGAATTACAAAATAAACAGTTATACAATGAAAATATAGATTTAAAAGAAACAATTTTAGATATGCAAACTAGGTCAATGAGAGACAACCTGATTTTCTCTAATCTACCCGAGGTTGATGAATATGAATCTCCCCAGGAAACGGAGAGAATTGTAAAACAATTTATATCTGACAAACTTGAAGTAACTGATCCAATATCTTTTCATGTTGTTCATCGACTCAGACCACGACCAGATAACAAACCTAGAAGTATAGTAGCAAAGTTTGAGAAACGTAAAGACAGGAATTACATACTGCAAAAAGCGATTGATAAAAGAGAGGTTCTGAAAAATATTGGATGTGGCATTTATGAACAGCTCCCTAAAGAAGTCGCCGACCGCAGAAACGAACTGTTTCCCATATTCAAAAGAGAACAAAGACTCCGTCGCGATGACAAGTTCACGGGTGATAAACTGGTCGTAGATGGAAGGCGCATTTTTCCTTCCTCGATGCGGCAAAAGTTTCCTCTGCCAATAGCCAATAATGGACAAAGTGGTTCAACCATAAACAACCAACATGAAGGTCAAACAGTTTACTATAACCAACCTGTAACTCCAAGTGCTCCACCAATGGAACCACTACAAGGCCATTCTCGCTATACCAACCCTGCCCAGGGTGCAGCAGCCCGAATCTAGGACAGGCCAACAAGAGGTCAAACTTCTGATGCAAACAATAAACATGAAAACAATCTTTGTTCATTCCTAAATATTACTTGTATTAATGTTTGTGGGGTTAAAAACAAACTTATATTACCAGAGTTTTTTGAACTTATTACAAAATATGACATTTTCATTTGTTTGGAATCTAAAATTGATGATTTAGATATTTTGAGCTTACCTCCAGGCTACTCTTATTTTGCAAAAAATAGAAAAAAATTTAAAAGAAAATCTGGAGGAATATTACTTATTTATAAAGATTTTCTGAAGCCAAATATTAAGTTAATAAACACTGAATCAGAATTTGTTCTTTGGGTAAAATTAAATGTGCAAACAATGTATTTTGAATCTTTGATTCTTGGCTGTGTTTATGTCCCTCCCGAGGGATCTAGGTATACTTCTCCTGATGCCTTTATAGATATTGAAAATGAAATGTTATCTTTTAAAAAACATAATATGTGTTGTGCTTTACTGGGCGATTTTAATGCCAGATGTAGTAATTTACCTGATTATGATGTACCAGATGATGATTTACTTGATATTTTAAATTATGAATCAAATATTGAATTAATAAATGAATTGTATGACTTTAATAAACTAAGTTTGTATAATATTCCTTTATACAGGAATAGTATGGACTCTGGAAGGGTAAATGACTATGGCAATAAATTGATTGAAATGTGTAAAAATAATAATTTATATATTGTAAATGGAAGAGTTGGTACAGATAAACACGTTGGGAAAACAACCAGCAAAGAATCTAGCATTGTAGATTATTTTTTAGCTACATCAGATCTGTTCCCCCTCATTTTTGAATTCGAAGTCTTAGATTTTGATCCCCTCCTGTCTGATATGTATTGTAGACTGCATGCATTGATCCGTATCGAAAATGATTTGCATAATAAAAGCCATCCAACGAAATTCACAGTGAAACCTATTCGTTGGATTGCTGACAAACAACAACAATTTGTTGACAATGTTGATCACAAATTGTCAGTTAATGAATTATACAATGATTTAGATACAATAGACAATGCAGGCGATTTAAATGATTTTATATTAAAATTAAACGATATCTTTATTGATTCAGCAGAATCCGCATTTGGAACTAGAAAAATATATGAGAGTAGTAAAAATGTTAAAGTAAACCAACCTTGGTTCACTAAAAATTGCTGCATTAAAAGAGATGCTCTTTATAGAGCGAAACAATTTTACAACTTAAATAAGTCAGATATTAACAGGAGGGAATTAAAAATTGCCTCTAAACAATATAAAGCAGAGATGAACAAATCTTTCCTCGATTACCAATTTAAATTAGAAAACGAAATCAGAAACACATCTGAATCAGACTCGCGTGACTTATGGAAAATTTTAAATAGATTTAGTTGTACTAAGAATGATTCAGAGATAGATTTAAATATAAATAATTTATATGAATATTTCAAAGCATTAAACACCGATGATGATGTAGATAATGCTGACTTTATTCTTCCTGATATTAGTTTTGAACTTAGTGACGAATTTTTAAATGATGAAATAACGGAGGAAGAAGTCATTTCTGCTATTAGAGATCTGAAAAATGGTAAAGCTTCAGGCTATGATAATATTGTCAATGAGCATATCAAGGCATCAATTCACATTCTTATGCCTTTATATTTAAAGCTTTTTAATAAAATTTTAGATACTGGTATAATTCCTGAAGTATGGACACTTGGCATTATCATACCTATCTATAAAAACAAGGGTGACCCTGCAAGTCCGGACTCATATAGAGGAATTACATTGGTATCGTCATTGGGTAAACTTTTCACAGCTATTTTGAATAACAGACTGACAAAATTTGCAGATTATATGAATACCATTCCAGACGCTCAAGCAGGGTTCAGGAAGGGGTATTCAACCATTGATAACATTTTTTGTCTTCATGTGTTGATTGAGCTTTATCTTTCTATGGGCAAAAAGCTATATTGTACCTTTATCGATTTTAGAAAGGCGTTCGACACAGTCTGGAGGGTGGGTCTTTGGCAAAAGCTGGTCAAAAATAATGTTACGGGGGAACTCTTAAAGGTCATTTATAATATGTATGATAATATCAAATCTTGTGTAAAACTACAAAATAATATTTCAGGATTTTTCTCATGTGATATTGGTGTTCGTCAAGGGGAAAATTTATCACCCTTCTTGTTTTCAATTTTTTTATCAGACCTGGAAGAATTTTTTGTTCAAAACGATATTAAAGGCTTACAAGACATAAAAGCTAATTTTGAAGTACATTTAAGGGTATTTATCCTGATTTTTGTTCTTTTATATGCAGATGACACTATCATTTTGGCTGAAAGTGTGTCTGACTTGCAAAATTCTTTATTGGTATTTGAACAATACTGCACTTTGTGGAAACTTTCAGTTAATGTTGAGAAGACAAAAGCTGTAGTCTTTCATAAAAGGAGAATAAGACAACAGCCTGATTTTATATTATTTGGGAAACATATTGAGATCGTCGACTCTTTCTCGTATCTGGGTTTGTTTTTTAATTTTAATGGACATTTTTCCTTAGCAAAGAAAAAGTTAAAAAATCAAGCACAAAAGGCACTATATTCTCTTTATGGAAAAATTAGAAATATTTGTATACCAGTTGACTTACAATTTAAATTGTTCGATTCGCTCATAGAGCCCATACTTTTATACTCTTGCGAGGTCTGGGGTTTTGAAAATATTCAAATCTTAGAACAGCTACACTTGAAATTTCTTAAACGTACATTATCATTACGCTCAAGTACTCCAAATTTTATGGTGTATGGGGAATCAGGAAGAGTCCCTCTTGCTATTGATGTAAAGATAAGAATGTTAAATTTTTGGAGCAATTTACTTATGAATAATAATAAGCTGTCAGGGAAATTATATTCATTGTTATTATGTATGCACAAAAGAGAACTTTGTAATTCCAAATGGATAGAATGTATTAAATCAATACTTAATGATACAGGTTTAGCTTATGTATGGGAAAATCAGTGTGTTTTGGGTAAAGCAGATACTAAGCTATACATTAAACAGATTTTGAAGGATCAATTTATACAAAAATGGTTTAGTGATATGGATAGCTCTTCTAGGGGCTCGTTTTATTCACTTTTCAAAAATTCTTTTGTTATGGAAAAATATCTTATTAAATTAAAGAAACCACACAGAATCCAAATATGTAGGCTAAGGTGCTGTAATATAAAATTTCCTACTGAAACGGGCAGATGGAATAACATCGCCCGGGAAGATCGTATTTGTAATCTCTGTGATACCAATGCTATAGGTTCAGAATTTCATTATTTATTTTGTTGTGAGAACGAACAGATACTGCAGCTAAGACATAAATTCATCCCCAGATATTACTTCACATATCCACGAGACGATAAATTGAAAGGATTACTCTCTCTGTGTAATGTTCCAGTATTATCAAATTTGGCTATTTTCATTCAGAAGATTTCCAGATTATTATGAAAATATATACTTACAGAATAGACATTATATTCCTTTTTATCATAGAAAAAATTTCTTACTACTTTCACTTTATACATCATGGAAACATTAGCACGTGGTAGTCTAATTTTATCTGAAGAAGTACATGTAGATTTAAATTGCTGAACCGTATCATGTTGTTCTCACTCTATTATCATGATATTATGTATTGTATTTTGTATATTGTTGATTTAAATGTCTGCTCTGTTCGTCATGTATATATACTGTATTACTTATGTACCTCTTGTTACGGCTATATGTCGTCTGAGTGAATAATAAAATCTTGAAAAAATCTTGAAGTTCTCTCAGATCTAGGTATTTTGGAGAAACGCCCTATTTCAATTTGTAGTCTATGGGCTGGTATTCGAAATCTGCAGAGAGCTTTTCTTTGATCAGGATTGTTTATCTTCAATAAAAAAAATTCAAATCCAAAATGATCCTTGATTTGAAATAAGTACATAGTTTCCCATCTAGTTTAGAGAGTCTATAATTATACCAATTGTCCAAAAGCTTTTCCCTTAGTAATTTTTCAAGCATCTTTTTAAATTTATATCTGCTGTAATTACTTGAGTCAGTATTTATACCAAGGTAATTTAATAGCTTTGATACAAAAGTATACCAGGTAGATCTATTACTACTGCCAAAATTTTTACTACATAAATATGCATCTTTTAATAATGGAAAATCAGATGAGAGATTTTCTAGTCTATACCAATAATTAATGATTGATTTTATGATATCATAATATAAAGGAAACCTTCCAAGTTCAGATAATACAGCAAAGTTCACACTTATGAACTCCTAAAATACATTTACAATATTTGAGATGTAATTTTTCACAGGGCATGTTATTGAATATCTTATCTAAATCGAAGATATGCTTTACAAACGCCTTTATTATAAGGTGGAAATTGAATGATGATCCTTTATTGGAGTATTTCACCTCAGATACCCCAAAATATTCAGATCATTGCATCAGTCATTTGAAGTCAGGTGGGCGATTGAGTTTCCCGTGAGCCTCTTGTTTTTTAGAAGCAACCGTCATTCATCGATCAAAAATCGACCAAGTGAGCTAAAATAATTTGAATTGAACTATGAGATAAATAGAGGTGAATTCGTTGGGATTTAATTTCGTGGATTTTTCTTACCCACGAAATAAACGAAAATTAATCCCCCACGAATATTTCTATTTTTACAGTATTTATAACAAAATTATCGAACTTGGAGGATCAATCTCAATATCCAAGAAAAACGACAAAACATGGAAGACACACCGGAATGAAATGGTGGGTTAAACCAGTTTTATGGCGCATTTCAAATTGAACAACCCTTTGATATAAAAATTCCCTCTAAAAACTAGAGATGTTCACATACGTTTTTCATTAAATGATTGATTTGTAGTGCCATAGATCATGTCCACCAGTGGTAAAGTGTGTAAAATTGTGGAGAATAAGAATAAGATTTGAATAAAATAATAAAATTAAAACGAAATTGGAAAAATTAACTCTTCATATACAAGTTAATGCATTGTTTGTTCAGATTTCAAATTAAACAACCCTTTCATATAAAAATTCCCTCTAAAAACTAGAGATGTTCACATACATAAATATTCCCGATAAACTTATAAGTAGTAAAATATACTGGTTGCCTTATTTTCATTCATAATATACTACCGATATGCTACGAAAGTAGAGGGCATATAGTGTTCGGGTCCGTTCGTCCCAAATCCTCATATTTCCAAATTCCTACTTTCTGATAAGTGCCACATCAACCATATTGGTATGATAGGTGCACCTATTGATGCTTAGCACAATGCATGCTTCGGATGCTGGATGTGACCTATATTTTCCGCATGAATGACCACTTACAGAAAAATTCTTCGAGTCCATTCCCTCTTACTGTCAAGTGCCACACCAACCATATTCACACTAGGTAAACGCTGTCCACGAGAGAAATGATATTTCGCGTTTTTTCTGTACTGATATTTCATGTTGTCTGGTCTACTTCCATTGGTGGTTCATTAAACTAGTTATTTTCGTGAGTTTTTACCTCTTTAATACTGCTTGTTGTAAAAATTTAAATCATTGTCATATTTAGTTAATCTTTGAAAAAATCAGCATAAAACAAAAAGAAAAATAACCAATAAAGAATAATTACTAGACAAACGGTGGAAACACAGTAATTACATATGAAAAATATACTGGTTTGAAGGAAAAGCTAGTGTAAATGCAGGTTAATAAAATCTTTAGTCGGTATGATTCATAAAATTACTAATTTAATAGATCATTAACTGGAATTCGGCAATCTTAAAATATTGACTGTACTGTTATTCTGGGTTCATGAAATCATTCTGTACTGTTACTTCGTGTATTATTCTATCAACATTGTACTGTTATTTCGGATATCATATTCTTATTCAAATATTTTAAAAAGAAGAAAACAGATCCCTCTTTGAAAATCAAGGGTTATGTTCAATCAAAATCAAAAGAAATAACTAATCTAAAAGTATCACCTTTAAAGATATTCTTAAATAAGTGCCAAAATACGTTAAAATGCCTTCTTTTACAATTAAGCTCCAGTATTTAATAAATCCCTTTTGGCGTTACTGAGACCACAGATAGAAATATTTTATACCATACCAATAAGGTAAGACAGTTATGGCTTTAATCTCAAGCAGCACGAAATCAACTCGACAATCAGAGAAAAAAAACATGAAAAGGGTGTTAAAGTGAACATAAACTGCCGTTTATATTGTAAGTTGTGTTGCGTACACTTATTCCACATATTTCCATCAAATGATGATGAAGTAGAGACGCAAAACCTATGGGTGAATATAGTTTTAACTGTCACTGAAAAAGGAGGAATGGGTTGAATCTGGCAATTTAGCATACTGCAGGGGATCATATGGGTCCTACTCTTATTCAGTCCTTTGAACAGTATTTTTCTTCAAGGTGCGAGGAATGTGACATTTTCCCCCGGCTTCACTGTGTACCACTATGTTAGCTGTCAGGGTTTCCGCATTATAGCATGACAATTCCGGCATTCATTGGGACAGTGTTATCCCACTCAACCACCTTGGGCACACAACCCAGTCGCTCAGTGTATTAAGCAGCCTGACCCGACGTCAGGTTTTGAGTGCTCAGTAACTGGACTTCAACGAGAAGCTTAGCGCTGGTGCATGCCTATCACGCACGGGTTTATACCACACATTTATTGAAATTAGGAACCGACACTAGAGGAATATGTGCTACATCTTGAGTCGAAGTCGCGCATTTGCATAAGCAGATTTAATAACATTGAATTCCCCATAGAACAATGTTGAAGTACATGAAGGTAGATCAAGAAATATTCTTAAGGGGTGAACAATTTTTAACTTATGAATGAAGGGGTTTGAACATTGATTTCATTTTATTTGTTTATGCATGTGACTGTAGTATTAATCGTGTAATTAAGTTGAAAAGAAAGTACATACCAAAATATTATGTCGATTATCCAGTAGTTTTTGGGTATAAATAAGATTGCAATGTTCTTTAATTAAAAACAAATGTATCAATATCCAATACAAAACAAGAACAGATTCTAAGCCCCCCCCCCCCACCCGTTGAGTGGGGAAAAATCTAAGTCGGCTCGTTAAACAGGAAGTAGATGAGCGACAGATCTGAAAACGCATCTCATCATATGGGACACCTACTTGAAACTGCATACCAAATATCAAAAGCTTATGATTAATAGTTGCTGAGAAAACTTTTACGAAAAAAAAATTGTAACGGACAGACGCACGCACGCACGCACACATGAACGGACAGACATCCGGCATTTCTATGTCCCCGCTCTGCGTTGCGGCGGGGGACAAACAAAGGTAAGCTATTAGAATAGTTACTATTTGTCTTGCCTATAGCTATCTGGCTGTAATATGATTGTATTGTGTAACAAGGGGTTGCACCAAGTCGTGCTATGGATACTCCAACTCGACTCTTCCGAAAACAGGATATAGTATATGTTACAAGTTACATTGCCTTGCATGTATATATGAAAGTAAGTCAATCTTGCAACTCGAAGTCTGTTTTTTAATATACGATTCATATTTTCAAGAACACAGAATATCAGTACAGTTTAACAGAAATAACAGTACAGTAAGAATTAATTTGACAGGCAAATCGGAACAGGAAATATCAGTACAGTAGGTTCTCTGTTACGAGCATTTTCTACGATGTATAATAAGGAGGAAGGGGTGTAATTGTATTTTGTATAAATAGTAACCCTTTTTGAAGTGTTTTGAATCTCCGTTCATTATAAAATATTTGAAAAAAGGGTAAATTCTCGTAAATTATTTAAAATGCATACCTCTGCTAAAAAATTAAAAATATTGTCGATAAAGTACAAACAAAATCATTAAAACTGAACGGAGATGAAAATTCATCTTTAACAAAGACATAGGAGCAGCATATACAATTTCATGCTTCATATAGTTAACATAAACATCGATATTAGTTTTGGTGTTCAATGTCAACAATAACCCGAAATATCCGTACAGTAAAAACGCGAAACATCTTTGCTCTCGCGGACAGCGTTTTCCTAGTGTGATATTGGTATGGTAGGTGCACTTAATGATGTTAAGCACAATGCATGCTGGATGTGACCTATATTTTCCGCATGGATGACCACTTACAGAATAAAAAGCTTCGCCGAGCGCAGCATGATACGACCGCAACACATTGAAACCTGTACTTTTTAGGCCCATGCAATATGGATAGTCAATTGCTCTGGACACATGCAGCCAATGGTGGACTGACAAAGGTTTTTGACACGTGCCTTCTTTGGTGGACTTTTCAGCCACATTTTACAATGAATTCATTAGATTTTAATATTTTACATGTAAAAGCAAATGGGAAAAAAATTATACTTACAAAATCATATTTATATCATTTCAATATCCCCACTCAATTTTATATTAAGAAAAAAACCCATTTTCTTAGTAAATCTATTAATATTGACCCCTTTGTTCCCTAACTTCTTGAAAACAGTAAGAAATACTGCCATTCTTGAAAACAGTAAGAGATACTGCCATTCTTGAAAACAGTAAGAGATACTGCCATTCTTGAAAACAGTAAGAGATACAGCCAATCTGTATCAAGAAAAAAGTTTCAATTATGGTCCCTAATTACGTAATAGGGGGGAGGGGAGTCACAAAAAATTAATTATGAATTTTGTATCCGCTATTTGACAAGAACAAACATGCAAAATATTTTTTTTATAAAATCGGACCTCAAATAAAAAAGTTATGATTTTGGCCCCTTCGGCCCCTAATTACCTAATAGGGTGAAAAAGGGGGTTGAAAAATTAATTCTCAATTTTGTATCCGCTATTTGACATTAACAAAAATGCAAAAAAAAATTCAAAATCGGATTACAAGTAAAAAAGTTTCAATTTTGATCCCTTTTGGCCCCTAATTAACTAATAGAGGGGGAAAGGAGGGTTTGCAAAAATCAATTCTAAATTATATACTAGTATCCGCTTTTTGACAAGATCAAACATGCAAAAAATTTTATCAAAATTCAGACCACAAATAAAAAAGTTTCGATTTTGGCCCCTAATTACATAACGGGGAAAAGGGGGTGCAAAAATTCACCAGGTTCATTCTGTTATTGTAAGAAACATTCTTGACAAATTTCACAGCAATAGGCCAACTAGGACCAAAGTAATGGTGGGAACAAATAAAATATTTGAATTTTTTGCCCCTTTTGGGCCCCTAATTTCGTAACAAAGAAAGGGGGACCCATAAAATAAATCCCATCCTTTTATGGTAAGAAACATTGTTGCCAAATTACAAACCAATTGAATAACTAGAGCTTAAAAATTATTGTGGCAACAAACATAAAAGTACCATTTTAAGCTCCTAATTCTGAAACGGAAAATGGGGGAACCCCCAAAATCAATCCCAGTAAGGAACATCATTGTCAAATTTCATAGCAATCGGATAACTGGAACTAAAGTTATTGTGGAAACACTTAAACGACAACTACGACGACGACGACAGCATCATACCATAATTTGTCTGCAAATGGTTAAGTCCATTCCCATTCATACCAACCATATTGGTATGATAGGTGCATCTAGTGATGCTAAGCACAATGCATGCTTCAGGTGCTGGATGTGACCTATTTTTTCCACATGGATGACCACTTACAGAATAAAAAGCTTCGCCGAGCGCAGCATGATATGACCGCAACATGTTGAACCCTGTACGTTTTAGGCCCAATATGGATAGTCAATTGCTCTGGACATATTCAGCCCATGGTGGACTGACAAAGGTTTTTGACACATGCAGCTTTTGGTGGACTTTCTAAATTCACATTTTAAAAGGAATTATTTTTTCCAAAGGAGATCAAAATCAGACCACAAATAGAAAAGTTTCGATTTTGGCCGCTAATTTCATAACAGGGGGAAAAGGGGGGTCGCAAAAATTAATTCTCAATTTTGTATCCACTATTTGACAAGAACAAGCATGCAAAAAAAAAATATTTCAAAATCGGATCACAAGTAAAAAAAATTCCATTTTGGTCCCTTTTGGCCCCTAATTACATAATAAGGGGGGGAAGATGGGGGTAGTAAAAATTAATTCTCAATTTTGCATCCGCTATTTGACAAGAACAAACATGCAAAAAAAAATTCAAAATCGGTCCACTAATAAAAATGTTTGGATTTTAACCTCTTTTGGGGCCGTAACCCCTATAGGTGATCTGACAACTTCGACCCTATGGAGACTTTTGTAGAGCTAAATGAGCTGAACAATTAAGCGAGCAACAGCTTAGTCTCGATCACCCAGACGCTTATCAATAGATGATAAGAGACTCACTACCTTGGTAGTATGAGTTTGGGTTCGAGACTAGCAACAGCTTTTTGCTATCTGCAATAGTTTTCATACTTTTGGGCAAAAACATGAAACAAGAGGCTCCCAGGAGCCTGAATCGCTCACCTGGTCTTGATGTCAACCCAACCACTTTGTAGAACTGAATAAGCTGAACATTTAAGCAAGCAACAGCTTTTCTCTTTCAGCAATAGTTTTCATGTTGAAGGCCAAAAACGTGCAAAATGTGATTTAAAGGGCTGTCTGAACACTTTGAAAACATGTTTATTTAGGGGCTGTAATCCCTATTAGGGGTCAACTGACGCTTTCGACCCTACAGAGACTTTTGTAGAGCTAAATGAGCTGAACATTTAAGCAGGCAACAGCTTTTCTCTATCTGCAATAGTTTTCATTTTATAGGCCAAAAACACTATTTTTTGCCTTTAAGGGGCTGTAACCCCTATAAGGGGTCATCTGACAACTTCGACTCTATGAAGCCTTTTGTAGAGCTTAATGAGCTGAACAGTTAAGCAGGCAACAGCTTTTCTCTATCTGCAATAGTTTTCATTTTAAAGGCCAAAAACACTATTTTTCGCCTTTAAGGGGTCATCTGACAACTTCGACCCTATGGAGACTTTTCTAGAGCTAAATGAGCTGAACATTTAAGCAAGCAACAGCTTTACTCTATCTGCAATACTTTTCATTCTATAGGGCAAAAACATGAAAAAACGCTATGTTTGACCTTTAAAGGGCCATAACCCCTATAAGGGTTCCTCTGACAACTTCGACCCAATGGAGACTTTTGTAGAGCTTTTGATTCTAAAGACCCTAAGATTCTTCGGATTTTTTCTATCTGTTATGGTTGCTGAGTTATAAGCCATTTTAAGTGGTTTTACCCTATGTTTTATTTTTAGTAACAGCAGCCATGTTTTTTATCGAATCATTTTAAAATGAGGATCGTTTGTTGCCAACATGTCATATACCATTCCTGCAAAGTTTCAGTAAAATTGGTTTAGTGGTTTCAGAGGAGAAGATTTTTGAAATTGTTAACGGACGACGGACAACAGACGACGGACGCATAGTGATGGCATAAGCTCACTTGGCCTTTGGCCAGGTGAGCTAAAAATGCTATTTTTCACCTTTAAGGGGCCGTAACCCCTATAAGGGGTCATCTGACAACTTCAACCAAACGGAGACTTTTGTAGAACTTTTGATCCTGAAGCAATACGGTGGCATCAGATTTCATCTATCTCTTATACTTTTTGATTTACAAGCCAAAAACAGTAGTCTGACCCACCTGGTCTATTTTTAGCCACGGCGGCCATGTTTTTTGACGAATCAAAACTTGAAACACATCTATAGTGCATGACACCCTATTGATCAATCCAGGGATGTCCAAAACATGCAATCCCTGATCAATCATACCAAGTTTCATTGAATTCTGTTCAGTAGTTTCAGAGGAAAAGATTTTTGAAAGTTATTGTAAGAACAAACTAAAAGTTGCAATTTGGTCCCTTTTGGCCCTTAATTTCTAAACGAAAAAAGGGGGGACTCCTAAAATCAATCCCATCCATCCTTTAATGGTAAGAAATATCATTGTCAAATTTCGTTGGATTTGGATACTAGAACTAAAGTTATCGTGTATACACTAAAGTTAACAGACGACAACGACAGCATCATACCATTATACGTCCGCAAATTAAATTTGTTGCTTGCGGTCGTATTAAAATGGTCACAGTCCATTCCCTCTTAATGACAAGTGCCACACCAACCATATTGGTATGTTAATTGCACCTAGTGATGCTAAGCACAATGCATGCTTTGGATGGTGGCTGTGACCTACATTTTCAGGATGAATGATTTTTTACACAAGAATGTGAAAGTCCATTCCTGCTTACTGACAAGTGCAACACCAACCATATTTGTATGGTAGGTGTTAAGCACAATGCAATAAGTACATGCTTCAGATGCTGTTTGTGACCTATATTTTCCACCTGCATGACCACTTACATAAGAATGATTAAGGTTCATTCCTGCTAAGGGGCAAGTACCACTTCAACCAAAGTGATATGGTAGGTGCATCTAGGGATAATTAGCAAATGGTTCAAATGCCTGTCTGTTTGACTCATTTTCTTGTTCAGCTCATGCCGACATCAACCAACTTTACCTGCTATAAATTTATAGTAAAGAACCTGCACATAATAGTATCATTCACCTAGGGGGTATAATTTAAACAGCATATGCCCAAAAGAAATAATGCCTCATCTCGCAACATTTATTTTTCCAGTAATCACCAAATCAAGAAGTTGATTCAAGGAGTATAATTTCATGATGATTTTTGCTTGTTCATATCCTGATGTATATATGTGTATAGAGTTTCATGATGATACCATGTTTTTTCTTGGTAAAGTAACTTAAACCAAAAGGTACAAATCTGATGGAACCAATAAGCAGACCCAAACAATAATAGCCCCTAAATCTTTTGTAGACCACGCATAGAAATATGTTCCACAAAAACAGTGGTATGGATCATTATAACTGCTTACAGCACTAAACAGGAATTGCAGTCTTCTGTGAAAATATATGTTGACAGGCAACATAAACAAGTAAGAGAAAGGTTTTAACTATAGGACAAGCTTACTGCAAAATATTAAATGAGGCCAGAAAACTGTAAAATATTAGGTCAAAGTTTGATGGATAATGCAAAAGTGTCTTCTATATATTGCAGGCAACACAATTTTGTTCAGTTTACAATAACATTTTAATGCAATTAACAATTTCTTTGAAAACACTGCTGTTGTGTAATGGCTTCAAAGCGTGTTTGCCATTTTCTTAAACAATACAAAACAATCCTGAATAAAAGACAGGAATTTTTTAGGAACTTTATTTGGAAGCTACAGCTGATGGAGCAGCAGCAGATCGTCTTGGTTTTGGGGTGGTTCCTTCTCTGAACCCATTTCTACAAAATAAATAAAACAAGATATTATAAATAGCTCTCTTTGCTAGTAAATAAGACATATTATCAATATATATTTGAGTGAGGTATTGGCATTTATATATGCAAAGTCTCTGAAAAAATAGTTTGGCAATTGCTTTGATTCTTTTAAATTTAAGTTATAATCATCATGTTGATGCCAGTGAAGTACTAACACACTTAATTACATCAACATTCTAATATTTCAGAAATTAGATTTTGATTGTTTGTTTGTACTTTATATTTTTCCTCTACCAAAGAAGATGTGTAAGGTCACCTGTAGATAACACACATGAATTTAGATGTTTTAATGGAACAATTTTGGGAACTATTTGTGAAAATCTGTTTAAGCTACAATACCAAGATAAAGGTTACTAAACAGAACCTTGATCCAACGATGCAAATCACTTATGTTTACTATAGCATTTGTTACAATCACAGATGTCACATGACAAATATGAAGATACACAATGCATTTATGGTCAATAATAGTGAAGTTACAGTTTAGTGGCATTTCTACTTGTACATTTTAAATATAACACAAACATGAACCAATAACAAAATAGCATATCCAAACTAGACTAATTAACAAGATGTCGCAAATAAGAGAAAACGCGAAATGACCGCTTCCAGCCATCGTATATCGAAATAAAAATTTAATAATTCAAATGTAATTTCTTTTCAATTTCTCAATGTTGTAGTAGTAGTAAACTAACCTGAATCTTCTGAAGACTTTTTTCATGTGTCTCATACGACCTGTGCCAGTTGTGTGTCTCCTTTTAGCTTTCTTACTCCAATTATCTAAAACAAAGAATCAAATTTTATTTGATATCAATAAGGCATATGGATTCTATCATTTCTATGTTGATTTATATAATAGATTCAATGGCTAATATGAATGCATAAAATCCTCATGTCTGCATCAACAACCAGCAAAAAACAAATCTAACATACACTATTATTGTTGCAATGTCTAAGCTACAATACCAAGATAAAGGTTACTAAACAGAACCTTGATCCAACGATGCAAATCACTTATGTTTACTATAGCATTTGTTACAATCACAGATGTCACATGACAAACATGAAGATACACAATGCATTATCTTAATAGTTAATAAGCTATCTATGATGATTTCCTTTTATGTAAATTTATATAAATTTTAAAATAGTTTCCTTGTGAATGTAAATTTGAAGTAATAACACTCAGACAATAAAATCATAGTGAGTACAATGTATTTGATTGTTTGCATATATATTACTTTTCACTTGCATGTGTAGTTCAGAACATTTTATTAACCTATCATATTTAATGCTTGTATGTATCAAATCATCATTTTACAGAATTATTTTACTACTGTCCTCCATTTCTAAAAAAGTCTGTCTTTAACTCTAGTTTACCAAGTTACTGACATCATAAATAGAGTCAGTAGGTTCAAGTTTATTTTGAATCAGTGGGGGAGCAACTTCAATTTTAACAATACTTGAGTAAGTTACTTAAATCTTTTGCTGAAAATGGGGTAGGTTGGGAACCAGGAAACAGATTGTCATTTAGCCAAATCATATCAATTTTACAGAAATTGAGCTTTTCTTATAAATACTTCTGTACATTATTCATTAACTTACAATGTCCTGGAGTAGTTTTCTTTTGGATATGGTAGTTACGACGACCTGTTCTTCGATCGTGTGTGTGGGTCTTATTGATCCTTTTTCCAAAACTGGAAGTTCCCTTCGTCTAAAATCAATAAATACATGGTGAAATTCTTATTGTTATAGCAATTTGCCATAAAGACAATAAAAAGCTACGCCGAGCGCAGCATGATACGACCGCAACAAGTTGAACCCTGTGCATTGGAGGCCCAATATGGATAGTCTATTGCTTTTGTCACATGCAGCCCATGGTGGACTTACAAAGATTTTTGACACATGCATCCCATGGTGGACTTTAAAATGCACATTTAACACATATATATTTATATTAACATTTAATAGAAAAATCTTATTTCTATATTAATTGACATTTTTGGCCCATTTTAGCCATCTTTAGGCCCTTTTTTTGAAAAGATTAGGACCACAAACCCCAAATGCAATAAAAAGCTTCCTTCAGTGGATATAATCATCATATTTAAACTTCATATCAATTGGCTGGCCCACTACAGCTAAATTTCCTGTGTAAAAACATTTGCCTTGAGCTACTTTTAAAAATGGCGTTTTTTGCCCCTTTGACCCCTAATATCTCAAAAACAGTAAGAGATATTGCAAATCTGATTGAAAAATGCAGGCAGGGATTTTCACAAGGATTCCAATGAAAAAAAGATTTTGAAAATCGGACCACAAATAAAAAAGTTGATTTTTTGGGTGTGGCCTATCTTTGGCCCCCTGTAGCAATGTAATGGTGAAATAAATATCAAAATCATTGACACATTTAGTAGATAGAATTTAATTATGAACTCAGTAAAAAAAGAATTTTAAAAATCAAATGAATAATAAACATTCTACAACAGTTTTGTCAATACACCTGTTTTAGCACTTTTGGTCCTTTTTTCTAAAACAGTAGGGGACACAAACCCCAAATACAAAACCAACATTCCTTTAGTGGTTATAATCATCATATTAAAACTTCATAACAATGGGCAGGTCCACTTCAACTTAATTTTTGGTATAGAACTATTTGCCTTGACAAACTTTTAAAAATGGTGTTTTTGGCCCCTTTGACCCCTAATTTCTCAAAAACGGTAAGAGATATTGCAAATCTGATTGAAAAATGCAGGCAGGGATTTTCACAAGGATTCCAATGAAAAAAAGATTTTGAAAATCGGACCACAAATAAAAAAGTCAATTTTTTGGGTGTGGCCCCTTTTTGACCCCCATTAGCAATGAAACAGTGCAATGTATATCAAAACCATTGACACATTTTGTTGACAGAATTTAATGATGAGTTCAATAAAAAAAGAATTTTCAAAATTGAATGAATAACAAACATTCTACAACAGTTTTGTCAATACACCTGTTTTAGCCCCTTTTGGCCCTTTTTTCTAAAACTGTTGGGGCCACAAACCCGAAATTCAATAGGATCCTTTCATTAGTGATTACAAACATCATATCAAAATTTCATGACAATCGGTCAATATTTACTCAAGTTATCGCACGGAAACCAAATGTCCCCAGACGACGACGACAACGACATCGCCATACCATTATACAATCGCAAAAACTTTGCGGTCGTGTAAAAACCCTTGAGAGTAAGCAATAAATGGATTTTTTATATCAGAACTAATTTAAGGTATGATGGTATTATATGCTCCTTAAATGGTAGAAGTGTCAATATTTTAGTTATACTATCAGCTAAATTTTCCTTCAATGTCCAGTATAACACGCTTGATGTGCCGAACTTTCAGTGTCATTTTAGCGCTTTTTGTTTGAAAATTTTAAGACGCCATTAAAAGCACACTTAAACCACAAGAAAAGCTAGCTTGTTTTTATTTTGGACATACAAAAATGAATAAAATGTATTTGTAACTCAGGGAGCGTCACAGGTTTAACCTGCCTCATATTATAAACAAGGCTGACTTGCACTTTCTTTGGCTTTTAATTTTCAACAGGTCTATGTATTTGTAACATGTAGTGTGAGCACCGAATGTGTGCAAGTTTTAACTTTAGGAAGTTAACCAATATCTAGTCAATAGTTTTCGATTGAAAAATTAATAATTGTTCAAGTAACTGCCCAACATTTTGTGGGCAAAATGAAAGTGATGAGATCCGTTGATCCAGTTACCATTTAACCCCTTAAAGAATAAGATATGACAAAAATTGGCAAAGAATTGAATCAAAAACAGATTCATTTTTTAAAATTCTGTCTCAATAAATTGTTGTAGGGCGCATATTTTAAGGATTAAGTAGATTTTGAGAGCAAAACAAATTTATTCACCATGTTGATCCAGTTACCGGAAGTAGAAAAGAACAACTCTGGTGTGACCTCGAATTTGACCCGGAACTAAATGCCGTTTCCGGTAACGTCACTAAGAGAATGTAAACAAATAGCTGTCATTGGCCACGTTGGAAGTTTTGACAGGTGCCCGTTGGAAAAAATATAAAAGACATTTTGGCATTTCAACTTTCATAATGAATTTTGTTTGTTACTTCATCACAAGCTATTTCAAAGATCAAAATGATGGAAATAATTCCTTATGACATTTCTTCCCCAGTCAGCATGTAAACGTTGGCCCATCGTTGGCCCAACGTATCGCGTTACGTTGGCCCTATGTTGTAAAACTACGTTGGCCCAACGTATAAGTGCAAGTTGGGCCAACGTAGGCCCATCATGTTGGCATAACGTTGGCCCAACGTTGTATAATTTACAGTACTACATTGGCACAATGTTGGCCCATCGTTGGTTATATGTTGGCATTATGATGGCCAACCGTTGGCATTATGTTGGCCAACCGTTGGCTATACGTTGGCATTATGTTGGCCAACTTTATACTACTTTGGAATAATGCTAGTTCATTGACGTCATTCTGTTGATCCAATATATATCCTTCTCAAAGATCTGTATCTGAAATGTATTTTTAAATAATAATAAGACTCGATGTTAAATAAAGGTAAGATTTTTGATAAAGTTCGCATTTAACAAGCAAACAACAAAGTTCTATTTTATTTTCATTCAAATTTTCGTTGTCTGTTTTAAACATTTTATTCAACATGAAGTAGATTTTGCAGAGACATACAGGAATTTAAAAAAAAACAACATCCAATTGAAAACATTAAAACAGTTATTTATATAATGAACACTGTTTCAAATTCTGGCCTTCATTAGCACTATATGAAACTAATCGCAATTTTATAAAAGAATAAGTATAAAACAATATCCAAATATACTAATCTTAGTGCATGATTATTTACCATTATTAAATCAGTGATTAATGATCAAGTAAAACGTGCATTGCAGTTATATTAGAAAAAAATATAGGGATCAAAGTCCTAAACTTAAGTAACAAAGTATTATAAATGTGCAATAAACAAATAAATGTTAATGTATTAAAACGACAGTAAATTTAAAATTATATCTCACTTTAAAATTTAAGTTACATATAATATAATATAAAATCAAAACTTACATGTCTTTCCTCAACTCGTTTAACTGTTAACAATTATTCTGAACTACATCCGATAGCTAGTTACTATGACAACTGGCAGTTAAGATAATGTGTTGTGTGGAAAGACCATCTGTTTGTTCTTATATATCAAATTATCATCGTCTTATCAGAGATTGCATGCTGTGTGTATCAATTTATCCAGGCAATAATGCTGACCTTATTTTTATCAGATAATTATCTTTAGAAAACTATGTACAATGTTTTGTATTCTAGGCAATACATAAAAACGATTTAATATGGAATGCTAAATTTTAAAAATAATTTTTTCTTATATTAAAATAAACATTTTTTTCCTCCAAAATATTCATGGTTAGCCAACGTTGGACCAACGTTGGGCCAACATAGTATTTGGAAGAAAAGAAAAAAATCAGAAACGAATGCTTTAAATCAAAATTGTGAAATTATTTAATTGTGTAATTTTTATAACCGATGTAACATGTATAAGGATTTTAAAATATTTGTTTGAAAATGTGAATAAAGACTTTTTCTTTGTCCAACGCGTGACCAACGTTAGGCCAACATTAGGCCAACATAGTCATTCGGGATTTTCTAAACAGTTATAAAGCAGTGTCAGGTTCTATATCCATAAACACTATAAACAGAACTATTCAAATCTTCAATCATTAATGGTAGAGTATTCTGATTTAATTTTATGATCCAATGTTGGGCCTACGTTGGCCCAACGTTGGACAATATTTTTGCTTTAAAAGGATTATTAATGAGAACTATGTCATTATTTTATAATTTGATCCAACGTTATTCAATATTTCTTTTGAAAGGTGTAAGGAAATGATTTTTAAACATGACCAACAATTTTCAAATACTACGTAGTGCCAATGTTGGCCCAACGTTGTTTTGCCAACCCTAACATATTGCCAACCTGCCGACCAATTGCCAACGTTGGCCCAACATAAGCATGCTGACTGGGTTCTACATTTATTGTAGACCAGTGCTTTACAGAACAGGATATTTCAGCTGACAGAATAGATACACGTTCTAATTCGGAAGAACAAAACGTTGTTGACCAAACCTTAGTTTTTGCCTTTAAGAATTTATTGAGAAAATATAAAAAGCAAATGGGAGATTCTAAGGATATCTCAATAGTAGCAGGAGGCCTTCAGCAGTACCTGAACAGGAAAACCATACAGAAACCTGATACTGATAGTATCAATGATGTACACCAAGATGGTTCAATATTCCACAGTTTACCAGTAAGTATAAACTTTTACTAAAGTTGCAATTTTTATAGGACGATAATGCATACATGTATACATGCCCATGATGGTGAATTGTGATTCCATTACTAATCCCTGTGTACTTGAAAAATCCATGTTAGTATCAGTTATACTTACTTTGATTACATTTAATAACATTCAATGGTTCTTTGTCATTACAGGTGTTTTTCATATCTCAATGCCTGGTTGTTGAATGTTCTTCCATTTATTTCTCAAAGTCAGATATGACTTTCTTCCTAAATATAACATTTTTGCAATTGATATAGAGATGTACAACTATGTTACCAAATCATCAAGATTGGAATATTGTACACAACTGTTTTTTTTCTCAAGAAAATACAAGTACATGTAGATATGTATTTCAAATTTTAACACTTATTAAATTAATTACATACATATATAATGTATACCCATTGCATGAAAATGTGTGTTTTTTTATCATATACATGTACTAGTCTTGCTGCAATTCCATATAACTCTTTATGGTCTTTTTGAAAATTTATGATTTAGTGGATCAAAGTCTGCCAATTAAAAAAATAGCATATAGAGCTTGGGAACAGCAGCTAGTACATTGTTGTACATGTAACACTTGTAATTAACAGTACTTCTCTAGTTAAACATAAGTTATAATCAAACTTAAATATCACAATATTGTTATTGTATCATACTTTTTTGGGAGTAATTTCGTTGTTCAAGACGTTCCTGTTGATGTAATTTCCAGTAAAAACAGACAAAACTTGATATACTTGTAGTTAAGGGACATACAAAAGGCTGTATAAACTTATTTTTGTCCGTTATCCCTTTTCAACAGGATAATAAAGAAAATAACACACCTACATGAGCACAATGTTTTTTTCGGCTCACCCGGTCTTTTATGTTCCACCCATTTCTATGTCTCCGAATACCTGGCGTGTGTATGTGGATATTTTTAACTTTTTCCAAATATTTCCTCATACATGTATTTCTTTTCAGTTAGACTGCAAGTTACATATATTTTCCTTTTTGGGACCTGATGATTTGTGCAGGATAAGTCAAGTTTGTAGAGACTGGTATTTTGTCAGTGAAGATAATATATTGTGGAAGGAACTTATGGAAAGGGACATTAAAACATGGAATGTTATAGGCCACAATACAAATCCTTTATTATACCAAGAAGTTCAGTCAGACTGGTCTAAGAAAGAAATGTAGGTTCAAATATAAATCTGCTTAAAAGTCTTGCATGCATGATAAATTTGTAAAAGAAAATGTTTAGGTTTATATTATCGTTGATTGTTTTGCACTTACAATAAAAAAATTAATATAATATAATTTTTTTTTGTAATATAATATTTACAACTTATTAATCATCCGGAGAAAACAAGTCTTTAGATTTTCTTTAATTGAAGAATTTTACCAATTAATGATATACAAAAACTTTCAAAGTGAAACTTATGAAATTTTGTTTATAATTCCATTTTTTTCAGATACCTCAAGTGTTCACCGTATGTAAATAATTTGATGCATAAAAATGCTGTGTTTAGTTTTACAAACTTTCTGAAATCATTCCTTCCAAAGAAGTCAGCTCCAAAAATTGCAATGTTTGGACCAGGATTGGAATCCGACCAAACTAGCGGACTTGTCAGAAAAATTTTGTATGAAGATAGTACACAAATGGAAAGAACAGGACTTGTCTCGGGACAGTTTGAAGGTAGGAACTTCTTGGTTTCTTTTAAGAACTTCTTTAGTTGTTTTACTTTATTTTAGTTTTTAAATGTTTTTCTGTGTACAAATGTTTTAATTTCATTTTGTAAGACAGTAAATTAAGTAGATTTTTTGTACATGCTCACATTTCATTAAAATATTTAAGATTAGAAACTGATCAAGAACCAGTATAAAACACAAAACTTTTGCATAAAACTATAATTTTTAGAAATAATTTTCTTTTCTCCTAACAGGAGTTGGATCAGGATGGTGTTATAAGCTCCCAAATGGACAAACATTCCAATTATCAGTTTTATACTCAGCATCTAAACAGCAGCGTACACAAAAATCTTGGAATAGAATGAGTGGAAATAACTTAATTCAAGTCAAAAAAGATTCAGAAGGGGAGGAAACTGTGGATTTGAAGCCTGCAGTTAGAGATTTTTGTAGGACTGTCGATGCTTTTGTTTATGTTGTAGATGGCACATCCAGGGAAAGTCTAAGTATGTAAATTGATATTGATATAATCTACATTTTCATACTGATATTTTTTTTTGATTTGAAAAAAAAATCTCAATTTCAAATTTTTCTGATCAAACGTTAACATTTTGTTAAATGTATTACTAATGCAAAAGTAACTTTTCCACTTAAACTAATACATAACTTTTCATATATCAAAATTATGTACAATACATTTATCATTTTTATGTGCAAATGATTTTAAACTGCCTCTGACATAATATTTGTCTATAAAAAATCTATCACAGATACTAAAGCTAAAAGTTATAATGCCAAAGTTAACAAGAATATGAACAGCATTTTATTAAACCCAAGACCACTAGTTTATTGACAGTTTTGTTAATTTTGTTTGGATAAGATTTCATTAACATAAATAAATCCCCATCATTTATAGTTTATTAATAATTTCACTTTACCCTTTTTTTAACAGGGGCCGGCGAGAACTACGAGTTGACAGCAATGTTGAAAGAGAGGTGGTCAGATAGCCATGTTCCAGTGCTAGTCATGTCATGTATTCCAGATCGACTAAGTCACAGAATTCCATGTATAGATGTGGTAGAAGCTTTACAGTTGGGCAACCTTAACAGACCATGGCAGGTGGGTATTTCTACAATAATGAATGGGCATGCCACCAATCTATCACCAGAGTCTATCAACACTGACCTCTATACTATCGCGCTGAGGATTGTGGGTAATTTCCCAGAATTCGGGGATTGAATATCATTAAAATATTTCCCATGATCCTTAGCGCAATAGTAGGTCATGTTGATAGACGCTCACTCTGGTGATAGATCGGGCATGCCACAATCTACATGTACTTCAAATAAAATCTATCACTTTATCTTTTGTCAATGTGTGGGGTCCTCTACAGGGTTTTGTTAGATCTCCAAAATATCCCAAAACATGATGCCCAAGCTCAAAACATGGAAATGTAACTCGTTTTGGGACTGAAGGAACTAACAGACCCAAACACTTAATACCCTTTTACATTTATAAGAGTAGAAAATAAAAGACAAGAATGAAGTGAGAGATTAAATTTTGATTAGATAGATAGAGAGGCCTTTGGATGTTCAGCCTTTTGGCTATGGAATCTCTGACGAGTCAATTGAGAATCACACATCAACGAATTTTTAAAACTGTTTGCTTGGCATACCTCTTGTAAACTTTTTTTGGTGGAAAATGATTCAAGAACTAGTCTTTATTTTTAAACAACAGACTGAGGATTCACTTGCAAACCGCAAGCTGGAGAGGAATTCACATAAGCGTTAGGCTTGTTTCCCAATATGTTTAAACTAATTAACAGACTAAGGCATAGACTAAAAATCTATATAATATTTAAGTTTGCTGGGTATAAAAAGGGATGTTTATTAATATATTGAGCGAAACCATGTCATATGTTACAGTGTATTTATCTTTTTTTAGGTACGAGATTGCTGGATAGAGAATCTTGAAGGTGTTATTGACAGTATATCATGGCTAATAGAGCAAGCACATAGACGATGACCTGATTTGTGATATCATTATATATGTGATATCAGATAATGTTGATCTGACCATTGTGCCAAATGCAATGCAAATCATACAAAGGCAGCTGAGAAAAATACTATTTCCTTTGTAAGAACAATAGAGTCAAGTGAAGTTAAAGACTACAAATGATCAGAGTCGATCCTATCTTTAAAAATGTTTAGTGACTACATATGAACAAAGATGTCCTCTGACTATTACCTTTTTAATACATGTATGTCTAAATAATGATGAATATTAAAAAGATGTCCAACCTATGGTTTACTGCAACTTAGTGCTGTGGTTGATTTTCATTGCTAATGGTTAAACATGTATAATTTAAATTAATGATAAACTGTTATTATATTTCCATATATAGCTTTATAATTTTTATAATAAATATGTCTATTTTTAGTTTTCATCTTTCATATAGAATTTTGTTGAAAGTCCACCAATATCAACAAAATGTTGAAGCAAAACTTTTTCCTTCACTAAGACAACATTTATAAAATGAAGGCAATTTCAAAATGTACAAGATTGCTACGCGTAGCCATGTGTCCCCCGCCGCCACATAAAAGTTGTGTGGTATGTCAATTCGAGCAATGTATTCTCTGAGAAACGAAAGAAATAGGTTGTCAAAATATGGGATGATCACCTATTAACAGTACCATATCAGTGTGTGAAGTTTCAGCAACATCTGTTCAGTAGTATCCGAGGAGTTGCACCCACAAAAACAATTGACAAAGTCCCATTTTTTGGACCGGAAAATCACAAATTCGTTAATAACTCGAAAACTGTAAATATTGTTTCAATTTTTTTTTTCATATTATTATAGAGTACCTTTTGCTCTATCAGCCTACAAAATTTCAGAACCCTGTGCACCTAGGTAACCGAGATATTGGATGTCCTATATTTTGACCTTTCTTCCCTATTTCCATGGAAACGGCAGCCATTTTGAAAATTTCAAATATAGGATGATCATCTACTAACAGTACCCTATCAGTGTGTAAAGTTTCAGCAACATCAATTCAGTAGTGTCCGAGGAGTTGCACCCACAAAAAACGTTTGACAAAGTCCCATTTTTCGGACTGAAAAATCACAAATTCGTAAATAACTCGAAAACCGTAAATATCGCTTCAAAATTTTTTGTCATATTATTATAGAGTACCTTTTGCTCTATCAGCCTACAAAATTTCAGAACCCTGTGCACCTAGGTAACCGAGATATTGAATGTCCTATATTTTGACCTTTCTTCCGTTTCCATGGAAACGGCGGCCATTTTGAAAATTTCAAATATGGGATGATCATCTACTAATTGTACCCTATCAGTGTGTAAAGTTTCAGCAACATCCTTTCAGTAGTTTCCGAGGAGTTGCACCCACAAAAAACGTGACGGACGGACAGACGGACGGACGGACGGAGACCATTACTAAGTCCCTCCGACGCGTTGCGGCGGGGGATAAAAATGTACAGTTGTCTTCAAGATGTAACACTAGTTTCCACTACAAGTTCATTCCTTACAGATGAAATAATACTTCTATCAGTGAAAAGATAAAGAATGTTAAAGAAAAAATATACAACTACAGCTTTAATAAAAAATACATTTCAGTTTTGTATTGCTTAGACTATTATAATAATCATTATTCATCAGTCACACACTAGAAATATTCTAGGCGAAACAGAATATTTCAACAATTTTTAAAAACATATACCGTAATGTATTTATTCACATAAAATTACATCAAAATATAAATAGAACAGAACAAAGTTTAGCACTATTGTTCAAACATGTATTGTTTGTAACATTCAAAATACTGGGAAACTGTATAATTTATTTTGCACAAATACATTTAACTAGATGAACCTCAGTAGTGTTAAAGTATATAAAACAATGAACAAGAAATTTTACCATTGTACATACAGGTGTTAAATATCAAGTTTCATATTTTAATATTTGAAAACATACATGACATAGTTTCGCCCAAAAACAGACAAGTTATGAAGAAATCAACTTTAGCATAATAAACATAAACATTACTGATAGAGATAAACAAAATAATACAGTTAGATGGTCTAGAAGACTGAACCAAAAAAGTGAAGAAACTCCTGGGTGCCGTTTCAAGCACTTTAATTAGTGATCGCTTTATGAAAGGGCACCCTGCTCTTTGTTTGAAATTTTGGGTGTAAAAAAACTTTCAAATTATCTCCCCAGAGGGCCTGAATGAATCCCTAGAGCAAAAATTAAATCTCTATATATATGCACATCTTCATTAAACTTTTAACTAATGCATGTTCCTCATGAAGAAGTATACTGACAATGTGATTCCTACATGTACATAACCCAAAACAATATAACATGTAGGGTTTATTAAAACACCACAAAAATGAAAATATGGTTTAAGCTGTAAATGAGATTGATGTTTCAACATCAAAATTAAATTTAAAAAAGTTCAACACAAATGAACCCAGATAGTTGTTATCTGAAAACATATTTGTTGCATGATCAACAAATACTGTAATGAATAGCACTTGTTGAGACTTCTTGGCCTTCATGTTATGAATTGCCAATGAAAAGCTTCGCCGAGCACAGCATGATACAACCGCAACATGGTGAACCCTGTACATTTGAGGTCCAATATGCAGAGTCAATTGCTCTGGACACATGGAGCCCATGGTGGACTGACAAATGTTTTTTGACACATGCAGCCTTTGGCGGACTTTCCACCCACATTTCACAAGGATCTCAATCTTTTTTTCAAAAGCAGACCAAATTAAATTACAGCTTAAAAAATATTACCCCTTTTGGTAACCCTTATTAAGGGTTTTAATTTTTGCTCCTTTTGGCGCCTATTGGCAATTTGTGGGAGGGGAGTGTCACAAAATTCATCCTTAATTTTGTATATTCATCCTTAATTTTGTATATTCACTATTTGACAGGAATTAATAAGCAAAAAAAAAAATTTTGAAATTGGACCAAAAATATAAAAAAAAATGCTTTGGCCTCTTTTGGTCCCTAATTACAAAATGGAAAAAAGGGGGGTTAATTCTCAATTTTTTTATCCACTATTTGACAAGACTTAATATGCCAAAAAAAAAAAATCAAAATTAGACCAGAATAAAAAAGTTGCATTTTTTGCCCCTTTTTGGGTCCCTTATTTCTAAATGAAAAAAGGGGAGACTACTAAAATCAATCCCATATATGGTTTAATTGTACGGCATATCATTGTCAAATTTCATAGCAATTGACCAACCAGAACCAAAGTTATTGTGGGAACAAATAATAAATTTGAATTTTTGTCCCTTTTGGACCCCTAGTTTCTTAATGAATAAAAGAGAGACCTCCAAATTCAATCACATTCATCCATCGAATGGTATGGAACATTATTGTAAAATTTCATAGCATTTGGTTGACCAGAAAAAAGTTATTGTGGGAACAAACAAAAAAGTAGCATTTTTAGCCCCTTTTTGGCTTCTAATTTCTAAGCGAAAATCATCCATCCTTTTATAGTAAGGAAAATCGTTTTTAAATTTAATAGCAATCGGATGACTATAACTTAAGTTATTATGGGAACACTTAAGTTAACAGACAACGCGGACGCAGACAACGACAACAGCATCATACCATTATTCGGCCACAAATTTTTTGCAGTCCTATAACATTTCATTTTGTATCATGCACCATAATGCTGCCATTAAAACTAGCATACAGATAACTGCTAGCTATCAGATTTTAAAGACAAGTACATCACTTTGTTAATAATTTTCTTGTCAGGGTTGATTTTCTTTACAAGAGCTGCTATGGTAGAAGTCAATTGTTCCTTTGGAATGTTTAATTTCTTTGATACAAATTTTTGTACAAGTTCTTTAGGTGTCATTGGTTTTCTCATCAGGTATCTTCTAATAGCATGTTCTGTGATTCCTTCCCTGTTAAAATAATCAATATCGTGGTTGAATGATTATACAGCAATATTAAATAACCTTTAACAATAGTCATTTACTTTTTCATATAAAAATCACAAATTGTCACTAAAGTTATGTCCTTATTATCAAGTTCATTTGAAAGACAAAAATTAACATTTTTATTTATATTGAAATATAAGTGTTAATATTATTGATATTGTATAAATGTTTTGGTTTTATTTGCATGTGGCAAATCTAAGGTTTTCTTGATAAAAGTGGTGCTTTTATTTTCAAATTTAATCACACTGTTACTCAAGTTATAAAAACTAATATGCCGTGTGTTCTAATTTTCACATCACAAATGTTTGCCACAAACAAAGCAAAAATTAAATGACCGCAAAAAAAAACCACTTTCATGTATATGGTATATTGTATACATACCTATTGGCCCCTACACTTGGACTGTCTGTTCTCATTTTCTTTGGATTAGACGATTCTGGTTCCAATTTTCTCTTCAGTGCTAAAATAGATTTTAAAAATCCTTCTGAATGAGAAATGGTCACTCAATTTTTTTTTTACATGTAATAAAGCAGAGATAGTTCTCATCTTTGTCACACTTAATCTGGTGTAAGAAATTGTCTTAAGCTTGCAGTAAAGTGTGAGCATTTTCTTCAGGATGATGAACAGCAATAAAATGAATGTTACTCAGCTTTGATTCCTTTCAATATTTATAACATTTTGCGTCGTGTATATGTAATCCATTACTCTTCAATTCAAATTTGGCAAATATTCATTGATGCATCATGAATTTATTTGTAGCATGGTCAAACTCAAAGGCCATGAACGCAGTGGAATGTATAACATATGATGCTAAAGACATTAACACGGTCTCCCAAATTTCAACCAAAACCCTCATACGGTGGGAGCTGGACCCTGTCTCTATTCAACTTGAACAGCTAACTCTGGCGGTGGTGTGTCATGAGCTGGACAACCCATGGCACACAGTGAGTCTTAGGTTTTTCAGCATATAGTCATGACAATAAAAACCCATTGACTGATTGAGATTAACACCAAAAATTTATTCTAGTACCTTTCTTATCGTCCACATCCATAGGACTTGGTGTTCCTGATCTTGAAGATGCCTTTTTCTTCTCCTCA
Source organism: Arcuatula senhousia (assembly GCA_963971305.1). Classification (NCBI taxonomy): domain Eukaryota; kingdom Metazoa; phylum Mollusca; class Bivalvia; order Mytilida; family Mytilidae; genus Arcuatula; species Arcuatula senhousia. Next base: position 49,054,289 of record OZ020303.1, on the reverse strand, counting down.
CTCTTCTATAGGCAAAAAATAAACAAACAAGAAATTGATTTTGAAATTAGATAATGATTGTGCAGGCTTAAAACCAAACATTTTGACAAAAATATTACATGTTTATACCATTCTAAAAAGACAAGGCAAAATTAATAAACCTCAATCTGAGGAGTTATAACAAAGAAATCTGGTTTCTGATGGTTAATTTATTTCAGATAATTCATACTTGAACTTTCACAATGTTCTTGCAATGCTTTGAATGAACAAAAATGTTATCAGCAGATTTTTTTAAACTATAAACTAGTAGAACTCAAACACTTTACTTTTCTTTCCAAATCCAAAATTTTTGTATGCCAAAAACAAGGTGGCAAAACAATGGTGTTTACAACTAGTAAGATTTTTATAAGATGTGCAACCAATGAATATAAATACACAGTTTATACCTGTAAGAAGATGGCTGATGCTATATTTTCATCTTTTTCTATATCTGAATCTTCACCAGAACTAGAACTACTACTTTCACTTCCTGAACCTAAAGATGAATCAAAATAAATAATAAGCTATAATCAATTTGATTTAACTTTTTTGGAAGAAACATTTTTTGGTGTAAAATTATCTCAAAAGTCTTTCCATTGCATTTCATCCTCACTCCCCTCAAAAAAAGCAAAAGAAGTATGCAACATATGAAATTACATATTTAAAAGGGACAAGATAGGATAAGAGCATGAATTGACCCCCTCAATTGGTCCATTTTTCCAATATTGGAATATTGAATTATAACGGTGTGATTTTGTGATTCAGAAGTTTGTTTTTTTTTTTGGAACAGGCAAAATTTTATTGAACTAGATAATGTGTCTATGAGCCACAGGATGGCCCTCCCGTTCTTGAAATATCATTGAACCTCAATGTGTATTACCTGGGATATGGACCTTTACCAAGAAATTGATCAAAAGTGTTCATGTGCAAAATATAGGTCACTGTGACCTTATTTCTGATGGGTGGTGCCATGTACCAAGACTCATCGAGAGGAAATATTATTGACCCCTAACATGTAGTATTCAAGATATGGACCTTAACCAAGGTCCATACCAAAGTCATTCATGCGTAAAAGATAGGTCACAGTGACCTCATTTCTAGTGGATGGTGTCACTTTACCCAAGACACATCTAGTGGTGAAATATCATTGACCCCTAACATCTAGTATCCAAGTTATGGACCTTAACCAAGAACTTAACCGAAGTTGTTCATGCATAAAATATAGATCACAGTGACCTAATTTTCATTGGGTGGTATCATGTTACCCAAGACACATCTAGTGGTGAAATATCATTGACCCCTAACATCTAGTATCCAAGTTATGGACCTTAACCAAGAACTTAACCAAAGTCATTCATGCGTAAAATATAGGTCACAGTGACCTAATTTCTAGTGGGTGGTGTAGCCCTACCCAAGACCCATCTGGTGGTGAAATATCGTTGACCCCCAACATCTAGTATCCGAGTAATGGACCTTAACCAAGAACTTAACCAAAGTGTTACGGACGGACGTACGGACGTACGGACGTACGGACGGACGGACGGACAAGGGTAAAACTATATGTCCGATCCACATACGTGGTCGGGCCATAAAAATTGACATATTGCATAATTACTCATTTGCACAAAATGACAGAACTGTGAAATTTAGCAAAATTGGCTTAAACTTGTTAAAATGACAACGGTTTTTGTAAGATTTAAATATGAGCGGACCTGCGGCCCACAAAGATCATTTCTGGAAATATTAGTTCTAGTATGCCAAATCCACAGTTAAAATATTTTTGTGGGCCGCTGGTCCGCTCATAGTTATTTTAGCCAAAAACATACAAAAATCTACCATTTTTTTAAATAATTTTGAGAAAAAGCCACTTGTTCATCAAGTTTGATCAAATGCTACAATCAGATTTGATCTGTTTTTGTTAAAAACTTTTAAATTTATGAACTTTCATTACTTTATATCATATAAATCAACATTTCAGCATAAGATTTCACTTTTGAAAAAGGGGCCAAAAATAGCCCTTATCATACCTTGTCCTTTAATGCAGATCTGAACAAGTATTTTTATTACTATGTCATTTGCAATTCTGATGGTTTTAAAAAAATCATTCAAAACATTTTTTTTGTGCATTGCTGGGGTTGTTGTTTTTATTGTGTCATAACAAGGGTTCCTGTTGAGTTGTTTGGTTTTGTCATTCCGTGAGCATTTTCATAGTTTTGTCTCTGGTGTGTCTATTGACTTTGTCTTTTTAATTTGAGATTTAAATATTTCCCTGGATTTTATAGAAACCTTTTTTAGATTTATCATCTTTGTCATTTTCTTCATCCTTCTTCTCCTCTTCTTCACTCTCTTCGTCTGAATCTATCAACTTTCTGAGACCTCGTTCTTCATCAACACCTTTCTCTTCATATTTCTCCTTTTTACCAACTTCCTCTTCTGAAGAGCTAAACAAAATATGGATCAATTCTAGTTACAGAATGATTATTCTTATTCATAACTATTTTAAAATTGTTAATAATGAGATTTTCAAAAGATTCACAAACTCTAAACATACAATTCTGAAGATATGATAAATGATGCTAACACATTACATTTTTTTTCAATTAAGTTTTTGTTGTTGGATGCAATGAATTGTTTTGTAAATAAACTTTTTGTTGCTGAATGTATTTCGATAGTTATCACCACAACATTTTTCATGCTGTGATTCACTACTAATCTTTTATGACTTATTAATTACTATTGTAATGCCAGCAAAATCAGTCACTACTTAAAATACGATGTTTAATCACTTGATATTTTCATTTCAACAATTTTATATCTCGCTAAATTACTAATTTATTAAGTAACTCGTCTCAACCTTGAATTCATCAAAAGAAAAATCTAGCTGTAGTTTTGGGAGATAAAGTAAATACTTTTATATATTGGAATAAGTAACATTAAATTATCTCCCCTGAATCATATTTAAGAGCAATGTAATTTCTTCATGCATATCTGCATAATTATGATGAACTTTCGTCAGGAGTTGCACTTACAAGATATATTGACAGAATAATAGGGTTTTACCCAAAAAACTTTGTTGTGAGAGGGTGTTTTACCACAACTTATTAATAAATATTCCTCAGACCTCATTGATTGAATTTAACTTTAATTAAACCTTACCTCATTATTTAACTGTATGTCAGATTAATAAACAACCTTTTCTTTGAAATGGAGTCAACCTTCCTTTAAAAATACATAATCTTACCTCCCTGAGTCTGATATATAATCCACTTCCTGATCATCATAATCTTACCTCCCTGAGTCTGATATATAATCCACTTCCTGATCATCATAATCTTACCTCCCTGAGTCTGATATATAATCCACTTCCTGATCATCATAATCTTACCTCCCTGAGTCTGATATATAACCCACTTCCTGATCATCATAATCTTAACTCCCTGAATCTGATATATAACCCACTTCCCGATCATCATAATCTTAACTCCCTGAGTCTGATATATAATCCACTTCCCGATCATCATAATTTTACCTCCCTGAGTCTGAAATATAATCCACTTCCCGATCATCATAATCTTACCTCCCTAAGTATAATATATAATCCACTTCCCGATCATCATAATCTTACCTCCCTAAGTATAATATATAATCCACTTCCTGATCATCATAATCTTAACTCCCTGAGTCTGATATATAATCCACTTCCTGATCATCATAATCTTACCTCCCTGAGTCTGATATATAATCCACTTCCCGATCATCATAATCTTACCTCCCTGAGTCTGATATATAATCCACTTCCTGATCATCATAATCTTACCTCCATGAGTCTGATATATAATCCACTTCCCAATCATCATAATCTTACCTCCCTGAGTCTGATATATAATCCACTTCCCGATCATCATAATCTTACCTCCCTGAGTCTGATATATAATCCACTTCCCGATCATCATAATCTTACCTCCCTGAGTCTGATATATAATCCACTTCCCGATCATCATAATCTTACCTCCCTGAGTCTGATACATAATCCACTCCCTGATCATCATAATCTTACCTCCCTGAGTCTGATATATAATCCACTTCCCCATCATCATAATCTTACCTCCCTGAATCTGATATATAATCCACTTCCCGATCATCATAATCTTACCTCCCTGAATCTGATATATAATCCACTTCCCCATCATCATAATCTTACCTCCCAGAGTCTGATATATAATCCACTTCCCGATCATCATAATCTTACCTCCCAGAGTCCGATATATAATCCACTTCCCGATCATCATAATCTTACCTCCCAGAGTCTGATATATAATCCACTTCCCGATCATCATAATCTCCTTCATCACTTTCTTCGACAGCCTCATCATCAGAATTGTGTTTAGCATTTCTTTTCTTTTTAACTTTCTTTGGCATGTTCTTTCCTTTCTTAGATTTTAATTCTGTATTGAATAAAACATAAAATATCAAAATCTCAAATACCATGTATGTAATAAGCATATTGTACAATGTTGTAGCATCACTAGGTGCACCTGTCATACCAATATGATTGATGTGGCATTTGTCAGTAAGTGGGAATTGACTTTAAACATTCTTCTGAAAGTGGTCATTCATGCGGAAAATATAGGTCACATCCAGCATCCGAAACATGCATTGTGCTAAGCATCACTAGGTGCACCTACCGTACCAATATGATTGATGTGGCATTTGTCAGACTTTAATCATTCTACTGAAAGTGGTTATTCATGTGGAAAAGATATAGGTCACATCCAGCTTCCGAAGCATGCATTGTGCTTAGCATCACTAGGTGCACCTACCATACCAATATGATTGATGTATCATATGCAAGTATGTGGGAATTTGGAAATATGGGGATTTGGGACGGACAAACAGATGGACGAACACTATATGCCCCTATACTTTCGTAGATGGGGCATAAAAATATTTTATTGCAATCTCTACTTAAATAATAAATCATTTCCCCAACTGGAAAGTAAGACGAGTCTGCAAAAATAATTTTCACTAACCATCATCATCACCCTCGCTATCGTTGTCACCATCATCTTCCGAAATGTCAAACCATTCATCCATATCTGTCAGTTGCTGAAAAATATCAATTTTTAAACTTTAAAGTGATAAATTGAACAACCTTTTCTATTTGCACTTCATATGATCAGAACTTTTAAATGCATGTATATATCATTTAGTAAGATTTCAAGAATGAAAAGAAATATATAGAAAAAAAATGTTTTTAGTTTAAAATGTTTAAAATTAGGCAATCACTCAAGACCTAAAGTTATTTTGTTGTCTCATCAATTATTTACAGATTTCTAACCCAATTAGAGAAAAACCAGAATCACACTGCTCCTTACTGTGAAAACTGTATGCATTTTGTATTGGATATTTTTACTTTTACCACCATTGTTTCTTTTAGCTAGCATTGCTTTGTGTGTCCTTAAGTTTTGTATTAAATGTAATAATTAGACTTCAGAAAACAATTAATCATTTTGTTCATATTACTCTTAATTGAATCTTACTAAATCTTTTCCTTTCTTTTTAGGTTTCTTTCCTTTTCCTTCCTCCTCGTCATCTACTTTATCTCCATCTTCATCATTTCTACATCTCTTACGAACCATGATGGAAAAGTAATTCAGAGTTTTATCTCTTCTACAACAAAGATTAACTAAGAATGCAATTTTGTATATTCTGATCCTTAATTATTATGAATATGGAGGAAAAAAAGGATTCAATATTGAAATAAAACATATGCATACCTGTTGGAGTTTCATAAACCTAAGACTTAAAATTTTTGAGATACCCGGTACATGTACATTTGTATGAAAGTGTGCATAAAACTTTGATGTTGGTATCATATCTACTGCAAATTTCCAGTCACTTAAATGGAAATTAAAGTTCAAAATATGGGGATGTGAGTGTGATGATCTTGTTGTCATGTAAAAACCAAGTTTTTCCAATCTAAAACTTACAGTTCTTAAAATATAAAGGGGCTCATAAAACTTTGATTCATTGTATTGATAGTGATACTTAATGCTGCCATAAGGGCTATTCCAGAAATAAATGTATGGGGGGTCGGAAGGCACTTTTTTTTTATACCCACCATGCATAAAATTTTAATTTTTTTTCCCTTTATGTTGCATTTGAGAAATATCTAAAAATACCATTACCCATAAAATTTTAATTAAAGTGCCTTCCGACCCCCCATACAAATAATTCTGGAAAAGCCCTAAAACATAAGATACAAAACCTGCTGAATTCCTCTTCTGCTTCATCTGAATTAAGATATTTATATCTGATCATTGGAGAAAAGTTGTACCACTCCTCAACAGGGAATGCTTCAAAGGCACCGTCAGCACACTGTGTAAAGATGTAGTAAGAGGTATTCTCTGTTATAGTGCCTTCTCTCACACCTTTATATCTTAATGAAATATTGATAACACATTGAAATACATGTATTCAAATAGAAAACTGATGTCATGTTATTGAAATTAACCATCTTTTATTTAAAATGTAACAGTCTAATTACTTTCAAATATTTGGTATTTATAGTTTTTTTTATCTTAAATAATTTATGAAAGGATATGGAGTAAATGAACACGAGACCACAGCCCATATGTTAACTCCAACTGCAATTAATCTTATGAGCTATACGGCCATTTCAAAAAATTGTTCTTCATCAGCAGCACTAGAACCCAAACAAAGGAAATCCACAATTTTAAAGATGTTCAAAATACATAAAACCAAATAATCCGAATATATATAGCTAAGGGCAAAACTACGATGGAGAGAATTAAACCTTAGGTTTTAGAATTTACATAAATTTAGATAGTGGTTCAAAGTAAGTACTTAATGTTCAAAACATTTAAGAATTATGGATTACAATTTGCTTTGTAATTAACTTCAATGCATATATTATAATCATGCACTTTTAATTAAATCCTGATCAAGGCATTATTAAATAATGTACTTAATAGAATTCTTCATATATAAATAGATGATAGCAAGTGTGATTCTGAAATTTCTGGTCATGAAGTTGTTTTCTCTACTACATAATAAAAAACCTTTTTGTTTCTTTATTTTTGCCAATTTTTAGTATCCATGGTTGATCACTAGGGTTATAATTTTTCATCATGACTCCATATTTCTTTTTTCTTGCTATTTCTTTTTGCTCTCTACCAAATTCACTGCCTGCACCAAATTTGGGCATTTGACCAATATCATTTGCTGTCTTGTATTCTTTGAAGTTATTCTCTCTTTCCATTCTAACTGGAGTCTTTAAAAAAAAATAAACATTATCTTATAGCACTGAAATCAATTTAACACAGAAATAACCAATTAAAACATTTTAAAAGTATCAAATAAAGGTAATAACAATACCACTGAACTTCGAGGATCAATCTCAAGCTTTCAAGAGAAAATAGGCAAACTTAACAGAGAAATTGAATATCGCAATGGTCCTGACTTGGTATAGGCATTCAAAAGAAATGGTGGTTAAACCAGATTTTATGGCACCAAACCTCTCTCTTCCATTGCAATCTTAACACAAAACAATACATGGTTGTGAGACGTATTAGGGATATTGAGGTGATCATCTCAGTACAACTATGGCAGTCAAATACTAATCAAAACAATCATTACAAAACTGCTAGCTGGAGAGGGATTCACATAAGCATAAAGCTTGTGTGCCCATCCAGGAAAAAAAATTCGTTTAAACTAAAACAACCACTAACCATTTAGTCTCATGTAATATATCATAATACTTTCAGTCACTTAAATCCAGCTAGATGTAATGTATTGCAAATCTCCACTTCTCTTTACTTTTAATTTGTAAATACTTTATTTTGAAGTATTGTAAATGATGAATATGTATTGCAATGTACGTAACTGTGACAATAGAATGAAAACTAGTAATAAAAGGTGTGGCAATATGTGATTTAATTATTATACATTTTGCTTTCATGTTACTAAATAGTAAAATACAAATGTACCTGACTGAGTTTGACAAAGTCTATATCATTCCCAGATGAAAACTTCATCATTTTGTAAATTTTTCTGTGATCCCTAAAATACAGATCCATGCAAATCAAATAATAAATCTACATGACTATAACATGACTTCAAATATATTTTATAATTTAAAAATAAAAGTTTGAAAAAATGCATTCAAGAATATAACCTGACTGTTAAGTAAAAAAAACCCATTAAATTGTGTCACTATATACAACATTTTACAGCTGATTTCAAGCTGTGCTTTTGGTTCTAATATTTTTATGATTTTTAAATGCTGCTATTCCAGGTCTGAATCATGGTTTGATGCAAAGTTTGTTTCTGTGATGTGTCTAACTATTTAAGTTTTCTACATGTTTGTTTTTGGTTGAATAATGTACTTATATCATGTATATATTACATTTTAATAAGGCAAATTGAGTTTTATTTTTCACCTCTCAATAGTTTGTAAGAATATATGTGTTAGGTATGTGCACTTGTACTCATAACGTATAAGCTGCATATGTTTCCTGATCAAACTGTTTTGCTAGATACATGTTCAAATCAATAAAAGATACATACTTAGGAACTCTGACTGAGTGTTCTTGTGTAGACGATGAACCTCCAGCCTGAAAATAGAATCATACATTTCTACTTTAGCTTTTCCTCTAGAGACCTGTATTGTTTTGAGTAATAAGCACATCATGCATATAATTTTTTTAATGTTTAATGTTTATTTACAGACTATTTTCATTTTTTTATATGCCACCTGCAACTTCTTGCAAATTTATTAGGGGGCACTTTATAGTCTACTGTAGTCCTGTGGCATCAGTGACGGTCACAAAAACTTCAGTCACATGTACAGATTTCAATGCAACTATCTACCACAGCTTATTGATAGTTCGCATGTACATGTGGATTTGACCTATAAAACTAAACATGTATGTTGTAAAGCCATTTCATATATTGGACACATATACATAATTTATGTCACAGTTTTCTGGGCAACTATATAGCTACAAGACACTGCTTCTTGGTATTTTGCATGTAACTCTTTGACCTTAAGTACTGCATGTAAAGCAATCTTATACCTGAAAATTAACTACTTCCTGTTTACCAAGTATAAAATGTATTTAAGGATGGTCACTCCTGAACTTTTTTATATCAAAGATTTTATGATTTGTAATGGAAATGAAAGATTATTGTCTACTTAATTAAATAACAAACAGAAAATGATATGTCAGTGCACTCGTTTCCAAGGTATATGACGTTAATAAAATAGCAGGAAATCGAACTCCTCTAGATTTTATATAACTTAAACATTGTGACGTTTTTGGACTTAAACAAGTGTGGCCACTAAAAGTATGTCTCGCCTGCCGGCACCATCACTAAAATCAACTACCTAAGCTTTCATTTCTTGATATAAACACAAAAAGTGTCTGTATACCTAAAAACAGATGCCTAGTTATTATACTATTCAAGCAATCCATTGTCCACACAAGTATTACAAAAAGTTTTCTGTCTGAAAAAAAGACCTAATTTCACAGTCACTAAAGCGTGAAAATGGGGCCATGGTCACATGGCATGGTAACAGTTGCGTAGACCATAACCTAAACTGTCTGTATACCTAATATCAGATGCCTAGCTAATATACTTTTCCAGCAATTCATCGTCCACAAAGTCTTACAAAAAAGTTTACGGCCTGAAAAATGACCTAAGTTCACAGAGTCACTGGAGCATGAAAATGGGGTCAGGGTCACATGGCATGGTGACAGTTGCGTAGACCATAACCTGAACTGTCTGTATACCAAATATCAGATGTCTAGCTAATAAACTTTTCCATTAATTCATCGTCCACAAAAGTCTTACAAAAATGTTTACGGCCTGAAAAAAGACCTAAGTTCACAGAGTCACTGGAGCGTGAAAATGGGGTCAGGGTCACATGGCATGGTGACAGTTGCGTAGACCATAACCTGAACTGTCTGTATACCAAATATCAGATGCCTAGCTATTATACTTTTCAAGCAATTCATTGTCCACAAAAGTCTTACAAAAAAGTTTACGGCCTGAAAAAAGACCTAAGTTCACAGAGTCACTGGAGCGTGAAAATGGGGTCAGGGTCACATGGCATGGTGACAGTTGCGTAGACCATAACCTGAACTGTCTGTATACCAAATATCAGATGCCTAGCTATTATACTTTTCAAGCAATTCATTGTCCACAAAAGTCTTACAAAAAAGTTTACGACGCCGCCGCCGCCGCCGGAAAGTAATACCTATGTCTTGCCTTCCGCGACTATTCGTCGCAGGCGAGACAAAAACCATAAAGTTGTATCAAGAATTTCAAGAAATTTTAGTTATTCAGTTGGTTTTTAAGGTCTATATAATCAGAAAATGTCTTAAAACAAGAGGCTCCCAAGAGCCTGAATCGCTCACCTGGTCTTGATGTCAAATCTAGGGAGTCTTTTATATAGCTAAATGAGCTGAATGTTTAAGCAAGAAAAGGCTTTTCTCTATCTGCAATAGTTTTCATTCTATAAGCATAAAAAACACCATTTTTTTACCTTTAAAGGGCAATAAACCCTTTTTGGGATCATGTGCCTATGAAGACTTTTGTACAGCTTAACAAACTGAATGTTTAAGCAAGCAACAGCTTTTCTCTATCTGCAAAAAAACATTAATTTTGGTTTCATTCTAAAGGCCAAAACACTATTTTTCGCCTTTAAGGGGCCGTAACCCCTAACATCTGACAACTTAAACCCTACGGAGACTTTTGTTGAGCTATCTGCTATAGTTTTCAGTCCAAAGGCAAAAAAGGGGTCATCTGACAACTTTGACCCTATGAATGCTTTTCTCTATCTGCAATAGTTTTCATTCTATAGGCCAAAAACAATATTTTTCACCTTAAAAGGGTCGTAACCCCTAACAGGGGTCATCTGACAACTTCAACCCTATGGAGACTTTTGTAGAGCTAAATGAGCTGAACATTTAAGCAAGCAACAGCTTTTCTCTATCTGCAATAGTTTTCATTCTATAGGCCAAAAACACTATTTTTGGCCTTTAAGGGGCCGTAACCCCTATAAGGGTTCATCTGACAACTTTGACCCTATGGAAACTTTTGTAAAGCTTAATGAGCTGAACATTTAAGCAAGCAACAGCTTTTCCCTATCTACAATAGTTTTCATACTGTAGGGCAAAAACATGAAAAAAATGCTATTTTTCACTTTTAAGGGGCCGTAACCCCTATAAGGAATCATCTGACAACTTCGACCAAATGAAGACTTTTGATCCTGAAGCAGTACCTTGGCATCAGATTCATCTATCTCTTATACTTTTTGAATTACAAGCCAAAAACAGTAGTCTGACCCCCTTGTTCTATTTTTAGCCATGTTTTTTTGAAGAATCAAAAATCGTAGCACAACTTTAATGCAGGACACCCTAAGGATCAATCATACTAAGTTTCATTGAATACTGTTCAGTAGTTTCAGAGGAGAAGATTTTTGAAAAATTGTTAACAGACAGCGACGACAGACGATGACGACGGCAATAGCTCACATGGACCAGGTGAGCTAATGAAGGGGTCAGTGTACAAAAAATTTCTTCAATATTCAAAGTTATAATCTAGAGGAATCCGAAATTATACTGGAATTCTGAAACATGAAGAGTGACCCTTCTTATGATTTTACTTAAAGTGCAAAATTTAAGTTGCAGTTTTCTGGGCTACTACATGCCACAGTCACTTTATATTAGGCATGTACATGAAGCTTAGTCCTACAGTACTATAAAGCTAAAAGCAATTTTATGGCCCTAGCTCATCCTACAATGTATTCCTGTCTACCAAATACTTTAAGACACATGATATTTTCCATGGGAGACTGCCATTTGAGTTTACAAGAATTCATATCATGCTATTGAAATATATTATAAATAACATGTTCATTTTTTTAAAAAGATTCGAGGGTTATCTACTATATAGCTATTCTTTGTTTTCCTAAGTGTCTTTCCATTAAACCTGTACATGTTCAATGTACATGCAGTTTTTGCCAATTGAGAACAGGGGTGTATCAGATAACTTTGGGGAAGGTTCTTTCAGGATCATTTTGGGACAATTTGATAGGTACAAATGTAATAAAATTAAAGGGGGAGGGGCGGGGAATTAAAAAAAAAATGGGTATTCTGCATGGTTGTAAAAAAAAATTCATTGGGAAAAGTCGAATGCTGAAAATTCAATGGGATAATAGCGAGTTCATTAAAAAATGATTACAATGATACTTTAAACATGTTAACTTTATATGTCTTCTGTTCAAAATTAATCAATCAAAATATTTCATTCGGGTAACTCAGAAATTTACAAAAAAACGCTCTTCACACATGTTTTACTTTTAGGTAAACAAATGACTAGTCCTAAACAAATGTTCTAGTATCAAAGTGTCCACGTCTTTGCGCAAATGGGGTTCTTTAGATGCGATTTTTTGATTTCTAAAAAATTTTATTCCTCAACTGAGGCGTGGAACTCCATCATATGAGAAGCTATCTGTTCTGTTTCATGTTGTAATGTGGAGAGTTTTTTTCACATTAGAATTATACTGTGCTCGCAGTTAGGCAATGCCTTTTTCATATTAGAATGAATTGTCCTAAAAGGCAGAAATAGCAATTTATTTTTTTCAATAAAAAGCTACGCCGAGCGCAGCATGATACGACCGCAACAAGTTGAACCCTGTACATTGGAGGCCCAATATGGATAGTCTATTGCTTTGGTCACATGCAGCCCATGGTGGACTTACAAAGCTTTTTTACACATGCATACTATGGTGGACTTTAAAATGCATATTTGACAAATAATATAACGATTTGTGGTTTTTGTTAACGTTTGGCTTTGTTCATGACGACGTAAATTTTCATTGTTGTGTTTGCACACTTTCCTTTACGCTACAATCGAAAGTCCATAGATAAATCGGACGGATTGTACTCTGGGAAAGTCAAATGATTCTTCATCAAGGATCTAATACTCACATACAGTTTTAGAATTAAGACAATGTAAGAGCTAAGAAGATTTTATTTTTAAATAGCTACAGATTAGTTTTTATTATACATTTATTAAAACAAACAGATACAAATAAATAAATTATATCTTAGATTACATTGCTATTTGAAAATCCATGAAATAACGCCGTGGAAAATCCCATGTTCGAAATTCTCACCACGCGTTACCACAGTGCTATCAAAATTTTCTGGGGAGAACACTGCATATATATTAACAATAACATTTAATAGAAAAAAAATTTATTTCTAAATTCATTGACATTTTTAACACGATTAAGCCCCTTTTGGCCCTTTTTTTTAAAAAAGGTTAGGACCACAAACCCCAAATGCAATAAAAAGCTTCCTTCAGTGTATATAATCATCATGTTAAAACTTCATAACAATTGGCTGGCCCACTACAGCTAAATTTCTTGTGTAAAACTATTTGCCTTGACCAACTTTTAAAAATGGCGTTTTTTGCCACTTCGACCCCTTATATCTCAAAAACAGTAAGAGATATTGCAAATCTCATTGTTAATGCAAGCAGGGATTTTCACAAGGATTCCAATGAAAAAAAGATTTTGAAAATCGGACCACAAATAAAAAAGTTGATTTTTTGGGTGTGGCCCCTCTTTGGCCCCCTGTAGCAATGTAACGGTTCAATAAACATCAAAACCATTGACACATTTTGTTGACAGAATTTAATGAGGAATTCAATAAAAAAAGAATTTTCAAAATCAATTGAATAATAAACATTCTAAAACAGTTTTGTCAATACACCCGTTTTAGCCCCTTTTGGCCCTTTTTCCAAAACAGAAAGGGCCACCAACCCCAAATACAATAAGAACCTTCCTCTAGTGGTTACAAACATCATATTAAAATTTCATAACAATTGGTCAATATTTACTCAAGTTATCGCACGGAAACCAAATGTCCCCAGACGACGACATCGCCATAACATTATACGATCGCAAAAATTTTGCGGTCATATAAAAATTAGAGCAAGCTTCATATCTCATGTACATTGTAGCATGATTTATATTAACCATTACCTACATGTAAACCTGATTTGGGGTATGGTTATACAATGTACGTGTTTCAGAAAAACAGGCTGATATTATTTTGAGCCCTACATTAACAATTTGTAGCTTTTTCACTTGTACTATCCTTAATTTTGAGTATTAAAATGACATTTTTGGGGGGCATGGGGGTGTTTTGAAATTTTCTCTGCTGAGCCTACAAAAATGTATGTACAGAATATAATTGAGAGTACCCCCTGGGGTAGATGATACACTACTGTCACTAGTCACTTAATCAGATCATTGAAAGCTGCTGACTGTTTTCCAATGTCCCTTTTTTATTGCTTAGGATTAATGTTTAGTGTGGTGTGTACACTTAATCTACATATGATTCGATAATTTTCATTTTTTCTCCAGTATGTGTACTTCTTCTGCGACTGTGTACAGCACTGTCACTGTAAGACCAGTCCAGGAACTTATTTTGCTTTCGGGACACTACGTCCATACTATGACTTCGGCCACGGACACTTCGTCCATAGATACATCGGCCATACTGCATAAGGACACCTCGGCCATGGTTTTAAAATATATTTTATGGTAGCATATAAAATTGTTTTGTTGAATTGTATGGTTTTTTTTTTCATTCATTCAAAAAGTTAACGACAAATACTAGTACAATGTATGTGTATCTACTTCATTTTTTCCTGAAATAAATTTATGGTTACTTTAAGGTCTAAAAAGTGATATTTTTTAAACAGATTTTCTAAAGCAGGGATTTATTTAAGTTGTACTAATGTGCCATCTCTCGCTTTTAAATTTCTAGTTAACAGAGCAAAACTCGAACGAATACAAGTTGGTTATTACATGTAAAGGATTAGCATGAGAAAACATTGAATTTCTTGTCTATCTCAAAAACACGTACAAGAGCATGCAGCCAAAACGCCGAGTGATGCAACGAAAATTCGACCGTGACTTTTTAATATGTACAAAAATTAAGTAAAATGTTTAAACTAAAAGGTATAAGCTTTTCCTTATCGATCCCGGCGTCCCATCATAAGTTTTTCCCGAAATCTCGAATTCCCAAGCTTAAAAAAAGAATCCAGACGTCCCGAAAAACGTCTGTCCACGCCCTCGCCTTAGAGATGTTTGTAGTTGCTCCGCATACTCCATCTTTTCAAAAATGTTTGTTAATTTCAAAAGCCATATACCAGCATATAAACCAATGAACGCATAACTGTGCCACAACATGATAATTTTACCCCATATATCCTTGTAATATGCATTTGAGTCTTGGATTTGACATTAATATTACTATAGATCATCAAATGATTCTTATAAAGTAACCGTATCGAGTTCGAGTAAATTACCATACTAATTGTTTTTAATTGAAATTCAAACAGGTGTTAGCGTGTGTCAAAAACAACATGGCTTCAATAATAAACTAAAACAACAGTCAAGCTAAAATATAATAATTCAATTAAGAAATAATTAGCAGAACACTATGCATCGAATTCTTATGGCCAATTTTATGGATCTTAGACTAAAATAAAATCCACTTGATTTCTAGAAAACTCATGTCATTTGAAGACTTTTTTGTATGTATATTAGATGTCTATGTTGACGGTCACCGCAGCAAAAACAGTTCTCCGTATCATATGCAATGGTGAATATAGATAACCAGACGGGGTAAGTATCATACCACAATGATAATGTTTTAATAGAATTGTTTCATGAAAACCAAAAGATAATATTTTTCCAGAAAAAAAAAAATGCGCTGAAATCCCCCCCCCCCCCCCCCCCAAAAAAAAAAAACCAACTGCCTCTTTACTGAAAATCGTGTCTAAAATCTATCAACTGTGCAATATATAGACATGTATAAGTTCCTTAATTGTTCCAATAAGAACAAATATCGCAATAATGTGTCCTGAGGCCACAGTATGCCTTTTACATCTGTCTATTTTTCTTAATATTTATTCATTCGGTTTTAAAAGCTCTACAGAGCTTATGTTTATTGTTTGTATGTCCGACTTTAAATAAAGTGTACTTGACTTGACTATTCCAAAGATTTTTTGTTCATTAAAACATCATATAATCTGTCAGTTAAGACCATTTGATTTATAAATTTTGAAAAAAAAGTTGCTAAGAATATAGATCAATATAGACTAATTAAATCCCTACATATACATGCATCAGACGATTTACATAGCATGGCCGAAACATGTAAGGCCGAGACTTCCTATGGACAAAATAAAGTGTGGCCGAGGTGTCCAAATACCCTTATTTTTACACTCGTCTTCAGATCAGTGTTAAATGTTTTCAATAAAGATAGGTTGTGAATAAAATTTTGTTCTTCAAAATCATTTGGAACCAAAATTTGTATTTTTTTTCACCTGTGGCTGATTTGATGCCATATTAACCAAAAAAATCCTCAAAATTTTCTAAAATTCAGGAAATTTTACATCAGCTTATTCTTAAGACATGATTTCGTATAAAATTTTTCAATTCCAAAAAATATTCTCTTTTACCTTGAGATAATGGTTTTTTTAGATTCTATAACTAGATCATTCATATCTAATTATCTATCGTGTTTCCTTTTTAACATGTATGTAGTTACAAGAAAAAATGATAAAGTTCGAAAATAATCAAACTTAAATAATTACCCAAAATATAAATAATGTAAAACGACAACGGTCATGGCTAGAAATGAGGAAAAACAACTTGGAAGATTAAACAGACTACATCTGAAGCACCTGCATGATGGTAATCGAAATCTGGCTGAGGTTTCACTAACAGGCTTTGTTTCATTAAAAAAAAAAATAGAGTATGATAATATTTTTTAATCAAACAAGTGCCTGTTGAGAAAGAAATACAAAAAGAACCAACAACATCTATAATAAACCAAACATCCAAACAAACAAGAGTTTACACTAAAGTATGTCTCACCTGCCTGCACCATCAGAAATAATAATTCTTTCTTGCTTCCACTAAATATATAATGTAATTTAAATTTATTTGTCATGTTAAGGTCATTGTATGAGGGGGGTAGGACCTTTTTCGGGACACCAGGATTGGCCATATTTAAGCTCGGGATTCCGGGATTTGGAAAATTTAAGTTCGGGATTCCGGGATAAAATTATATCAACTTTACCGGGCTTCGGGATTTTCTCATTTTTATATCTGTATATTTAAGTCGGGATGACAGGATTTTGTAATAATTAGTTCGGGATTTCGGGATCAGACCCCCTCCTTCCCCCCTCTTGTATTGTGTATTATGCCCATAATGGGTCCTTAATACTAGGGTTGCACAATATATCCGTTCCGGATTTGACTCGTCATTTAGACGAGGTCATCAGGGGTCATGGGGAGGAAAAACGACGTCATTCAACATGGTACAAAAGGAACAGCATTTTCTATCAACGATTCTTCTGTAAATATTAATCATATGGGTAAAAATCATTTGCAACTGACAAATTAACTCCCGGACAACATTTCCAACCCATAAAAAATCAATCTTGAACGGAAATAAAGAAATTACTTTCTTTGTCCATTAGCGTGTTGGAACCAGTTTTTTTACCAGTTCCTCCTCTTTTTGCTAAAATAGTGATCGATCCCGCAAATGCGCAACGCGTGTATTGGATAATAAAGAGTTCTTCTTCTTCTTCTTTTCACAGGGGCTTGCTCCCTCCCATTTGGGGTAGAGAGATTTTTTCTAGCTGGTGGCACTTTGACTCTCAACCCCAAATCGCCTGGATCAATCCCCTGTGCTATATTTTGCAATTATAAGGATTTTCAGTTTCTCAGATCAAAAGTTGTTTATAGAACTTAAACATTGCTAATATATGCAATAAAAATAATCAAAGTCACTCATCCAGAAAATCAAGGTCAAGGTCGAAAGATGGGGACGCAACAGACCTGTCAAGTGTCACGGAACTTGCGTGAGACTCACACGTCCAGACAGCAATTTGGCAGCAAATTTCTTTGATCTTTTAATATTTTCCTATGATCTTTCAATTTTTCATCAAAACTCCTGAATGCAGCTCATAAAAACTTGACAACCCTGAACTGTGCTAAGCTACTACTGGGGCTTATATATATGCATACCAATTTTCATCAACCTAAGATTTATACTGTATAATCATTTATTTTCATGGGGATAATATTTTGTGGTTTAAAACTCAAAACTGAATTAGGGGGGACAAATTGTCGTGGATTTTAAATTTTGAAATACACTCATCAACTAAATTTTTTGAATTCGTGGGGATTTAATTTTGTGGATTTTCCTTACCCACGGAATAAACGAAATTAAATCTCCCACGAATATTTCTGCTTCTACAGTAGTTCTTGAGATGTGGAGGTGCTCGCAAAACCTTACCATTGCTATTATATGTATTGAAAATTGTCACAGTCACTCAACCGGAAAATCAAGGTCAAGGTCAAAAGATGGGGATGCAACTGTGCTAAGCTACTACAGTCTGCGAAATTGGCCACCAGCCTTACAGCCATGGCTGTAAAAAGGCTTTGGGGGCATGTAAGATGTGTGTAGTTGAATGCCCATCTGGCTTGTAAAATTTTCAAAAATTTAGTACATTTATACTGTAGACTTTTAAAAAAAATTTCTTAGGGCTTCAATGCTGGTTTGAAAAATGAACAAGCCCTTCTGGCTTGGGCTGTGAAATTTATAAGTTGAAGACTGCTACTACTAGGGCATATGCATACCAAGTTTTATCAACCTAGGACCTATAGTTCTTGAGATATGGAGGTGCTTATAAAACCTTACCTAAAAAGTTAATGCCGCCGCCGAAAAAGTAACACCTACATGTAGGCTATGTCCGTCTCTGCTTTGGAGCTGAGACAAAAACCAGTACCACTACCTCAGGAGTAATCCCTTTTGGGATTTTTATTCAGAGATGATGTTGTGCTGCCTACAAAAGGGATTACCTCAGAAGATGATTGCTTCATGTTCCATAACATTATCATTCCATCCAAGCGATCACAATTGTCATCTTATTTGATCATGTTTGGCAAATCGCTCTTTATCCTTTTTCACATTAGAATTAAAAAGTTGGGATGAAGAGCCTGCATAATTACATGTAATATTTGCTTTCTTAACTTAAAGATTAAAAAGAATTTTTTATTTGCAAAACAGTGCCCAAAAGGACTTGAACAAAACACATAACAAAAGTGCATTCATGGGCAAGAAAATGAAAAATAGGATATATAGTAACTGCTTTTACATAGGACAGAAGTCATTTTGATATCAAGATCATTTTATATGATTTTTTCACTTGTACATTTTAGCTATTTCAGGCACAAACACAAAAACATTGGGCCTTGCATACTGTTAATCTTGCACAAGTCTAAATTCACATTTCAATATGTAAAAATGTTCAAAGTACATTAACATGCATGATACATTTATATTTAAATTACCTGGTACTGAAAGAAAAAACACAATTCTTTTTTTTTTACAGAGGAAAGAAAGAAAAATCCCAAGAGACCAAGATTGGTAGGATATTTTTTGTATCTTAATTTAATAATTAGAGTAGAATTTTGACTATCAATTCAATTAATTTATGAATGTTTTGAAGATGACAATAGAAAAGAATATTTGAAAGAAAATGCCAAAATTAAACACACCAAAATAAAACATACCCAATGTGATATTAAACCTCCAAAATATCACCATAATATTCCAATTTTCGATTAATCTATGTTAATTATGTACTGGTACAATGTACACGTTAGTTGTGTACAATGTATGTTTATGTTATATATTCTGAAAGTTTTGAAAGTTCTGAAGTTTTGACTGAAACAAAGTTTTGATTCTTTTTATTTCTAATATTATTCAATAAACAAATACAATGCATTGAACATGTTGAATGGGTATACTCATAGAGGAAATTAAATTTATACATGTACAAGTTCATGACTTATAAATTAAAGTTTTGTTCCAAGAGACCATAGTCATGAAAATTTTTAGTAAAACGTACAGTTTTTAGATATATAAGAACATTTGAAGCCGATTTTGAATTGTGCAGAATGTAAAACTACATCAATACGTCTGTATTTTCAGGAAGATTTACAATCTGCAGAAGATGTAAAGCTATGGATACTAAGCATAAAGAAAGACATAGACTTTTGTTTGAAGGTATTATTAGATAATGTACTTTTCCACCAACTATTTTTGGCTAGATTTCACAGAGGTAATAAAATGGTGAATCGGGCGGGCGGGCGGGCAGGGAAGAAACTATAACAACAGTTTTCTCAGCAATAACTTATCACAGCTACTTGATACTTGGTATACAGCATTAAGGTGGTGTCCCAAAAAGATTTCAGGTCTGTCACTCACATTCTTCCTTTGTAAGGAAATCCAGCCATTTTGGACTACCGGTAAAATTTAAAATTTTTGTTGAATTGTTATTTTTGGTTTCACACTATGTCATTTATTCCGCAAATAAAACTGAAACTACAGTATGTAGAATTGATCTTTGTATGACTCAATGATTCTTGATAGCGCACACTCCACAGAGCATTAGAAAAACATGAAGGTTAGTTGGTCACAATAGAAAATAAAGAGATGGAAAATAAAGAGATGTGGAATAAGTGTACGCAACACAGCCCACAATTAAACGGCAATTTAGAAAAACCACAATGGACAACCGCCAGCAGCCTTCAACGAGGCCATATGGCACTGCTCTCGGTTATGCAATTGGCCCATGGTCTAAATAAGATGCATATAATTCAAATCCAGCCCTGAAATAGTCACAGATAGACCCCCTTCTTAAACAAGGAACAGAAAACATCAAAAAGACAAGTACAAACGAAAGCTTTGTCAAGGATTCCTAGTTGAATATTTCCCTTTTATTTTGACATCACACAAATACAATACTTTATTGGCACAAGCGCATCAATATTTCATGGTTCTTTAAGGCGGAATATAACATACAAAAATAAAAAGGTAAGGAAAATCTTCTGTATTTGTCAGTCATGTCCTTTTGTAAACTAACCTGGTTTTTTTGTCATATAGTATTACAAACAAGCATAATCAGTCTGTTTGATCAAAGAAAAAGGCTACAAAAGGATTATCTAATATTAAACTTGATCTTTTGATCGAACCATAAAAATTTTTTTGATTAAATAATGGATAGAACATATTGCGATGTGGGATACATGTGGATATGTGACACAACCTCCTTAATAGAAGAAAATGAGATGTGGAATAAGTGTAGGCGACACAACCTACAATATAAACGTAAATTTAAAACATCCACAATGGAAAACAGCCAGCAGCCTTCAATGTGACCAGGGGTCTCTGCTCGCTGTTTTTCAATTGGCCCCTTGATTGAAAATAAACTACATTTGATTCAAGCCCAATCCTAAAGTGCAATGAAAGACCTCTTCTTGACAAAAACAATTAACAATTAAATCAGAAGCAATTAAGAAAAAATAACTTTTATATCTTGTGAATACAGCAATCACAGGTTCCTTGTTACCCAGAGACGAAGATAAAAGAGTTTAACCAGAAAATCCACCATCTACAAGGAGAGTACAAAGCCTATGTTAGAAAACTGAGACAGCTAGACCCAAGTATTACAGATATACCATGGAGGGACAGGAGCTATAAGAGAGGTTTGTTCAATAAGTATATTGTAGATACAAATTTTGATAATACATGTATTAAAATTTAATCATGGTTTCTTCCAGTAAATATAATTCAAACAATAACTAGAAAAGTCTATGAGCCACAGATGGCCCTCCCATTCTTGAAATATCATTAACCTCCAACATGTATTACCTGGGATATGGACCTTTACCAAGAAATTAATCAAAGTTGTTCATGAATAAAATTAAGGTTACAGTGACCTAATTTCTAGTTGGTGGTAACCCAAGACACATCTAGTGGTAAAATACTGTTGACCCCAAACATGTAATATCCAAGATATGGACATCAACCAAGAACTTAACCAAATTCATTCATGCATATATAAAAGGTGACAGTGATTTAATTTCTTAGTGAAATATCATTGACCCCCTAAACATTTAGTATCCCAGTTATGGACCTAACCCAAAGTGTTACAATTAAAGGAGGGACAAGGGCAAAACTATATGTCCAATTCACAAAAAAATGAAAATATAATAACTTTTCTGTGAATCAAATTCAAAGAAAATGTGCACTTTCAAATTTAATGTGTAGCATATTAAAGTTTTCTTTTTCCAGATAAAAAATCTAACTGAAGTATGTAAAAATAATTCTGTTTAATAACTGAGGTATCCAGGTATTTCATACTTAACTATGTAATAAGATAGTTTGACTTCTGGTACTGTGCAGATCTACATTTGTATAAAAAAGAATATCCTAGAATATCTGCTTCCTGTTTACCGACTTAGTCAATTTTCAACATTACTAGTCAATTGTTGAAAATTTTCCTAACATTTTTCTCAGCAAATATATCACAGTGACTTGAAATATGGTATATGGCTTCAGAATGTGGTCCTTTATAGCGAGTACTGAAATAAAGTCTGTCGAATATCTACTTCCTGTTTACTGACTTAGTTAATTTTCAACATTATTAGTCAAACCTTTAAATTTTTGAAACATTTTTCTCAGCAACTACATATCATAGTGACTTTATGGCAATAACTGAAAGTAGGTCTGTGGAATATCTACTTCCTGTTTACTCGTTCACTCCATAAAAACAAAGTGGATTTTTTCAAAGAAGTTTCATATAATATCATTGATTATGAAAGCGTTTCAAAGTCATATCCAAATTCATGTCATGAAAATTAATCTTCAGTTTTCTTTCATCTCATATTTTTTTCAGTCACCAAGACATTGTGTAAAACAGAACAGTTAGAATCAACAAAAGAAGCTGATAACCAAGAAACATTGAATGATCAATTCAGTTTAAAAGCTGAGTCAATTCAGTTTAATGATAGGTCAGGTGATAAAGGAACAGCATCCAATGACAGTCATGAATGTGAAAAACTACATGAGGAAAATACTGACAAAAACATTTCAGATTCTTTTATTCCAATATCTACTCCTATTTTAGAACAGGAAAAGCGATTGGAAAATGTTTACGGTTACTCAGAGGATAAAAACATTATTGACAAAAATGAAGTGAATTTAGAGTTACAAGATCAACCTTTAGTATTTTCTTCTAGACAAAGTAAAAAATTGCAAGATACACCTAATGTAGAGACTTTCAGCTTAAAGGGAGATAACTATTTACATAGTTTATTGCCATATTCAGATTCATCTGATGAAAATGGAGAATAAATATTTTTTTTATTTGTTATGTTGCTGTCATCCATTGTGGATTTTTTACACTGTTTATGTAGGTTGTTTCGCATACACTTTTTCCATATTTTTTATCGTCTTTACAGAAAAAACAAGAATATGTCAAAAAGACATAATGCCCCATTTCGCAACATTTATTTTTTTCGGCAATCACTAAAGCATCAATATGGTTGCTACGGCACTTGTCAGTCAGAAAGATTGGACTTTAAACCATTCTTCTATAAGTGGTCATTCATGTGGAAAATATAGGTCACAGCCAGCATCTGAAGCATGCATTGTGCTTAGCAATTAGGAAAGGGGTGGGGGACAATAGAATTCAGCTTTTTGTCCCCCGCTGCAACGCGTCGGAGGGACTTAGTAATGGTCTCCGTCCGTCCGTCTGTCCGTCCGTCACGTTTTTTGTGGGTGCAACTCCTCGGACACTACTGAACAGATGTTGCTGAAACTTTACACACTGATAGGGTACTATTAGTAGGTGATCATCCCATATTTGAAATTTTCAAAATGTCCGCTGTTTCCATGGAAACGGGGAAGAAAGGTTAGAAAGGTCAAAATAACGGACATTCAATAACTCGGTTACCTAGGTGCACAGGGTTCTGAAATTTTGTAGGCTGATAGAGCAAAAGGTACTCTCTAATAATATGAAAAAAAATTTTAAGCGATATTTACGGTTTTCGAGTTATTTACGAATTTGTGATTTTTCAGTCCGAAAAATGGGACTTTGTCAAACGTTTTTGTGGGTGCAACTCCTCAGATACTACTGAACAGATGTTGCTGAAACTTTACACACTGATAGGGTACTATTAGTAGGTGATCATCCCATATTTGAAATTTCCAAAATGTCCACCGTTTCCATGAAAACGGGGAAGAAAGCTCAAAATATAGGACATTCAATATCTCAGTTACCTAAGTGCACAGGGCGGCGGGGGACACATGGCTACGCGTAGCAATCTTGTTACACCATATTGAGATGTGGAATAAGTGTATGCGACACAACAAACATAAACAAACAACAATTCAAAAAATCACAACGGAAAACAGCAAGCAGTCTTCAACATGACCATAGGTCACTGCTTACCGTCTTGCATTGGCCCAAGACTTATAATACAATACAAAAGTTTCAAAACCAATCCCTAAATCATCAACAAAAGACCCAATTCTTGACATAAAACAGTTAACACAGAATGACAAGGACAAATAAAGGCTTTGGCAAAGTTTCCTGGCTTAGGACAGGCACATATAAAATGTGGCGGGGTTAAACTAGTTTTTTGGATCCAACCTCCCCCCTATTGATAAGCTTGCACAAAGCATACATATAAAACACACTGTAAAACTCAATCGACAAAAGTTCAATTCAACAAGAGAGAACCCAAGACAAAATACTGTACGAAAACAACAAGACGAGGAGGAACTCTCTTGAGAACACTCGAAGTTACTGATAACTAGCTAAGAAGCATTTATCGATTGATGTAAAAGAATCTAATACATCAGTTCTACATCCGACACCCCACGTCAAAACAATGAATGATTTAGAGTTGTATCACCACACAGAACCGACATACCTGATGGCTGTGGTGCTTATAAATAATACAGTGGATACAAAGTGAAAATTTAACGTTTTAAAATTACTATCAATATTTCTGCCAAAACATACCAAATGCAAAGATTTTACTTAAACATTGAATTCGTATCCTTTTTTCAAAAGGTTTTTAAGCCAGTTTTTAATTTCCATAAGGTTGTTTTTGAATTTTTGTGCTTTATAAACTACATTGCTATAAAAATCAGGATGAGATAATCCTTTAACAATCAGAAATCTACGTGTACAATCAAATTTTTTGACGAGATGTCCATATTTATGTGCAAATTTTGTAAAAGATTTGACTAATTTGTGGTAACGGTAACCTTGTTTTAGCAATTTTTTTTGTAATAAAACGGTTTTTATCATTAAAATCAGGCACATCACTGCAAATGCGAGTATACCTGACTAATTGTGAAATGTATACCCCGTAAGCTGGAGCTAATGGTATGTCTCCTTCAAGAAACGGAAAATTAACTATTGGGAATAAAAAGTCATCCCGTTTATCATATACTTTAGTGTGTAATCTACCATTGATAATGCTTCAGTCCAAATCTAAAAATGGACACCTACTGTCGGTCGAGTTTGCTTTATTTAGGGTTAATTCTTTAGGATATATATCATTTATTAAATTAGAGAATGTGGGGTTGTTAAGAGCAAGTATGTCATCTAAGTACCTGTATGTATAGTTAAAAGTTTCGATAAGGTGATTTTTGTTTGGGTCTTTTTGTAGCTTGGCCATAAACTGTGATTCGTAACAATATAAAAAAAGATCAGCTATGAGTGGAGCACAATTGGTTCCCATTGGAATACCAATGACTTGGAGATATATTTGTTTACCGAACCGGATGTAAATATTATCTAAAAGAAAGTTTAATGCAGTAATAACTTCTATGTATAGGTAGTCCTATTGTTGTCTGTTTGTATAATTGGTTTCCTGTGTGCTAAATTTCAACACCTTGATAGAATCTCATGAAACTAACACACATAAAAGCATATGATGCAAGGAAGATGTCGATTGATTTGGGGATCAAACCAATTACGTCAAGACAATTACTAGTAATAATCCTTTAAAATAGTTTTGATGACTATCTGGTCACATTGAAGGCTGCTTCCTGTTTTCCATTGTTGATTAATTGACACTGATTTATATAAGTTGTGTTGTGAACACTTATTCCACTTATTATACCCCACAAACAAAGTTTGGGGGGTATATAAAATCACCCTGTGTGTCTGTCCGTCCAACCATCTGTCCACATACCTCGTAAGGGCTTCTCCTAAACAGCTCAATGGATTTTGATGAAACTTTACATGAAGGAAGTACATCATATGTAGATGTGCATGAAGAATTTTCATTGCTCTTGGATATCATTCAGGGGGGATAATTGGACTTAGACTTTTTAAATAAAGTACTTAATAGGAGACCTTTAACACAACTCCTCCTAAACCGCTTGATGGATTTTGATGAAACCTCACATTAAGGAAGTATGTCACATGTAGATGTGCATAAAGAATTTTCATCACTCTCAGATATTATTGAGGGGAGATATTTGGACTTAAAGTTTTTTTTGGCAATACCAAGTCCCTAATGAAGCGGGGGTGGAGGTTATCCTTTTGTGCTCACTGTATTCCTTGTTATTTTCTATTTCCCCATATCATATAAATTATATATCAAAAGAACATAAGAAAAAGGACAAGTAGATGTAACTTTTTCTATCTAGTATTTGAATTTACATCTGAAAGAATACTTATTACAAAGATCCACAGAAATGACTTTTCTATCTTTTGTTTTAGCATTCCTTCCACTTGTTTTTTGGAGTTAAAGCTACATTTTACTGCATGTACTTTATTCCAGAGCCTGTGGGATACATGAACAATATGCATCATTAAATGAAAAAAATGGTTATTTACCAAATCAAGTTGAAAAGGCATAAAAATTAAAACATGTAACAGTCATTTAATTTTATTATGATCTGATATGTTGTCAACAAAAACAATTTTAAATCTGGTCAAAGGTATCTAAAATAATCTATTTTGTATTTACATTTGAAATCTAACTGTAACAACAAAGGACAACATGTAGTCGACACTTATATAAACACTTCACATCAATAAAACAACCTGTTTTTTAAACACAACATTTTAAAGAAAAGAAAGTGCTTCAAGAAAACTGTCTTCCTAGTATAGTAAATTCATCATTCCTTTAAGGAAAGGTAAAATAAAATGCTCAAGTCAAGATGTTTTATTATTTCAGATCTCGACAAATTCAATGTGTTAAGCAGTTTTTGTTTCCTTTTAAAGACATAGAGGTATAAACTTGAAACATAAACAAAAAATATTATTTTTTTACCATTATTAAAGCCAAACGGTCATCTTGGACACTAGAAGCTTTTAAATGGAAATATTAATTTTGTTTCCTTCTTTATAGATCTCACATCATTAAAAAAAATGCATAGCTTTATTGTAAATGTATATAAATGTTTTTATTATGAGAAAATAACAAAAACAAAATCACATGATGTGTATTAAATATAACATAGGATTCTAAAAATAGCACCAACTATTCTAACTGGTCTTCCTGAAGTGTTTAAACTGAGTATTTATAAAGTTCTGAACAAGGAAGTAAAATCATTAAAATTCTGTAAAATACAAATATCAATGTTTTAGAGTTTTCATACATGAAACCAAACATTGTTCATTTTTTTAAAAACAAAAGTCTTCTAATGCAAAAAATTGCTTAAATTATGTCATGAAAGAACATTTTCTGCTTTCAACAGTTTAACACTAAAACATCTGATAATAATTTTACACACTAAAACATAGTATCAAATTTTATGACTGTTTTTTTTTCAAATATTTGCCATGTATATGTTGCACATAGATAATAATTTAAAGCAGTAAGCAATATAAAAAATTTAAATTAAAATTGCTGTCAAAAGACTTTCTCAATGGTTACTTAGTACAAGGCTTTTAAAATACATATAAAAAATATTTATGGCATAATTTCAAACAAAACAAAAACAATTTCCTTCCATAGCTTTTCCCCTTTTCTTTAAAAAAAACAAAACTGTATAACTTGATACATGAATTTGTTTATGGTATGATTACAAAGAGTAAAAGATGTTTGAACTAAATATGTTGTATGTGGGATACAGATTTTCAATAAAAATCCCCAAACCTATATACTAGTACATGTATGATATACCTGTATATATTTTCTTTTTTTTATCAAACAAAAAGTAATGATAAAGTTTAATAAAGATTAATTGTCATTTGACAACATAATAGAAAACAAGTCAGTTATTGCTAAATCCAAAGAAAACCGTTACAGTTCAACAACTTTCAATAAATTTTAATACTTGTTCTTATATAAAACTTTCAAAATTGTTTAAATAATCAGAAAGCCAACAACATTATGGAATGTGAAAAGGACAATAAATTAAAACATAAAAAAAACATCACATCACAACACATAAGGATGAGATCTAGAGCACTTTAAAAACTTTTACAACATTAACATACATGTACATTGTATGTGAATATTCACATTTATCTGTGTAACAACCAAAAAAAATGTAAACATTTTCTACAGAACTAAAAATCATCTGTAAATTTTTTACCATTTTACTTAAATAAGGCCCATTTAAAATCTATTGCCTGCATATTGTTATAGTGAAATTATTTTCATTTGAAATACAAATAATTTTTAAAAATGCACTGTATTGCCTGCATATACATGTATATAATTATAGTTAAATGCTTTTAACTTCAAATAAACTTAATTTAAGTAAAATATATTTTATATGCTGTGGTTTAAAATATTAACACCTATTCAGGTCTAAGCACAGTACAGATTTGATACAGGAAAAAGTTCATTTTTTGGTAATAGACAAAAAGCAAACCATTAATTTATGCCAAATAAATCTTTATAGTAAAACATTTCAAAGAAGTTTGACCTATGTAGAAATAAAAGCTTTGTCCAAGCTGACTGACAAATTTTGGTATTATTCTTTATATTCTTACATTAAAACTTTCTGAAGCATCAGTTTTTGCTATCATGGCAAATTATTTTCTTAAAATGTAAAAAATAAATGAACAATCAATCAATAGCTAGGGAATGTATTGTTTAGGTATACAAATTGATAGTTTCAATATTTCACCTTTGAAATACAGTGTAGTTTTGTTGCATAAAAAAAGTTTCAGCTAACAATTTCACTAGATAATGTTTAAGATTAGCATTAAGGTCTTCTCGGCCCCTGCCTTTGTATTACATGAACCACAATACATAAACTCATAAGATAAATTGGAGATACAATATCAGACTCCTTGCACTTTATATGTAAAAGCAACACATAGTAAAATTAAATATTTGTAAGCTATTAAACATTGGCTTGCATGCAGGTCCTCTATAGTTGCTATGGCATTTTAGGCGGGCCTGTGTACTCATGTTGTGGATTCTATTCTATCCTGGGGTTGGATTTCATATCTCAGTTGAACGCTTAAGCATGATGTTACCGAATCGTTGGACTGAAAAAGATAAAATGAAAACAGTTAGAAGTCAGATTTCTAAAATTACTTTACTTAAATATATCATCAAATATATCAAGATTGGGGACAAATTTTTAAAATAACAAAAACTGACAAAACTTGAAGTTGATAAGTGAAAACCAACAATATTTTTCTTTCTTTTTTTAAAGCTGCAAGATTACTCTGATGAATACCCATTTGGCCTTAAAATTCTGAAATAACTGATTTCAATTGAGCTAACTGAAATCAACACTTGTGCAAAGTAGACCCTGTAGATCCAACTAAGCTTTATTTAGCCTACAACCAACCAGCATTAACCCAAGCGTATATTTTTTAGTCCATTTGGAAAGCCCAAATGTTGATAAGCCAGAATATTTGTGTCCCTGTGAAGACTTTTTAACCAACTGTTGTCTTAGTCCTAAATTGTAACTAAATTACACTTAAGGATGTTCCAGGGTGAGTTTTAAAGTGATAAGGTATTAAAATTGATGCCTTAAATCATAAGAGAATAATTAAAAATACAAAACAAGGTGAAAATTTTGATAGATTACCATACTTGTTTTAAAGATAATAAGAGTTCAAAATTTGCAGGAAAAGGTTTTCTCTGGTTTTTTCATAGCTTTAACATTAGCATGGTTTAGCTGTTTAAACCTGTGAAAAAGTTATTAGAATTTGACAAAATTTTGCAAAACAGATATTTATGATGTAAAGAAGACCTTAAACAAAAGAAAAATTGGGGTTACCATGCAAAAATATTTGCCTTATTTTGATGGAAAAACCCGAGAATTCTGAAAAAAGTAAAAAATCTCAAAACCTCCAACATCCTTAATTAATCTAAATTATAACATTATGGGGTCATATTTTGTTTTATTTATGTTACCTTGGTAATGGTGATGAGTTGCCTGATGTTTTCCTTTTCTTAACTATTGCCTACAAAAATGACAAAAGGTTTAACTGTTTAATTGTATAAAATGAAAGTAGATTTAATACATTCAAATAGAAAAAGAAAAGCTTGACGTGGTTTCTTGGTAATAAAATTTGTAAGCAAAAATAAAAGTTTGGGTTTCTTGATAAAGTTATACTTCATGTATATATACTTGAGGCGAATAAAAATCTAAATTTTCATATTTTATCAATTTATTTTATCTTTTTTCATCTTTTTAACAAAACTTTTCATTCACTAATATAATTGGCAAAATACATGTATATGGTTAATTGAAGCACAAGTTGAAAAATGTTAGAACACATATACAGACTGCTAATGATTATTGTCAACATAATAAATTGAAATCCTTTCAGTACATGAAAAAATAACATTTAAAAATTTGAAGTGTGCACTATATGGATTAATGTTATTTTTTCTAATAAAAGAGAGAAGTGTTGGCTTGAATAGTTAGTTGGGCGGACAAATACAAATAGCCTATAAATCTTCTAGACTAAAGAGTAAAGTTACAAGGAAAAGGTTCTTTCTTTTAGAATCATTGAATGTTTTTAAAGGTTTAAAAAAGCCCAACACCTGGCACACTTTAAGTACGGTAAGTTATTTTGAGATGAAAATAAGACTTTTAAAAAGAAAAATTACATGTTAAAGGTTTATTTTTAGGAAAATGCCCATAGCTCCTTCCATTTAAAATGTAAAGAAAAACTTACTGGAGAATTATGGCCTTTAAAGTTATTTTGAGCATATACAATAACTCCTATATCTTTATGGCCAGCCTCCATTGCTATAGATAAGGCTGTACATCCATCCTACAACAACCATGCAATAAAAAACGTATAACATGCACGCAAGGTCGACAAAGGTCACACAATGCACAAGATTGAAAGAGAAATTCACAACAGCAAGAAAAGTAAGGAAATTTTAAAAATGATATATTTACAACATAAAACATCTATGCAATCTCTGGTGTATTGTATGTAAAAAAAGCAAGGAAATATAAAAATAACAACACATGAAATACTTTTAGAAAAGGACTTTAGGATATCATAAACATCTAACTAAAAAGAAATAAATAGGGGTCATTTAACATGGGTTTAGAATTTCTAAGACATTACAGGGATCTTAATATAACTAAAAAGATATCGTTGGACAATACTTGATATGAAAAAACAACAGTTATACAACAACATTGAAAATCCTACTGTCTTACATTATCAGATAAAGTGGAGTCACAGTCAGGATGAGCAAGAAGTATTTTCACAATATCAGTATGGCCATGTTCACATGCACACATCAGTGCCGTTGATCCTTCGTCGTCCTGAATATTAACATTGGCATCACACTCGATCAGCTGTAAGACCATTTCTGTACGACCTTGACTGCATGCTAACATCAGGGCAGTTTGTCCATCCTATTATACAGAATGAGGGTACAAATGGTCAATGATATAATTTATATACATGATTTCTATATTTGGCATGGCTTGTAAATCATATCCTTTCTCACACATACATTTTCATGCATGTAATTAAATCGAAATTGCTTTCATAACATTTGAAAAAAAGTTAACCAAAAAAGAGAAAAAGAACTTTTTTCCACCCATTGTAAATATAGATCAAGTTTTTTATTTCTACTTTATCATATATATTTGTATGAAAAAAGATAAGACTTCAAGCCATGTAAAATGAAATAAAAAAATATAAACTGATGCATACATTGATAAAATTCATGCATAGCTATCCAGGCATTGGATATTCATACAGCAGGCATATATAAAGAAAATAAAATTCAAAATACAACAACATGTAATTTATCCTTACAAATAAAAAAATCAACAACAAAATCGCACAGAGATTTCCTGTATTTTCTCATCTTTAAAAGCGACCTGCTATAGGAATAACTATCATGCATGCATTTTCCATGTGGTTAAGTGTGCAACTCTACTTAAACTTGCATATTATACTATAAACTATATAGCATAATAAAAATTGTCTTAAAAATGTATCCAAATTAATCTGGGCACATTTTTAAGATATAGTTTGTGCAATACCTTTTAACATTATGTAAGATAATTATAATTTATATGCGAAAGAACTCATGATAGGTCGAGCGTTTAGAAGTTGTTCTGGGAGGAATGTAGACAGATCCTGAAGCAGAACGGAATCCCGGCATTAAACTCTTCTGTTGACGAGAACTCCCCGAATCAGACAGTAAAATAGGAGTTACGTCAGAAGGACCCTAAAATAAGTTTATTGTTGCAATCAAATATATTTTTTATTGCACAAGAGTATTGAAAAATACTTATCGTAAATTTTGTTTCAGAAGTATCAGTGTGTTAATATCTAAACACACTGCTAGGTTGAATTCACAAACTAATTTTAAATAATATTTATTGCTTTTAAACAAGATGCCATGAAATTAAAACAAAAACCATTTTTAATGCAAAAAAGTTGGGGTGAAATCATTAAATGCTAATCATGCAACAAAAATTGTGCTACAGAAAAAAAGCCCTTATGTTTTAGCTTTTGTGCATTCAAAAACAATCATGATCTTCGGGTGTGTTTTACACAAATTCTAGTTAACCAAAAAAGCTTCTACTCTTGTAACAGGATCTTGGTAGGGCCTTCACAGCAGTAGCTTTATAACTTTGATGCATGTGAACTACTGCCCGCAATTTTTACCAAAAGCAGCTAAACTAAGCTGAACATTCAATAAGCAAAGTGACCAAGTACCTACACTTTAAATAATCAAGATGCTAACAACATTTAATCATTTAAATTTGTAACATATGCATATTTTTGTGCTTGACAGTTATTCTTTTATCTAAGAACAAAATCAGATGGCAAATATATGAATTGGTAAATTTAAAGTACCAGCATGTACTTGACTTGCAAGTGATTGAAAAATATTTGACAACTTACAAGAGGTATTTTACCATTGAGAGTGGTATTATTACCTTAGCTGCTTTTGTGTTGGTATCAGACATAGAGAACAATCTCTGTACAACTTCTCTCTGTCTGTCAGTCTGTGTGTAAGCCAGAGTAGCCAGCATGGTACAAGTATAACCAGCCTTGTTTTGTTTGTTCAGATCCACCACGCCAGTATCCAGGAGTAGACTGACTATATCGAAATTACAGTGGGAAACAGCATAGTGTAAAGCTGTGTTACCCTGAAAAATATCAAATTCTCTGATGAGGAATTATCTTGTCAATGATAATAAATTTATTAAAAGACCTGGGTGCTGTTTCATCATTATCTTAACTTTCACATTATCCCATTTAAATTGCATAGGATAACAAGCATACTAATAAGCAATTCCTTTATAAAGTGGAAGCCTGAATTTTGAAAAACTGTCAAGTGTAGAAGAAAATGATTTGTGTAATAGAAATATTTTACACAAGAGTTTTTCTTATAAAGAAAATTGTTGTTACGTAACTATAATATGACTTTTAAGAAACCTATGCCTACTCTGGTATTCATATGTTCTAGTCTATTATGAGACTTTTGTTCCAGTGCCTTTGTTGTTGTTTTTTTTAAATTACAGCAACATTATGGTTTTGCAAACACTTATTATAAAACTATGATCCAGGTGCGTCGATAAAGGGTGTTAAACACAAACACAAACACACACACATTATAAAACTATAAGTTTTCTGTGATACTTTTGACCAAGTATTAGCTATATATCAACCTACATTTGAATCTTGGATGTTGACAATGTGTTCCAAGAGTCGCCTGGATATCTCATTAAAACTAGACATAAAGTCTTCAACTTGGTATGGCTCTGACAATTTTCCACTCGATACTTTGAACCACTCTTTTTTTATTATTTCTAAACTGGCATTCTACAAGAAGAAGAAAATAAATTAATGTAAATTTAAACTTGGATTTTCTTTTTGTAATATCCTTCAAAACTTTTAAAATTTACAATCATTGTTTATGGAAGATATGAAGATCAAATGGTCCTTGCAACTGCTTGAAACTTACACTTCTTAATTAGTATCATTGCATTGCTGGCGGTTGTCAATTGTGTTTTTTTCTAAATTACCACTTGTTATTTGAGATGTGTTGTGTACACTTATTCCACATCTCATTATTTTCTATTTGAAATATTACTACTTATGGGTTTGAAGATTTTTCTTAAAGAATGTGTATCTATGACTATATTTCAAATCTATGCATTCAACAGCTAATGTAGTTGAGATTTCTGATACAGTTGATACATGTATGGCTTAAAGTTTTATTCTATTGGTCATCTAAGCGGCTTATCAAAACTTACCAATTCTTTTGTTTGGACTTCAGTTGAATCTTCTAAATACTTGGCTAAGATTTCACATGCATTTCTCATCTCTCCAGTTAACTCAAAACTATAAAACAATAGAGAAAAGGTTAAATGTTAACATTTTCTTTGATAAAAAAAAATATAATTTTCCATACAAAACTCACTACCATTAGTCTAATACTGTCATTTTACAACTTTTTCAAACACAAGAGCAAAGAGCATAAGGAGAATTTAAGCACTTGTTCTTTTAAGCTCAAAAAGTTGGTTAAGCTAGACAACTTTATTTTAACTGTT
Organism: Arcuatula senhousia; assembly: GCA_963971305.1. Classification (NCBI taxonomy): domain Eukaryota; kingdom Metazoa; phylum Mollusca; class Bivalvia; order Mytilida; family Mytilidae; genus Arcuatula; species Arcuatula senhousia. The sequence continues at coordinate 49,019,304 of OZ020303.1, read as the reverse complement.
ATATGTATGTAGGTTATGAAAGTGTTTGTACTTTAAGCCTTATTTCTATACATCCTGCTCAACATCTTTGAACTGTTCAGTAAAATTTTGCTTTTAAAATTTGGACAAGTGCTTTGGTTGCTTTTTAAAATGTTGCTTAAAAATTTGCTGTATGTTGATGTCAATTTTCCATCTGTGTCTTTTTTTAACTTACGTTTCTCTAATATTCTGATCGAACATTTTAGCACCAGGGATTCCTCTAGCAATTGCCTCATCATCTTTACATTGGTAGACAATACTACCCTCTCGCCCATCATAAGATCCCTCGTCATAGCTGGCAGACCCACTGTCAGAATCTTCGTCTTCAGAGCCAGTACTACTGGAAGTGTAGCTGTAATAAACACATTTTGTTTAAAACATGTATTCATAAGATTTATAAACATATTTTTTCTTAGACTTAGAGCTGATCGTTCTCCACAAATGAAAATAAATATAATTAGTTTTGTTTGCTTTTTTTTAAATAAGCAAGATTCATATTAAGTCCAGAAAAAGTTCTGACCAAAGGAGGATAAAAAAATTACATTGTTAAAAATAATGTCACTTCAAGAAATCAGGGCAGAAACAATTATTTAACAGTGATCAAGGAATAATTCTGTACTTGTGATTTATTTGAAACATTGAACAAGTAAAATAGTTAAATTGCAGGTAGGGACGACATCATTTCTGCTGTAGACAATTTTGAACACTAAATAAGATAGTTTTCTTTTAATTTCAATACCGTTTTCTACAGAGTATAATGACCAGGATTCAGTAGCCCATATAGAACCAGTAAAAATTGACGTAGAAATGACGGAACAATGTTGGTAATGGACATGGTCTGTATCTTCTCTATTTAGGGACCGACCATTTAACTTGAAGGGGGGGACCTTGGTTTTTTCCTAAAAAAATATTTTGAAAATGATTTTTGATGAAAAAAATATTTTGGCAGCAGAGGGTAAGAAAAAAAAATATTCTGAAGAAGAATTTCTGCCATATAAAATAATGCTAATAATAAAAAAAAATATTCTGTCGCGACGCTTTCAAAAAATAAAAATTCTGTCATATGACGCATTCACTAAATAAATTTTTTTTCCGCGCTTTGCGCGGAAAAAAATTTTCTGGCCAAAACAAAAAACCAAGGCCCCCCCCTTTCAAGTTAAATGGTCCTTCCCTTAGGGGAGGCAAACTACCTATTTTGTTTCCTTCATGCATATGCATATACATATATGTAAATGTAGGATGAAGTTATAAGAGGAGATTTACCACTTAATTTCACTCTAAAATATTAATTTGTTCAACTTAATTTTATGTGATCTAAACAACTTTTAGTAAAGTTGAAATTCATTCAAGATTACTAATCCTTTAAATCCTAAAGGTTATTTCAAATAGTTTCATTCAAATTTCTCCTTTGTTGTAATGAGTTCACCTTTCATTTATAACACTGAATAACACTAGTAAAGCTTATTTATTTGACAAGTATCTTTCAATTAATTTCAGTGTTTAGAATAGATGACACTTGATTGACAGTTAAGGAATTAGGTCGTTCTGCAGTGGTTAGTGAAAAAAAGAATACCTTCAAATAAAACAAAAGATATTTAAATGAGTTTATGATTTTCAATGAAGGTTACATAACATAACGCATTCAGTGCTACAAGAAATAAACAAATGAATCATTTGATGTTTTTAAATGTAAAGTTTATTCTGAGACATAACCTTTTGACTTATATATTGTCTACATAAATCGGTCAATACCATGTAATGAATAGATCTTTTAAAGTTTCTTTACAATTAAATATCATGATAAAAATAACAGATTGAAAAGTGAAGTGACAATCAGTCTAGCCAAAGAAGTTTTTATTATGAATAAGAAAATAGTTAGAAGAGGCCAATTCTTAATCTCTATTCTTTATAATTAAACACAATTCAGTACATTATTTTCCAATGAAAAATATTTACACATACTTTAATTTTACAAATACACATTATATCAATTATTCCTAATCTAATAAATGACCCTTTCACAAAAAGTAGACCAAATAAAGACTCTTGAAGAATCTCATAATTCATCATCCTCTTTAAGAATTAATTCTAAAATTCATTTGTTTTGGGGTTTGTTTTTCCAATGCTTTAAAAAAATGATCAGTTTGTGTCAGTAATTATCACTGAAGACTAAATCTTTTTTTCTGAAAATGACCTATATGAAACAAAGCTTGAAAATTTATCCTATGCCTCCTATCAAATAGTCAGAATACTTACCCTCCAACAACATTTTCAGCAAATGTTATTCCCTTCTTGGTTTTCCTCTCAGAACGTGATGACTTGATACAAGATTTCAATGATCCATTGTTGTCAGTGTCATCAGCACTGCCCCCTGTTGGCCGTCTTTCTACAACCTTGACATCTCCATCTTTAGATTGGACATATTTTTCATAGTAGCTTTTGCCGCCTCCGTAATAGTCCTCTAAGGTGTAAATCTGAGTGATGGTGGTCACTTCATCTGAACTGCCTGACGTTCCTAAGCCTTGATCAGAAGATGATTCACTGGTCTGGGAGGATGAAAGTGATGTCCCTAAATGTTCATCTGATCCAGAAGATGTGCCACCACGCGACGAACTTGAGGAGGCTGTCATTATTTTGTACCCTCCACTGGACAGTTCATCTGACCCTGATAATGCCCCACCTCCAGACGACCTTGATGAAGCCTTCATGATCTTGTACCCTCCTCCTGAAGAATCTCCACCTCCAACTCTGCCACTAGATTTAGTAGATATTTGATAGGATGAAATACCAGTAGATCCATCCAAGTCTTCATTGGATCCGAATCCTTTAGATCCACCTCTGCTGCTTGATCTAGATGAGGATATCTGATGAGAAGAACTACCTATAGATCCATCTAGCTCTTCATTAGATCCGAATCCTTTAGATCCACCTCTGCTGCTTGATCTAGATGAGGATATCTGATAAGAAGAACTACCTAAAGATCCATCTAGATCTTCATTAGATCCGTATCCTTTAGATCGACTTGATATGATGGAATAGCCACCAATGCCATCACCAGAAACTCCTGATGAATCAATATATGAACCACCTGACTTACGAATTGTTGTTTTCGATGTGGTGGTTTCAGTATCCCCTTGTAACTGATCCATTTTGGCTTTGAGTCTTAGTGCTCTTTCATGAGTACTTTTGACATTTTTATGGAAATCAGTATCATCTACAAGTTTTTGTTTGGTTATGGATAGCTCTTCAGCTTCTCTTGTAGAGTCATCTGCATTATCATCTTCGTCATCGCTGACAGATTTTCTAGTTGTTTTCATTGTGACAGCTCCTCCCTTACTAGATATTTTTGTCTCCACCATATCATTGTCATCTCTAATTTTTCTATCTTTCGAAATGATCTGTTTACCACTAGGGCTAATGATTTGCCTAACAACTTGCGTTGATGTAGGCACATCCTTTACTAAAATTGTTTTGACAGAGCTCTCTGTGGTTGGTCCTTCTACCTCTTCAAGGGTTCTCTTTTTTGTTGTCTCAGTCCACCCTTTATCTACAATTTCCTCTTGCTCACGATAAATCACTTCCTCAACAGTTTCTTCTTCCATCCGTTCTTGTACCTCGTCCTCAAATGAACAGACAAAAGAATCAACCGTATCTTCACTGACGGCAACATCTCTCAGTTTTTTCTTGTCAGTGTTGACCCAGACATCATGTTTTTTTGGAACCTCAGTATTTGTGGTGGTATCATAAGCATTTAGTCCTCTACCTTTGTAGGTTATCCGCAGACCATAATCTTGATCAACTATTTCTTTAACATCAGTGTTCATGCCACTGTTTTTCTGGTGTGACTTTCTAGGATTATTTCCTTGATTTTTAATCTGATCTGTAGCATAGAAAACTTTCAGATCTGTTTGTGTTTGGTCAGATATCATTCGACTATTGTCGGTCATTGTACTTACTGTTCCCATTCTCTGTTTCTCCGTAGCACAATATTTATTTTCCATGAAAACTTGCTGAGTGTTAGTGCTTTGATCTAACTTCCATCCGTAATCTGTATTTACAGATTTATTAATAGAAAGAGGACACACATCAATTCCGACACTCCTAGTGGATACAGGTTCTTTGATAACAATATCAATGTCATCATCACCAACGCCTATTGTTCGAGTAAATGAACTTGAGTACTGTACCCCAGTATTGCGCTTTTCCACATGAATAGCACACGAAACACCAATACTTCTGACACTTTTAGAAAGAACCTCTTTTAGTGCAGATCTCATTTCCTCAGCTTTGAAATTCAGAGTGTTAATAAAAGCACCAGTGTCAACATTAATTCCAACAGTTCTTGTTGATGGTTTCTCTTCATCAGCAGAATACATCATGCCAACATCTCTTGTAGCCACCCTACAATCAACACCAACATTTCTCTTTCCAATACCCTGTTGGCCAATAATGACAGTTCTCAGTTCTTTTTCATGTATTTTCATGCTAGATTCATCAAAGACATTTCCATCCCCTATACCAATTGTCCTTGTTTGAGGTTTGGGAGATTTATTGAATGGAGAATATAGAGCAGTTTGAGTTCTATCTCTCTCTATGACATATGTGTCTCTCTGGTAGAATTGACTATCATGTTCAGATAAGTCTGGCTGCAGAAGGTATGGTTCATGGACATTATGATCACCAACACCCACCAACCTGACTTTTGGCTTGGGAGCAACTGGTGGTGATTTAACCTTGAAATCAAACTGCCATTGGGTTTCAGGCTGTACCTCATTAACATTGTAATCCCCAACACCAATAGTTCTTGTATTTTTTACCTCCCTTGCCTTCTGCTGGAGTGCAAGCAGACGTTTCTCTTCTTTCAGAACAGAGATTCTGACTTGTAAAACTGGTATTGCTTTAACTTGTTCCTCTAATTCTCTTAGCCTTTGTAAACTAGCAGCCATGGTCTCTCTGATATTTGTGAGGGAACTTTTGGTTATGACAGTGGTAGACGATGTGGGAGAGGCAGCACCATCTTCTGTCGGTAAATATGTAGCCATGGTTGAGGCTAACTGGTCAGACGTAATATGTGTAATTTTAGAAATGGTTTCACTGGTAACACTCGTTGAGGTAGTTGTATAATTATTTGGAACGTGAGGAGAAGTAAGCTCACTAGTCGTTGTTGAAATGGATGATAATGAACTCTGGGAATCAGATCTACCGCGCCTCTCAAAACTTGAGTTATAAATAGAAACATCCTCGCCTCTCCTACTTGGGAATGTATTAAACTTTACAGTGTTCACTGGACTGGAAGAAGCTGATGTTTCATCACTTTCAGATAAAACACGAGAGTATTTACCTGTGTACATCATTGAGTCAATAGAATTTATTGTTTGGTCTACAGATGAATCTATTTCGTCTAAAACTTTGTTAGTGTTATTTTGGTTATCACTTTTTAAGAAAGCAGTAGCTTGAACACGTACAGTCTCTGGTTGGTAATATTTTTCACTTGATTTTGATTCCTCTTTTTGGTTCAACATCACTTCCATGGATTTTCGTAATTTCCGTTTTTCACGATGAATCCTTTTTAATTTTTTAAGATCTGTTTTATCAGTCATATTTTCACAATATTGCACAAATCCAAGGTCGATATGATATCCATAAGGACAACATGTACATTTATCACCCTCCATTATAGTTGTTCTCCTCTCTGTAGTAATAATTTCTTCACCTCCTGAAAATATAAAGAAATAATAAAAAGTAAGTTACCAACTTGAAAATAGAAACCATATTTTTTATTTTAAAGCTAAAAGACATGCTGCATTTTCACAATATCTAACCAGAAAAATCTGCAAAATAAAATGAACCTAGAAAATAATGTTGATAACATACATGCACATGTATAAGTTTAAACAGAATCTAAAGGATTTGGCCAGTCTACAAACATACAATATTAATTGAAATATTAACTTTTTCATTACCTTTTCTAATCATTGTATATTGAACTAAACAACAATCCAAAACCCTATGTTTGATTTTTTCCACAAGGCTTTACATTGTATCAATTAACAGTAGAGATCTATACATTGAAGTCCCATCTGTCAGTAGCTATTGACATTCCTATCTACCCCATATCTATATAACTAACTTAATATCATCAAATTTATGTCATAACTTCTTATAATCAAGAGTAGAAATTGATTTACACCCGTCATTGACATGTCAATATCCAGTCCACTTTCACTACACTCTCCCCACTTTAAACATATCAATAAATTTCATTTGTAACATTTGAAATTGATTGTACTGATAAATAATATGATATTTTGTAATATTTCATTTTTAATTTTATCTTCAGGAAGGAAATCTTAGATTGTATGTTATAGAATATACGCCTAAAGGTAGTATATGTACATGTATAATCATCTGACATTTAATAATGTAACAATCTAATTAAGGGATTCCTCTCTTCAGTATAGAATCAATACTGAATGCCAATTTCTTTCAATTAACAGAAAGGAAACATATTTGTTCATTTATTTTCTTCAGACTTTCTAAAAAGAGTCTGCTTAACAGTTGATGGAATCCACATGTAACTGATTCAGATCTATACAAATTAGATTTGGGGCATGGCAAACCTAATTTAATTTTTTATCTGGTTTAGAATGATGCAAACTGCCCCTGCAAACTGCTAAGTCTAAAATAACCATTATACTTTTTTATGTTTAATAGTATTTATTCTGATTCTTAAAAATATGTTCAAAATCTTTTTGGCTTATCCAACCTATTAGCTAGAGCTACCCTGAATCAACTAAATTTCAAAAAGACAAAACCTGGAATTGCTGCATTGAAATATTTTTACAAGAACTATGACAGTTTTTATCTAAGCAGATAATGAAATAATTAGCAGCATGTTTTTAATTCAAAATTAGAAACAGCCAGCAGAGTTTAATGAGACCAGTGGTTGATGCTTGCCTTTCCCTTGTAAATGGGTACATGTATTTTTTTAACTACATGTACTTCAAATATTTACTATTTTAATCAACCTACCTCTTTTGACTTCAGAGGACATATTGGTTGTACCTCCCCCTTTTATTTCAGCGACAGCACTTTCCGACACAATCATTTTCTGTGGTGGTCCTGTAATTTTTACTGTAGATCTTTCTCCTTTATCCATTGTTGTCATATCATTAACAGTAGTGGTTGTACTCCTTTCTGTATGAACTTTTTGCTGTGTTTTAGAATCCATGCTATTTTTAGATACATGGTTTTGGTTATCATCTAACTGCCTGATTTCAGATGTGGCATTTTTAGGATATCGGCTGAGGCTATCGGTATGGTACGAGGCTGACCCACCTGATGATGACATGGTAGAGAACTCAGATTTTGACTCGGACTGATACATTTGTTGTTCCATGGCACTAAAACTCCCATTTTCTCCCTGCATGCTCATGGTCTTATAGCTCGCACTTGCGCTCATGGTGTTTCCTGGTGATCTATTTACCGAACTGTAGTTAGCACTCATGGTGTTACCTGGCGACCATGTTGGCATCCCGGGATGCATTGTGTTCATTGGAGAACGATGGGGATTGCTGTTGACAATCAAAGCTCTGTCAGCCATCTTTATTTTGTCTTATTACAACATCAATGTACCATCAAAGTGCATCTGTAATGAAAACAAGAACACGGTTAATTGTAACCAAGATCATTAGTAAAGACATAAATACACTCAGTGTCACATTAAGAAATCGTATACATATGTAATATTATAAGTTATAAAGTGAAGATACAATCTGTAAACTAATTAAGAAAATAAGTCAACACCCTTTCTTTAAGAGGAGGATGTTACCACACCATCCATAGTTTTGCAATTAAAGATGCATTATCTTAGTAGATGTTAACTATGGTAATAAAACTTTTATGCTCATATCGAACTACAAAACATGCATTTTATTTTAAAGCTCTCTATAGGCAAAGTTTTGGCCAAGATTGCTTGTATTTGTTTATCGAAATATAGTAAGTTTTTATCCTAAAACAATCAAGGCACTTATTGTTGGTCAGGAAAGCAATCTTAAAAACCAATGAAAAACACATAAACAAAATTATTTTCCTCATTTACATCAAAGGGGCCTGTTAAGTGACTGTCTATAGTTAATAGAAAATCAACATCAATACATACTTTATGTTCGATAAAAAATGAAAGCTGTAATGAGAAACTGCAATAATGAACACTGTCACAGTTGCATGGCTGTTTTCTTTTATGTCATTTCTATCAATATATATCATTGATTATTTCACAGGGGAAAACCATACTCCAATATGTGACTTTATGGTTAAAGAACAAGCAAATATTTTTATCAACATAATTTATAAATTATGAACAAAGAGTTATTACGCTTAATAAACGCACCAGAAAGTCAAATATTTGATAGCAAATAAAAATATCATTTATGGAATTTCCCATGTAAGTCAATTAACTGAATTAATGAATTCCAATTATGTAACCAAGCTTAAAATTGGAAAATAAATTTTTCAATTTATCCCATTTTTGTGTTTATAAAAAATAATTTCAAGTTGAAAGAAAACACAAAATTGAAAACAATCTTTTCAAAAAAAAAATTGTACAGGTCATGACAATTTCATATATGACAATCCAACTCAGGCAATCCAAACAAATTCCAGTTTTGCTTTTTGTACCATACAAAACTAATATTTCTTATAATTTTCATGACATTCAATGCTTTGCTTTCCTTCCAATTTTGCAATCTGTATCAACTGTTTCATCCTTTCTAAATAATGTCTGAGGACTTAAATACCACAGGCATTACTGACTGGTTCATTTCCAAGCTATCACAATGAAACAAATTGATGGTATCAGTATGTTTAAGCCAGAGTGATTTTAGACTTTATGACAAATGACCACACTATACCCATAGGCTATTAAAAACAATATTCTTAAGCCAGACAAATCAATAGGGAACTCATTTGACATTTTGTTGTAATTTTCTTGGGATTGTATTTTTGTCTATTTGAATGTACTTTTTACTTAATTTGTTGATACAGATGCCAAAGTCAAATGGAAAGGATGGAAATTAATTCAAAAAGGGTTCTGATCTGATGAGAAATTTTGCAATAAGGAAATGTCAGCTCAAATAAATACAAAAAGTGAAATAGAAAGTCTTATTATCTATAATCATGCAGAAGTTGTATAACTAAAAATAAGGTTGTTCAAGAAAAAAAGGAAATGTCTGGGAATTGAATAAACCAGTATAAAATACTCAAAACCCTGCAAAAACTTGCTTTGTAAACCCTGATGAGTGCGAAAAACAAAAAGAACATTTGCATTCATTAACCTAATTAAGATTTTTTCTTACCACCTGTAATTACTTAAGACACAGGTGTAAATTCAAATAGTTTGCATGTTTGCATGAGTGAAAGTTATACTTGTTTAAAACATGCCAATGTTGCTTTGAAGTACAAGTGACTGTTCCCATTCATAAATAACATAGTAATATTGATTACACCTTTAGAATAAATAAAAATACATTCAATTCAGCAATTATCCAAAAAGAAAACTTACTTATTTCTGTACATGATAAATTTTGATGAGAGCTGACGACAATCATTATCACATGTCATACAACAAAAACTAATTATAGTTACATATTATTGTGAAGTACTGACCTACGATAAACCACAAGATTATACATACACCTGTCTATCACTGTAAAGTCTACTTATAAATGACACACCTTTCAATGACCAGGGGCCATAACTTAATTACCGTCCAAAAATCTTCATCTTTTCTATGATGAAAGTATATGACTTGCAGCTATAGTATGGGCTGGATAATGATGTAACACTTAGGTATTTATGGTCAAAGTGTAGATTTTTACTTGAATTATAGTTTATATATTTATATTAATCATAAAGAGAACCATAATAATGTTTTGGATATGGTATTGCGAAATCAAAACTTTAAGACAAACCTAAATATTCATTCATTCTAATGCTGATTTTAATTTGATCGCCTTTCCCAAATGAATTTTTTTACGATCTACCAAAATAATGTTTTGGATATTGTTTTGCCAAGTCAACTTTAAGACAAAATAATGTTGTTCAAAACATTATTCATGTAAATACTGATTTTAATTTGATCGTCTTTCTTCAGCCTGACACAAGTGTCCTTAAGGAATATTTTTGACTATATATTAAAGACTACAAATTCCTTAATGTATTTCCTCTCAACAAATAAGAAATAGGTTGCCCAGTAAACTGTTAGGATAAATATAATCCCTCTAAATACTGACCTTTCAAATGTGCCTTAATTTCACCATGTATAAAATACTCAAATCCACGTCAAATATTCCTTACATGGCAAAAACGAAGCAGAAACCTTAAACACTGATTAATGACCAAATCATTATCTGTGATTACATTTTTGGCACCTCCTGACAAAAAGTTAACACAGAAAATATTTTTTGCAGATTTGACCTATGGGATCAAGTCAGACCTAAAACCCTGATTAAGATTTCTGATAAGCTACACCTTGTAGGCGGCAGGAAGGTGCCTTAACCCCATTCAATAAGTCGTAATAATGTTTATACAAGTTTAATCCTGACCTGTAACATTATTTATCGCTTATACAAACAAAAACATGGAAGTTTGCTTGTAAACTTACTTTCATTAAGCCTTAAAGTAAAATTATCACTGATAAAGATGAATCTTTAGATAGCAGAATTATGATAAAATATATCAAACTTCAATGACCATACACTTGTACATGTATTATAACATACTTAAAAGATAAATTCAATATCTTATCCTTCATCAATAGCCAATGCAATATATTTTAAATCTCTCTGTATAGAAAGTAAAATTTTATATCGAAATACTTATATTCCAGTATATATAGTAATATGATGAATAATGTCAACATTATATTGTAAAGAAATGTGAAAACTCTCTATGAAATCCCCAACCCACATAGATCATATTTCAAATGTAATTCAACTCAATACAAATTTGTGTTAAAAAATCTAAATTTGGTACAAACCCAAAATATATAGGCAAACTAGGTTCATGTACACATACATGTATTATACATTGATGTAGAAAGTTTCCATATCAGAGTATAGTCGCCCTGGAGTAAATTTTTAGAATAACAATTATGTTCATAAGAGGCAATTAAACCCACCAATCTTTTATTAAAGTTTACTGAAGTATTCTGAATTAATGTCCTCATAAAGTGTACTGTCTCATTCACCGCTTCATTCCCCTACAGTTAATGACAGGGTGCGTAAACAGACCATGCCAATAAAAGGACCCCATATCTTCACCAGTACTGTTACATTACTGTACAAAACTTGTCAACATTCCAAAAATGTAAATATCCCTTTATGGCAGCAATTACCCATATCTCAAATATCTAATTTGAAGCAATTTTCTATACAAAATGCTATTGATAATTGGCTATTTTTATCATGTTGGTTGCTGGTACAAGAACATTGTTAAAAAATGTATAATAAACAGTTTAAAAAAACAAGGTCTATATTAAATACACTACATAAAACAACAAGTATGAAGTACATACAAGGAATTTTACTAAAATGCAAAACATTACCGTCTCATTTCAATTCAATGTGCTCGCAGGCTGAGTTCTGAAGACATAACAAACTTTATACTCAATTATTAAAGCAAATATAATCAACAAAGCATGACTATGTACAGTAACCAACCTGAATAAATTGTACATGAATTCTCCCTTTTTCTTTAATATGAAAATCACTAGCCTACCAAGGCAGTATCACTAGCATTTCAAGCTAGTAACACTTTCTAATTGACCAAATCAACAGAGCTAGCTTATACATCAATGAACCATGACTTTTCTAAATTAACAAAATTGATTTTGTTTCTAGCAGTTTAAATTTATGCAGCCTGCACCAGAATTATTCAATATTTAACACAATTCACCAAGGTTATTTGCATAATTCCCGCTTTATGCTCCAGAGATGACAATTGTTAGCGCATGGATTAAAGATTGTCGATTTTGTATAATTTACATAATTTTGATCACAGATGGCAGTTCGCTATCATTATTTATTTACTTTGATGTACACTTTAAAGCTCCGTGATACTTTTAAAACAGGAACAAATAACAACTGTTGTTGTTCATGTTGTACATTGTATGTTTCAACTCTGTATTCATGTTTGTATTGTAAATGTATGCTGTTATCCCTAATTGGGACATGTTTTGCATTAATAAACGATAATATTAACCTTTAAAGAAACTGAATAAAAACAAAATAAGATGCACAAATTCTCTCCAATAGCACGGCAATATACAATAGTAAAAGTTTCCTTTTTTATAAAAATGAAAGATGCAACTTCTCATAAAATAACACTTCCCTCAGTTTGGGAGGTCAATGGTACCTTTTAGTACATTTTTTTTCATCAAACAGTCAATATCGTAAGGTATTTTTACCACAAACTGAGCTGTGTCAGTCCCATCTTCTTCTCCCTATACATGTATCGTATAGACTAATCAATACATGTACTTTGAGATACTGACATTTTGCAATGAGGTGTGAATAATACAAATTAGAAAACCATAGATCTACAACCACAAGTGACAAACATTTGAAAGTAAAACAAATAAACAATATTTTGATATACCTGCTACAACATGGCCATTCCCTTTGATTTGGTCCCGTTTATCACACAATAATGAGACAAACATTCAGATTACATTCTTACTAAGACAACTATCACCCAGGGACAACACCCTATGATAAATCTAACATAGATGACAAAATGCTTAACTTTAATATACAATAATCGTTTTGCTATTTACATTGTCCAGTTTATAGGATGTAAGTCATGAATTTTCTAATTTTAATAAGTTTCTCTAATATATCTTTTTATTTCTATCAATATTTATGAAACTTTAACAGTGATAAAAGCTTTTTGTTGTCTACAAATTAACCTAAGTATCTAAATTTCAGACACACTGAATGTTTATCTGATCAGGTATAGTTGTAAATAAAACAATTCTGGTACATTTCTTGAATCTTAAATCATATGATCTAAGCGGCCTCCAATATCAGTCTTTTTAAGGAACTCATACTAGAGTTTATATATGTATTGTAAACAAACTTATCCTGGCAAAGTATTTATGTTCAAATTTCACTTTCAGGCATTCACAAAATTAAAATTTACAAGAATGGAATTCCAGGGTCCCCCGCCGGTGAAGCAAAAATTATCGAACACATATGATTTTTAAACCTGACCAAGGTATTAGTGGTTTAAACATTTGGTATAAATTTCATGAAAATCCGTCAACATCTATAGGGATGAGAGCGCTTACAAGGTCTGTTTTACAAAAAAACAAAGTCGTTTTTATGGTCAAATTTAAGTCCCCTAACTCCTACAAAAATTATCGAAAAATGCTGATTGTCGAACTTGACCAAGGTATTAGTGATATAAACATTTGGTATAAATTTCATGAAAATCTGTCAACATCTGTAGGGATGAGAGTGCTTACAAGGTCTGTTTTACAAAAACCAGAGTCGTGTTTATGGTCAAAGTCCCCTAACTCCTACAAAAATTTTTAAAAAATGCCAATTGTCGAACTTAACCAAGGTATTAGTGATATAAACATTTGGCATAAATTTTATGAAAATCTGTCAACATCTGTAGGGATGAGAGTGCTTGCAAGGTCTGTTTTACAAAAACCAGAGTCGTGTTTATGGTCAAAGTCCCCTAACTCCTACAAAAATTATCAAAAAATGCTGATTGTTAAACTTGACCAAGGTATTAGTGGTTTAAACATTTGGTATAAATTTCATGAAAATCCGTCAACATCTGTAGGGATGAGAGTGCTTACAAGGTCTGTTTTACAAGAAAACAAAGTCATTTTTATGGTCAAAGTCCCCTAACTCCTACAAAAATTATCGAAAAATGCTGATGGTCGAACTTGACCAAGGTATTAGTGATATAAACATTTGGTATAAATTTCAAGAAAATCTGTTAACATCTGTAGGGATGAGAGTGCTTATAAGGTTTGTTTTACAAAAAAAAACAGAGTCGTTTTTATGGTCAAAGTCCCCTAACTCCTACAAAAACAAGTAATACTGTGAGCAAGCTCACAAAAGGATACCCCCGCTTCATATTGGACTCAAATCTCAAGTCCAGTTATCTCCCCTCAATGATATTTAAGAGCAATACAAATTCTTCATGCACATCTACAGATGATGTACTTCCTTCATGTAAAGTTTCATCAAAATCCATCGAGCAGTTTAGGAGGAGATGTGCTTACGGGGTCTCCCATTGAATAATGTATTTAAAAATTCTAAGTCCAATTATCTCCCCTAAATGATGTCAGAGTGCAATGAAAATTCTTCATGCACATCTACACATGATGTACTTCCTTCATGTAAAGTTTCATCAAACTCCATCAAGCGGTTTAGGAGGAGTTGCGCTTACAGGGTCTCCCATTGAATTATGTATCTAAAAAGTCTAAGTCCAATTATCTCCCCTGAATGATGTCAGAGTGCGATGAACATTCTTCATGCACATCTACATATGATGTACTTTCTTCATCTTAAGTTTTAGCAAAATCCTTCAAGCCGTTTATGAGAAGAAGTGCTTACAAGTTATGTGGACAGACGGATGGACAGACAGACGGACAGACAGACGGACAGACAGACAGGGTGTTTCCTATATACCCCCCCCAAACTTTGTTTGCGGGGGGTATAATTATCAAAAAATGCTGATTGTTAAACTTGACCAAGGTATTAGTGGTTTAAACATTTGGTATAAATTTCATGAAAATCCGTCAACATCTATAGGGATGAGAGCGCTTACAAGGTCTGTTTTATAAAAAAAAAAGTCGTTTTTATGGTCAAATTTAAGTCCCCTAACTCCTACAAAAATTATCGAAAAATGCTGATTGTCGAACTTGACCAAGGTATTAGTGATATAAACATTTGGTATAAATTTCATGAAAATCCAACAAAATTTGTAGCCTTGAGAGCGCTTACAAAAAGTGTGACGGACGGACGCCCGGCATTTCTATGTCCATGCTCCACATTGGGGGGGGGGGGGACAATAAGTATGAAAATTAGGTACCCATGTACTTGCACCAAATAAAATTAGTCCTTTTACATATAGTTACTTTTCCAAAAATGTTTCTTCACAAATAAGAACAAATTCATGGCAATACTACATATACAGTGCAATTTTTCATACCTGATTTCTAGAGAATGAAAATACACTCCAATTGACTCAAGACGAAACTAACTACTACAAATGTAAATCCAGTAACTTCAATAAATTAAAGTAGAATATTTTATACCTTTGTCTAGAAAATAACATACACCCATGTCCAAACAAAGTACAATCTAAAATACTTTAATACTTTAAGATTGTAATGCTTTAAATCTTTAAAGAGGTAAACATACAATGATTTACCTGAACAGGTAATTGTCAATTATCCAAATCAATAGTAGACCACCAGCAAAGCTTGGTGATCAGAATAGAATAGGCTGATGTAACAGCATTTAATGTGCTAAAATCTACACAGGATCTCTGTCATAGGTTTTTGTTTCTGACTTCATATTAACAACAATAACATCAAAGTAACGAGTCACCTGAGGACCAATGGAAAAGACTTTTGAACTATTGGATACCTATCTATTAAAGACATGCCAATTTATTTACAAAATGCAATGAAAAGGCACATTTTAAATTGTATATTCTGTAAGCAACTGATTATTTATTTGTGCTCAAGTCAATTTTTTTCTTTCTATTTAATAGTAACAAAAAATCCTTAAAGAAATTGAACAAAAAGTTTTTCTAACAAGGTACAATACATTTATCATGTTTATGAATAAAATTTTAAATAAGTGATGACATTTGTGATATATAAAGTGTAAAAATGATGAGAAAAACATGCTGGTTTTAAAATTTAAATCTTACTACTTTATAAAGTACAAAAACAAAATTTTGATATACGCCTACATATGGAGAAGAAATTCTGAAAGAGCACTTTCTTAGGCTCATTATGTGGGAGGAACATTAAAGAACTACAAGCTTTTCAAGTCTTCCTTTGACAAAGTCAAGTTCATGTTACATACAGAAATACTATACTCTGACAAGTTTACATTTGTTACAAATAAGGTATTTTGTAAATGAGAATATAATATCAATCTTTTATATAGTTTCATTTAAATTTATATGACTCATATAAAAAAGTATGTGTGTATACAGCATATGTCACAAAAATGTATCAAATTGAAATTCATTTTCAAATGGATATAATGTAAAAATGTAGATTTCAAAAATACCTAACTCACTTACCATTAATCAAAATTTCTTCCTCATTACTTGCGAACTCTTTTTGTTCATCTACATCCTTACTGAAAAATAACAATATAAACTTTATTCCACGTTATATTAGTGTTAACATGTAATACATTGATCGTCCCACTGGTTTACACATTACGACAAGGACTCAATATATCAAGGTAAATGCATTAAAGCAGAAATGAATGAGAAAGATAACCTTGCAATCCTTCTGACAAAAGGACGTCCCATTGAAAGGTTTAAAATTTAAATTAGCATTCAACAACCTTTTATGGGTTTGCCAAGCAGAAAAAGGGTATGAAATTCTTATTGTACAATCTAAAACTTATCTTTGTCAAATTGGCCTTACTGATTCTTGCATCAAAAAGTGTTTGTTTTTTTTATGTTTGAAGTAGAGAAAAATAACTGTTTCTAAACCCTTGGCCTAATGCATTTTCATTTTTTGGGTTAAGAAGATTTATCTCAAATTTCAGGAGGGCCCCTGCCAGTTTAAAATTTTGTTTCTAAAATTGGACCCATTTTGATAGATTTTGGTGCATTCCTAGAGATTTTTTCATATTTTTTTTTGCAAAAATGGGTGCCATCTCACCATTCCCTATTTTCGTAAATAGTGAGTTATCTCCCATTTACAAGAGTTGTCCTCCATTTTGGTAGGTATATTACATTTTAATGAATGGGAAAAACGAGGTTTTAATTTTTTAAAAATTATTCAGAGGGCTTAACACACCCTATTTAATCGGGAAAACATGTAATATACCTTTTTTAAAATAATCATATTTTAAATTTGGACATATTTTGACAAATTAAAAAATAAATGCAGAAAAAATTATTTTTCCACACGGTAACTAGTATAAAATACCTTCTGGAAAGAGAAGATAACTCTGCAAATGGGAGATAAATCACAATATACCAAAATACAGTAGGGAATATGCCCCAGCCCTTCTGATAGCCTTGAATTGTTTTGTGTTTTGTGTTACTACCAGACTCTTAAGGGTCACAATGGAAGGAGGAGGATATTGGCACCAGAAAACCTGATTTGACCAACCATCTTTTTTTAAAAATGCCTAAACCAGTTCAGGATCATTAATTTCTCCAGTGTGTATTTGACTTGTTTTGTCATTTCTTCTCAAATATTAGGTTGATCATCCAAGTTCTGTATTTATGTGTTATTACAATAAAGTTATTTACCTTCATCATGTTTATTTCTAAATTTATTTAAATATGAAACCCAGAAAGGTCCATTCTTATTTTTATTGAAACAGAAAACATGTTACATGCATTAACATATCTTATTTTAGATGAAATTAATAGACTTTTGAAATTTCTTTATACAATGTAATATAACACATTACAAATAAATACAAAAAAAACTCTCTCCTTTATTACTGTAACTTCACTGGTACAAGTAAATCATGTAAACTGAAAAGTGAGGTACCAGAACAATTGTAACATGCATATAGTATAATTAGCCAAAATCTTTACATTTTGTATGTATTTGGTGATGCATGTATTTGCAGTACAAATATGCAGGACAGAAATTGAACTTAAAATGTAGGCAAGGGTTTTAAAATCTTCCCACTCAAATCTGAAGCCTTGTGCTTTACACCTTTAAACATTCATAATATAAATTATGCAATAAATTTTATATTATATTTACATAGGGATAAACATACCTACATAAATTACAAGTACTAAACAGAATAAAATAGCACATGTGAAATTTTTAGCACTAAATAGGATTACTGTATTTACAAAATTAAGCCAGCATTAAGCAATAAAATTCAGAGATATAGAATTTTTGAATTTCAAGAAAACTCATTTCAAAAATATTACATAAATAATTCAAATATTGTTTGAAATCAGCCATGTGTTATAGCTTTAAAAAACTTGAAAAAAAATGGGTCAAGTTATATTTATAGGTTAAATATAAATGAAGATATTTGGTCTGATGAGTTATGGAGGACAATGCAGATATGTGGATGGAATGTTCATAAAATATCTTTATATAAGGAGAGAATGTGTTCATGGAACAAAGATGCCCCCTGTGTAGGATCCCAAACAAAAGGTAGAAATCTGACAGGTCTGAAATAGAAGAAAATGAGATGTACACGACACAACATAAATTTAAAAACATCCACAATTGAAAACAGCCAGCAGCCTTCAATGTGACCAGCAGTCGCTGCTCATTGTTTTTCAATTGGCCCGTAGATTGAAAATAAACTACAAATGATTCAAGCCCAATCCTAAAGTGCGATGAAAGACCCTCTTCTTGACAAAAAACAATTAACATAAATTCGACTAAATGCAAACATAAGCTCTGATAAAGATTCCTGGCTTAGAACAGGCACATTAAAAATGTGGCGGGGTTAAACTAGTTTTTTGGTGCCAACCTTCCCCCTATTGATAATCAAAAACAAAGCACATACTAACATGCAGTAAAAATCAAATCGATAGAAGTTCAATTCAACAAGAGAGTATCTGAGACAAAAGGACAACAAGTAATTAACTGGACATAGAGATACTCTCTTGAGAACACTCGAAGTTACTGACAGCTAGCTAAGAAGCATCCATCAACTGATGTAAAAAAAAATCAAGTGTGTTGATTTTTAATCCGACACAACACGTCAAACAATTCATGATTTGATGATGCATAAGTCACTTAGGATGAGTAGTCTATTATACTGAACCATCCTGTCAAATTTAAAATCATTCTAATGAGCTTCACAGAAATTTTCACATCATTTTCATTTCAGTCCAGTACCAAACAGGAGAAGAAGTTTGACAGGTCTGAAACTTGATAAGGACATAATATTTGTCCTACTGCTTTCAATTCATTCTCATGTACGGTTTCTGAGAAAAGCTTGACAGAAATTCAAACGGACGGACAGACAGACATAAGTTAAACTTTTAAAAACGCTCCATACATGTAGATACAGGGCATAAAAAAGTATCAGTGCATCTAATATAACCTCTTAAATCCTGTTAAACATGACTTTTACATTTTTTTGTACCTTTCATTAAAATCATAGTTAGAATGGTAGAAAGTAACCACAGTCTTCCACCAAAAGGATATTTTCCCAAGACAAATGAACTTATAATGTTAACATATTTGGTTTCAATACTTTTAAGCAAATGTTGAAAAAATCAATATCATGAAAGGTACTGCTTTTGAAGCTTAAGAGGTAGAAATGAAATCTTTTAATCATATTTTGATATGCAGACCATTGACACAATAAGTCTTAAATCAATACATTATAAAGTGTAAGAACATCATATCTCTACTGGGGGTAACAATTACAATGCACATTCATGATCACCTCTACATCAAAAATGAAAATTATGATTATAAATGTTTAGAATATGAAGTCAGGAACTGCCCTTACATTTGAAGAATGTGGGCGTTTGACACTGAAAAATCTAAGTTTTATTTCAATAACATTTATCAAACTTTATGAAAGCAGGTGAACAAGTAGATGAAGGAAAAGTGAAAACTATTGCCTTTGCATCTTTGATGCAGTTATATACCACATCAGTGGTTTTTTTCACCATTATTTAATTTTCGTTATATTCAAATATAACAAAGTTCTCAAGACCAAAGTTGGGACAAAAATTAAATTAAACATTTTGCAATATTTTATTGCAATGATTTGTTTTGAGACAACCAGCTCTATTGAACTTCAAGTTTATATGGTAAAAACAAAACTATATATACTGTTCCATGCAAATGGAATGCAACTCTGGGATGAAGAACAGCGTTGTTTATGCTGTTTCTTTGCTTCGATGATTATGCATATGTATTGCAACTTTTGTCATGCATTTATACCATCTCCTCCTTTACAATTCAGCATACAAGTGACATGCATGTCAACCAAGCTGTCGATACAATCTCCATCTTAGGGTTTACCTGGTAAGGACAAAATCCTCATCAAAGGTACATTTCAATTACCTATACATATATAAATCAAAACATAGCTATGACCTTTATCATTTACAAAAGAATTGTCTCCTGGGTACTGAGGGCCTAAAGACAAGTATTTATCAAACAAAGATAAAAGTTCATTCCTTAAGATTCATTAATTTATCCCTTTGATACACACCTTGGACAGAAAGCTATCATTTTGTTGTTCTTATGCCTTTAAACCATTAACTAGATGTCATTTTGCATTTTTTAACCTGAGATGGTGAACTTGTTGATGTTTGTACTTTGTTTTCAGCAAGAAAAACAAAATCATAAAACTGTTTTTGATTTAAACAAAAATCACATGTCATTACAACAGAAGGTTCAATGACTTTAAACGAGTAAAGCAGCACTCATTGGCTTTCATTTTTCACAGACAACAGTGACACAGATATCTGACAACTAACATACATGTAGTACTTAAATGTGGTACATTGTACATTCCCACATCCTGTCAAGTTTCGACAAATTGGAATATTGCTGCAAGTCCAATAACTCCTACAAAAACCAAGAATTTTTTTAAAGTATTTTAAAGTAATCATTTTGAAAACATTTGAAACATTGAGCATTTGAAAGTCCACTCTTTCCTATACACAAAATTGCTTACCTTTCTTGATTCCAAATTAATAAATGTCTAATTTAAACCCTGCTTAAGTTTTCAACAAGAGCCATGTTTACAATATAAAATATATAGACCTATAATAAACTCATTTACTGTGATTTATATGTAGTGGTTTCTTATATTATTCCCTGTACAAATATAATAAACACTCAAAACATACTCAACTGTCCAATGTTTATAGAAGATAGCATAAATTAATTTGTTCTACAAAGTACATTTAACTAAATAGTTTTTTGCAACTCATGCATCTATCCTCACTGAATTCAAAGAACGCATGTATTTGGTAAATTGAATTAGTAAATGCATCAAGTTAAGAGCAAATACAGTACACTCAGAGAGGATTGATTCTCATACTCTGATTTCGGAGGGAATTTTTTTAATGACTCCAGGAAACTCCAAAAAAAGCCATAAAAACCTAGTAGGGTTTTAGGAGTACTCCCTCCAAAGGGTCATAAATTACTCTGAGCTTGGAGTTTTTTATTGCCTTGAAAACCTTTTGAAGTAGCAGCTATTTCCTGTCTTTCTTGTCAGGTGAAAATGATTATAATACACAAGGTAATAAATAACTCCAAAATACACCGAAAAAGGTAATAAATTTCTCCCAGGTGGGAGAAATTCCTTGGAGAAATTTAAGAGTTTACTCTGTGAAACTCTGTGAATCACTGGACACAGAAATCAGAGTATGAGAATCAATCCTCTCTGAGTGTACTGTATTAAAGATTCATAAATTACTAGCTCATAAACCAAGGCCTGTACATGTACATTTATTCAAATTTGATTATTATTGATCTTTGCGCAAGAAGTAATCTAATGATGTCCTCAATGCCTGATTGTGCTTTGGGCAATTTTGCAACATGAATGAAACTTGTTGAATAAAGTAAGTGTTTAGGAAAAATATTCTCTCTTATTAATTGAATGGCTTGAGATTCCTCTCCTTTGTATGTATTTTCTGAAAATAGCTTGACAAAAATGATTATACAGATGTGCCGCACAGTGATAGATGAAAGATAAACTTAATATGCCCCAGACAAGTCATCCCAGGGAAATTACAAACATAAGAAAAAGAGGAGAAACTTCAATTTTTTTTAACTCATTTTACCTGAGCATTTATACAAAATTTCTAAAATATACATGTACTTCCTTAAGTACAAAGATGTAAAAGGAAAATTTATACTACAAATGGATTCTTAAACTTTTCTCTTATCATCAAAAAGCAGTTTTTTTTTCAGAAAGAATTTTTTTACATAGCATTCTTACCTTTAAGAAACTTAGAATTAACCAAATAAAGTCCTTTTAAGGTCTTTAATGCCCTGTACTACATAAGGATGGTGGGGGCATATGACTGATTATGACTATGAATAACTTCAGCAAAATGGTGGTACAGTACTAAAATTTGAACTTATTCAAGGTATTAAATAATCAAAATTTCACCAACTTCTATTTCAATAATCAATTCCACAAAAATAGTTACACGGTCCTGTTTTTCAAAATTGCTCTGGGTATTGCTAAAACAACCATTGCATAAAAAAATTACAAACATCTGTTGACAGGTGTGAGAGCCCTTACAAGGTCCAAATGAATGAATCACTTGACCTTTTTGCAATGGTCAAAAAGGCATAACTTTCACAAATATAATTGCAAGGCCCCATAATTCAAACTTGATCAAGGTGTCAATTGAACAAACATCCTGTATGAATTTCTAAAAACCTCTACATTGTATTTAGAGTTGTGTACATGTAGGTGTACAAGTGCATACATGATGGGGTGTGAACTGATTGATGCACACACAGAGAACCAAATATCAATTCCATGTCCTTGCTTTGGACTGTGACTGGGGACAACTAGTCAACAAACATAAATTCCAGAGTACAACATACAAGACCTTCTAAAGCCGCATAAAATACATTCATTTTTTGAACTAATGAAGATATTTCAGGGATAAATCAAATGACTTATGTCATCTCACCCTTACTAGCTCATTACAATATAATTTATGAAATACAGCTAGAAATATGTTAAAACATATTTGGCCATTGGGTAATAAATGGACCAATTGATAAAAGGGGACAAAATGAATTTATCAACCAACAAAAACATCAATCTGGTGACAACAAATATGCATTCAGTAGTATTTTATCATAGAAATCCATTTCAAATCCTAATATGGAAGAACTGTACCAAAGTTTTAGAAACCATTTCCTGTCTTTAAACTTAAATCAAGCTAGGATTTATATGTAATTTCCTCTCTGTGAAGGGATTTATTGAAGATTGTCACAGCATGTTTCAACTATTAGAGCACACACAGGTCTTACAATTAGACCATGTTGTACAAACAAACTATCTGATCTTCAATTTCAAAACTTTATAATTGGCAAATATTCAAGCTTGATGACTTCAATATATTGTGCTAATTAAATATTCTAGTTTAAAAGAAATCTTTAAAAAATAGTATTGATACTGGTATATAAAGATGATATATGTTTTTATAGATTTAGATGATAACCTACAAAATATATATCCCTCATGATTTAAATGGTCTTCATGAAAAATTTAAATAAAATGTTAATATTATCTTAATTCATCCATGCAATGTTTTGTCATCACAAAATATACATTACATATATGCTTATTTTAAAATTGAATCGGATTAAAAAATACATCTTTCACGGACATTCAACACATACATTGAATTTTTCCCAAATTTCAACCATTAAAATTTAATTTCAAATTAAAATGCAAATTACACCATTTACTTATCCAAACAATAATGACTTTATAATTGCCAATTAAGTATTCCACAGCTAAATTAATGCATGCTCAATTTAATCTCCCAACTTTAATGAAAATTTCATTGAGAAAAGAACCTAACCCAAAAATAACACTAAGTACACACCTACATTGTATGCCTCTATGAGATTTTCTAGTTGACAGATTTTACAAAAACTTAATTCAAAACACCTAGCCATGTGAAAAACTTTTCTCTACGATTTTATGCCTGAGTATAAAAATACTGATGCCTGTAAATTACAAGATAGTAATATTGAGCAACAGACATTGTTCAGAATTAATGAAATCTTTAATCTAAATTGATTTTCTAGTAACCAAGTTTCAAAATTTGAAAAAAGCTAAATGCATTTGACTAAGTTAAGAATGCTGGTCTCTTAAATAGATGCCTTCAACTAGATCTGCTCTTATAAGAATTGTTAGTGCATACAACCATTAAATTAGACGTTAGAAAGTACTTTTTGACATTTGTTTTATATGTAGCTATAAGATCAAAAGTACCTCATTTTAACTCTGGATTTCAGCCTTTAATTGCTGGTCTTAAAAATAATTATTTAAATCTAATTTAAAAATAAATTTTATAAAAATTTCTTTTATAATGGAACTATTTCAGTGTGGGAAGTGGCCACTATAGTCAAATCGCCAAATTTGAGTTGAATTTTGGCAAGTTCAGTTCATCTGTTTGCTAAGCTGAAAATTTGAGGTGAGATCTGGAAAAATTTTAAGTCATGTGTTCCAAATGATCAGAGTGTGTTTGATGTATTTTCAAAGTAAATTTAAGAATCTTTTAATCTTATTAAGATAGGTTTTGGTGCCAACTCAAGCTACATGTACATGTAACAGATTATTATTTTGGTGCTAGCCAGAATGGCAAGCTGAGCAAAAGTTTGTTTCCCATTCTGCTATTTTTAAGGGGTTTAAAAGGTAAAAATGTAGAACTGATAATTTCAAATGAATTGAAAAATTACAGTAATGTACTGTTCATCAAAAAACCTTTTTAAATGTAAAAAACATAACAATAACATGTGTTCTATGTAAGAGCTAAGTTAAAAAATTCTTAAACTATCTATCCATATGCAAGATGATTAAAAGCAAAAGATTTTTTGATTAACAAGTATTCATTTTCCAAACAAAATTGACATTTGAAAAATTTATAAACTTACCGAAACAATCCTCTAAATCTGGCTGTTCGAGATGAGAATTTAAAACCCTGTCAGACTTTCTATCCAAACAACTTTTATTCTCTGTAAACTATCCCTTTAAGGACAAAACTACAAATAAACATTAAAAAGATCTAGACTGAAATATGTCAAATCGCCATCCAAAAGAGGCTTGCTTAAATACAAATATCAACAAATAAATTTAAGTTATTAAATTTTAAAGACCAATTTTACTAAGTTATTAACCAATTAAATGACCAAGATTAAACTTTCGATCTTACATGAATGATTAGTGATAATAGGTCTATTGCTCAGAGCATGTGGATAAACTTGAACCATACAACACTCCACCCTCTATTCTTAGATCAATGAACCAAAACTAGTGTTGCAGTAAAGGCATAATACAAAATTAGAAATTAATACTAACTCAATAAACAGGAGAATTTCTTATGGTTCTTTAAAAAAAAAAACCAAGTGTGGCCACTAAAAGTATGTATCACTCACAGCACTACTGTGAAACTTTTTCACAATCTATCAAGGCCTTTGTTAGACCACAACCCCAAGCCTCTTTATCAACTGTTTTTCAAGTACTGTAATTCATTTCCACAAAAGTATTACAAAGAAGTTTATGAACCTAAAAAAGACCTAAGTTCACAGAGTAGTTAAACCATGAAAATGGTTGTGGCCAATGCTAGTTGCATAGAACACAACCCAATATGTTTGTATACTACCGGGTAAATATCAGATGTCTAAGTATCATACTTTTCAAGTAATTCCTGTTCAACAAAAGACTTACAAAGAAATTTAAATCAGTGCTCGCCTTTAACTGGTAGCCCGAAGCCCAGGACTACTGAAAAATTATTCGGGCTAGTGGCTTCTTGTGAACTTTCTATTGTTCGGGCTAGGTCTTTGTTGTACAGTGTTCAATAATTTGGGCTAGTTCTCAAAATTTCCAAAGGAAAGGACTGAAATAATTTTAACAACCCAAATTAAGACCTAAAGTCACAGAGTCATTGGAGTGTAAAAATGGGGTCAGGGTAACATAGCATGGTGCCAGTTGCTTACTTAGACCACAACCCCAAATATCAGATGCCTAGGTTTTACACTTTTCATGTTATACATTTTCAACAAAAGTCTTACAGAAATGTTTAGGACTAATTTCACAGAGTTTTTAAAGCATGAAAATGGGGTTCATGGAATTGTGCAAGTTACATAGACAACAACCCAAAGTGTCTATACACTAAATATCAGATGCAAAAGTACAAATGTATCATACAATTCAAGCAAAAGTTAATGCCTATGTTGTTGAATTAATACCTATTGTCTCTCCTCTAGTGACTTTTTCCATTTGACTTTTTCATACATATGGTCTTGAAAATTCTTTATAGTGGAAATATTACTTATCATTGAGATATGTGTACAGATAGACAGATTTAAAGGCAGAATAAAAACTCTGCTGTCCAAAAGGAGGGGGTGTTAAAAAAATTACTGAACTTTATCTATTTATTAAGGGGAACCACTTGCCCAAAATCTAAACAGTGAGGAATACCAGGATATTTTTTGCATATACATGTATATACATTAATACCAAAAGGGAACTTAGTTACTGGCAACACATATCCATTAAGTTGAAGCAAGAGGCTGTGTCATTAAGGAATTAAGGATTTGGGATTTATGGGACTAAAATTCCTGAATCCATGATTTTGAAATATTTGAATTTTATCAAGAATGTATTACAAAAGTTGCTTAAATTTTCAGAACCAATCAATTCTTTATAGGTAGAGGGCTGTTTGCCCTGTGCTAATCTCCAAGACTGTGCCTGGGGCATTATTTTGTAATTGTTGGTTGTTCATACATGTTATGCATATTTGTTTAAGTTGGAGGACCTAAGCATACTTCCTTACTTACATCTGAAGGTAAACATATTTTGGGAATGACAGACAGAGGACAGACAGACAGAAACAAACAAATTCCAGCACTATTTGTCCCTTTCCAGTTTCCTTCATTGGCTTGACATGCTCGGTAACAAAATAACTTTGGATTCTTTTTCATAAATAGCACAGACAAAGAGAGGTAACTCTAGTCTAGATTGGTAAAACTAAGATGTCGCACCAATTTTTGGACAAACATTAACTTAGAAGTTTGCTAATTCATTGAACAAAAAAAAAAGCTTAAATGATATAAGCTTTTTCCATATCAGGCTTGTAATGTCAGACAGTTATCTTACATGTAAAAGCTATACTTTTTAAATGTTTTTTGCTGTTTTTCACTTTTCTGTTTGAAAAAATGTGGGTATCCATGCACAGGGACTTGCTCCCCTCTATCAATATTTTGTTAGAGTCAATGTGCGGTAGGAAAAAAACACAAGGGAGATACTACTTTCACCACCCCCCTTTTCTTTAATTCGATTTTCTTTTAATATATCATTGATCTCGTACCTTTTCTTATATAATTCGTTTCACAGATGATTTTCCTTTCCAAAACACCCAAATATATTTTCATTCATTGCATTTCGGCCTCAAAATCGGGCTTTGTTCGGGCAATTTTGTAAAATTTGGCAATCGCTTGGACATGAAAATGAAAGTACATTCTCGGGACTTTACCAATAAATGTAAAGTAAAACGAAAGTAAAAACGTCACTAAATTTCATTCGGATTTCTTTCGAGTTTCGAGACTTTTCCTTGACGTAATGCTTTTCATGTCCAAGTGTTTTTTTCCTACCGCACATTGACTCTAACAAAATATTGATAGAGGGGAGCAAGTCCCTGTGATCCATGAAAAACTAACAACTTAATATTAGGTGAAAATGTGGAAATATAAAATTTAAAAAAAGAGCATGATTTCTTTATTTGCATGCTAATGAAATTTTCATTTTTTCTATTTATGAGTTTTACTGCCAAAATCCACCATCCTGCTTAATTTTCAAATGAAGCACTTGCCTGCCTAATCTTAATTTGCCTAAGAAATCCTTAGGTTTACATGCGTAAAAATAATCAAAACTAGGTATACATGGAAAACTAAAACAATTACAATGATTTTGACGGAACCAAAACAATTAAAAATAGTTATTGTTAAAACCTTATTTTTACACGCTTATATTTATGAACAAATAAAATTTCTATGGAACAATTAATTTTTTTTTTCTCAGCATATAACTTTTCAGCTTCAGCATTATAGTCAAATTGTCAGATATTTAGTAGATATACACATGTATAAGTGGTATTGATATCAAACCAATTGGAATAGTAAACATGCCTCGGCTGGGAGATACTTTCAACCCATACTATTACTATATATCAAAAGAATACAAACACTAAAAGATTAAAGGTTACAAAAGTGTATATATGTCAATACAAATACTTGATGAAAATATTAACATTAAAAGAATAAACAAGAATATGTCTAACGGGCATAATGCCCCATCTGGCAACATTTGGGATGGACAGACAGACGAACAGGATACATTAATGATCCCCACTTTCATAAATTGGGCAAAACAAGGCATTTATGGTGGACAGATGGAACATCCTCAACAATAAGGTCAATGTGGAGTATGTGACGCCAATGTCCACACTTCACCATCAATGCCTAAAATGGTTTCATCAGATATGTGTATCATTGAAATCAGCACCAATTAGCATAGGTCTACTGGATTTGTATACCATGTCACTCCCATGTTAAATGAATTCTGCAAAGTTCCATGAACAGTAAATACTGTATACTTTTATTGGAAGTATTAAAAATAATCAGGGCAGGAGGGGATGAGAATCTAAAATATTTTTTATACGCCTTCGGTAGAAATGTCAATTATTTAGTTGTACTATGAGCTTAATTTTCCTTCAACGTCCGGTTTAGCACGTGCTTGCTTTCCCGAACTTTTGGCCTCTTTTGAATGTTTTTTTTCTTTACAAATTTTTAACATCATTAAATGCACATGTGACCCACAAGAAAAGCCAGTTTTGTTTTATTTTCGAACATTTTTTTTTAAAATTCATCGCTTTACAAAGGTTATCAAATTTAATTTAGCTTATATTATATAAACTATTTAAAGACATATTTCAACTTCGGGAGCATCACAGGTTAAACCTGCCTTAATTATTGGTCTAATATTAGATATAAAAAAGTTTCTACCTAATGTTCTTTTTTTCCATTACCTTCTGAAGCATGTAAAAATAAGTCCTGTAACAATAACCATTGTTACACGTCTCGGTTTCGTCATTGTCATTATGATCCGGTTTTAGTTTTCTGTGTAAACCTAAGTTATTGTAGTTTTACACATGTAAACCTAAGGATTTCTTGGGTTTGTTACTGGGTTGCTCCCCTTCCTAATAGATTTAAATAGCCAGCCTTTATCCCTGAACAAGGAAGTACTTCTTTGGTTCAGAGGTAGAGCACCTGACTGTAAACCTACATGTAGAGGTCTCAGAATGGATTCCCGGTCAGGACATGCCGATTTTGTGAAGTAATTCATGCTCTCCAATTACAGTGGCGCCCAACTGAAAAACCCACAATGGTTAGAACAGGAAAATTAGCCAGGGTTAGTTATGTTAGGAGTCATACATGTAGGTATGATGACTCTTGAGGAGGAGGAAGTGTAACGGGGTTGCACCCCTTCCTAGTACATTTAAATAGCATAGGCCGATCCAGGGTGCCCCTGGGGGGCCGGCCCCCCCCTTTTGGGAGAAAAATTTGGTTGAATATAAAGGAAATTATTAAAGCGTGACCAAAGTGGGCCCCCTCTTAGGCCAGTCAGTGGACCCCCTCTATTCAGAATTTCTGGATCCGCCCTTTATCCCTGAACAAAGGAAGTACTTCTTAGATTCAGAGGTAGAGCACCTGACTGTAAACCTAGAGGTCTCGGGTTCCATTCCCGGTCAGGACATGTCGATTTTGTGAAGAAATTCATGCTCTCCGGTTATAGATTTCACAGCCGTGTACAACTGTACAATGTAAATGTAGTCAGTGCCTGCAGCATAATAATTTAATTTGGGTAATAAAAATAAAATGTGAAAACATGCCTGTACACATGAAACTTATAAATAAAGCTGGCTCAACAAACGGCAACCCGGGGTCTCATAATTTTCATTAGATCTACCTAAAAATTATTTACGCCTCTGTGTTCAAACTCGAAGACAAAAAATATAACGTTAGGTTAACTTTTTAAACGGGTTAGCTCTCTATCAGAAAGTTGACTCTTAAAAGTGACTTGCTTTTCACCTTTTGGACAAATCTTTGAAAAAACTCACAGGTAAAACTAATCAGCTGAACTGGTTTTATAATGCATTGAATCAATGCTATTTTCCTTTCCTCCAAACCTGGAACCAGTGTGTGACCTTAAAAGATTTTTCGATATCGGTAAATAAATCCGTACTTTATGACTTGAAAAGGGGGGTGGTATGCGCCCAAAGAGTTTTGTTCAGTGGCGGATTCAGAGGGGGCGGAGGGGCGTACGCCCCCATTTAATTGAGAAATTTTAACTTTTTCTTTATAAAATTGACCAAGCAACTTCAAATTTTCATCAAAATCATTTTTAGCAATCCCCCCCTTTTTTTCAAGGACCTCTGGTTCCGCCCGTGTTGTTCATGTAAAAGGCCGGATGATGGTATATATGTTAGCGGCAGTTAGTAAAATCAGGCATTAAACCTAATGCCTAGGCAATAAGCTAATGCCTAAGTCACTAAGCCGTTATTGCCTAAAAGATATCAGCCGCGCATATATCGCATGACTAGGAAACTAGTGCCTGACTGAGAAAAGGCCAACGCATGTTAGGCTTATTGCTAAAAGCCATGCGACAAACTATATAAACAGTTTCATATTTTGATTTGCAAGGCTATTGGGCTCAACAATAGTACTTTTCTGTCATAAGCGGGGTCATAAGCTAAAAGCTACTTATATTAGTGTCACATATCTTAAATTACTGTTACAAAGTCTGCCTGATTTCTGCACTCGCAACAGTTTATTCACTAACACTGGATACAATGGAATCAAATCAATTTCATTGCATAATCTTCATTCATTCTTTAATACATTTTTTTGTAGCATTTTGCTTCCCCCTCATTGTCCTACATGTATAACCATATGTTGGGTTTTTTTTTTTAAATAAAAGTACTAAACTGGGTATAATAACTTTTATGATTATGCACATTTGAAGGAGTAACCTCTCATCAGCAGCAATTAAATCAAAACGTTGGAGGATCAAAAATCAAAAGTATTGGAAAAAAAGTTCTCAAACTGACCAGAAGTGTTCCAACAGGGAAGCCAAACCCAGCACCGAGGATACCGACCATGTTCTGTTTGTACATTTACTACAAGGGTAAAAACATTATGCTTTAAACAATTTCGAATCATAAATTAAAACTTCTACTTTCCCAAAAAAAATCATATAAGATAAGCATTCTGATTTAATGCATTCAGTGTCAGAATATCAAATGGTGTAGAATAATTGCAGTATTTTAATGAAGAATTCTCTGTTTGCTTTTGCTGTTTTTAATATTTCATAGTATTTCTTACAAGAAAATATTTTTCTATATTTTCTATTTTTATCACGATTTTCATTTCGGCAGTCTATTTTAATTTACCAAAATAACTTTCTTGAACAACTTATACCCCTCGGAGCATGAATTGCTTACCTGACTTTTAATGGAACTTAAAAATCTTTAAATGAAACGTCTAGTAGTAAAATATAGTTGCCCCCTAACATGAAGTATCCAAGATTAACCAAGTACTTTAACGAAGTCGTTCATGAATAATATATCGGCCACAGTTACCACATTTATGTTTGGTGGTGTATTGTTACCCAAGACACATCTAGCAGTCATGGAATTTAGGATTTAGGTTAATAACAGGACCGAATCCATAATTTTGAAATATTTTATTTAGATTGTGTTACAAAAGTTGCTAAAATTTACAGGACCGAACATTTTTTACAGGTCGCGGGCTGTCGCCCCTGCGCTAATTTCCATTTCTGATCTAGAGGTAAAATACCATTGACTCCCAACATGTAGTATCCGATCTATGGACTTTAACTAAGCACTTAACCAAAAGCATTCATGCATAAAACGAGGTCGCAATGACATAATTTTAGTGGATGGTGTCGCGTTTTCCAAGAAACATCTAGTGGTGAAATATCATTGACCCACAAAATCTAGTATCCAAGTTATGGACCTTTACCAAGAACTTAACCAAAGTCATACGTACGTAAAATATATAGGTTCAATGACCTAATTTCTAGTGGGTTCACGGTGTCACGTTACCCAAAACACATCTAGTGGTAAAATATCATTGACCCTAAACATCTAGTACCCAAGTTATGGACCTTAACCAAGAACTTAACCAAAGCCGTTCATGCATGAAATATAAATCACAGTGACCTTATAATGGTGAATTATCATTGACCTCCAACATCTAGTATTTCTACTTCTACTTCAGCGGTTTTCGCATCACGGGCATGTGACGTCAGTAACACCACAAAAAAAAACACTACCACAGTAGTGTGTATGTAACACAGAGTAGTGTGTATGTACAATATTAAAATCTTTTTTTTTAAAGTGGGCCTGGCTGCTGCAGATGGTTCATGAAGTTGTTAATAGCGCCGGTGATCTGCCGGTGACTAGGTCCGGTGGTAGGGAGTTCCAATCTCGTATTGTCCGAGGTATGAAGCTGTTCTTTTATAGTTCATAGTTGGCTCTGATTTCAATGTAGGCTTTGAAGTGAGATTTGTTCCACGGTAAGTTGGTTGGAGTACATAATCTGGTATATCAATTGATGCTGTGTTGTTTATATTTGCTTTATTGAAGGCAGCGGGTCGTTTGTCTTTTCTGCGTTGTTGTAGTGAAGGCCAGTTGGGTAGTGCCTGCAGCAAAGCGGGCACCTTTCCGCCATTCTTTCTCTAGGTTGAGGATGTCTTGGATGGTGTATATGGCACGCCATATTTATATTTATTCCTCCTTAAAGATATCTCATAAATTTTATAAGATATCTCGTATACTTATAAAACATATAATAAATAAGATATCTTATAAAACATATAGGATATCTCATAAAGTTTATAAGATATCTTATAAAGATTATTAGATATCTCATATAAAATAATTTATCAGATATCTTATAAAACTTATAAGATATCTTATAAAACTAATAAGATATCTTATAAAGTTTATAAGATATCTCATAAAGTTTATAAGATATCTTATATATTTTATGAGATATCTTATAAGCTATTTTTTATAAGATATCTCTTAAAGTTTACGAGATATCTTATAAACTTTATTAGATATCTTATAACTTTTATAAGATATCTTATAAATTATTTTATATAAGATATCTCATAATCTTCATAAGATGTCTAATAAACTTTATGAGATATCTTATATGTTTTATAAGATATCTTATATGTTTTATAAGATATCTCATATGTTTTATAAGATATCTTATAAGCTCCCATTTATATGAGATATCTTATATATTTAATAAGATATCTTATTAAGTATATGAGATATCTTATAAACTTTTTAAGATATCTTATTTTGTTTTAAGGCCTCTTTAAAGATATCTCATAATATTTATAAGATATCTCATATACTTTCTAAGATATCTCATAAAGTTTATAAGATATCTGATAAACTTTATAAGATATCTTATAAAAATAATATATAAGATATCTTATATATTTTATAAGATATCATATAAACATTATGAGATATCTTATAAACATTGTTTTAAGAAGATATCTCATTTTCTTTTAAAGATATCATATATAGTAAATAAGATATCTTATTTTATAAGATATCTTATAAAGTTTATAAGATATCTTTTAAAATATATAAGATATCATATAAATTATTTTTTATAAGATATCTCATAAAGTTTATAAGATATCTTATAAACTTTATGAGATATCTTATAACGTATATGAGATATCTTATAAAGTTTATGAGATATCTATAAAGAGGAATAAATGTAAAAACGGCTTGCCATAGGTGTACGGGTCCCATACAGATGAGCCATGCATACTGCTACTCTAGGTGTGGCAAGGCTGGCGATCTAAAGCCTTCCTTAACGTCTTGGTTGCAGCTATACAGTGGTCGTCTGAGCAGGTTTAGAATTATGTTGGCCTTCTGTGTGATGTTACTTATCGATGTTTCTCTTTCATCCGACAACCAGTTGTGGAAAAATATTTCTCTTCTCTATAGAAAACTAGAGAAAATTTTGTTCTCGGTGTAATTGCAAGCGTAAATGATGGCGAACTTTTTTGCAATTTTTACATGTAGACATTATTAGTACTATTTCCTTCGCAAGGGTCTTCAAAATGCGGGATGACAGTAAGTCAGGACCTGCTGCTTGTGCTGCATTAAGGTTGGCAAGTAGTTTCACGATTCCAGGTGCATTGAACTGGATGTCAGGCATGGATGGTGCTTGTCTGCCATTGATAACAGGTAAGTCACTAGATGGTTCACCGGTGAAGACTGAGGTGTATTGGTCATTCAAGGCATTTGCTTCATCTTGGTCGCTCAGTAGCTTATCGTCTTTCTTCAGGACTGGGATGTTGCTTTGTACTCCCCTCTTATGCTTGATGTATATATGAGTAGAACTTCCGGTGATTCTCGTCTCGATACTATGCTGTTATTTAGAATGTTGTCGAAGTTCTCTGTGAGCTGTTTCTAGGGCTTCTTTGACCTTCTTACTGAGTGGTAGGTATCTCTTCCAGGCATGACTATTTCGCTTTGTTTTCCAGCATCCCAGGCTAGTCTCTTCTTGTGGCAGAGGCCATTTATCTCCTCGGAGACCCAAGGAAGATTCCATCTTGGTGTTACCTTCTTCTTTGGAATGTTGTTCCCCACACTACTGATCAAGGTGGTGGTGAAAAGCTTTAATTTCTCTTCTACAGTGTTGTCCAGCCGAATGTCCGTGCTGAATCTATTTAGGAGTTTAATCATGTCGCCCGGTACCGGCTTTATGTCCAAGTAATGGTCCTTAATCAAGAACTTAACCTAAGATAAACGGACAGACAAGGGTAAAACTATATGTCCGATCCTCATATGTGGTTGGGCCATAGAAAGATTTCCCCAAAGATGGCACTCCCTACTGTCTTTATTGAGCTTTAAGGGGGTGCATGACAGTGATCACGTTACTAGCCAAAATTAAGATTCAATTTACTGTATAATACTATTACTTTTATTTAAAATTTCCTTTTTTTCATAATACATGTTTAAGACTTTTAGTGTGATTTGAAATATTTAAATAATTTATTATAGTAAATTTTGGTTTTATTTTGATAATAATAATCATAAAACCAAGTAAAATTGTGTTTTCTGCATTTTTGCAAAGGGAGATAGTTTGTGTCAAAATATGCCATTTTGGATCAGTTTTTTGCATACTCTTCTTCTCTTTATCAGAAAAACGAAATGGGAGGCACCCTTTTTTCTTTTCATTTTTCTAATGCATTATACAAGCCCTATATAATATTTATAAAAATACAAAAATTAATTGACAATTTTTTTTATACAGACATTCCTTTGAAATTGGTAACTTTCTTTCACATTTCAATGAAAATCAACCCGACTTTGGAGTCATTTATATCAAAAACCAAGTCGGAAGCCTATCCTTTTTAAATTGAATTTTCAAAGAGCTCATCATGGTCCACCCATTAACAAATTTCAAAGAAAATTCATTGACAGGAAAAATTGATGCATGTGGCATGTACTTCCTTAACAAAAATATTGATGATAAGAAAGTCCATGTGCATGCATCTACTGCCAAGCAGTGATAGGATCTGACCTCGGAAAATTTTCGATGAAATGCAGATTCTTGAAAATTCTAAAAAAAAAAGATATTGAAATTCTCCAATTTAAGTCATTTTCATCTTTTAAAATAATTGTGATTTCTCCACGTCGTATACTTCAAATCCACATGCATTGGTACGCTTGATAAAACATAGTTTCTTCAAAAAAAGAAAGGGTAAAAAAAAACGCCGGGAAAACGAAGGTAGTCGATTATGCATAGGCTTATTTTGTCATCCATATGAGACTAAGGAAATTTCAGATTCTATGAATTAGGTCCGCTTTATATCATTTAATTGCATCTACACCTAAGAAAGACTTCGTACAAAGCTCTCAGACAAACTTGATGAAACCAGCGGGTCAAATCGCAAACTGTCCAATTTTCGTTTACAACATAAATTCCACACGCTCTATAGCTTTTTGACAATAAGATGAGGGAAAGATGCGACACAACCTGCATGCGTATAAAAAAAATCCACAATTAGAAATTGCCATTGCAGAGTTCGATGTGATCTGTGGCTTTGACTCACTGTTGTTTTTTTTAATTCCACATAGTTTTTATATAATGCATAAAAAAATTGTCATAGAGAGACCCCCTTCTGGACATAAAACAACCAATATAATTGCAACTGATTAATTCCTGATGACAAATTAAAAGTTTGCGGGGTATGATGTTTTTCGTGACAGAACGTTATGTCTGAGACACAAATTGTTGACACAGGGCTATGTGTTGCTACTCGGCTGTTGTCATCACTCAAGAAATTATATGAAAGGCATTCTGTGCTCGTAGACCTGGAGTCGTAGACAAATACAGATTTCTATTTTTCAAATTAGTGTAATCGATCGCATTGGGCAACGTTAAATAAATGTTCCCAAAAGCAGGAATTTATTCTACCGAGGCACTTGAGTTCACTTTCGGTTTCGTCTTAGTGTTGTTTTTTTTCGGGTTTTGTTTTGTTTGATATCTTTTATGTCAACCGATTCCGTCCCAATTGTCTTTTCTGGTTACAATATTGGAATATGGGAGAATTTAAGGTTCTCCTTTGCTTTTTAAACACATTGAATCACGACGCCTATCTGAAAATAGCTGATTCTGGAGTTTGGAAAGATAACCGAATTAGCTAGTATTGGTAACATGCAGACCAAGCTGTAAAACTCAACGGCATGACAATATGTATAACTGCATGTGGAGCTCAACAGGAAGAAGGGGAAAAACATCATAATGAAAATGTTTATATCAAACTGGGGAGTGATTCAAGTGAATAGACCTTGTGCTATAAAAGGGCTGTAGTAAATGGTTCCTTCTAGTATATCCGTCAAAATAATGAGAAATGGTTTGAAAAAGCCGCACAAAAATGTCAAAAAGGGACAATTGATCTTGTTTCAAGGTTCACAAATACAAAAAGATCTACTTAAAGCTAAATCACAACGAATTCTTGTCAAAACATGCATTAAAAATAACCGAATCAAGTGTTCCTAAAGGGTAAGCGGTTCTTGCTTGACTTCGTTTAGGAGAGACCAAAAGTCAGTGAAGGGTGGCAATACAAAATCTTATCCACCCCCCCCCCCCCCACACACACACCAAAAAAAATGAAATAATGGGTGTATTATCTGTGCTCAGACAGAAAATTTGGGAAATTTTTTGTTGAACATAAAGAGAGAAAAGCCCCAAAATGACATTCGGTCAGACAGACCGCAAATCTATTTCGACATGTCTGCTCCCAGGAGCCTGAATCTCTTATGCTAAAGCCTCTTACCTGGTGTGCAACATTGTCTACATGTACATTGTACTTGGTAAGTTACATCAAAAACAAGTATAGGATAGAAAATATTCTTCAGATCAAGACTAAAAGTAAGAAAGCTTTCCATTTGGAAAAAAACCAAAAAGGTCGATCTGACAATTTTGACCCTATTATCATGTTTGTAGCCGATCTCAATTAACTGAACAATTTTGAAATGCTAACTTTTCCTCTAGCTCTTACGGTTTTTAAGATAAAGTTAAAAAACGGCGAAAATTGTCAATTTTGATGATTAAGGGGAAATAACTCCAATAAGCATTCGTCCAACAACTTTGACTCAATGGAGAGTTTTGAAGAGCAGTTAATGCTGAAGAGGGAAGGTTGCTTCAGATTTTCTCTATCCTATATACTTTTTGAGCTATAAGCTAAAACCTATGGTTTGACCCCCTGTACTATTTTTAGCAACGGCGGTTGGTCGGCAAGCATAAATTTCACTAACTTGGTAGAGGATATTCTAAAAATCAAGTGTAAAAGTTTGAAAGCAATCCCTTCAGTGATTTCAGAGAAGAAATTTATTTAAAAAATCACTTAAAATTGACAGAAAAAACAGTTGAAGTGGGATAACTCATAAACGGTTAATCTGACAATTTTGACTCTAGCTGATATTGTTCTTGTAGCTCTCAATAAGCTTAACAATTTTGCAATGCTAACTTTTTCTCTAGCACTAACGGTTCAAGATAAAGTCCAAAAACTGTGAAAATGGTCAATTTAGACGATTAATGGGAAATAACTCCTATGAGGAGTCGTCCCACAACTCTATAAAGAGTTTCGTAGAGCTTTTGATGCTGAAGAAAGGAGGTTGCTTTGCATTTTCTCTATCTCTTATACTTTTGGAGATATAAGCTAAAAACTATGGTCTGACCGCCCTGTTCTATTTTTAGCAACGGAAGCCATGTTGGTCGGTTGGTGCGCACAAATTTCACAAACTTGGTAGAGGACATCCTAAAGATCAAATGTACAAAGTTTGAAAACAATCCCTTCAGTGATTTCAGAGAAGAAGATCTTTTGAATAAAAGTTAACGGATGACGGACGGGCGACGGACCCAAAGCTAAAAAGGGCAAAATAGAAAATACCATGATTAAAACCGTAATGTTCCTGAGATGGTACAGGCATTTTAAAATACGTGTTGAATTTGCCAGGTTTTCTGATTGTTGTAAATGTTTTGAGGTTTAAGACCTCTCCAAAATCATTAAGAGTTCTACCTTACCCCATTAGCTTCAAAGGTAACAACAAAATTACCGAACTTGGAGGATCAATCTCAATGTCCAAGAGAAAAGACAAAACATGGAAGACACACCGAAAAAAATATAGAACGCAATGGTCCTGACTTGGAACAGACATTTTAAATGTGATGATGGGTTAAACCAGGTTTTATGGCGCACCAAACCTCCCTCTTCCATTGCGATCTTAGGGACCGGTAGTAACACACAACGCAACACGGTTGTCAAGACATAATGGGGATAATAAGATGATCGTCTCAGTACAACAATCAGCAAAACACTAACCAATATGTTCATAAGTTGGATGAAATTATATCAAGATGCAAAAGGAAACCGACTTAACCGTAGATTTTCCTTTTTTTAAATTGTGACCTTGACCTTTGACCTTTTGATCCCCAATTCAATAGGCTTTATTTTAAACTCTGTAAATTTCACAAAATGCCATCAGTCCAAGTAGAGTTACCGTATGGATGCCGATGGACGGACGGAAAGCCGAATTCGATGCGTCCCCGCTTTCGAACAATTAAGGCGATGGACGAAAAACAAAAATCACAAATCCTCTAATTCCATTTCGAATTGTTCTATTTTCCTAATTCTAATAGCTGATATCGATCAAAGGCACCTTTTCGTTATCTTTTTTACCACCATGAAATTGGACGCAATTTTTGTGACCTAGATAAAAAAAATTCACAGCAATAACTTTGTCGGGTAAAAGGATCCGAAAATAGGAGCATGTCCTTAGCTTGTACACACTCTCAAACAATATGCTGAGAGGTAGGAATAGTTTTTTTTCAAGTTTATTGAAAATTTAAATTTAAATATATATATTAAAGCCGAAGCAAGGAGTGACACCATGATTTTCTTTATATTGACCTATATTGTCGGGCATGAAAGCTAGATTCTAAATATCATCTAAATAAAAATGGGGGTCGTCGCTTTTGTCTTCCCGCTATTAAACTTTAAATTCGGGTCTCTTTCTACCATAATTAGTACATACATACATATCCTCCCCGTGTTAGGTAACACATAAGGCTTCCACCAGGGTACGCCATCCAGCTCTGTCCTTTGCCTTTCTCTCAAGTTCTCCCCAGCTGTATTCCAACTCTTTCATCTCCGCTTCAAGTGTCCTCCTCCATGTACCTTTGGCCTTCCTGGCTTCCTCTTGCCAGCTGGTGTCCACCTCAGTGCTATTTTTACATGCCTGGTGTTGTCCATCCTCAAAATATGCCCTGTGTATTTCCATCTCCTTTTCTTAATCTCAACATTAATGTTTCTTATACCTGTTCTTTCATGCAGCGAGTTCAATGTTTGATACTCTGTCTGTCCATTTGATGTTCATAATCCTTCTTAACAATCTGCCCTCAACTCCTCTCAATTTTCTCTCAATTTCCTTGTTTGTTCTCCATGTCTCTGCTCCGTATAATAAAACTGATCTTACATTGCTTTTATACAGTCTGATCTTAGTTCTGTATGATATTTTCCTAGACTTCCAGATGTTCGAAAGTTTATAAAAAAAAGCATTTTTTTCTGACAACTCACTATAAAAGCGATCGTTATAAAGCATAACGTGCGAGTAACTTATTTAGTTTGTATAGGATAACGAGCAAGTTACCTCAAATATACTGGATAACTGGTTGCCGACGTCAACTGTGCGTCAAAGGGAATTTTTAAATTTCATTAATTAAGTGTAAATGAATTGGTTTGAAAGGACCCTCCGAGTGAAACAAATTAATTAATTTCATGTTTGATTGTTTTCCATTAGAAACACATTTAATACGTTGATAGAATAATTCAGTCCCTCTGCTCTCTTCTTAAAAAGCCGCCATTTTACCCCAATTGACCTCTCGTGACCCCTATTCTAACATCCGGAGCGTTCCGGAATGGCACTTTTGGAAGATCGTCTATTGGCCGTTCATCGTGATTGTCATTTTTTATTGGCCGTTCATCCGTGCACGTACCCCCCCCCCTTTACCAACCCCCTAAATAACCGACCAAGATTTTTTTTTTTTGCGGTATCTCCACTCTCAAATTCTGTTTTTTTTTCTATGAACACTCAGCATGCAGTGAACTTTGATTTTTGACAATTTACATGTTGCTAAAATGTGTGATATCATTGGTCAGATCATCCCTATAACGTTTAAACCAATCAGCACTATCGTTATATCGACGGGCACCTGTAAAATATAGTTCTTTAAAAATTAATACGCTACTTAGTTTTAACAATTTTATAATCTCAAAATTTACTGAAATTAATAATATTCAGTCCAACGTTTAATCGTTTAATGTTTGGTTTGTAAATGAATGTACAAAAAATGTGAATAAAAATTTATTCATAATTATCTTGCGGATTTGGTCTATTGATTGGAAGTGAATAGGTTACTCATCATCAATGGATCGATCTTCATTCTTACTAATTTTCCGGAAGTAACTGAATAATTATAAGGTTTTTAAAACAATGTAACCAAAATGAGACCTGTCATACAGTATTTTATATATTTATTTTGATGATTTTCGAAAATGGGTAACTGTTTGTGTCCAGACAACTCGAATCTTAACAACTCTTCGACATCCCCAGCATCTGCTGCTGTACCGCTACAAAAAGCCCCGGAGCCGAATGGTGCTGTCGTCTCGCCGAATCAAATAGCAGTTACAACAACTCCAGTCCCAGCTAGTCCTGTAGTTTCAGCAGTTTCATCGCAACCTACAGATCCGACACCCAGTGAATCTTCTAGTAGTACAGTGAAAATATTTGTTTCTTTGTATGATTATGATGCTAGAACTGCAGAGGATTTAAGTTTTAAGAAAGGCGAACACTTAGAAATACTAAATGATACACAAGGTGACTGGTGGTATGCAAGATCCAGATCAACGAAAAAAGAGGGATATATTCCATCAAACTATGTTGCTAAATTAAAAAGCTTAGAGTCTGAACCGTAAGTTTTGTTACAGAGCCCTACACCGAGTGAAAAACAGTTGATTTTAACGTGCTTGAAGATTTGCATGTACATTTATACAGTTTTGTATATGATACATTTTCATCTAGAAATGCATTCAGAAGGTATATGCCATCCTTTGAATAAATTAAATTTCTTTCACAACTGGAGAATGTGAGATACACATGTACACGTACATGTACAATGTACATTTTTACCAGTATACATATGTAGTTGCACCTACAGTCTCTAAGTCTAAATAAATGTAAATGATACAAAATGTAACTTAACTGATTTAATTTATGTAAACTCTGACAGAGATGCAGATAATTATTTTATTCCGTCAGACATTGGGTCTTACAAGACAGCTAAATTTGCCAGACCTAAAAAAGTTTTGCCAGACCTTTCAACTTGTGTAAGTCTAACTTTTTCAAAACTTTGCCAGACTAAGGTCCTGCACAATGGTTTCACTTGCCGGACCTGCTGAAATTTTGTCCCATTGGTCTGACAGGTCCGACGATAAGCTGCATCTCTGCTCTGAGTGTTCATCATTTGTACATCTTAGTATTGCTTTTCTTCAAATATAGCATACATTTTGTAGAATTCGATTTAGAAACTCTTTTTGGAAAGTGCATGGATCCAAACAGATAAAAATATAAAGATTGAATGTTTACATGGTACATGTAAAAATGTTTCTCTTTTATTACTTATAGATGGTATTTTGGTAAGATAAAGCGTGTTGAAGCAGAAAAGAAATTACTCTTGCCAGAAAATGAGCATGGAGCCTTCCTAATCAGAGACAGTGAAAGTAGGAGGAATGATTATTCTCTCTCAGGTAACATCTTGTAACTATAGAAATCAATCATCATGTCATAAGAGTTTGTCTTAATATGTAGAAATCTTTAAAGCATTCTGTTTAGCTGGCATTATATTCAACATTGACAGCATTTTTTTTCTGCAATATAGTCAGAGTTTAATTTGCTAAGCATAATATACATGTACATGGAAGTCTTATATACATGTAAAACTCATATAATATATATATATATATTTATACCCTGCCACACCAAGTGGCGAGGTATTATGTTAAACCCTCAGTTTCTTTCGGTGTCTGTCGGTCCGTCCCCCGAAGGTTTCTGAATGAGAACTTGAAAATGTCATTTTGCACAGCTGTTGAGTATAATAAAATTCAGGTCAGGTTATATTTTTAAAAAACAAGCACCTAAGACCAAGTCAAGACATTACTGTACATTGTACAGAACTTACATTCATCATGTATACTTAGTATTTGCTCGCCTTTATGTTGTAACAGTGGCATACATAGATAGATACAATGTACATGTCCTTGTACATGTATGTTAATACATTGAACATGTATATGTACATGCACATACAATTCATCTGCATGGTCATCTCACGAGGTGAAGGTGGCATAGTATAGTAACATTACATTTATAACTATAAATGAGATTTTATATTTGTTTTCAGTAAGAGATGGGGATACAGTAAAGCATTACAGAATAAGACAGTTAGACGACGGGGGATTTTTTATTGCTAGGAGGGTAACCTTCAGAACTTTGTCAGAACTAGTAGATCACTACTCCACAGAGCCAGATGGTCTATGTGTCAATCTACGAAAGCCATGTACACAGGTTTGTAAAACTGAATGTTTTATGTTGTCTTTCATTTGTTCATGTACTTGTTTACTTGATGGGTAGCTTTTATTGTAATTTGTCTTTCAATCACATTTATCAATTATTATCTAGCGACATATTATCAACCAAAAAATGATCTTAAAAAAATAACTAACAAAGCACAAATGCTTAAAATTGCACACAGCTGATCTTATAGAATTAATTTTCTGATGGCATGCTCATGTAAAGAAATTTTTTGAAAATACTCACAAATCTTTCAGGAAATGAGATGCTTTTTCATGTTTCTGAAAAAAAAATGAGCACATGTTCAAGAATTTAATATTCCTGTTTTTTTTTAATATGATATACAGCAATTGGTATTCTATAGTTGGTTGGTCTTGTGGAAAAAATAGTTTCCTTTCATACAATTTACTAGCTAGTGCACATTTAAATTTAAACAAAACAGCTAGCTAGCCTTTGGCTAATCCATTTGATTTAAATGATCTGTTAACACATTTCTGTTCTTCCAATATTATTCTAACATAAAAACAAGTTTGCAAAGCCTAATTGAAAGACAGTTTTAAAATCTGAAGTTTTGATTTTATCCATACTTTCTTATAAAATGTGATTAAGTCACCTTTATTATTTCATTATTTTTACAGAAAAATCTGGTAGGATTTTATTTATTTGTTCAGTATCTATGGATGTTTTTGAAATGGATAGAAACGTGTATGAGCCTAGCCCATTACCACTTTTCTTTACTGGAATGTAAAATTGAAAATATTAGATCTAGCTCCCCTATTGCTGTTCCTTTCATTGTCATGTACATATATTCATAAGACCTTAATTTCCATAGACATGATATACATATAGCAGATTGCATGAGATTACCTTCATTCTGACCGCAATAATGACAATTGAGTATGAAATACATTAGTTTGCATTAGTTAGCAAATCATAGATTTATTTCAATTTAACTTTCTTTTTCGGTATTAAAAGAAATATTGTATACATTTATACAATGTACATTTATATTTATTTATTTCTTTATCTTTCAAATATCAAATTTAAATTATGTCAAACTTTATCGAATGTATCATGTGTATGATATTCTAATGTTGAAGTATAGATTTGGTGTACACTTTCCTAACACAAAGTTTTAAATTGCTGAAATTTTTCTAAGAAGTAATAAATTATACAAGACTGTGTGTAGGTGTAGCATAAAAAGGTTTCTTTTTAAAAAAAATATCAATTTAATGAATAATGCAGGAACAAACTATATCTGAAGACAATGATAAAAGTGAAAAAAAGTGGTAGATTGAATACTTAATATACTCAT
The DNA here is from genome assembly GCA_963971305.1 of Arcuatula senhousia. NCBI lineage: Eukaryota > Metazoa > Mollusca > Bivalvia > Mytilida > Mytilidae > Arcuatula > Arcuatula senhousia. Next base: position 48,974,711 of record OZ020303.1, on the reverse strand, counting down.
ACAATGTATGTTGTATCAAACAGCAGTTTTACAACAGGTGTAAAATGTCCAATTATACATGTAGGAGAAAAAAATAGTGGTGATTGATATTTAAGGTTTTTTTCAACATGACAAAGATAATAAATTTGAAGTTAAATATAATTTGAGGAAGTTCTTTTTTCTCTGTCAAAAGAATTTACCTATATTGGGAATTGTGAAAATAATAGTAGTACTGAGTTGGTAAAGGAATTTGAAAATTATGAGTTTATAATACTAAACTGGTAATATAAGGCTTACACGTGTATATAAAGTATATGTAAAATGTGTGCATGATTCAATATGTATACAGCTTAACATTTAGCAGTTCCTTACATTTTACATATACCTTGACCCATTCATATTTTTAAGTGCTATATTTGTAGTAGTATCAATTTAGTACAGAGGAGTTACCAATTGAGAGGAACTCTGTACTTATATGTAATATCCTAGGTACTTATTGACATGAATGAACAAATGACACAGTAATTTGAGAGTTGATTCAAGCACATGTAGTTGTATCAGTTTTAAAATAGTCTTCGACACAGAACAAGTAATTATGTCCTCTTTTTATTTCTAATATGTCCTACTTTTTTGGTTGGATTTTAGAAGTTAAATTTTGGGGAAAACAGATATATGCACAAGTTTTTAATGAAAAAATGTAAATTTACAAATTAGCTAAATTCATCCTTTATCTGATATTCTTCCACTATATATGTCAAATCAAGTCCAGCAAGTTCTCAGCTATATATTTTCATTCATATGTTTCAGTTTTAACAATTTGAGTCATTAAAGAGTGTTGATGTGAGAAACTATTTATAGTTACATGTATGTTTTGACATTGGTCATTTTTGTACCTGAAAGGTAAATGGTGTATTGCTTTTCTAGGATTGTTAGTACAGGTTAATGACTTTACACTACCTTACAGGTACATGTTCTTGTAGGTGTGTACATCATCAATTAAAACGATAGGATAATTAGATAGGTGCAATAAATTACAATTGACTGTCTTCTACAATTGTATAAATGAAAGTTGGCCTCCCTCATCATGCTATCATTTGGTGCAAACACAGTGTGACAAAGACACCCAAATGATAGAAATAAAAACATCAAACCCCAGTCCAATGTTACAATCTTTAAATTGAATTTGATTGTAGCTTTTTTGTTAGGTTTTGCTTTTATTCCTGTTTGTTTTGACTGAAGAACTGTCATCACAATCATCTGTTTTAAAATGAATATTGTCATGATTGTAGTGGATATATATATATACACGAAGTCATGACTTAAAGTGCAATCATCTTCCAATATTAAAAAGAAACATATGATAGTTGTTAATTGGTTGTTAACTTGAATAAAAGGAAGCCTGGTTGTCTTCATACAAGCATAACTTGCACATGGCAAGCATTAGGCATATGTTATAAAATTTACCAGCTGTTTCTTCCATTGCTTTGAAATGCTGATGTGTCAAATGAATACATGTGCACAAGGAAACAATTCAACTTCGAAGGCTTTTATTTGCTATTAATTAAAGAAGGCCTTATCAATCAGGCTAAGTACATTTATATTTTAATGCGCTTCTCTTCATTAATCAAAATCTGACCATCACCCAGTAATGTATGGGCTAGTAATGAATGGGCTTTTACTCCTCCTTTTCAAGGTTTGCTCATGGCTGATGTTACCAAATACATGTACATGTAATAGTATGTATATCTTATGATAATTTTAGGTTCTTACAAATAATAAATATTCATGATTGTACCAATGAGTTTAAAAATATTATCCATGATACATTGTAATACAGCTGAATATAACTCCTTATGAACTATACAGAGGGAGCTACAATTATACATGTAGGTGCTAACAGTTGCAGTTTTACTGCTTCCACATACTTAGCTGAGTATCTTGCTACAACACAAGATATAGTGAATGAATTCAAACACATTACCCTTTGGTAAGATTAGCACTGTGCCTTTAATAATGATATTAATGTTTAATAACTAAATGCTTTTATTGTTCAAAATTGGCTTGTACAAAAATCTAAGTCTCTTTGGTCATGTTGGTAAAGGTTTGCAAAAGTACATGTATTTGTTGAACAACCTAACTTAATATTGGAAATGTTGAGATCATGTAATATTCAGTTTTCCTGGATTTTCCATCAAATTTACATTCAGGTTAATAGAGTAAGAGGAGATTGGGAAGTTTATTATTGATCTTTTTCTGCTGTTTTGATCAATCCAAATTAATTAAATTCTAAAGTCCCTTCCTTCATCACAATATTTGTTCCTTGAAAACGGTGGCACCTTTCATTTACTTTGTAGGTCTAATCATTTTATTGAAAAAATAACATTTTTTGCCTTGTATTGATAATGTATTGATTAGGTATTGGAAGTTGTCTTTATGATTCAGGGATTAGTCATGAGATCATTTGCTATTTTGATCCATGTTACATAAGAAAGACAATGTAGTGTTTCTGCTGGTGTGAACAGCTCAAAATTCATAATATGTGACCAATATTTATCAGATAACATTTACATGTAATTTACACATTTTGTTGTTTGTTATTGTAGTGGCTTATTTTGCAGTCTCATATTTACTGTTAGAGTGTCCATCTATGGTATTGTTTTATACTAAGTCAAAGGGTGGTTCTGTGACAATCACAATTTTCATTTATCGAAGTGTGTCTGTCTGTTTTGACTCACCTGGTGATATCAAATTTTTTTTTAAGACAATACATGTGTATTATAAAAACATGTAAGCTGCTTCTTTTCTGATCTTAGTTTTAAAAAATGATAAATTATAATTCTTAAGTTACAATACTGCTTCTATCATGTTCTTGATATACTTCAAGTAACCTAACAAAAGTTGTTTTATGGAATGTAGGAAGGGTCTTATTCTGGTTGTAAATTATATTATTGTTAGATACTCCTTACTGGTGTCAATTGATATTGTTTATTTATCAACACAGTAAAATTAGTACTTAGCTTACTAATGCCTTATATAGATTTTTAATCAGACAAAGGATGACTCAGAAGTCTCTAGGCTTATGAACAGAGTTTGAAGGTTTATATGTACTACCGGTACATTGTAGTAGATCATCCATTCATTAATGAACTATTTTGACAGTTGTTTAAACATGTTTTGAAAATAAAATTGTCAGTATAAGTAATATGGCTTTTGATTTGGGAATTTGTAAAAAGCAACAACCCACCTCTCCTTTTCACTGCCAATTTAACAAATGACCATTTTGAGGTCAAAGAACAAAAGTAATCTTTTTAAACTGACATACATGTACTTATATTTTAACATTTATTTTATGAAGTAAGTTTTCATTGATCGCCTTTGTCTCATGATTAAAAAACTTGCATGCCTTTATCAATTATGTCTTAAATCTTTTGTTCTAGCCATTGTACAATGTATCTTTTCCTTTGTAATGTTATACTGAATACATTTAAAAGAAAACTGTGTGGGTGTAGGTAAAAAACTTTGTCATTGTGTAAATAATCTTTTTCCTAAGAAAACAGATTTAATCTGTGCAGCAGGCTAATATGATAATGCAGAAGAAGGGGTTATCTCTTTATCATATGGCCTATGATCAAAACAAACATGGGGGAAGAACCTAGACAAGATTGCAATAGTTTGATACCTGGTTAAAACATTAGAATAATATCAAGGCTCCCCTGAGATGGAAAACTGCATAAAATACTCTTGTTTCCTATGTAGATTTATTTTTATTGAGAAAAAAATCAATGGTGTTTTGTCTCACCATGTAAAGTTAACTTATTCCTAATCTCAATACATGTACATGTATATATTTTCCTATCTAGGCAGAAACAAGGCATCTTACTATTTTCAAGTTTCAATTTTTGTCTCGCCTGGGAAGCAGAGCGGGTATAGGTGTTACTTTACCGGCGGCGTTAACTTTTTGGAAAAGTTTTATGAGCACCTCCATATCTCAAGAACTATAAGTCCTAGGTTGATGAAACTTGGTATGCATATGCCCCAGTAGTAGCTTAGCACAGTTGCATCCCCATCTTTTGACCTTGACCTTGATTTTATGGTTGAGTGACTTTGACAATTTTCAATACACATAATAGCATTGGAAAAGTTTTGCGAGCACCTCCATATCCCAAGAACTATAGGTCCTAGGTTGATGAAACTTGGTATGCATATGCCCCAGTAGTAGCTTAGCACAGTTGCATCCCCATCTTTTGACCTTGACCTTGATTTTCTGGTTGAGTGACTTTGACAATTTTCAATACACATAATAGCAATGGAAAAGTTTTGCGAGCACCTCCATATCCCAAGAACTATAGGTCCTAGGTTGATGAAACTTGGTATGCATATGCCCCAGTAGTAGCTTAGCCCAGTTGCATCCCCATCTTTTGACCTTGACTTTGATTTTCCGGTTGAGTGACTTTGACAATTTTCAATACATATAATAGCAATGGAAAAGTTTTGCGAGCACCTCCATATCTCAAGAACTATAGGTCCTAGGTTGATGAAACTTGGTATGCATATGCCCCAGTAGTAGCTTAGCCCAGTTGCATCTCCATCTTTTGACCTTGACCTTGATTTTCCGGTTGAGTGACTTTGATTATTTTTATTGCATATATTTGCAATGTTTAAGTTCTATAAACATCTTTTGATCTCAGAAACTGAAAATTCATGTAAATTCAAAATATAGTGGAAGTAAGAAAGAATAATTGTTTCTGATGGTGCCGGCAGGCGAGACATACTTTAGTGTTAACTCTTCTTTTATTCTTTCTCTCTCATATTTATGTTGAGTAAATCAAAGGGATAGTAGCAGTGTAAATTGTCTGTTTATGTAATATATTCTTGATTTCATTTCACTATTTTATAGGACACTACTGTATTATTTCGTTTTATCATTTATTTGAATTTTGTATTAGATCAAGCTTTAAACAATGAAGTAGAAGAAGCTTTATTAGAAATTTATTGCTATTTTAGAACTGGAAATGAAGCTAATGTATTATAATGGCTTTTAAGTGCTAATTTGCAAGCACTTTTGTTGTTGTTACCTTCATATATTTAGTTTTGCTTTCAGTGCAGGTTTCATTCTACTTAGTTGATAAAAACTTATTTCCTTTTCAGATTGAGAAACCACAAACTGTTGGCCTGTCATATAATACAAAAGACCAGTGGGAGATTCCTAAATCATCTCTAAAACTTTTACGAAAGATTGGACATGGTCAGTTTGGAGAAGTTTGGGAGGGAATGTGGAACAGTACCACTCCCGTTGCCATCAAGACCCTTAAACCAGGTATAAGACATCCATATAAGATAAATCCTTATTTTATTTGCTTGCATCTTTGTATTAATGAACATTTATCAGGGCTGTCAAGTTTTTATGAGCTGGATGTGTGAGATTCGACGAAAAATTGAAAGATCAAAGGAAAAAATTAAAAGATCAAAGAAATTTGCGGCCAAATTGCCGACTAGATGCGTGAGTCTCACCCGAGTTGCGTGACACTTGACAGGTCTGATTTATTAATGAACTTTATGAATTGAACCGTAACAGTTCTTATAGTAAATACATGTACAAAAGTTTTTAAAAAAAAATGTGATACTTTGTTAAATTATTTGATTTTCAAATTAGCATGTAAAAATATAGTATTCTTATCAGCTTATTATGGCCTGCGAACAAATTGCAGTTCAAATAATTTTCATATAATTTTTCGATCTATCTTTCTGTTCATCATACTTAAATATTTATATATGTAAAACAGAAAGCTCAGATATCTTCACAACCTTAAAATTAGATCATGAAATTTTATACACTTATTGAGTCATAGTAGAGACAATACATTGCAGATAAAAGAAAATATGCAGTGTAAACAGAAAAAAATATGTGATGAGCTGGTTATCAGCGTCTTAGTAGACTCTTTTGCTTGTTATTTTATTAACTCCTCTATTTTGTAGGTACTATGGATGCCAAAGATTTCCTTGCCGAGGCTCAGATCATGAAGAAGCTCAGACATCCAAAGTTAATACAGCTGTATGCTGTTTGTACACAAGATGAGCCTATTTTTATTGTCACAGAATTGATGAGACATGGAAGTTTACTAGAATATCTACAAGGTTTGCATTTTATATAAAACGGTCTTTTTTCAAGGTAGAATGACCATTAATTTTACCATTAATAATATACACATTTAAATCACAGTGTATGATTATACAAAGGTTAAAAGCCAGTAATGATAAGGTAAAAAGAATTGATGAAAAACATAGGCGGATCCAGGGGGGGGCCCGGGTCCCCCCTTTTGGCAGAAAAATTTGGTTGAATATATAGGAAATCATTGAAGCGTGACCAAAGCGGGCCCCCTCTTTTCAGAATTTCTGGATCCGCCTCTGAAAAAATCAAAGGTAAAAGTTAGGAAAGTGAATACAGGATCATACAGTTGCTCATCAGAACAATGTTACAAATAACCATGAAATGCATTAAATTTAGCTAAAGACACCTAAAGAAAATTATTTTAAAATATTTTTTTGGGTAAATATAGGTAGTTTTATCAGTTTTCTTTTATTTTAGTATGTTGTTAAGTTATTGATGATGATGTTTCCTTGTTTTATATCTGTAAAAATTTCAATTGCAGGTAAAGGACGTACATTGAAGTTGCCCCAGCTTATTGATATGGCAGCTCAGATAGCTAGTGGCATGGCCTACTTAGAATCTCAGAACTATATCCATAGAGATCTGGCAGCTAGGAATATATTAGTTGGTGATAATTCAACAGTCAAAATAGCAGACTTTGGTCTAGCTAGAGTCATTAAGGTAAATTCAGGCAGTAAGAAGTCTATTATATAATTAGGTGGTGATAATTCTACAGTCAAATACCAGACTTTGGTTTAGCTAGAGTGATTAAGATTAAGATAGAAATTCTATCGGTATGCTAAATATAGTGGTATGTAAGTTGATATAAGTCTTGAAGATATTTGCAGACATGAACTATGAAAAAAACCTGGAAATAGACTGTCATGGTGCACAAGAGTAATGATGAAAAACAAACAAACAAAAAAACATTTAATTTAAAGAGACATCAAAAGTGTACTCATGATTAAAAAAAATATTGATAACTGTGAAAAACTTTTCAATGAATAAGAATTTTGTAAAAGGAACACTTTTTATTTTTGTGATACTTTTGTTTTCGGAATTAAGTAATATATTTGATTTTGTTCAGGTCAACTCGAAATATGTTAAATACAAATGTAATACTTATTTTCAGGAGGATGAGTATGAGGCAAGAGTTGGTGCTAGATTCCCCATTAAATGGACAGCCCCTGAGGCAGCTAATTATAATAGATTTACAATCAAATCGGATGTGTGGTCATTTGGTATACTTCTGACAGAAATAGTGACCTATGGAAGAATACCATATCCAGGTTAGAAACTTCTTACTAGTAAATTGACTGTCAGATAATCACAGCTGGATTTCCATTATTTTAAGATTTCCTATTTTGTTGGTAGTTAGTTATATTACACACTGTGAAACTACCAAAAATAAAGACATCACATTGAAATGATAAAACATTCACAGGAATCACAGCATTTAATTTGGGTATATAAAATTAATGGACTCTTAAATTGCATACTGAATTTCCAAAAACCATTACTGTCAGCAACTGACTAGTCCAAGTGAAATAAACACATGAACAATATTATACTATACCTGATTGAGACACATAAACAATATTATACTATACCTGATTGAGACACATAAACAATATTATACTATACTTGATTGAGACACATAAACAATATTATACTATACCTGATTGAGACACATAAACAATATTATACATTAAACCTGATTGAGACACATAAACAATATTATACTATACCTGATTGATCATGAATTGGTCAGGTTTTGTAATACCTTTATAAAGAGATTAAATGTCTTTCAAATATTTATAAAGTTAAACAAAAACTTTCATTGAATTTTTTTTTCTATTGCCTAAAAAAATCCATAAGAATTTTAACTAAGACAGATCTTAAGATTTCTTTATGTATTGTTTTTAATTTCAGGAATGACCAATGCAGAGGTTTTACATCAAGTAGAGCATGGATATAGAATGCCAAGCCCACCCAACTGTCCCCAGGCTCTGTACGAAATCATGCTTGAGTGCTGGAGAAAAGAAGAAATGGAAAGACCTACATTTGAGACATTACAATGGAAGCTAGAGGAATTCTTTAATCTAGAAGGAAATGACTATAAGGAAGCATCTAGTATTCGATAGTGTCCTATTCTGAAAGACAGATTTTTAACGTCATGTGTTCTAAGGGAGTCATGGGGGCCAGTGATGATTTTATTTTGTATCAGGGTAACCCATGTTTCTGCTAAAAAAGTCCATAGCTTGAAAGGTTGTAATTTTGTTAACAACAGATTTAAGCAGACGGATATATGATCTTGTCGTCTGCCATGTTTATTGTTTTTTTTCCATGTTGTAAATCTGTGCCACAATTCCATAAGTATAATTGTTGATATTGATATTTTGAAAAATATATGTAGCTAAACTTGTCTCTATAGAACATTTTTTCTCTGCTTCAAGGTTTCTTTATTATTAAAATTTAGTATGTAGAGATATTGAATAGATATGGTTCATTGGCTGCCAAATGATATTGAAATCCAAAGTTACAAATTGTGTACATGTATAAATGATTCCTATTCCGTGTTTTGCATAACTTGATATACTGTATTCATTGTACAACAAGAAAATTATGATTAGAGTTCAAAAGAAGTTTCACATTTGCATCAAGTTAAAATTATTGAAAATGTTTTAAAGATATGTTCATGAAATTTTAATTTGCTTAATGCAAAGAAACTGACAGCAGTGCTAAAGTATTATCAGATAAATTTTTCAATTAGAATAAGAAATTGTATAATAGAAGATTTGTAATGGTCAATGTATTTTATAAATTCTACCAATAATGTTGCACAGGTTGTACATGTATACTAACATTCATCTGAAGATCTTTACTGCTTTGTTTTTACAAGATCAGTCTTCATATTTAATTTTGTTTCATTGGATAACTAATAAGAATTGACATTTTACATATATTTTTTACAATTTTAAATTATCAATATGTTTTTTTATCACTTATTATACATTGTAATAGGTTGTTTCAAATTAAGTCAGTACAAATGTATAATTATATAAATATCAACATTTATTTGATTTTAAAAGTGCTATAAAGAAAATGTGAGTGGTTGTGATGTTAAGCTTTCAAACTGTCACCCTATTGTGATAGGTTGTCATAGTAACAAAGTAGTAAGGTTGATTTTACATGTTTACAAGTTGGATTAAAGTTTTTAAAAATTCTAAGTATAATTATACATATGAAAAATAAATATTTTGATTATTTTTTTTTTACTGAAGTAAGATTTTAAAGTTTGGGCATTTGGAATGATATTAAAAATGTGCTCTCAAATATTTTGAAAGTATATATATCAGCTGAACATGCTGTCAGCACAGGGTTTTAATACTTAAAAATGTAGGAAAATAAAACTAAAATGTGGAGGAATTCAAATAATTAAAAAAAGGCGCAACGAGAAATTATAAGCTGTCTTTATTAGACTATTAAAATATATGGTCCGTTTAACACATATTGAATATTTCAAAACTTTTTGCTAATAAATTATTCTATTCAATACTTGTTGAATATCAATTAAACTTAAGAATTACAAAAGTTTATGCAGGGTGTTCATGTTTTCATTTCATAAATCAAATAACAACACCAAATTAACCTTTGATATTTTCAAGTGCAATTAAAATGTTATCATGTAACAGTGGTGTCTGGATCATATTAGCAATATTGATATTAACATCTTGCTAGGTTTTAAGAATCACAAATGTTTTTAAAAGCTTGAAATAATGAAATAAGATTTTAAATTAGTTAATTTTGAATATGATGCTTTCAAATGTTAATTACATTAATGATAATCCAATATATAATTAAATTATTGTTATATCTCATCCATATATTATAATTTGTTATCATGTATCTAGTCAGGTTTTATGTTTTCTCTCATGGCAAGTTTGTCTGCAATATAACTAGTGTTTTGATAAAGTAAATTGTTTGAGTAAAAGCATTTGTCTTCTCAGATGAATTTATTTAATTTTCCTTTGTGCTCAGAGCAAAATATTTTCAAGATTCAAAGTTTCATGTGCTAACACTTTGTCATGTAGGTTTTTTTTTATTCATAACACATTTTATAGAGAAACAATATATAGTAACATTATTTTACAATTTACTGATAAACTTGAAATGTTTGTATAAGAAATTATTCTGATCTTATTTTATTCTCTTTTAAAAATATCATATGAGAAAAAAATATTACTGAATCATGTAGAAATCTACTTAAAAAGAAATGAAAATGTCATAAAAAGTCCCACTGTAAAATCACAAATCATAAAATTATTTTATAATGTCTATAAGTCTTTTATAACATCTACCTACAAAATTGATCAATATTTAGTTTAAAAAATGTATTGTGAAAGATTATTTTGAGTAACTAAAGTTATTAATAAATTGTTATGGGTTAAAAAGTTTAACACTCAAAAGCTCAGCAGAATCTTTGCCAACATGTGTAGAAACAGTATTTCATATTAACATCTTCCAAATATTACTTAACTTGTTTTGCCATTAGAATTAGAAACCATATATTAAGAACATATTTTTATTTGTATGGCAGAAAGGTTGCATTAATTGTTTGTGGCTTTGTGTACACAAGCTACTATGTTGTTCAGTGCAGTACTATTTTATTATGTAAATTTTTTATCAATCATGAATACTCATGTATCACTCGAGCCATTCATTGAAAAATTCATTAAATGATGAAAATACAGGGTTTGTGTGATTTATTTGCAAATTTCTTGTATAACAATTATTATTTTGCATATTTAAAAAAAAAAGTTCTTTGTCTTTTGGAGTTATTAGAAGGTGATTCTGGCAACAATGGCAAAATAATTCTCTGTCTTTGCAAACATAATGTAGATGAGCACCTCTTATTTTTAAATTTGAACAAAAGGTTTTTTTTGGTTTTACAAAGCAAAACATGGACATGGACATTCAAGTACAAGGGGGTACCCATCGGTTATCTGCAATTCCTCCCTTACCCCTGAATGGATTTATTTGTTAGCAGCTGCTCCCCGTTTTTCTTGTATAACCTGAATTTTCACTTCTTGATATATTGCCAAAAAGTATGTTTGTTGTCTACCATCTGTACAAGATGAATTTTGGTTAAATTATCTCCCAATTAAAAACCCCTTAATGTTTCTTAAAATAATGAAGGATATCTTAGAGTAATGAAATTTTCTATGCACATCTATGTGTGACATATTTACTTCATGTAAAGAGTCAGAAATGTTTTAGTAAATTTTGTATATAGACTTAGTACAAGACACATTTAATAGTGAAATACTATTGACCCTCAATATGTAGTATCAAATTAACCAAAGTCCCTCATGTGTAAAATATTGGTCACAATGACTTAATTTCTAGTGGGTGGTGTAGCGCTAACAGAGACACATCTAGTGGTGAAATTTCATTGACCTGAAACATCTATTATCCAAGTCATGGACCTTTACAAAAGTGTTATGGATGTATGTATGGACAGACAGACCAGGGTAAAAATATAGATATGACGCACATATGTGGTCAGGCCATAACAATAAGAGTTAACACTAAAGTATGTCTTGCCTGCCAGCACCATCGGAATACATGTACCTTAGTTTTTAACTATTCATTCATTACTTTATCATAGGAAGAAAAGGAAAGAACAAGTAAATCTGTGTTAGCTCACTAGTGATACCCCCGCACCCCAAATTTTGCCATGCATAAAAATTTAAATACTCAGTAAACAGGAGAACATAACATCGCTATACACCATATGGGACTATACAATTAAGCTATATGCAAAATACCAAACCTCTATCTCTTGTAGTTGCTGAGAAAACCGTGACGAAAATTTTGCATTCATGTTCACTATGTGCAAAAATCAAAGTATTTGGCAAACAGGAAGTAGTTGACCTAGGAACATAAAATCAGTACACACCATATGGAATTAGAGGAGAAAGCTATACACAAAATATAAGACCTCTTCGTCATGTAGTTGCTGAGAAAACTGTGACGGAAATTTTGAATGTATGTTCACTATGTGCAAAAATCAAAGTATTTGGTAAACAGGAAGTAGTTGACCTAGGAACATAAAATCAGTATACACCATATGGAATTAGAGGAGAAAGCTATACGCAAAATATCAGACCTTTGTCATGTAGTTGCTGAGAAAACTGTGACGGATGTACACTATGTGTAAAAACCTAAGTATTCCGATAATTCGATAAACAGGAAGTAGTTGACCTAGGAGGATGAAATCTGTATATGGTACTATTGGAGAGAGCTATACACAAAATATCAGACCTCTGCATCATGTAGTTGCTGAGAAAACTGACGGAAATTATGTTACGGACAGACGAACGGACAAGGGTAAAACAGTATACCCCCTCATCTTCAAATATACCTGTACTCTAACATTACCCAATACTGATGAAAACTATCAAAGACACTTGTAAAATCAACATCAAAGGTCAAAAGAAGAGGTACAGTTGTAACAGTCTAGCACTGATGAATTAGCATATCAAATTTATAAACCTAGAATTTCTAGTTCCCACTCATTAAAACTTTAACATTGCTATATTGTCAGTCATTCAATTGGAAAATCAAGGTCAAAAGATTGGGATGCAACTGAGCTTAGCTACTACTTGGGCATATCTATACCAATTTTCATTAACCTAGGACTTGTTCTTGAGATATGTGGATGTTCATAAAATCTGAACATTGCTTTTATATGTATTGAATATTGTCTAAGTCACTGAACCTGAAATTCAAAGGTCAAGGTCAAAAGATGGGGATGCAACTGTGCTTAGCTGCTACTTGGGCATATGCATACTAAGTTTCATTAACCTAGGACATATAGATTATTAGATATGAAGGTGCTCATAAAACCTTAACATAAAAAGTTAACTCCGCACGGGAGGACACACCTACAGTGTATGTCTTTCTCCGCTTCACAGGAGAGACAAAAACAGGAATGGCAGTCTTCCATGGAAGATGTATGTCAAATGCATCTTCAAATATCAAGGAAGTAGATGAGTTACGGGCATAAAATGGCTTAACACCATATAGCACTATAGAAAGAAGCAGGCATAAAATGGCTTTACACCATATATCACTATAGGAAGAAGCAAACAGCAAGAGGCTGTGACATGTAGCTGCCCGGAAAACTTTAAGTGTAATTTTTGTGAAGAGGCAGGACAACAGACACAAGTCACCACAAGAAGATGGATTGTGTCAAAGTGACTCCTATTTGTTGCTTTGTAGAACGTTGCAGGTGACATTTAAATTTGGAATTGTTAGTCTTAAAAGAGCTCTAAATAGACAACAGATGACACTAAATTGTGTCTGACTTGTTGGCACCATCACAGAACATACAACCTTAAACCTTCCTAACATCAGTATTGCAAGATGTCAAACTGTGATCTTAGACTAAGGTCAAGATATTCAGATCCAAAGAATATAAATTATGAATGAACCTGCATACAAAGTTTCATGAAACCAAATCCTTTAGTTCTCGAAATATGGATTTGCAAGAAAAAGCTTCAACTATCAATGTTATGAAAGATGCACAAAAAGTTGTTTATTGTAACACCATCTAACTACCTTAAACTAAAGTAATAAAATCTGGACTGATACATAATAGCCATCTTTATATTTATTTTTGCAATGTTTTGTACAAATAACATGATCATATACAATTAGCACCTCATATTTACAATTTCTTCATACTATAAATAATACATGACATTATTTTTGTTTTTGTTTATTGTTTATTTAATTTTGACACTCCTCTTCACACCAGCACATATACCAGATATCTCTCCTCCATATCGAGACATTTCTTTTCTCACCTCTCGAATCTGTGAAAAATAAAATGTACAAAATAAGATAAACTTTGTCAAAACAAGAAAAATTCACAATAAAATTCTTTGCTTATACAACAAATACATGTAGATAGTTGTAAAATTTGTAGTGAAAAATATTACATTCATAATAAGATAGATGAGCGTGACATACACTAGGACTGCAGAACCTGCAAATAATTTTAACAAAGGCTGATGAATGTAATGTGGACAAAAAATAACTTGAGAAAACACAAATAACATCATTGTTTAATGGTACTGATCACTAAAACAATATGTTTATACCCGAAATATGAGATGTCTTACTGATTTTTTGCCCCTTAAAGACCCTTGATTGGAAATAAAGCCATTCTTATTCTTATAACTCAATAATACATGTACTCATAATTCTCATAAGAGAACTCATTGAGAATGTAAGTGTCAGTAAATAGTCTGTCAAAGATTGGGATATGCCTTTATTAGTTCATAATAAAATACTGTTAACATAGTAATTTTATTGGTATATTTAATCAATGAAAATCTGCTAAAAATAGTACAGGTGAATATGCAATTATTACTTTACAATCAAACATGATTATTGAAAACTGTGAAAATTAATATTTGAAAAATAGACATTTGGATTGAATGCACAAAAGTTAGCAACCCAGAAATTAATATGTTTACAGCATTTATTTTTAAAGGGTTTTATATTCATGATATTTTATTACATGTACATTTCTTATCTTTTTCTAACTAGCCAATTGAAAAAGTGGAGAATTGATATCACTAGTCTTTTTGGGGATTATAATTATTGAGATGGTGGCACTCACACTTATTCCATGATTCATTATATGTTAGTTATTTGAGAAAAGATTGATATCAACAAAAGGTGCCCTATTCAAAACATACCTGTCCTCTCCTTCTGATCTTGGCTTTTCTGTATTTATTACGAAGTTTAACTCTAGGATTTCTATCTTCCTTCTTTTTCTTTATCTGAACATTTTTATTCTTTTCGATCTGTAAGAAAAATAATATTGAAAATAAAAATAATTTTCATGTAACATATTCATAAATCAATTTAGATTTAAAACTACCAACTTTAACTAAAAGAGAAAATTATTAAGCTTTCCACTACATGTAATTTTCATTAAAAAAAACAATTCAGGCATTTTCTTATGGATAAAAATTTTAAATAAAATACAAAACCAGAGAAACTGTGAGGAGCAGCTCACATTAAAACACCTGCTGTACCCCTCAAAATCAAAAAGATGAAAAATAGGAGATAATTATCTACATTGTATATCATGTTACAAAGATTGTGTAAAAAGTTTTGAAAACCAATGAGTGAATTAGGAGTTTCAGATCAGATAGAACTCATTTCCCTTAGGCGTAACAGACACCCCTATCACTATATACCTATTCCTTACTTCTTTCCTTGTATTATAGCAAGTAAAGTCTAACAATCCACGACCTTGGGTTGCATGACCCCGGTGAACTCTGGTAAACTTGAGAATAATCTCTCTGTTGAAATTTGCAACAATGGAACTTGATCTCTTTGATCAGTTAAAGTAACAGCTATACAAACAAGATTATCTTGTTTTAGGAAAGAGAAATTTACCTGTATGAAAATTTTACCTGTTTGAAAAATTTACCTGTAGAAATTGAATAGTACGAACTGAACTAATGAAATGCTATACAGACTACCTGTAGTAGGTTACATGTTTTTTTTTAGGAAATACTTGTTATTAAAAACTATTTTCTATATCAGAGTACTTTTAGCATATTAAAAATATTTTTTTTATGAAATGCTTTAATAATCAATTTTTTTTATGGTTTTTACAACTCTATTCATCATAGTTTGTTCTCAGATATATCTGAAATATCTGATATTACTGATTATTCAGATTTCTTATACATTTTTAGTCATAAACGAGGTCATTCTTATCGAAAGTATACTGTTGAATGACTTTAGATTACATTAACTGTTTAAGTGTCTATCTGTATATATAGTTTTTGGGCTCGTTTAGAAGGGGTACCAATATCCCCCCCCCCCCAATCTTTTATCAAATATTCCATTTCCGAAAAAAAGTGTTTGCCAATATCCCATATCAGGATTGAAATTTCCCATTACGGGAAATAAAATATGAGCAGAAGCGGTTTCCATATTTGCTTCATGTTATACATGTATTTTCAATTCTATGTGAATCAAATGGTATGGTCTTTGATGGCGTAAAATGTAAATGATGCATAAGTAAAAAGATTTTGTCCTTAGTGTAACATTATATTAAACAGATTTTGATTTGAAAAGTAAAAAACTATCAAATTGATGGTCATATTACTATCTTTGATGTAGGAGTTTTCTTCCTTCAGAGTAGGAGTTTTCTTCCTACAGTGTAGGAGTTTTTTTCCTTAGTGTAGGAGTTTTTTTCCTTCAAGCAAAAAAATTCATACCCATAACAAGTTAATCTCCTCTGTATAGATGTCAATTTAACTGATCACGGTAATCATCTTCCATTGTTGCAAATTTCAATAGAGGGATTAAGTTGTAGTTTACCTAATTTCATTAAGGAGTACCAATATAAACACGGGGATTATAATTCTTTACTAGCAGTAAATGCACATGGGCGATATCATCGGTGCTGGATTTGGCTTTCCTGTTCGAACTTTTTGGTTTTGAGAACTTTTCATTCAATATTTTGGGTCTTTGATCTTCCAATGTTTTGATTCAAATGCTGCTGAGATGATGATGAGAGGTTACTCCTTGAAATATTGATATACAGCATAACCAAATTAACCATTTTATACCCGTTTTTGGTATTGTATTTTCAAGCAAGGAATAATATGCTACCATAACAGACCTGATAAGTAACAGCTCTTTTACCATCACCTTCTTCATCATTTTCATCGCTATTCACCACTGGTATACCACCCGTTTCTTCATTGGCATCATCTTTATCATCCAATTCTTCTTCATCACTGCCAAATAATAAATAAAACAAATAGAATGTTTTGACACTTTAATATATATTCATGTTAAACTATACACAATTGTCCATAGTTTTCTTAATGTTTAATTTATGAAGACCTATTGTTCCCTGATCTAGGAAACTTCATAAAAACTTGCATATTACCAAATTTCATGCTCTATGGAGGAGATTTATCAAAACTTTTTCTTTCAAGAGGAACACTTAAATCACTGGATTCAGCAATAGGGAAAACTAATGAAGTTTTGCTACATAAAATAATAATTATTACAAGTTTGTGCGTAAACATATGTATTTTTTTTCCCCATTCCCTAAAATTGTTGTTAAATGAAAGAACCTTAGTGAGCACAGCACGCTCACATACCCCACGCGTTCTGCTATTGGACTATCGATGTTATCCTTGAGGAATTAGTATTGAGCTACAGGAATCAATAATATTGAATGATTGTTAAAGTGAATGTGCAAGTATTTGAATATCATAACAAAGTTATATCAAATTTCTAAACCAAAGGGCCATGACTCCCACAAAAATTTGCGGATAAAAAATTCCTGGTAATATGCACAACTACATATGGTGTTCTTCTTGAATACCAAGTTTCGTTAAATTCTGTTCAGTAGTTTAAATGGAGTTGCGTTCACAATCTATAATCATGATTGTCTGCAAAGGACAAGATATGATAAGTGCTAAATTTGGCCCCCTTATTTACCATTTTTTAAAAATAATTGCACTGAGGTTAAACTATTCTAGATCAGTTCTTAGATGAACAAGGAATAGTGAAATAACATTAATTTGAACTAAATTTTGTGTATTATGTCACAGTGACGTCATCAAATTATGTGAAAATGACATTTTTGTGAAAAAGTGTTAAAATCATGCAAATTTTGAGTAGTTTTTGGCAAATTTAACTATGAGCCACACGGAGTACCAAAAATATATTTTTGTGTTTTGTTTCTATTTCAATAATGATCATGTACACAAATTATTGTAATGGTACCCCGTGTGGCTCATAGTTAAATTTGCCAAAAACCACTCAGAATTTGCAGGTTTTTTACAGTTTTTCAACAAATAACAATATTTAGGCCACTTTAGGTCATTATTTTTACATCACAATGGACGACTTTAAACAAAATCATGCTGATATAGTAAAGTTTAACTAATTTAACGTATATATTACATACTGTTAGCTCATTTTAATAATTTCAAAAATTAGGGGCAAAATTGGGCCCTTATCATACCTTGTCCTTTCTAAGTCCAAAGGGCCACAACTCCAACAAAAATTTGCGGATCAAAAATTCCTGGTAACATGCACAACTACATATGGTGCACTTTTTGCATACCAAGTTTCATTAAATTCCGTCCAGTTGTTTATGAGGCGTTGCGTTCACAAACTGTAATCATGATTTTCTGCAATTTTCTAAGTCCAAAGGGCCAAAACTCCCACAAAAATTTGCGGATAAAAAAATTCCTGGTAATATGCACAACTACTTATGGTGTACTTCTTGCATACCAAGTTTCGTAAAATTCCGTCCAGTTGTTTATGAGGAGTTGCGTTCACAAACTAATCATGATTTTCTGCAATTTTCTAAGTCCAAAGGGCCATAGCTCCCACAAAAATTTGTAGATAAAAAAAATCCTTGTAATATGCACAACTACATATGGTGTACTTCTTGAATACCAAGTTTCGTTAAATTCTGTTCAGTAGTTTAAGAGGAGTTGCGTTCACAATCTATAATCATGATTTTCTGCAAATTTCTAAGTCCAAAGGGCCATAACTCCCACAAAAATTTGTGGCTAAAAAATTCCTGGTAATATGCACAACTTCATATGGTGTACTTCTTGCATACCAAGTTTCGTTAAATTCTGTTCAGTAGTTTAAGAGGAGTTGCGATCACAAACTTTGATCACAGACGGACGGATGGACCAGTCAAAAACATTATACCATTAGCAACTTCGTTGCGTAGGATATAATAAAGAGGAACAATATGTATAATTGATAAGTCTGATTACAAATGTACCTCATATCTTCATCTTGGTTTTTGCCTTTCATCATTTTGTAATATTCCAAAGCTGCTTTTTCATCCTGAGTTTCATACTGATCACCTTTGCTCTTCTTCTTTTTCTAGAAACAAAATTTGTATTACATAAACATTTCAAAACACTGAAATGCTGTAGTGAATTATTATATCAATTTATTGTGTTTTCTTTTTTTTACTTTGTTAACTTGTATCATGAATGCATATCTATGGACGAAAAATCCGCAGATATCTTTATGATACATACTAATTCTTACACTTAACAACTGCAATACTGTGGTTTCATTATTATCATGGGTTACCAATTTTTGCAGTTTTCATAGGACACATACTGTACACTTCAGAACCATGAATTTAAGAATTGACAAACTGATCCACGAAATTGGTACCCATGAAAATAAATGAATCCACAGTATTTATGATGTCTTTTATAGGTTCTTGGTTATCTCAAAGAAATTCTTATTCCTAATATATTTCTTTTATTTTATTATTTAGTTTTTGCATCCTTAAACAGTGCAATGTACCTTGATTTTAACCTCTTTATCAGAATCTTCCTCATCAGAATCTGACACCAGCTCACTAAGTTTCTTCTGTTCTACTCTTGACCTGCTCAGTTTTAAGGGTTTCCTCCTGAAAAATTAATATTAAGTATTATTCATAATCATCTTCAGAAACAAAGTAAATTAAAAGTTAACCTAAAATTGCTTCCACCATTAGTAATATACCCCTAAGTGACCCACATGGGTGCAAAAGGCTTTAAAACCCTTATGATCTTTTTAAGAACAAATATTAATTGGTTCTGATTGCTATCACATACAATTGTCACATAATGCAACAAAACAAAAGTCTACCTTATGAAAGATTTCTGCTGAGGAACAGTAGAGGCAAATTCTATTTCTTCTCCTTTGTTGAGTTTGTCCATGATAATGTCAACCTCTGGTTTTACTTGCTCGTCTATAGGTTCTAGCTGTTTCATTAGCTGTAAGAGATGACAAATTTCAGTTAATGAAACATATTAGAAATATAAAGAAAACTTTTAAACAACAATATATCCAAAAGACATGAGCATGCCACACCTCACAACATGTTTTTTTTTCCAGCAATCAATGAACCAAGTTGATGTCAGGGGTATAATTCTATAATGACACTGATATCCTAATGCATAATATGGGTATGTGTATTAAGTTTCATGATATTATAATCAGGGCTTTCAACTTTGCAATTTTGAAATCAGGTTTTTAATTATTATTATGCGATGTTACATGTTATATTCATTATAAAATATGTCCAAAGGACATAATGCCCTACCTTGCAATATTTGAAATAAACAGAAAATGGATCTGAACACTATATAACCCCTACTTTCATAGACAGGGCATACAAAATTGGGAAAACCATGAAAATCAGGAAAGTTGACAGCCCTGTCAAACTTCCTTCGAGGAAAATTAACATAACCTGTTGGAAAACCTTAGCATAATTCATGTAACCCCTTTTCTGTACTGAATTGTTCATCCAAGTTGATATGACAGGTACACATTCATGATATACACATCAAGTTTTTTCCATAACTCAACTTACATTTCTGTATTGTACAAGTCTTTTGATGACAGGATGGTTCTGAACAGACACTTGTTTTGACTTTAACATCATATAGAAACTAATATTGATGCAGTAACTACAAATATAAAATGTAAAACAAATTGAATGATGACAAAGTGAGGAAGAGATATTCATCAAATTATCTAAGTTTTTCAAAAAATGTTTGACAGATTTCATAGAATTTCAATATGCAAATAATCAAAAGGTTTCCAATCATTATAAAAATGTCAGATCTGTAGTCCTTTAACTTTAATTCACTTAATGCTTACTTCATTCGAAAAAAAAGCAACTGTGAGTTGCAGCTCCAAAACAACACTGTTTCCCTAAAAATAAATCAGATCAAATTCTAAAAGAAAAACACACATTGTCATAATTATTTCATAACCTTTTTGTGAAAGTTCATGAAAGTCCATTGAGTGACTTAGGATGAGTTACAGATAAGAGATTGGTACCCTAAGGCAAAAAGGACACACATAAGTATCCATCACTATGTGAGCACCCCACTTTTCACGCATGGAACACAATAATAAGAATTGGACCTAATGTGACATTCATCTTATATTTATTTGATGTCAATTTTCCTGTGTAACTTACTTCATCAGAAGTTTAAACTTTGACTCCACATAATCTGCAGCCTTTCCTTGGATCTTCCCATCCCTCACTAGCTTCAACAATGGGTGATATATGTCTTTGACTTCTGTCATCTACAGTATAAATGTACACAGAAAATTTAGCAGAAATTTGTTATGCTGAAGTAAAAAAACATTGTTCACTTTAAAACTCAAAAAAACACAGTATATTAGGCACAATGTAATATTTTTTTTTGTCATTGATGTGTCTGGTGTCTATAATTTTGAGATTTATATTCATGAAGGAATTGTGGTAGCACCATAATCAACAAGCAAAAGAGTACTTAGTGGATGAATCTTTGTTTTTGTTTTTAACTCTCTAACACATACCTTAATTTTGTAATCATCTATCAAAGTCAATAACTCTGGAGATTCTTTTTGTAGCAACTGAAATTATAAATTATTAAAAATTATATTTAATATAGCATTTATGAAATTTAAAACACATCATTTTATAATACTATTTCATTGATGAAATGAACAAACTATTCAAAATAGTTGTTTACAGCTAAGTAAAGCATTTTAAAATAATATTTGAATAAAAGTACAATAAAGAATATCTACCATAATGTTATAAGTTATGGCAAACAACATTTGATTAAATTTTTTTCACATTTTTAGCTTCATCATTGACCCTCAATGTGTATTACCTGGGATATGGACCTTTACCAAGAAATTGATCAAAAGTGTTCATGTGTAAAATATAGGTCGCTGTGACCTTATTTCTGATGGGTGGTGCCAAATACCAAGACTCATTGAGAAGTGAAATATTATTGACCCCTAACATGTACTATTCAAGATATGGACCTTAACCAAGAACTTAACCAAAGTCATTCATGCGTAAAATATAGGTCACAGTGACCACATTTCTAGTGGATGGTGTCACTTTACCCAAGACACATCTAGTGGTGAAATATCATTGACCCCCAACATCTAGTATCCAAATTATGGACCTTAACCAAGAAGTAAACCGAAGTCGTTCATGCATAGAATATAGATCACAGTGACCTAATTTTTATTGGGTGGTGTCATGTTACCCAAGACACATCTAGTGGTGAAATACCATTGACCATCAACATGTAGTATCTGAGATATGGAGCTTAACCAAGAACTTAACCAAGTTCATTCATGTGTAAAATATAGGTCACAGTGACCTAATTTCTAGTGGGTGGTGTCATCTTACCTAAGACACATCTAGTAGTGAAATATCATTGACCCCCAACATCTAGTATCCAAGTTATGGACCTTAACCAAGAACTTAACCGAAGTCATTCATGCGTAAAATGTAGGTCACAGTGACCTAATTTCTAGTGGGTGGTATCACCTTACCTAAGACACATCTAGTAGTGAAATATCATTGACCCCCAACATCTAGTATCCAAGTTATGGACCTTAACCAAGAACTTAACTGAAGTCGTTCATGCATAAAATATAGGTCACAGTGACCTAATTTCTAGTGGGTGGTGTAGCCCTACCCAAGACCCATCTGGTGGTGAAATATCGTTGACCCCCAGTATCTAGTATCCGAGTAATGGACCTTAACCAAGAACTTAACCAAAGTGTTACGGACGGACGGACAAGGGTAAAACTATATGTCCGATCCACATACGTGGTCGGGCCATAAAAATAGAACAGGGGGGTCAGACCCAAGTTTATGGCTTATATATCCAAAAGTATAATAGATGGAGAAAATCTGAAGCAACCATCCATCTTCAGCATGAAAAGCTCTACCAAAGACTTAGTTGGGTCGAAGTTGTCAGATGACCTCTTTACATGTTTTTTTTGGGCTTATATAATGAAAACTATTGCAGATAGAGAAAAGCAGTTGCTTGCTTAAACCTTCAGCTGATTGAGCTCTACAAAAGTCTCAATATGGTTGAGGATGTCAGATGACTTTTTGTAGGGGTTGTTGCCCTTAAAAGGTGAAAAATAATTGTTTTTTAGTGTGTGTGTTTTTCGCTTATAGAATGAAAACTGTTGCAAATAGAGAATAGATGTTGCTTGCTTAAACCTACAGATCATTTGGCTCTTCAAAAAAATTCCATTAGACTGTAGTTGTCAGTTGACCCTTATAAAAGTTATGGCCCCTTATTGTCAAGTTTTGGGTTTTTGCCTAGCAGATTGAACCTAGAATGATAAAAAGCTTCGCAGAGCGCAGCATGATACGACCGCAACATGTTGAACCCTGTACGTTTTAGGCTCAATATGGATAGTCAATTGCTCTGGACACATGCAGCCCATGGTGGACTGACAAAGGTTTTTGACACATGCAGCTTTTGGTGGACTTTCCATTTTAAAATTTAAAAGGAATTATTTTTTTTTCGAAAGGAGATCAGCATTAGACCACAAATTTGCCATTTTGGCCCTAATTACATAAAAGGGGAAAAAGGTGGGTTGCAAAAATTAATTCTCAATTTTGTATCCACTATTTGACAAGAACAAACATGCAATTTTTTTTTCAAAATCGGATCATGAGTAAATAGTTTCGATTTTGGTCCCTTTTGGCCCCTCATTACATAATAAGGGGAAAAGGGGGGGGGGTCGCAAAAATTGATTCTCAATTTTGTATCGCTATTTGACAAGAACAAACATGCAAAATCGGACCACTAATATAAGTGTTGATTTTGGCCCCTTTTGGCCCTTAATCACATAATGGGGAAAAGGGGGGCCTGCAAAAGTTCATCAGGTTCATTCTTTTATTGAAAGAAACATTCTTCACAAATTTCACAGCAATAAGCCAGTTAGAAACAAAGTTATGGTGAAAACAATAAAATATTTGAATTTTTTGCCCCTTTTGGGCCCCTAATTTCGAAACAAAAAGAGGGGGGACCCCCAAAATCAATCCCATTCACCCTTTTATGTCAAGGAACATTAATGCCAAAATACAAAGCAATAGGATGACTAGAACTAAAGTAATAGTGGCAACAAACATAAAAGTAGCATTTTTGGCCACTTTTTGGCCCCTAATTTCGAAAACCAAAACAGGTGGGATCCCCAAAATCAATCCCATCCATCCTTTAATAATAAAGAATATCATAGTGAAATTTCATTGCATTTGGATTACTAAACTAAAGTTATCGTGTATACACTAAAGTTAACAGACAACGACGACAACGACAGCATCATATCATTATACGTCCGCAAATTTTTTGGGGTCATATAAAAATTAAGAAAAGCCTTTGTTTGTTTTAATGTTCAGCAATATGATGATCCATTTTTCAGTCATTGAAGTCAGGTGAGTGATTAAGGCTCCTGGGAGCCTCTTGTTAGTTATTCAATGGCAGTGAAATAAAAGATTTCTTTTCTCTTTAAAATTCTAATATTTGACTGCAATCGATATAATAATTACATTTACTTTTTTCTTACCTTTAACTTTTCTCGTTTAGACATAGTTGACAAGTCTTTTTCTATTTTCTCTTCACTTTTATCTTTATCGTCTGATACTTTAGCTTTCTATAAAAACATGAACAAAACATTCATTAAACAAATAAAAGAAAAAAGACATTTATTATTTATTAAATTAATCATAGGTTCTGATTATACAAACAGTTTTCACATTATCATAAATCAAAATCATTTGTAATGTCCTCTTAATATGCGAGCGTAGCGAAGCTCACTATTGTAGAGAGTCTGCCAAATTGCACGAGACTCAAAATACTATGGAAGAAAAATCGTTCTCACCGGAAACATTCGATTTTCGGAACTTTTCGAAAATGTCTGCGCGTGCTGAAAAATTGCGGGAAATAGTAATACATCGTCCCAAATTATCTCGTCCCAGGCATTATTCGAAATTATCAATGGAATAGATTATATTTTTGTATATACGCGAGCTTTTAAGGCAATGTCTTTCTCATATTATAATATACACTTTTGTGTTCTTTAATTTGCAACATACTAATTTTCTAAAGCTTTATGGATACAAATATGAAATAAATTGTGAATAAAATTTCATAGCAATTGGATAACTGGAACTAAAGTTATTGTGAGAACACTAAGGTTGTGCTCGATTATAGGTTCCAAGCACTCAAAACAGTAATCAAGCAGATCAGAACATCTGTGCAGAACAGGATCTGTCTGTTCCAACTTTTAAAGAGGTGGTGTAGATGGAACAGTAACAAAACAAGATGGTGGCCAATATATCAAATGAGTAAAAAGAGATAATTTATTAGACTGTTTGTTTCTCTTTTAAGCCAAAAATGAAGAACAAAGCTCAAAACTTTTAACTTGTTTCTATTCACAAATGCGAAAGTAACATTGAGCATTTATTTGTAAAATTTAGGGTTAAACAAATTTGAATTTAGGCACTTCCTGTTCTGTAACTGTTCCATTATGTTTTATTATCAGTGTTCCAAGGAACAAACAGAACATGTTCTGCACAGAAAAATCGAGCACGGCCTTTAGCTAATAGACAACAACAACAATGATGATGACAGCATCATACCATTATATGTCTCGAAAGGTTTTAGTCATATAAAACGTTATATTATGGGGATGTGAAATAAGTGTACATGACACAACATTGTCAAAACAAAGTCTGCAGCAGCAGGAGCCTTCAACATAGACCCTTCTGCTGCTGGACATATAAGGATATGAGCAAAGTTTACTTTAAATATATCCAGATCAAAGTCTTGGTCATCCAGTTCTGCAGCCATCTTCTTCTGTAAGGCTAAAGCTTCCTTTTCCTCCATCAAGGCTACAGCCTCTTCGTCATCTGAACCTGACATTACTAAAAACAAAAGCAAAAATGTGATGGACTGCTCAAAACATATTTGCTGAAATTGCATAATTTTTTATGCAATGTATTGTAATAGTTATAGTTAATAAGTTAATACTAAGTCTACAAAATTTCATGAAGATCCAACTAACAGTTTGAGTGTAATCAGCTTAAAAGCAAAGGTAATACAAGGTAATACATAGTATCTGTATTTCTATTAGGTGTGACCAAAGCAGGGACAGACTGAAAGACTAAGTGTTCTGCAACTTGTGGGACATAAAAAAAATGTTAACAGATAATGCATAAAGATGAATTTGAAACTGCAATTATCAAACTATCCAAATTTTTAAAACCTAAGTTCTGTGTGCATAGTCTATATTTTTTTTTCAGAATTAAAAACCAAGGTTCAAATAATTGTCAACATTTCAAAGTAATTTAGTAATAGCTTTGTTACCCTACCCTCAAATAGAGATTAAATTTTACATTCACAAGAAACACTGTTGCTAATACTTGAAAAGTAAGAGAGCAAGCCTGCGTTGTGCAACAATGTCACACATTTATGCAACAGCCTCCTAGAATTTACCTACCAAGATCTTCATCTTGCACGTCTCCTCCATAGTATCTGTATTTTTTTCCACCCCAAGCTTTAGCATCAGGCAACCCTAAAATACAATACACTGAGGACTTATCTTTTTCATTAAAAATTCTATTACTTCAATAAATTGAATTGAGACCTAATAACATAAAGATTAATTTTTTATACAAAACATTCAAAACAGTATTTGTTTCTGATCCTGACGACCCGCAGCATTAATTCCCACAGCTACTAGGTATGATGTTAAAATATGACAAAACACCTCCACATACAATGCCTTCAAACTCCTTCATTGAAATTTTACTGTTCTTTTTTGTGTGTGTTTAACACCCTTTATCAAGGCACCTGTTCCATGTAGGGGGTCAGTTTTATTTGTGGAGGAAACCAGAGTAATCAAAGAAAACCACCAACCTTGGGCAGGTAGAAATTTTACTGGAACAGCCCTGAATAAAATATGATGAAACACATACACAGTAAAAAGATAATAGAGCAAATTTATATTTTGTTAAAGTGGCCATTTAGTATCAGTACAAATTTTTCTTATAAATGGAGTAACCATGTATCTTGTAATATTATTATTTAGATCCACTATCATGACTATAGAGATAAACTTCATGTGCTATTCTTACCCGCCTCTTCATCCTGATCATCTTCAATATCACTGCCCATGGCATCTTTCTTCCTGGACCGTTTGATGTGTCTAAGCTGTTGTTGATAATTTCTGATTTCTTCGTCACTCTCATCATCACTTCCCAATAGACCTAGCACTTCATCCTACAGTAATAAATTAAGCAGAGAAATCGCTTTTGGTGTTCCCAATGTGACAACTATCCCAGCCATCCAGATGACCAAAACATAATGAAACAAAATATGTAAAACAATTTCTAAATATTAGTTGAAATGTGGGCATGACATACAAATTTATTTGACATAAAAATTGGCTTTATTGATCAAAAATAGTTACAAATTGTTGCATGTACATGTGCCTTCATCATATGCTTTCTTTGAATGTAAAATGTCTTTATGGTTCTGGTTAAAAGTAGCTTCATATGGTGCAATGTACATGAAAATCTATTTAAAAAAAAACAGTTTATGTATAACGTACCGGAATTAGAATGAGTGAATCGTTTTTCTTCTTTCATTATAATATAAATAATATTTTTGTCAAATGATTTGCTGATTTACATTGTGTTTCTTTGTATTGCCTTGGATTGTGCTCATGGTTAAAATAAAATGGTACCTCTGATTCTGAATCTGATTCATCCTCAGGTAATCCTTTTGCCAGCAAGAGCTAAAAATAGATAACAGACAAGAATAATCAAAAGGTCACGTTTGTTGTTAAATGTACGTTTAAAAAAATATTAGGGATTTGCATCAAATTTTAGTACATGTATGTGATATTATAAATCACTGTCAAAAATTTTAGATCTTTACTCCTTAAAGTTTTGGAGCTTTTTCATTCACAGAAAATTGCAGATTGACAGACAGAATTCCAGCTTGTTCAAATAATTTCACATACCAATCAATTTCAATAATTTTACTGCAGTATTTGACCATGATAAACAGAAATAAATCTTCTGTACAAAGAAACCTCTTACATTAATTACTTCTTCATTGTCTTTTTTTACTCCTACAAAATGTGTCATATTAAGGTAGAGGGGTGTCTAAATATTTATCCATAGAATGTTCTTAAATTTTTGCCACAGTTAGCCCTAGACTGGTACTTTAAATCACGATAATGAAATTAAGTTCACCATAAGAGTTTTTATAGAAACGACTTTGAAAAAAGCATGATTTCAGTACTTTTTATATAGGATCAATAGGGAAAATCAAAATACTCCATAGATTTTTCTTAAAATTTGTGATAATCTTTGTTTTGTATGGATTTTTAAATATACTAATGTGGTTTCATTATTATTCGTTGGGTATCAATTTTCGTAGGTGGCCTTTAACCATGAAAATTGGTGCCCCACGAAAAGAAAATTGATTTGCATGGTGCAGTCTTCAAAACCACGAATTTAAGAATCCACGAACTGGCCCTCTTTAATCAAACCACGAAAATTGGTACCCACGAAAATAAATGAATCCACAATAAATGAAAAATAAAGTTAACCATCAATTTTTTTGATAAAGTGAAAAATGTGTTTTTTCCCTATTATTTCTATACAAATTATCTCCCCTTAAAAAATACAGGAAAATATTGAAATTTTCAAAGAAGGTGTATTTTACCAAAAATTTTGTTGTAATTATCTTTGATGTTACCCTTGCCCAATAGAAATCAATTAGAAAAACAAACATTATAAATTTTAAAGTCATGATAGATGTGCAAAAAAGATGCTCAGTGATAGACACCCCATCTACCTTAAACAAATTGGTCAAGCAGTTAGGAGAAGTTCCCTTCTGAAGAAAGTGATGACAAACAGGCAGATAGTAAATATATACTCTTTGTACACAACAAGCCTAATAATTTAGACAAATATTGTACCTTATCCTTGTTTGCATGGAAATCATCAATATCATCCATGAAATAATCTTCTGCAGTTGGATCAGGAACTGTTTCATTTTTGTAAAAGTTTTCATCATCGGAGTTTAAGGTTTGTACAGGTACCCTTTCTTTCCTTTTTCCTTTCCTATTAAAGATGAAATTAATATTAAATAATTACATTCATTTTGATTTGTATTTATAACAGCATCAGTTCGATTGGTTAATAGGACTTAAGTGATGAAGTTTCATTTCTCAATGAAAGTCTCCAGCACATATGACCTTGACAACGACTTACGTGGAGTAATTTAAAATAAAAAGCTACGCCGAGCGCAGCATGATACGACCGCAACAAGTTGAATCCTGTACGTTGGAGGTCCAGTATGGATAGTCCATTGCTTTGGTCACATGAAGCCCATGGTGGACTTACAAATATTTTGGCACATGCATCCTGTGGTGGACTTAAAAATGCATTTTTGACACATTTATATTTACATCAACATCTAATACAAAAAGCCTTATTTATATACATGTATCACAGGCACTTGTTTCTATCAATAATGAGGGGTCGAGTATGTATAAAAGCACTTGTTTCTATCAATAATGAGGGGTCGAGTATGTATAAAATCCTTATTTTAAACATACTCTACCCCCCATTATTGATAAACAAGTGCCTGTGACATGTATTAATTTACAATTTTGGCTGTTTGACCCCTAATTTTTCAAAAACGGTGAAAATATATCAAATCCGATTAAAAAATAAGGCAGAAATATTCACAAGGAATCCAATGAAAAAAAGATATTGAAAATCGTACCACAAATAAAAAAGTTGATTTTATGGGCGTGGCCTGTCTTTAGCCCCCCTGTAGCAATGTAATGGTGAAACCAAAACATATCAAAACCATTGACACATTAAGTAGATAGAATTTAATGATGAATTCAATAAAAAAATATTTCGAAAATCAAATGAATGATAAACATTCTAATACACCCGTTTTAGCCCTTTTTGGCCCTTTTTTCTAAAACAGAAGGGGCCACAAACCCCAAATACCAAACCAACATTCCTTTAGTGGATATAATCATCATATTAAAACTTCATAACAATTGGCAGGCCCACTACAACTTAATTTTTGGTTTAAATGACAAACTTTTAAAAACAGCGTTTTTGGCCCCTTTGACCCCTAAATTCGCAAAAACGGTAAGAGATATAGCAAATCTGATTGAAAAATGCAGGCACGGATTTTCACAAGGATTCCAATGAAAAAAAGATTTTGAAAATCGGACCACAAATAAAAAAGTCAATTTTTCGGGTGTGGCCCCTTTTTGACCCCCAGTAGCAATGTAATGGTACAAGATACATCAAAGCCATTGATACATTTTGTTGACAGAATTAATTGAGGAATATAATAAAAAAAGAATGATCAAAATCGGATGAAAATTAAACATTCTACAGACGTTTTCTTGCCCCTTTTGGCCCTTTTTTCTTAAACGGTAGGGGCCAGAAACCCCAAATGCAATACCAACCTTCCTTTAGTGGTTATAAACATCATATCCAAATTTTATAACAATTGGTTATCTACAACTAAAGTTATCGCACGGAAACCAAAGTGTCTACAGACGACAACGACGACGACAACGACATCGCCATAACATAATACAATCGCAAAAATTTTGCGGTCGTATAAAAATAGAGGAGGCCTTTGGCTGAGTGTCGATATCAGATTTAAGTGTTCCATAAAACATGATATTGCATGCAGGGAGCTGCCATAACTGTTTTATTACATTTCAATATAAAATTTATGTCAATTATTTATAAGGTTACGTAAGAATCTGCAATGTAATTTCTTTTTTTTTTATGATGTGTGTTTTATATTTGTATTTGTATTTGGATTTGTATTTTTGTCTTTCTAAATAAACGAACCACTTGATCCATCCATGGTTTAGTGTTATATTCATTTTCAAAACGTCTATTTTTATTTCTGATGTCAACCAACTTGTTTACAAACATTAATGACGTCACAATGGACATTCGTTAAATTCAATTGGCTAAGAATGAAAGACAATGGAAAGGGAATTTCCCTGTAACTAAAAATAGCCAGTGTCCAATATCACTTTTTATGGCACTCCTAATCGTGGAATATCACAAAATATGCAATGACACAAAATACACTAGGTAAATGGAGAAAAAATATCTGAAATGTAATAATAAATGAAAAAAATACTGACTAGATACATTTATATGTTGAGAGTGACAGTGCGTATAAGTTGTATAACTAATGGAGAGAAAAAAGTGATACCATAGAATAAAATGGAATAAAGAACAAGTAAAATATGGTCAATCTCTGATTATGACAAGATATAGATTCTTCATAAAAGACATTCATTAATATGATTTGCTATTATTTTCAATATCAGGGTGGACTCATTATTAAAAATTGAATGATAGACATGTTTATTAGAATATATTCTGGTATACAAGTGTGATGAATGAATCAATTTACTATAAGTGATCAGTAGTAAATTACCGGGTAAGAACTACATTCAGTACGAAATGACCTGGTACAAACAGGTTTCGGTACGAAACGACCCGATACCTTTATTTTATAAAGATAAGATAAAGATAAGATAAATTTATTTGTACTAACACATTTCAATAAATGGTTATGACACAACTAAAGAATTAAGAACATAAAATACAAAGAAACAATATGACTTAATAAATGAAAATGGATGGGTATATGATTGTTGAAACCTGGGGTGGCAGTGACTAAAATGTGTATGTAATGTACATGTAAAACAATTTGTAAATGAGAAGGGGGTTATCTACATGTATTACTTATATAGTTAACTTACATTGTATTTATCTGGCATTTGTTGATAAATTCAATAATTGCCTTGAGCACTACTAAAGAACTACTATTTAATATAAGACAGAGTTTGTTTTCAGTTAAATAATTAAAATTTTTAAGTTCACATTTTAATTTATTGTTCAACTCTTGCCTGTATATGTTGTATTTGGGACACTTGATGAAAAAATGTAATTCATCTTCAACTTGCCCACTTTCACATTTTGTGCACAGTCTTGCACTTTGGGGGATATTTTTATAACGCCCTTTCTCAATTTCAAGAGAATGAGCACTTATTCGATATTTACAAATTGTGGACCTATCCGTTTTGAATTTACAGATATCTACATAGTAAGGCCTTTGATTTGACTTATGAATGCTTCTGTAGAAGGACAATTTTTTACTTTCAATTAAGGTGATATGTTGATTTTGTAATGACTGGTCATTAAGTCTTTGTTTTATGCATGATATATTTCTTTTAAGATTGTTGGTATTATCAATCAAGTAGCCAAAACCTAGTTCTCTGATCCAAGTTTTAATGGTTAAAATCCATTTGTTAGATTGTGGTAGGTTTATATATATTTTATTTACTAAAGTATTAGTTGAATTAGAAATATGATCCAAAAATTTGATTGAAAGAAGTTTGATTTTATTTTTAAGGGGATTTCTGTTTAATTCAGATAAACAAGTCACGTTTGATGCTTTGCTATGTACTCCTAAAATTTCTTTTATAAATTTTATATGCAAGTGTTCAAAAGGTTCAGTATCTTTAAGATTACTGTGGGCTCCCCATATCTCACATCCGTATAATATGATTGGACTTATTAATGTATCAAAGAGTTTTTCTAACAATTTGCAAGGGTTGTCTAATCCTAGTGTTTTCTTTATTTTGAACCAGGCTTTACGGCCTTTCTCCATTAGGAGCTTGGCGGAGATATTAATATTACCAGTGTATTTTAGTGTTATACCGAGGTAACAATAAGACTTAACAGTTTCAATTACAGTACCATTGATTTTAAAGCTATTTAAATAAGTTTTGCCATTAGAATTAAAAATGATAACTTTTGATTTTTGATTATTCACTTCTAATTTCCAGGATGAACAAAAATCACTTAATAAATCCAGCGACTTTTGTAGTCCGCTTTCGTTTTCGAAAGTAATATGATATCGTCTGCATATAAAAGAGAAGAAACTGAAGCATTTCCTATTTTAATTGGGTCCACTTGGGTTTTGTTGAGTTTAGCGACCAAGTCATTAATGTACAAGTTAAATAAAATCGGGCTTAAAACGTCTCCTTGTTTAACTCCACATTTAGAAATAAAACTTCTACTTAAACCTTGTTTGAATTTGATTTTACAACAGGGGTCTCTATACATGGAATAAATTATTTTGAAAATTTGAGCTGGGATGTTATTTTTCTGTAACTTATAAAATAGTCCATCTCTCCATACTGTATCGAAGGCTTTCTTTAGGTCAATGAATGCCGCGAACACTTTCTTTTTATTGCATTTATAAGTGTCAACAATGGACTTCATTGTGAATATGTGATCTGTGGTTCTAGCTTTTTCTTTAAAACCAATTTGATTTTCATATATGATATTATTTTGATTGATGAAATTTGTTAATCTATTAAGTATTATTTTATTGAATAACTTTCCTAAATTGGATGTCAGAGAGATTCCTCTATAGTTAGATGGGTTGTTTTTGTCCCCTTTTTTATGAATGAGTGAAATAAAGCTTTCATTCCACTTTTTAGGGAAGTGTCCCTTACTAAAAACTAAGTTGAACAGTTTAGTAAGTGGTTCTAACAGTTGAGGAGTGCCATGTTTAAGCATTTCATTAGAAATTAGGTCATTTGCTGTAGATTTTCCATTTTTAAGGGTTTTAATTGCTTTTGTGATTTCTTCTGGTTTGATTGGATCATCATATGGGGTTTTGTTTACTGTTTGGGGTTCATCTATGTTATTTATGAATTTATTTACTTTATCTTCAATGTGTCGATGAAAATCAGTATTGGGCATAGCATCAGAATGGTTGTTTATTTTCTCAAAAAATTGAATAAATTCTTCTTTATTGAAGTTTTCTTCATTAATCATTGATTTGTTATTCAACTTATTTATCATATTCCAGAATGTCTTGGGGTCATTACTCATATTTGAGTAAATATCGTCACAGATTTTTTGCTTATATTTCTTTTCTTCAGATTTACACTTTCTTCTGTATTTAGAGAGGAAGGAGTAATATTTCTTTCTGTATTCACCATTATAAGGGTATTTATTGACTAATGAAAGATAACTTCTAACAGTATTCCTAAGCTCATGACAAGAATCAGAAAAGCATGCTTTCTTCTTTTTCTTAATGGGTAAAATTTTACTTTTAACAAATTTTGCTGACATTGTTGCAGTTTCTTGTAAAATTGAATTAAATGTTTCTACTGCTAATTTGCAGTTATCGTTTTTATTAATTAGAAAATCTTGGAGCTTATGTTTTATTTTTTCACTTAATAAGTTGGCTTTATAGTTTTCAATTGCTTCTTTATTCCAAATAAATTTCCCAGGTAGAGGATCAAGTTGATCTTTATGCTTTATGTCATAGAAACATGTAAATAAACTACAATATATTAAACTATGGTCAGAAAGTTCTGTCAAATTATTTACAGTGAATCTGCTAACTCCTTGAAGTAAATCGGTAGATACTAGTGTGTAGTCTACCAAACTACATCCATTATAAGTCATACATGTGTATTTGCCATAGGGATCACCAAGAGTTCGACCATTTAGGATTCTGAGACTTGTCTCTTTACATAAATTAATTAATAGTTTACCACTTCTATTAGGTAGCTTTTTATCCATATTATTTCTAGGGGAGGGGGAATCAAAAATATAATTTTCATCAGGATTAGAGTGCTCAGACTCGTCAGAAAAAATATAATCTGGGGATACACTAGTATAGGCGTTAAAGTCCCCTTGAATGATAATATCACCAAGAGAACTGTAATGTTCAATGTCACTAATTAGTTTAGAGTAAAGTTCAATTATGTCTTGGTTATTACTTGATGAATTTTCAGGGGAAAAATAAACTATGCCAAGAAAAATATCTTACTTTAGATTGAAAAAGGACCTTGCCAACTTTAACCAAACAATATCGGTGTTGCTGAAGGGTAATTTGCAAATACCATTTTTAAGATCATTTTTAACATATGTTGAGATGCCTCCAGAATATCTTCTGGCTTTCTTATGCTTCTTTCTAATGCTATGACTTATTAAGGTGAATCCATTTATATCAATTTCTGGGTTGTCAACACCACCCCAAGTTTCAACTAAGCTTAATACATCAACATTAGATACAATTTTTAAGAAATCATCGTCAGTAGCTTTCTTTGACGAAAAACCTTGAATATTCCACATAGCAATATCCAAGCTTCCTCGAGTCTTATGAAAAATATTAGGCATTGATAAAATAGAGTGATCTATAAAAAAGCATTAAATGGGCCAATGAATGAATAAGTGCGATATAGAAATTCAGTTGTAGCTGTTTTTGATGCTAATAAAGTAAATATGTATTCTTAATTTCGCTTGACAAATTTTTATGAAAAATTTTAAATAGATTTATATTCAATTTTTCATTCTTGTTTTCTTTTCTTTTCTTTTTCTTTTTCTTTTTTGAAAAAAAGGGGGGTAGGGGTGTTATATTACAATCTTCATTACTACAGACACAGGTCCAAAAAACATGATATTCACAGTTAATATACAATAAAACATACAAAAAAAGTGGATATTTGCACATGTACATGTATATAGTTTAAGGGATTTATTGAATATATTGATTCTATAATTCTTTTCTTCTTTTGTTCCAATAAATATGTCTGATAGAATTGTGTGCTATTTTCAGTACATGTTTCAATATCTACTACACTTTACATATATAGTTATTAAACAGTCTTATGAAAGAGGGTGTAGGTAATCATCGAGTTCGAGTTCGAGTTTGAGTCAGAGTTAAAGTTCGAGTTACAGTTCGAGTTACAATTCGAGTTCGAGTTAGAGTTCGAGTTAAAGTTCGAGTTATTTTTCGAGTTCGAGTTAAATTTTGAGCTAACTCGAAACAGTAATTTTCATAGACATAGTCGAGTTACGACTCGAGTTAGAGTTCGAGTTCGAGTTAGAGTTCGAGTTACAAATCGAGTTCGAGTTAGAGTTCCGACGTAAAGAAAACCTATTTTTAGCAAACTACAACACTTTCCACGAGAAAAAAATAATAATTCAGACATCTATTATGTTGTGCTGTGGTTTAAGAAAAAAAATATGTTAATCCACCCAAGGACGAGACAATACTTTGAAATACCTTGGTTTATTTTGTTGCAAAAAGGCCGCGTTTACAGAAAAAAGAAAAAAAAATAGTTTTAATTTTTATCAAAGTCGTCAGTTTAGTTTATAGGACAAGACTAAGGGGACGACCATTTGATTTTGAGGGGGGCTGTTTTTGTTAATAAATATTCTGGCTTGGGAAAAGTTGGAAATAAATTATCTGGCCTCTGTTTGCAAGAAAATAAATAATCTGTCCCAAGATTCTTGCTCAATGCAGAAAATAAATATTCTGGCCCGCAAAATTTTGAATTTTGAAAATAAATAATTTGTCTCGACCGAAACTGCCAGGCCCCCCTCCCTCAGAATCAAATGGTCGTCCCCTAAACATGTATATGTTACTCTCGATTATTTACTAGACAAATTTGTATACACATCATGTTCTTACATAATCAAGTACATGTACTTGTATGGGATTTCAATCTAACACATGAGTGTACAGAAGCAGGTCTGTTTCTGTTCGACAGGGACCGGCTTTTAAAATGGAAAGAATCCTTGTTTTTTTTAAAAGAATTTGAATGGAAGTAAATTGTCAGCACATGCAAGAAAATTTCCGATGAAGGATCGCTGCTATATAAAATAATGCTAACTTTAAACAAGAGGCTCCCAGGAGCCTGAATCGCTCACCT
Source organism: Arcuatula senhousia (assembly GCA_963971305.1). Taxonomy (NCBI): domain Eukaryota; kingdom Metazoa; phylum Mollusca; class Bivalvia; order Mytilida; family Mytilidae; genus Arcuatula; species Arcuatula senhousia. The sequence goes on along the minus strand of OZ020303.1, from coordinate 48,937,846 downwards.
GGTCTTGATGTTGACCCTATACTTTTGTAGAGCTAAATGAGCTGAACATTTAAGCAAGCAACAGCTTTTTTCTACCTGCAATAGTTTTCATTCTATAGGCCAAAAACACCATTTTTCACCTATAAGGGGCCATAACCCCTATAAGGAGTCATCTGACAACTTCGACCCTATGGAGACTTTTGTAGAGCTAAATGAGCTGAACATTTAAGCAAGCAACAGCTAATCTCTATGTGCAACAGTTTTCATTCTGTAGGCCAAAAACATGAAAAAACGCTATTTTTCAAGGGCCATAACCCCTATAAGGGGTTATCTGACAACTTCGACCCTATGGAGACTTTTGTAGAGCTAAATGAGCTGAACATTTAAGCAAGCAACAGCTAATCTTCTATCTGCAATAGTTTTCATTCTGTAGGCCAAAAACATGAAAAATCTTTATTTTTCAGGGGCCGTAACCCCTATAAGGGGTCATCTGACAACTTCGACCCTATGGAGAATTTTGTAGAGCTAAATGAGCTGAACATTTAAGCAAGCAACAGCTAATCTCTATGTGCAACAGTTTTCATTCTGTAGGCCAAAAACATGAAAAATCTTTATTTTTCAGGGGCCGTAACCCCTATAAGGGGTCATCTGACAACTTCGACCCTATGGAGAATTTTGTAAAGCTAAATGAGCTGAACATTTAAGCAAGCAACAGCTTATCTCTATGTGCAACAGTTTTCATTCTGTAGGCCAAAAACATGAAAAAACGCTATTTTTCAGGGGCCATAACCCCTATAAGGGGTTATCTGACAACTTCGACCCTATGGAGACTTTTGTAGAGCTAAATGAGCTGAACATTTAAGCAAGCAACAGCTAATCTTCTATCTGCAATAGTTTTCATTCTGTAGGCCAAAAACATGAAAAATCTTTATTTTTCAGGGGCCGTAACCCCTATAAGGGGTCATCTGACAACTTCGACCCTATGGAGAATTTTGTAGAGCTAAATGAGCTGAACATTTAAGCAAGCAACAGCTAATCTCTATGTGCAACAGTTTTCATTCTGTAGGCCAAAAACATGAAAAATCTTTATTTTTCAGGGGCCGTAACCCCTATAAGGGGTCATCTGACAACTTCGACCCAATGGAGAATTTTGTAAAGCTAAATGAGCTGAACATTTAAGCAAGCAACAGCTTATCTCTATGTGCAACAGTTTTCATTCTGTAGGCCAAAAACATGAAAAAACGCTATTTTTCAGGGGCCATAACCCCTATAAGGGGTTATCTGACAACTTCGACCCTATGGAGACTTTTGTAGAGCTAAATGAGCTGAACATTTAAGCAAGCAACAGCTAATCTTCTATCTGCAATAGTTTTCATTCTGTAGGCCAAAAACATGAAAAATCTTTATTTTTCAGGGGCCGTAACCCCTATAAGGAGTCATCTGACAACTTCGACCCTATGGAGAATTTTGTAGAGCTAAATGAGCTGAACATTTAAGCAAGCAACAGCTAATCTCTATGTGCAACAGTTTTCATTCTGTAGGCCAAAAACATGAAAAATCTTTATTTTTCAGGGGCCGTAACCCCTATAAGGGGTCATCTGACAACTTCGACCCTATGGAGAATTTTGTAAAGCTAAATGAGCTGAACATTTAAGCAAGCAACAGCTAATCTCTATCTGCAATAGTTTTCATTCTGTAGGCCAAAAACATGAAAAATCGCTATTTTTCAGGGGCCGTAACCCCTATAAGGGGTTATCTGACAACTTCAACCCTATGGAGACTTTTGTAGAGCTAAATGAGCTAAACATTTAAGCAAGCAACAGCTAATCTCTATCTGCAATAGTTTTCATTCTGTAGGCCAAAAACATGAAAAATGGTTATTTTTCACCTTTAAGGGGCCGTAACCCCTATAAGGGGTCATCTGACAACTTCGACCCTATGAAGACTTTTGTAGGGTTAAATGAGCTGAACATTTAAGCAAGCAACAGCTAATCTCTATCTGCAATAGTTTTCATTCTGTAGGCCAAAAACATGAAAAAATGCTATTTTTCACCTTCAAGGGGCCGTAACCCCTATAAGGGGTCATCTGACAACTTTGACCAAATGGAGACTTTTGTAGAGCTTTTGATTCTGAATCAGTAGCGTGGCCTCAGATTTCCTCTATCTCTTATACTTCTTGATTTATAAGCCAAAAACAGTAGTCTGACCCCCCTAGTCTATTTTTAGTAACGGCGGCCATGTTTTTTAACGGATCAAAAATCAAAACACAAGTTTGGTGCAGGACACCCTAAGGATCATTCATACCAAGTCTCATTAAATTCTGTTTGGTAGTTTCAGAGGAGAAGATTTTTGAAAAATTGTTAACAGACGACGACGACGACGACAGACGACGACAGACGACGACGACGACGACGGACGCCAAGTGATGGTAATAGCTCACATGGACCTTCGGTCCAGGTGAGCTAAAAAAAATCTACGCCCAATTTTTTCAAGAGGTGGTATAATGATGAACGAAAGACCCAATTCTGGACATGGAACAATGAATAATTTGTAACTCGAACTCTAACTCGATTTGTAACTCGACCTCTAACTCGAACTCGAACTCTAATTTGAGTCATAACTCGACTATGTCTATGAAAATTACTGTTTCGAGTTAGCTCAAATATAACTCGAACTTAAACTCGAACTCTAACTCGAACTCGAATTGTAACTCGAACTGTAACTCGAACTTTAACTCTGACTCGAACTCGATGATTACCTACACCCTATGAAAGAAGGATAACTCTAGTGCAAAAAGTAAAATTCTAATTAGTTTGACCAAAAAAACAACAACAAAAAAAACTTTTTGTTCTTGTTTTTTTTTTTTTTATATAATTCAGGACTTTATATAATTATGTTTTAATGTAAACTGGTATAAATGGATTAGTACTAAAGGAACTAAAATATAAAATGCCTCTGATCGCAAGGTAAATCCTTCCCTCACAGATATCTGTCTATTTGACCTAACAACAGAGACAAATAAAAATTTTACATATTTTTTTTTTCTTACATAACAGTTACATATGTTTTGCCAAAACAATCAAAAAGAAAGAAGACCATACATGTATCTACAAATTTCTAACGTTGCATGCCTTCTGGATTGTTGATTGGAGTTCCATACGGATTCCATGCCCACGGATAGAATGGCATGGGTGGCATCGGTGGCATTGGGGTCATCAGAGGTGGATATGTCATTGGTGGAGGAGGTGGCATGTGTGGTTGTCTCATCATCGGATTCGGCATGAGAGGTTGTATTGAGGATTGTTGACTGACTGGTAGATTTGACATGGGTTTGTAAGTTTGATCATATGATGTGTTTCGCCTCGAGTTATCTGGTGGTTGGATCCTGTTACTAGGTCCAAGTGGAATATTCAGAGCAGCTTTTAAATGCCTCACTAGAGCTGGTATACCAGTATGAGTGTTTAAGTGTACACGGTCGAAAAACATATTGTCTGAGGGGTGGAAGCATTTCATAACTTTAACATTACTATATTTTGATGCAGCACTTATAATTGTTCCGTTCGCATTAGTGATATTAATGAAGTCCATATCCCTTCTTCTCATCTGTGGAAGAATGTAGATTTTGGCATTTGGCCATACCTTTGTGGCCTCATCTAACAAGTTGGAAAAGGTATCAAGTTTGACTCCTTGATTTTGCACATCACGGGCACCTATATGAATAATTACTTTATCGGGTTCAAATCCCATTCCCTGCTCATGAATAAATTTTGTACATGCTTCAGCACCACCATTTACATAATGCAAACAAGAGGCTCCCAGGAGCCTGAATCGCTCACCTGAACTACACAGATACATATATTTGTAGATATTATTGTGTATAACCATATGCGATTTAAATTTATGAAATATCTTGGTTAGTTTTCAAGATATTGGGCTTAATAAGTGCAAAATTGGCAAAAATTAGGAAAAAGAAACTCCCACATCAGCAGTCAGATCTTTTCCGAAATTTCAGGACAGGTAGATCTTAATATGCTGATCACTTTTGATTCTTGCACAATTTTGATATCTGGAACCAGTTTTGAGTTATTAGCAAAAAAATGAAATTTGTCCCTATGTTCTATTAATAGCCATGGTGGCCATGTTTTTATATGAATCAAAAATATGAACGATAGAGTTGTAGCATATAAGCTATCAAACAGTGTGCCATGTTAAGATGCAGTTGGTCTTACCGTTTCAGACAAGTCAGGGGAAAAGTAATGAACAATGGTAAATATTGACGCTTTAAGGGCCATAACTCCTGAAAGAAATGGTTCTACAGCTTTGACCTAATTACATGAATTGTAGATCTTGATGTGCTTAATCATATGCAATTTGAATTTTTGAAATATCTTGTATAGTTTTCAAGATATAGGGCTAAATAAGTGAAAAATTTTGAAAAAAAATCCAGAAAAAGGGCAATAACTCCTATGTCGTTTGTTGGATCTTCTTGAAAATTTCAGAGCACATAGATCTTGAGATGCTTATCACTTTTGTCTCCCATCAGAATTTTGATATCTGTTACCGTTTTTGAGTTATTTGCAAAAAACTGTAATTTGACCCCTATGTTCTATTTTAAGCCATGGAGGCCATATTTTTTGACGAATCAAAAATCCGAACGATAGAATTGTAGCATTAATGCTATTAAACAACTGTGCCAAGTTTGGTTGAAGTTGGATGTATGGTGTCAGACAAGTTAATCTTTGAAATTCAGGGTAAAAGTAATGAAAAATGGTAAATTTTGACGCTTTAAGGGCCATAACTCCTAAAAGAAATGGTTCTACAGCTTTGACCTAATTACATGAAATGTAGATCTTGATGTGCTTAATCATATGCAATTTGAATTTTTAAAATATCTTGTATAGTTTTCAAGATATAGGGCTAAATAAGTGCAAAATTTTGAAAAAATCCAGAAAAAGGGCAATAACTCCTACATTGGTTGTTGGATCTTATTGAAAATTTCTGGGCAGGTAGATCTTGAGGTGCTGATCACTTTTACCCCATGCCAGAATTTTGATATCTGTGACCGTTTTTGAGTTATTTGCAAAAAACTGTATTTGACCCCCCTGTTCTATTTTTAGCCATGGCGGCCATGTTTTTTTACGAATCAAAAATCCGAACGATAGTTTTGTACACATAATGCCACTAATCAACTATACCAAGTTTGGTTGCAATTGGACTTATGGTGTCGGACAAGTTAACGTTTGAAAAATTGTTTACAGACGACGACAGACGACGACGACGACGACGGACGCCAAGTGATGGTAAAAGCTCACATGGACCTTCGGTCCAGGTGAGCTAAAAAGTGGTTTCTCTTGGTGAGAATCTTTGAGGTGAGATTCTTTTTAAGATAGAGTCACATAAAATTAAGTTGTTACAGAAATTTCCACGTTTCGGTTCCGGTTTGGTTTCAATTGCTTTCTTTGGGATTGTTTGTTTATTTACATTGTTGTTTGTATCAACCTTTATCATGTTAGGCTCTTCAGTTTTATTGAATTTTGAATCTTTTAGTACAGCAAGATCCTCCTGGATAATTCTCAGTTGTGTGACGATATAATTTTGATTATCCTCTAAGGTGCTAATTTTTTCACTAACTCCATTATTATTTTCGCTCATTGCTTGTTGCTTTGATTTAATAACACTCTGATCATCCTGTATCTTATTCAATTTTGAATCTACAACATTAAGTTTTGTATGAACTGAGTCCATTTGACCATTTAAATGATTAACTTTTTTCTCAAATGATTTCATGGATTCTGTGGTTTCTTTTACCGCTTTATTGAGTTTATTTATTTTGTCTACAGATTCTGTGGAGAGTGTTTCTAGTTCTCTTTTAATGTCACTAACCAAACTGGACACTGATATAAGTGAGGAGTTAAATGTGTCTAGAATTGTATTGATACTAGATAATTTGTTTTGTAAAGATTCCTCGTGAACTGCAATCCTCTCTTTTGGAGAAGTTGTTGTTTTTCTGCTATCAGTTTTCTTGGGAATAGGAGTCGAGGTCTGTTGTGAATTGGCTGGTCGAATAGTTACCTCGGAGTCATCTAACAATACTTTCGGAAATGTTTTGGTGATTATTTCAGATAATTCTAAATTTTCATCACTTTCATGGGGTAAGTGGGGTGAGGGGTTAGTTTCTTCGATGTTTGGTTGTTTATTGTTTTCATCTATAGTTGAGTGCACTTCCGTAATAAATTCCCATTTGATAATCATTGTTCTCAATACTAGGGTTGCACAATATATCCGCTCCGGATTTGACTCGTCATTTAGACGAGGTCATCAGGGGTCACAGGAGGAAAAAGGATGTCATTCATCATGTGACAAAGGGAAGGGCATTTTCTATCAACGATTCTTCTGTAATTATTCAATATATGAATAAAAATCATCTGCAACTGACAAATAAACCCACAGACAACATTTGCAACCCATAAAAATTCAATCTTGAACAAAAATAAAGAAATTACTTTCTTCGTCCATTGGTGTGTTGGAACCAGTTTTTTTACCAGTTCCTCCTTGTTTCGCTAAAATAGTGACCAATCCCGCAAATGCGTAACCCGTGTATTCCTCATAATAAATACTAGTCCAGATAATCATGACGTCTTTCTGGGGTTTTTTATCATTTGGACTTTTTTTAGATTCCTCGTAGGAAGCCAAACGTCAAAAAATATAAAAGGCTTCCAAGACGGCATAATTATTTGGACTAAATAAATACCATAGACCTTTTAACTTTGGTAAAAACCTCATCAGAGCTTGTGTTTATTGTTTATAGACATTAGACATTAGACATTATTTTATTTAGCCAATCAAGGACCTTTGCAGGCAATGACAATTAACATTCATGATTTAAAACAGTACATAACAGACATTAGCATCTAATTGTTATACAAAATATATAATATATACGTGTGTGTTTGTGTGGAACAAGCATGGTTGACATTAAGCAAACAACAACAATCAAATCATGGTTGACTACATGAAATTAAGAATAAGAATAGATGTACAGAATGTTAATGATATAGATATCCAAAGAGATATTCATCCATCTCTCAGCTATGGACACCAAGGGACGGTGCTTAAGGAAACACTTTTATTTTTTTTAAACAAATAGTGTTCCTCCTCGTGTCCAAAGCAGAGAGACAAACTTTTAATTATAGATATCAAATTATTTGTCTAAGTGCTATAGACACCAAGGGGCGGTGCTTAAGGAGATACTTTATAAAATATAGAATGATTAAAAATAGTACTCCTCCTCGTGTCTAAAGCAAATAAACAAAACATAAGTGTTGATTGAGAAGACAGGTGAGAGTCAAACAGCATGTGTTAAGATATAAATCTCATTTGCAATTCTTATTAATAAAACTGCAAAGGTTATGTAATATAGCTTTATCTTCACAGGTCATTAACCAAAAGAATTTTTTAGACCTGTGTATTGATATGAAGGTACGAAATTCGTACCTGCATATCAATACACAGGTCTATGGTAAATGCCTTAACAAATTTGTATCTACATGTAAATGTACATAGTATTCTCTTTTTAGGGGGAACAGGTGATTTAGGCTTAGGATATGCAAAGCTAGGGTATGCATTTACAGCATTGTATTAAAACACAACTGAAAACCATACTTTTTAGGCATATTAGAGCTTTCAGCTTTCTGTAAATGTGTCAAATGTGAAAAATCAACACGTTTATATATGTGCCAAATTGAAATAAAGTTTTCGTATAATTAGACCTGTGTATTGATATGCAGGTACGAAATTCGTACCTGCATATCAATACACAGGTCTATGGTAAATGCCTTAACAAATTTGTATCTACATGTACATGTACATAGTATTCTCTTTTTAGGGGGAACAGGTGATTTAGGCTTAGGATATGCAAAGCTAGGGTATGCATTTACAGCATTGTATTAAAACACAACTGAAAACCATACTTTTTAGGCATATTAGAGCTTTCAGCTTTCTGTAAATGTGTCAAATGTGAAAAATCAACACGTGTTTTTGTAAAAATGTAAACTTCCGGTTTATTCAAAAAGGCAGTGACTTCTACCAGTTGTAGTCGTCGGTGGTGACTAAAACGAGTAACCCGGGCCCGGGCCCGGGCCAACATACGCTAACCCAAATATTTCAAAATGCTCTAAAATCTTTATTTCTGAATATTTTTCGATGAAAATTGGAAATAATGTGTAAAAGTATAGTATCTTATTGTTTATTTTCGATTTTCCAAATAAAAATTCGTAAATTTTAATTTCGAGGCAATTTTCGATTTTTAGGTGACTAAAATGTGTGCTTTAGGGACACCTCGTCCATACAATGACTTCGGCCACGGACACATCGTCCATAGACACGTCGGCCCTAGTATAGGTCGGCCATACTGTATTAGGACACTTCGGCCATGGTTTTAAAAATGGGACTCGTACATGATGTTAAGGGGCTGAGAGTTATAATTTTCTCAGTTAGGGGTTATTTTTATGAATATTTTGACAAATTGGCATCTTGACCTGTATATTAGATAATTTTACTAGTTACAGGTCTATGATATTTGTAAGTGTATTAAGATAAAACGTACTTAGTTCTTCTTCCAAAATTAAAAAGTTCGCATGGAAAATAATATAAAATGAATTAAATTCATTTTATGGTAGCAAGTAAAACGACAAATACTAGTAAAATATGTTATATTGAAAGATTCGACGCTCTCCGAACGCCGTTCATGTAGTGGGTATACTCTGAGAAAATTAAAACTAAATAGTTAGTTTAATCATCTCAGGTATACTACCTCTTTATATATAATCGATGTCAACCTTGTCTCATTTACTGGAAAGCTATTTTAGTTCAAATAACCTCAGGGCCGTAAATTGTATGTAGGCATGTAGGCAACTGCCTCCTATTGCAAACTGGCAAAATTTTTTTTTTTTACCAAAAATAAAATAAAATGAACTAAAAAAGTAAATAAGAGAAAGAGACAGAAAGGAAAAGACCAAATAAAAACAAATCATACATGTAGTTACAAATATCATTATTGTATTATTTATATTCTATTAGTATCCCCGTCTATTACATTGTCTGAATGTTGCTTTATATTCTTAAGGATATATTGAGGTTTAATATTTAAATACGCGTTACGTACGGCTTGAACGATAAAAGATGAAAGAACAATGAACTATCCGGCGATTGTTTGTTGGAAGTTGATTTTGATTGATGTAAATCTCAGAGCACGGACTTTCCGCGGAACAAAGAAAATAGATAAATCAGACCACTTTGAAAGTACTAGTATATGAGATGATGTCATGAGTTGGTCTTCCATTCATTCGTATGCGGGCATCCTTGGGTGCATGAGCATGGGAATTTCACCTATAGTTGTCGTCATTTGAACTGCTTAGTAATCATTTATTAATACCATTGTTTGCAATAATGTAAGTATACGTAAAAAGGAAACCATATCTAATAGAAATATTAAATAGACATGCATGAATATTTGATAAAAAACGCAGATCCTATTGATGACCCCGCCTTTCCAAGTCTGCAAATCATTTTAGTTTTAGCACCTCCGCTCGGGAGAAGATTAAAAAGTAATTGGATTTCTTCTTGTGGTTCCATGTGTCCTACTGTAACCAATATTAATATTTAGTCGAAATTTTCTTTGTCATCTACACAGAGTGACCCAATTTGCTGGTCTCTCCCCGAAAACTAAAAACATTTTTATTAGATATCGAATTAATTTGGTGTAAGCGTGTAGTAGTTATTATTATTTGTATTCATTTGAATGTCTGGTTATTCCAGTCGTTGTATTCCATTACTAAGATCAAAGATATGTCAAAAACAGTGTACGAATGCGTAACATGATTTTTTTTTCAGGTCGAAACGCCAGAAAAGTGATCAAGCTAGTCTGCAGTCTTTCGGCTTCAAAATAATTCGTCAAGAGAAAAACAAGGAAGGAAATGATGCTGGTGAAGTTTCAGAGGCTTCAAACACACCAAAAGAGATAGAAATGTCAGGAACTATTCGAGCTCGTTCTGAGAATAAACTACAGGAGGACGAACCTACATGTTCAACATCTGCTGAGATGACATCATTGTCAGACAGTGACCCTGTTAAATTCAATAAACGCTCTCTATCGGACGAGGAAAGACTCAAACTAATCAAGACTAAATGGGTACCACCAACAAGTTCTTATACATTTCCCAAAAACAACCAGAGTCGTCGGTACAAAACATCATGGGAAAATGATTTTCCCTGGCTCCGATATTCACCTTCACTGGATGGCGCTTTCTGCTCTATTTGTATAGCATTTCAGGACCAGCCTAGTGAAAATCCGCGTTACGCAGAATTTGTAACAGAACCATACAGAGATTGGAAAAATGCATTAGGTGTGGAAAGAGGACGCCTTTCACTTCACACAAATAGTGAACGCCATCAAAAATCTCTTGAAAGAAAGAACCTTCTACTTTTAGTCTCGGATCAAACTAAACCTTCCATTGTTCAGTCTCTAAGTAAAGCTTATAGTGACAAAGTCGAAAAGAATAGGACAAGCCTTTTATCCCTCATAGACGTGATTATAACTTTAGGCAAACGTAACATAGCATTTCGAGGGACCTGGAACAAGGAAATTTCAGAAGAGGATGGAAATTTTATGTTCTTTGTTAATTGGAAATCTAGTTTCGACTCGGTGTTAAAGGAACATATAGAACAGAAGAGCTCTTATGGAAAATACTTGTCACCTTTGGCCCAAAATGAATTCATTCAATGTTGTGAACTAGAAATTAGGTCTCAAATCGTTAGTAGATGTAATCAGTCTGATTTTTTCAGCGTCATGGCAGACGAATGTGCTGACTGCTCCAACCAAGCTCAACTCTCAATTTGTGTTCGTTATTGTTATACAGAAAACGATACATGCTATGTGACGGAGGATTTCTGCGGATTTGTAGAACTTGTAAAAACAGACGCCCAGACAATATCAACAAGCATTCTTAGTAAACTTCGTGAATGGGGATTTGATCTGACACGCCTAAGAGGCCAAGGCTATGATGGATGCTCGACGATGTCCGGGGAGGTATCCGGTGTAAAAACAAGGATCATGGAAGAAATTCCGCAGGCAAAATATTTTGTGCATTGTAGGTCTCACTGTCTTAATCTTGTCGTCGTTAACAGTTGCCAGTCAGTCGTAGTTGTCAGAAACTTCATGGCAATTTTGGGTAAAATTACTTGGTTTATCAGTGCATCCAGCAAACGCAAAAATATAATGAAGTCTATAATGAAAGATGCAGTGCAAGTCGATGTTACATTTGATTTGATTTATGATCAAGAAGAAGGACTATTTAGTCAAGGAAAACGACTGCTGCCCACCTTAGCAGAAACTCGATGGACATCACGAACTGACACTTTAACCTGGTTACTAAAACACTATAACAAGGTTTTAGACATACTGGACGAAATTCAAAACCAAACAGTAGGAAGTTCGGATGCGACGTCGTACAAAATGACTTTACTTAGTTTTGAGATATTAGTAGTTGCAGTCATAACTCAGTTCCTACTTGGCTACTTGAGACCTTTGTCAATTGGATTGCAGTCTGAAAGTTGTAATTTAGTTGAAGCACATGTTCAGGCACGAGCTTTGTGTGATTCGTTTTTAGACCTACGGGAAAATGCAGAGAATACATTTAAAAGTCTCTTTACAAGAGCATGCAAAATTGCTGAAGATAACGAAATAACGATTAGCAAGCCTAGAACATCGGGACGTCAACGTCATAGGGCAAACGCTGAAGCTGTATCCGTGGAACAACATTTTAGAATTAACATTTTTATACCGCTTATTGATCACATCATCAAACATTTAAACGACAGGTTTCCAGACAGCATTAAGTCAATGCTCTATGGTTTTTATCTCTTACCATGTAACTTTCCAAAACTGACCGATGAAATTATAGCATCTATCGTTGATGAGTACAGAAACGATATTCCATATCCCGATGATTTGCCTCAGGAGATCCACAGGTGGAAAACTTTATCGTCAATTAAAGGTGTAGGACCTAAATGTACCCTAGAAGAAATGCTGAAGCACACTCAGTTTTACCCAAACATTAACCGAATTTTTCTTCTTTTGTTGGCATTGCCTGTTGGGTCTTGCAGCTGTGAAAGGTCGTTTTCAGCGCTGAGACGTTTGAAAACCTGGAACAGGTCTACAATGACGGAGACCCGCTTATGTGGTTTAGCAATGCTACATATCCATAGAGATGACAATGTAGGGAAAATAGATCCCATGGAAGTGTTAAAAAGATGGGACTCGTCAGGGCATAGGAAAATTGCTTTAGCATTTGAAAAAGAATAAAAGAATTTTCTTATTAAAAAACTTCGATGTTCCTTATTAAGCCTTATCTTAAAAATTGAGAGGATTAAAATTGTTGCTTTTCCGTCCTCCTATTCGAATTCTCAAGTAAATGAAAAAAAAATATTTACTCAAATATCTTATTTTTTAAAAATGTCATGAAACTTTCTACTGGCTCAATACAGCAAACATACATATGCACCAACTTCCAGAAAATTAAAGTGCTTATTTCGTCAGTTTAATAAACTGTGCTATTTATTTTTTTAAATTAACTAAATAAACCACCTTTTCTGTGTACATCTACGTTAAATAATATCAAACCCAAGACCGTAATTTTTATATAGTGTCCCAGTAAACAAAATTTAGAGTTTTATACATTAAACCTCCACCATGAAAACCAATGAAACCCCCCCAGGATTTGCCAGATAGCAGGATTTTGCACAAAAAAGTGCTCAGCTTCTGGGGGGCTGGGCGCCCCCCAGACCCCCGCCATTACTGCCTCCTCTTAATACAAATGCAATTTACGGCCCTGAACCTGCATAAATAATAGATCCATTTCTATATAGATAAATTCAGATTTTCTTGTTGGTAACGTAATGTCATTTTGTCCGTTTTTTCCAAATAATTTCGAAACGATGCTGGTTCATCTCTTGAGCACCTGAATTTACCCTCGTGGCCACTGCGTGCTGACTCGAATAGGCGTGGCTGATTCGGGATGTAATTTTGTTGCTTCGTTCGGTGTGTGTGGTTTTGTTGGTTTTTTTTTTGCTGTTGTTGCTCGTTCCTCTTATTTTTTTCAACTTCCAATTTAGTTCTGCGACCCCCCCATAATAAAAGGCCATTGGTATTTCTTAACTGATACGTAAATATTGTGAAATGGGACTATTGTTATTTATGCAGACAAAGGAATTAGATCTATATAGTTCTTTGTTCAGACTCTAATCAAAATAGCTAGCTCCACCAAAACCAAGAAAGAAAAGATGACACGAAAAATAGATGTTTCTATTTGCTCTGCATACTCAAACTTTTTAAATATGTTCGTTAATTCTAATAGCCATAACAGGTCATAACAGACATATAAACCAATGAACGCATAACTTTGTTGTAGCATGATTATCCTAAGCGACATCACACGAGAAGTCACGAGATCTATCAATTTAAATCATTCTTCGAAACGCAGTCGGCGAGGACAGACGCTCTCCTGTCCTCTCCTTTTCGCGGTACTTTTTAGCACGTGCAAGTCGTTGCCTTGTATTACACGGTCTCGGAAATTATCCATTGCTTTTATGTAAGTATATTTTTCTTTTTATTTGCATGCTTGTGAGGACATTATGGTCCTTTTGAGAGATTTTATAGTACGGACATGGGTCCGTTTTGTTAATTTTTAATTTTGAAGCACGGACATGGGTCCGTTTGGTTAACTTTTTAATGATGAAACGGACATGGGTCCGTTTGGTTAATTTTTAATGATGAATCGGACATGGGTCCGTTTGGTTAACTTTTTAATGATGAAACGGACATGGGTCCGTTTGGTTAATTTTTAATGATGAATCGGACATGGGTCCGTTTGGTTAATTTTTTAATGATGAAACGGACATGGGTCCGTTTGGTTAATTTTTTAATGATGAAGCGGACATGGGTCTGTTTGGTTAACTTTTTAATGATGAAACTTTGGTTATTTTTTTAATGATGAAGCGGACATGGGTCTGTTTGGTTAATTTTTTAATGATGAAGCGGACATTGGTCCGTTTGGTTAATTTTCAATTTTGAAGCAAAGACATTGGTCCGTTTGGTTAATTTTTAATTTTGAAGCAAAGACATGGGTCTGTTTAGTAAATTTTTCAATTATAAGGCAAGAACATGGGCCCGTCATGTTAATTTTTAATTTTGGAGCTCGGACATGGGTCCATTTGGTAAATATTTGATTTTGGAGCCCGGACATGGGTCCATTTGGTAAATATTTGATTTTAAAGCCCGGACATGGATCCGTTTGGTTAATTTTTAATTGTGAAGCACGGGCATGGTCCGTTTGGTTAATAATTTAAATTGAAGCACGGGCATAGTGTCTGTATGATTAATTTTTCATTTTGAAGCACGGGCATGGTGTCCGTTTGGTTAATTTTTAATTTTATAGCAATATAAATGACCTGGTGTCCGTTTTGTTTTAATTTTGAAGCAAGGCCAAGGACTTGGTGTTCAGTTGGTAAAATTTTTGATTTTGAAGTACGAGCATGGTGTCTGTATGATTAATTTTTGATTTTGAAGTACGAGCATGGTGTCTGTATGATTAATTTTTTATTTTAAAGTACGAGCATGGTGTCTGTATGATTAATTTTTGATTTTAAAGTACGAGCATGGTGTCGGATTATTTTTTGATTTTGAAGTATGAGCATGGTGTCTGTATGATTAATTTTTGATTTTGAAGTACGAGCAATGGTGTCTGTATGATTAATTTTGATGTACGAGCATGGTGTCTGTATGATTAATTTTTGATTTTGAAGTACGAGCAATGGTGTCTGTAAGATTAATTTTTGATTTTGAAGTGCGAGCATGGTGTCGGATTAATTTTTGATTTTGAAGTACGAGCATGGTGTCTGTATGATTAATTTTTGATTTTGAAGTACGAGCATGGTGTGTGTAGGATTAATTTTTTATTTTGAAGTACGAGCATGGTGTCTGTATGATTAATTTTTGATTTTGAATTACGAGCATGGTGTCGGATTAATTTTTGATTTTGAAGTATGAGCATGGTGTCTGTATGATTAATTTTTGATTTTGAAGTACGAGCAATGGTGTCTGTATGATTAATTTTGATGTACGAGCATGGTGTCTGTATGATTAATTTTGATGTACGAGAATGGTGTCTGTAGGATTAATTTCTTATTTTGAAGTACGAGCATGGTGTCTGTAGGATTAAATTTTTATTTTGAAGTATGAGCATGGTGTCTGTAGGATTAATTTTTTATTTTGAAGTACGAGCATGGTGTCCGATTGGTAAATTCAATAATTTTGGAGCAAGGACTTGGTGTGTTTTTGAGTGAATTTTTAATTTTGACAAAAGTAAACACATGGTGTCCGTCTTGGTAATTTATAATTTCAGAAGCATGGATGGTGTCGTCCGTTTTGTTGATTTTTCCCTTTGAAGTACGAGCATGTTGTCCAGTTGGATGTACGGATGGTGTTGCTCGTTTGGTTCATATTTTGATTTTTTAGTACGGATGGTATAATACGTAGCTTGGCAATTTATATTTTAAAGTGCGGATGCTGTCGTCCGTTTGTTTATAGAATTTAAAATCATTTAGCGGATAGTGTCGCCTCGGTTGTTGAATTACGTTTCGGAGTATGGACCTCGAAATAAGAGTGGATTGTGCCACCGCTGTTTGATATGATTGGGGTTTAACCTGGTACAATTTTGTTGTATTCTTGTGGTCAGAATGGATGCTGATTTTATCGGTTATATTCTATATGTATATTCTGAAGCGGCTTAAATGTAAAAAAAAACAAAACAAAAAACATGTTCTCGTCCAGTAATATATCGACTCACGACATGCTTGGATCAATTATGTTTATGTAGTGTATTTTAATTTACTTGCAGATGGTTGAACATCACCTTGGAAGTTCTTAGCAGTTGGCTCCTTAATGGTTAATTTAGTTGAAGGATCGAAAGGGTAAGATTTAGATGCTGTAGAGCAATGCATATTGTGTTTAGAGAGAAGGCTTTTTTAAAGTTTGTAATTAATACTTTAATGTAAGATATTGTTGAACACAATCTAGTTTCATGTACGTTTTCTCATCGCGGGAAAAGATAAAGAAAAAAAAAAAAACTGGCTCTTTGAGGGACTTTAAGAACTTTTATGTTCTAGCTATAGATAGTTCATGTTTTTGCGTCGGGGCATTATCTCGTCCCGAATTGTCATGTATATGTTATGTGTTGTACAAATTGGAAGTTAAAGTTGAATGTCTAGTACATGTATGTTTAAATGATTTAGTAACAGATAATTGTATGTGACATAGGGTCTGCGTTTCTTATAGGTATATTGAGTTATATATATTTAGTAGCATATTATGTCGTTTTGTAGGCATTGAAAGATCGGGGCCAGTTTCGGTTAACAACACAGGTGTAACTATATAACGTCTGCAAGTAATTATAGTATTGGAATCTCGAAGGGAGACATCAGTAATTGGAAAATGATTTGGATGATAGGCAGGGACGTAAAAACGTCAGAGCTATGACTGGAAGACCTAAATTGGTGCCTGTTTGTGTCCTTGATGCCGCCTTGAAGGTTATATAGCTTAGTGCTCGATCATAAAACGAACCATCCGGAAATTGAGTTCTATAGTAAAGCTTTGCAGGCATATAAACAATTTGAAGCGCATGATGATACTTGTAACTTATTTAACTTGAAGGACCTTGTTGTATACTCAGAAATTTCAAGTGCTACGTTTACTCAAAGAATAATTGACTTGAGATAGTTTTCTAATTTCCATTCCAGGGAATCTAATCCTTAGTGGCTTATGTCACGCGGAATGGGGGTTGGAGAGCCTTTTCTCTGTAATTTCCTTTTGAAAATTTTACATCTATCTCTTTATACAATGATATATTTATAACATTTTTATTGTAAATTCATTATTATTGATCATGCTAAAATTAGTCAATCAATTGAAGTTGAGATTTTCTTTTGATCCTATTTTTTGTTGACCATGAATTTTTTGTTGAAACTACAGAGGAGAAGTTCTTCAACCTCCTAATCGGTTTTACAAAGCAGAGAATGTTTTTGAAAGCTATAATTTTTATGAAGAATAATTTCCTGTGAAAAGTTACAGTATTGGGGGAAAAACGTTCACATTAATCAATTAAATCATTGTTGAAATGTTGAAATTTGGAAACGCTAAGGAAGAAGCTTTTTAGTTAGACCGATAAAAATGTTATTATACAGGCTAAATCTTTTGTTATGTTATAATGTGCAGGAAATTCTCGTTGAAATTCCGATTCTGAATGCCGAAAGTTTGCAAATTTATTTTCATAGATAGGGACAAGCCTTTTCTCAACTTTATTTTGTGGTGGCCATATATTTATAAGTAGGGTTTTGGATTTAGCCTGGGATATCGGTTAATTGCTATCAACATTTTGGTGATATAAAACTGGGCTTATTTTCAATATTGCGAATGATAACCCGGGGACAAAAAATATTGACTGATAGTTTTGCCGTTTCCTTTGTCAGTTTGTACTGTATATTTGTGAATAAAGTTGTTGCTTTATTATTTGTTTTATTTTAAAATTGGATTTATGCGTTATGGACATGAGGTTTAAATTAGTATAAGCATATTTTTGATTAGGTCAAAATGATGGTCTACGTTTCATTGAAAGACTCGTTAGTAAAGCTGTGGATGAAAATGAGAATAAAGGTGCCACTATCGGGCACAATTTACACATGTTTACTTTATTTCAATCTAATCCTATATTTGTTTGTGAACAAGTTATGGGGCAACATTGATATTTGGTATGTGGTTGCTTTAGAGTTGGTACAGATCAGTTTTTAAAGCATTTCATCGGTATGCCCCTGCAACCACGGTCTACCGATTTTGTGATTTCTTTCTGATTTGGCTTAATGCTATAGTTTGTTCTCAAGTCTGTTAAACTTGAAGCAGGCATGGTACACCATTGATTTTATGCAATTGCGTTAGCTTCAGTGCAAATTTAGTTTTTGTCTCACCTGCGACGAATAGCAAGACCTAGGTATTACTTTCCAGCGGTGGTGTCGTAAACTTTTTGTAAGACTTTTTTGGACAATGAAAACTGCTTAAATTGCTTGAAAAGTGTAATTGCGAGGCATCTGATATTGGGTATACAGACAGTTAAGGTTATGGTCTACGCAACTGTCACAATGTAGTGTGATATTGACCCCATTTTCACGCTCCAGTGACTCTGAACTTAGGTAGTTTTTTCAGGCCGTGAACCTTTTTATAAGGTTTTGTGGACAATGAATTACTTGGTGATATAAAAGCTAGGAATCTGATATTGAGTAACAGACAGTTGAGGTTATCATGGTCTACCATGCCGTGTGACCTTGACCCAAATTTCACGCTCTAGTGACTCGATAACCTTAGGTCTTTTTCAGGCGGAAAACATTTTGACATTGAATGGCTTGAAAAGTATAGATATTGGGTATACAGGCGGGTGATATTTATATTGCACGGTCTACTGCTGACTTAGGAATTTTTGTATACTGATTTGGCATACTCCTCTGTCCGTTTAACAAATAGCGTTGGCGTTTATGACATATCATTGATATTTGGTAGGCTGTTTCATAAGCATCAGTACTGGGTTATTCCAGGAAGATATCATCTACATATACGCCCCTACATGGTCTACTGACTATAAGGGTTCTTGCTCCTTTGGCTATATGTTAATGTTTTTTCTAGTCTATTTATGCGAATAGATAATGGTACATTTCATATGTCGTCTTTCTCGGTGATAATTTTTGGCAGTGGTGTTCAACCTTGTGTATAAAATTTTTAGTCTTAGTCGGGCCAACGCAAGACGGCGATCGGTGACCGGTGATCTGGTAATCTTGGTGACTGCTAGCTGTTTTCCTTTTATGATTTTGTTTTGGGTTGGTTGCGTTGCGTATGCCTATCTCACATCTCTTTATCGTCTACAATGTTGATATTTGGTATACAGTTGCATGTTAATCAAATGAATATACATTGTAGGTCAATTTATGGGTAATTTTCAGGATGGATTCAAAATTTACTTTTGTATATTGGCTAGAAATATTTAAGATACAAGTTTGGGTGAGTTTTGAGTTTTGAGTTTTGGGGGTTTTGTGGTGAGTGTGAAATAGTTAATGATTTCACATAACAAAGGATGAATATTGCGTATCAAATTTTCACCTCCAATACTAATACAATCTAGTTACTTGGAGTGTGATGGCACTTAGGATAATCATTTATCCTAAGCGACATCACACGAGAAGTCACGAGATCTATCAATTTAAATCATTCTTCGAAACGCAGTCAGGTTATGGATTGAAAGTGATTCTTTTCTCTCGATTAAGCTGTGGCTATGACTATGGTTGTGGTTATGAAGGGGTTTAGGCTTATGAATCTGTAATTTTTCCCACCGCCCCACCCTGTTTTATTTGACCAGTGTTTCACACTCCAGGAACTGGATGCTCCTCAAATTTTCACCTCCAATACTAATACAATCTAGTTACTTGGAGTGTGATGGCACTTAGGATAATCATTAATTTTCATCCAAATTTCCTTGCAATACGCATTTGAGTATTGGATTTGACATTAATATGACTCTAGATCATCAAATGATTCTTGTTAAATAACCGTGTCGAGTTCGAGTAAATGGCCATACTAATTGTTTTAAATTGAAATTCAATCAAGTGTTAGCGTGTGTAACAAACAACATGGCTTCGATAATCATCTAAAACAACAGTCAAGCCGAATATAATAATTCAATTAAGAAATAATTAGCCAAACACTATGCATCGACTTCTAATGGTCAATTTTATGGGTCTTAGACTAGAATAAATTCCACTTGATTTCTGGAAACTCGTGTCATTTGAGAACTACTTGGAGCTCACATGCCCATTCTTTGTGTCTAAGACTTATGACTTATAAGTTAAAGAATTAAAAAAAAAATAAAGGGGTCTAAAAGACGGTTGATGACCTAGACATGTATATTAGTTTTTTAACGGTCACCGTAAGCAAAAACAATTCTATGTATTATATGCAATAGCGAATATAACCATGCAGACCAATATCGCATTGATACTGTTTTAATAGAAAATAATGTTTCATGAAAATACTAAAGAGAATATTTTCCCGATTTTATTTTACGCTGAAAAAACGGAGATGCAAATCTAGTCTAAACTGAAAATTGTGTCTAAAATCTATCAACTGTGCATAATTGTTCAAATTAATAAAAATAAATATCATAATAATATGTCCTAGGCCGCAG
This sequence comes from Arcuatula senhousia, assembly GCA_963971305.1. Classification (NCBI taxonomy): domain Eukaryota; kingdom Metazoa; phylum Mollusca; class Bivalvia; order Mytilida; family Mytilidae; genus Arcuatula; species Arcuatula senhousia. The sequence goes on along the minus strand of OZ020303.1, from coordinate 48,917,534 downwards.
TATCATGAGTATGCTTTTTACATCTGCCTTTTATACTAAGTCTTATTTCTTATATCGAAAGATTTTTTTGTTTATTAAAATATCATATAATCTGTCAGTTAAGGCAATTCAATTTATACATTTGAAAAAAAATATCAGTTACTAAGAATATAGACTAAAAATCCCTATACATACATCTGAGATTTATATAGTATGGCCGAAACATGTATGGCCGAAGTGTCTACGGCCGAGGAGTCATATGGCCGAGACTTCCTATGGACGAAATAAAGTGTGGCCGAGGTGTCCAAATACCAAATGTGTAACCCGATGAAAAGTGGAAATACTTGATTTGCACATCCAAAATACTTATAATACGAAATAGTGGAGATAATAATTGAAGATATGGACAAAAATGATATTATAGGCCATGAGTTGGTCTCAAATGTATTCGATTTTTCGTTTAAAAGCTATTTTCATACATTTTTACGGACCCGGGCCGCCGACCAGTGGCCCGGGTAGAGCTAAAAGAAGTAATACAGTACCGACATAAAACCATTTGATTTATAATACTTTGGATTTATTTCATTGAGTTAAAATATCTAGAAAACATTTTGAAAGTGTTTCCTTCAATAAAAAATCGTTGATAACAAAAATATACTCATATTTCGATAGTTAATACATAAAATATATCGGTTAGGCTGGTCATATTTTAGCAAGACCCATGTCATACCATTTCGACAATCGGCGGCCCGGGTCGATAAAAAAATTAGAAAAATCGCTTTTAAAGCAACATTTTACCATAATGTTAGTTAAAACATGTACTTTTCCGTCACCGATGTATATCATATCATTGTTAATAAGTTTTTGTTAGATCCAAAGGTTTTTTATAGGAGAAAATATGAATTTTCCACTTTTCGTTGGGTTACACATTTTAGTCACCTAAAAATCGAAAATTGTCTCGCAATCAAAATGTTTTAATCTTTATTTGGAAAATCGAAAATAAATAATAAGATATTATACTTTTACACATTATTTTCAAATTTCATCGAAAAATATTCAGAAATAAAGATTTTAGAGCATTTTGAAATATTTGGGTTAGCGGATGTTGGCCCGGGCCCGGGCCCGGGTTACTCGTTTCAGTCAGGTCTCGGGACTGTTCGTACCGAAACCCGTTCGTACCTAGGGTCGTTTCGTACCTAAACTTGTTCGTACCGGGTCGTTTCGTACCGATTTTATAAATAGGTGAGTCGTTTCGTACTGATCTTTTAGAGGATATTTAAATAAAGGATAAAGGTATTTGTTTTGAATTTTTTTAATTGTTCTTTTGTGTTTTTCAGGTCTAAACCGTAAAAATAAATATTTTGAGTATTTTGCTAGGTTTACTGAGGACCAGATCCAGAGTTTTTTGTTTTGTTTTTGTAAATATATATAGTTTTCAAATGAAAAAAAAAGAAGTAATACAATACCTTCAATGTCATTGTTGGTCCTGATGACATGCCTAAAGATACACCAGTATCGGTAATTGTTTGATCATTTAACAACAATATCGGATTATAATACATGATAATTAAGCAGTGTAGCAGGAAAAAAATATTACCAATTTCTTAATCCATTCTATTTGACATTTTTATTTAGAATAAATAATATGAAATAATACGTTTAAAAACTAAACCTACACATAGACGACTTTAAAATTAACAAAATAATATTTTTTTGTGGTTGTGTTCTTGTAATTTAGTGGTTTTGGTCATTTCTTTTATTCAGTTATGCTCAAATTATTCATAATTTCCAACTTGAATATCACAATCTTTCTACAAAATGTTCTAACTAAATAGGGTCGAAACGACTCAGTTGTAGGTACGAAACGACCCGGTGCGAAACGACCCGGTACGAACGGGAATCGGTACGAATCGACCCGGATTCTTTTAGTCACCACCGTCGTCGTCCATGTCAAATAAATTGAAAGCCACTATCCAAAAGGTAGTTACCTCCCTTAAAATTATTGCGCATAGAAATAAGTCTATTTTTTAATTTCAACTGGAAGAATTATTTCTTGACATATTGTGTGAATTATTAAATATAAGTATCCAATCTTTATAATTTGCATAATTAAAGAGTAGTTAGCACATGGAAATATATAAGAAATACCTTGAAAAGTCATAGATTCATACACAGAAGCACCTGTTCACACATCCGGTTAGTTGTCATCGGAGGAGTGACTGTATATTGATTTCTGGTTTCTGATTTATCAAAATGTCCACAAGAGCAGAAAAAGAAAAGCAAAAGCACTTACAGGAGAAGTACCAGGCAGCTTTAGCCAACTTGTTGAAAGACGATGATAACAAATATTGCGTTGACTGTGACGCTAAAGGTGTTTATCTTAATCACAGGGACTTGTTACGAAAAAAAAATTAAATATCTCTTATTTTTTATATAGAGATATTTAATTTTTTTTTTCGTAACAAGTCCCTGTGTCTTAATGAGTCTAAAAAAAGAAATAGAAATATTTTACATGAAAAGAAACAAGAAATCTAGTATCTTGATTATATTTACTGACCCTTAAGTAAATATCGTGTTATATACCTTTTAAAGGAAAACACACTTTTCCAAAACAATTCACCAAAAAAAAAATACATGTATCCCAAAGAGAGACAGCTGTATCAACATTTCTCACTATTTGACACTTTTTGCTTGATTCATTCTTCATTAAGCGTCACTTCATCTTGACACTGATTATCCCATCTGTAATATATATGAGGCAGGTAAAACCTGTTACGCTCCCGAGGTTTCAATGAATTTAATTTTTTTGGGTCCGAAAATAAAAACAAAGTAGCTTTTCTTGTGGGTTACGTGAGTGTTTAATGACGTCTAAAATTTTCAAAGACAAAAACGATAAAAAGACGCCGAAAGTTCGGGAAAACAAGCGCGTGCTATACCGGACGTTGAAGGTAAATTCAGCTCATAGTACAACTAAAATATTGACATTTCTACCATAATAGCTCCCTTCGGGAGCGTATTAGGTTGCATGTTTGTAATTTATTTTGACAGGTGAGGTGTACTTTCACTTTGTATTAGGGCGCTGTCAAATAAAAAAAATAATAGGTGGTGGATTCAAATATCTGCATGTCTTCGATATAATCACACAGTCACAAACCTGCCTCATTGGTTTAAATTTTAAGAATTAGTTGTCCTGTGTGTGAAATGGACATTTCTCTAATAAAGAACTGTTGTTTTGATTGTTGATATTTTTATTTCATGGTTATTATTTATTTAGGGCCCAGATGGGCTTCATGGAACCTTGGAATATTTTTATGTATAAGATGTGCTGGGATCCACAGAAATCTAGGTGTTCATATATCTAAAGTCAAGTCTGTTAACCTGGACACTTGGACAGCTGAACAAGTAGCAGTATGTATCAGATGTTGTAACCAATCTTATTTTTCAAAACAAATTTCAGGTCCAAGGTGGGCTTCCTGGAATTTAGGCATTTTTCTTTGCATGAGATGTGCTGGAAAGCATAGAAACTTGGGTGTTCATATCTCTAAAGTAAAGTCAGTAGATCTAGACTCTTGGACTGCTGATCAAGTGGCTGTATGTATAAATCTACTCAACTTTCAATCTTATATTAATATGGTGCATGGCCACATACTGTGTGATGTGAATCTACATATTTTGCAACAACATATACTAATTATACATAACACTTCCAGTATTTATTTATTTTCTTTCTGTTATTTTTTATCTTGTGTATCTCTTTTAACACTCTTTTTAGTAACTGTACATATATACATGTACATTGTATCTAAATGGCATACATTGTTAGGCACAATTATTCATTAATATCTGAATCAATAGAAGATTGATTCTCAATTATTGTCAATTTTTGAAGATTTCCTTACTATATTATTAAAGTAATTTTGACATTTTTTGTAATCGTGTATTTTAGGCATATGCAACAAAAAAAAATATAATACCATGAATTTCATAACTATGTGTAATAACAATTTGTAAATTTTGCTTTTTACATTTTTTGCACTTCAGTGTGCATTTGGGATTATATACATTGTACCTTATATGAAATGCCACATATACATTGTACATTTGTTCCTGTAGCATTGCTTTGGTAATGCTGATTTTTTTTTTGCTTTTGCTTATAATTAATGCAAGGGAGTTTTAAAGGTATGCATATAAGCTGTTTTACCAAGACATAGAAGATGCTTACATGTACATGTTTATTAGACATATTTCATATATTTTAACAACTCTCTTCTCTCACTTGATAGAATTTTTTTAGGAACAAAATTTAATGATTTTCTTTAGACTGTAGAAAATAATTTAACATATATTACAAATTTATAGGTGATGATTTACATTACTTATTTTATCTTTTGTGAAATGTGTGTGTATTTACAAATGTATGTATTCAAAACAAATTTTGTTTAGTTTGTGCCTGATAATAAATTTGATTCTGTTATTATTCAAAAAATGTAAAATGATTTATATGCATAGTTACAATATCCAGTATTTTTCATGTTATCAATATTCTATAGAAGTATAAAATGCATATTTGTAGTGTTGACTTGTTTGGCCTCTTATTATGTCTTTAAATCAGAGGAAATTTTAAAGGTTTTAAAAAGTTGTTACAAAACTGCATGCACATTTTTATACTAATTTGTTAAAAATTTACTTTTTACCATTCCCATTTGAGGAAAATGAGACCATTGATTATTAAAAGTTATACTACTTTTTTTGTAAATCCTTAATCTTCATTCATTTAACATTTTTTTCCCTTTTATTTTTTAGATGATGATGGAAGTGGGCAACAGCCGAGCCAGGGCTGCCTATGAAGCACAGGTTCCTGATTCATTCAGAAGACCACAGACAGATTCGTATCCTTTAGCTATACCTCTTTATTTTTGCTTCAGTTTTGTCACTGACAAGACTCTTGTCTGTCAGACTCTGTCTTTAAAATTTTATCTCTTTTGCCAGTTCACTTGAAAATATCTTATATGCTCTCAATAAAAAAAAAACTATAACAAATGTCTTTAGAAATTCAGATAAAAATATTCATTCATGTCAAAAGAAACTTAAACAAATACAAAAAAGATTATGTAAAATATGAGCGATTTCTTTTCCTGACAAATTCTAGAGCACTTGAAGCTTTCATCAGAGCTAAGTATGAACAAAAGAAGTACATGGCTAGAGAATGGGTGCCACCAAAACCTACTATTCCCAAAGAGGTGAGTATTTGTATCTCATAACAGTTTGAGCAAACAAACAGTAAATTGATTACATTAGAGATGTAAAATATTTCAAGATGACATACATTAGAGATTTAAAATATTTCAAGATGACATTGTTAAAATTTTTGCAATAAAAACAGTGTTTGATAATATGCAAGAGTAACCAGTTTATGTAAGAAAATATGACATATCCTTCGTTGTCATTATATCTAAGAAAAAAAAAACGCTTTTCTCTGTCAATGATATGATTACTGAATACTGAAATAGCACATTTCATTCATATATTTATCAATTTATTGTGTCCTTCTTACAAGCATGAAATGAACTGCTTGTGCATCATGTGAAAGATTTTTATTGATACAAAATGTATTGTTAAACCGATTAACAACCAATTCTCATATAAGTAATTTTCAGAAAAGCTCATATTGCATGAATGATCTGTACTGCTTGCTTTTGTTTTGATATTGTCTTAAATTATATGATCATGATTCAATCTTCAGTTTAAAGGAGACACGGTAACACATTTTTCTTCTTATTTCCTTCTTTTAATTCTCTCTTTGCTCAAATTGCTTAGTTTAAAAAAGATTAATTATTAAATTTAAATCTGCTAGATTTTGGAGAGGGGAAGTATTATGGGAAATACTAGCATGGAAGGATTTATATCTTCTTTAAGCAGGTTTCTGGATGGTTAATTCTTATTTTGATACTGTGAAAGTACTTTTGTGCATTGGTATCAACTATCAAATTTATTTGAGGGAAATTTACATGTTAATTTTAAGGGTCGAGAAAAATCTTCAATACCAACAATGGGATATTTTCCTCTCATTGTGAACCACATTTTGTGGTTTAAATGACCCATGAACAATATGTCAATAAGCCTTTCACAGTTTCATTATGAAGATATCATTTCTTAAAAAGTTTATTTGCATTGAAATTGTTATTATTCAAAATTTAGAACATCTATTAAGTTGATCAAATGGCTATAACACAAGATGTTTGCAAGCATGTTAGCATTTGATATGACCTTCAGAATTTCTGAGAATCAAACTAGTAATCTCCTCTGTTTTAGAAGTAAAAGCAACCAATTGATTAGTCTTGTATATAAATTAAGCATGTATCAACTGCATGAAGTTTTGGATAGGGTTTTGCAGCTATAGATTTAGGTTGTCTAAGTCAGCTAGACTAAGTAGTTTATACTTTACTTTAAAATTTGAAATGATTTCATCTGTGCTAATCATAATGCTAATACCTTCTGCCAATTAACAATAAATAACACTCTTATTACTGCCTTATCATAAGTCTTAAATCTTAATCGTTAATCACATTCACAACTAATTAACATACTAATATTTCCCAGTTTTAAAACAATTTCATGATTTGTACTAAGCTTGTTCATCAGCATAACAACTTTAGTATTGGCAGCATCTGCTATATAAAGTCTACATCTGTACTCCTGTGCCATTTAAACTAAATAAATTGCATTTTCTTCTCACGTAATATGTAGAAACAAGAAGAAATAAATAGTATTGGTTTTAAAAAAACTTATAAGATATTTGTTCCTTTCTCTTTTTAAGAATATAACATTGCAACTCATATTTTTGGGGTTTTATCATTTTCTCATTTTGAAAAGAAAAGAAGAATTATTGTACAACATTTATTTCCTTATTTTGATTTTACATTTTAGCTGGAAATTGATGATAAAGCTGAAAGGAAGAAAAGAACAGCCAAACAGTCATCTATACAGATAGAGGTATAATTCGTGAATGTTTAGTTTGTTTGAGCCCATTTGAGTGTTTGATTATCTGACAAACACATATTGAAACTTATAACAGAGATCAATGAATCAATTAAAGAAGAAGTTTCATATCCTTTAAGCAAAATATATATAATGATACAAAGAATGATATACTTGTAGTAAAGAAAAAAAATATAATCTCCTATTAAAAGAAGAAAAAATATTATGAGGACACTAGATCTTTTTTACTAATGTACTATTTTAATTTTATCATCAACTATATACAAAGAATTTTCAGTAATACATATATATGTATTTTATTTTTGGCAGTATTTTTCAAAGTGAATATCCAGGTTATTTATAAATGATGAATTTTGTGCAGTAAGATAATGGTTGTTTTTTTACAGTTAAAATTTTAGGTCTGTTACTAACCCAAATCCTGTTTTACAAAATCTAGTCACTTATGTATTTGTAGGCCCCTAAAGCTACCACACCCAAGTCACAGCCAACAGAAAAGAAGCCACAAACTGTCGACTCCCCACCCCAGCCTAAACCGTCATCCAACACAGAAGATCTACTCAGTCTTAGTAAGTTTTTGCCTTGGCCAGGCTAAACTTATTTATAGTTTGTTGGACAATGCATGAAAAAATAAGTTGTGTTGGAGTAGAAAACTTTTTTATTTGTTTCTTTATCTATAATAATTGTTTTTAGATTCTTTTTATACCCCGCCACACGAAGTGGCAGGGTATTATGTTATACCCTCATTTTTTTTCGGTGTCCGTCCGTCCGTCCGTCCCCCGAAGGTTTCCGACCAATAACTTGAAAACGCGTCAATGGATTTTAATGATATTTTGCACAGCTGTTAAGTACAATAAAATACAGGTCAAGTTCGATTTCCAGCATGATCCAAAAAATAGTTTTCGAGATAGGCTACTTTGAAAAATCAAATTTCATGAAATTTTGAGTTTCCGACCAATAACTTGAAAACGTGTTAAAAGATTTGAATTATATTTTGCACAGCTGTTTAGTACAATAAAATACAGGTCAAGTTCGATTTCCAGCATGATCCAAAAAACAGTTTTTTAGATAGGCCACTTTGAAAAATCAAATTTAATGAAATTTTGAGTTTCCGACCAATAACTTGAAAACGTGTTAAAAGATTTGAATTATATTTTGCACAGTTGTTTAGTACTACAAAATACAGGCCAAGTTCGATTTCCAGCATGATCCAAAAAATAGTTTTCGAGATAGGCCACTTTGAAAAATCAAATTTCATGAAATTTTGAGTTTCCGACCAATAACTTATAAACATGTCAAAGGATTTGAATGATAATTTGCACAGCTGTTTAGTACAATAAAATACAGGTCAAGTTCGATTTCCAGCATGATCCAAAAAACAGTTTTCGAGATAGGCCACTTTGAAAAATCAAATTTTATGAAATTTTGAGCTTCCGACCAATAACTTGAAAAGCGTCATGGGATTCAATTGATATTTTGTACAGCTATTGAGTACAATAAAATACAGGTCAAGTTCAATTTCCAGCATGATCCGAAAAACAGTTTTCGAGATAGGCCACTTTGAAATCAAATTTTATGAACTTTTGATATTATAACGTGGCGGGGTATCATTTAATGTCCCATTACATGCCCTATTTTTTACTAGGGGACATAATTTTATTTTTAAAAAAAATGCAAGAAGAAGAATGCATGAGCAGAATAACAGTTTACAAAAGAACTCTTCTGTAAAATATTGATAACTCTTTGGAAAAAGAGCGCTTGTACCTTTTATACAAATTTTCAAACTGTTTGATGGAAAAATAGATAGATTTTACGTATTCATGGTATTATAGAGTAACATTTTTGTGAAAAACACAATGATGTTAAGAATTTTTTTAATGTAATAAAATTTTTAGACACTGGAGGCATGAGAAACGGGACAGTAAAAAACTTACTTTTTTCTCGGTGGCTTCTCCAAGTAAGCCGCAAATTTGACAAACTATGAATTAATTTGACAAACTATGAATTAATTTGACATGGCCTTAAAAGTGTATAATGGTACAGGTACAATACTAGTCTTATTTTCTATAACAGAATGCCATACAAAAATATTTAAGAAGTGTCTCACTAAAAGACTCATTATTTGACTTTAGACCAAAGTTTACCCTACAGGTGAACATACCAGGAAACGGCACATAATAATGTTTACCAGTAACTTTAAACTAGCAAACTTTTACAACACAAATTATATAGAGAAAATATTTTTTTGTAGATTCTACACCAGTGAAACAGCCAACTTCACAATCTTCAGATTTATTAGGAGATCTAGTAGATATAATGGGACCAACTGTATCAACTAGTCAACCTGCTGGTGTACCCTCTAGTCAGCCATCAACATCACAACCTCAGGTATCAAAAAGATGACAGACATAAGGAATATACAGAGGAGGATCCAGGGGGGGGGGTTTCCGGGGGTCAGAACCCCCCCCTTTCCACCGAAATTTTAAAATTTTTGTGTAGATTTTCAGCAAAATTGGTGTGGAACCCCCCCCCCCCCCCCCCCCCCCCATTTCGAAAATTTCTGGATCCGCCCCTGATATAGATTCAGGGGCTTAGGTTTAAATACCACTCAAGTTGATCACTAGTTGATTACCTCCTTATGTGTCCTGTTTTGTAAAGACAGCTGAAATACTCATATTTGATTAGGTTTTTCAGTTTCTCGTTCAAGGTAGTAAGTTTCATCCTTTATGCTTACAGTTCCGTATACAAGTGCAAAATGTCATGGGATGAGTTATAGTGCCTATATTTCACCATGTATAGGCTTCATTATAATACTTGTACAAACAACCAACACAGACTTATCTATCAAAGAGCAGGAACTACTATCCCTTCCAACTATGTCTATTAATGCTATTGAAACAATATTGTTACTTTGTAAAATGCATCATTTGACATGTAAAATAATAATTAATAGGTGCAGAATGGTAATTTAGAAAGTTCACTGTTTGATGATGGTGCAGCTAAAGTACAAGAAAAGTCAACAAAAGACTCGATATTAGCTTTGTATGGACCAAAAAGTCAACCTGTATCACAGCAACAACAGATGTATGGGGTGCCTGGTAAGTTAAAAAACAATCACAATCAAAGGTTGACAGTATTGGATGATTAATTGACTGCTAATAAACTAACAGCATTTGAACACTAATGTGGGTTATAAGGGGAGGTTTTCTCTGGCTTATTTAAGTAATTTTTTATTCAACCTGATCCATTTAATTAAAAAAGAGTCATTAGTTTTGAGAAAATAAAAAAAAAGTTTTTAGTCTTAGGTCAAAAATATAGTTTGAACAAAGGTTGTAAAAACAAACAAAAAGCTATGAACTTAGTCATAAGTCTTGTTTAAAGGGGGCTGTGAATAAGAAATGAAAACTTCAGTAACTGAATTTTATTGTTTACCTTACAAATGCAAATGTACAAAATCTTATTTATAACTAATTATATTCCAGCCTGCCCTCCTTATTATAACATGTCACAAAATGATATGGGATATTATAATCAGTTTGATACAGGTACATACGAAGCATGCTTTAAACACTTTAGTTTCACAAGCAAACTTTCTTCTCTTTGGTTTTAATTGTTATACTAAAGGTCAACAGGTGCATGTGGTGTTGGTATTGTTAAATATTAGGGTCACATGTAGATACACATGCATTTTGTTTCAGCTTTATAAGTGCTATTACAAATAAATGTTAGTATAAGGCACAAGATACTCTTGAACACATTTAAATTTTCTTGATGTGTTAATTGTGTAAATAATACTTCTATATGTCTGTGATTTAATTTTAACCTCTTTACAAGATTTTAGTTTTTTTTTTCATATTTTGTTGTTTGTTTTAAGTGTAGAAGTGCTTTTATAGCCCACCTCTGAAAATTTGTGGACATATGGTTTTTTGGTTGCTGTCATAAAGTCATAAATAACTGAGTTAAACCTCAATTAGTTAATTTTATCATATTTATTCTATGCCAATTAAGAAACAGCAGGGAGAGCCTCAATTCCATGTAAAAGGTTGCTTATGGTATCCATATTGATATGGATGTTGTGTTTTGTGCTTGCATTATACATTTATATTTCTTTTAAGTTAATTACCTAAACGATTATTAAATCAAACTTACTAGCAAGGTCATGACGTAAATCAGCAGAACTTTTTACGAGTTTTTCCTTCATTATTGGCCATTTTCTGGTTGGTTTTAGTGTTAACTCTTTTTCTTGCTTATATGGCTTTTTATTATCTTTTTGGAGCTAATTTGCTTAAATATATCCTTTATGTTTTTAATTTGCCATAGCTTTATAGTTTTTTTTTTGTTATAACAAAATTGGCAATCAGTGTGCTATCAAAATTATTGGTAACCACTTGTTAGATTTTCTTATACATGCATCCTTGGTTATCGAAATTTGAATAAAAAAGATGACATTTTTGAGTTGCCATATGATACTGAATAGGAGTTTTCTATTTCTGGAGGGTAAATTTCACAATTTAGATAATAATTAGTCAAATGTGTGGGTTTTTGAAAATTTATTTTTGCCTTGATTTTTTAGGGTTAGATTGCGAAGCAACCAAAACCCTTATGCCGCCGGTCGTTTGGTTAGACTATGAAGGAAACTTTGTAAATCCTGTGTTTTGTGGAAAAGGTTGGACCAAAAGTTTTTCAAAATATGTTTTTGTTGGCAAATATGCAAGCTTATCTATGATTGAAGTCCAGGCAAGGGTAGAAAAGCAGGTTTTTTGCTCAATTTTAGAGCTAACAGTTGAGCCAAATCACCAACGGGACTTAACATATAGTAAAATAAACATTCCGCGGTAAAATAGTCCTACTATTTGTTGTTGTTGTACTATAGTTGTTTTACTTAGGAATTCAATCAGAGCAATCCAATTTACTTTTCTATAATAAATATGAGTTTGGCTACAAGACTTGTATACATTTGACATGTTAAAAAAGTTGTCATGCTAGCCTTTGAAATTGGCGCCACATCGGCGGATTAATTTTTCAGGTGATCAATAAAATGTAAACAATATGATTCATGGATGCATGAAAGATTTATTCTTGGATTTACTTGCGAAAATCATCCTGTTTAGAAATAATTTCTACAGGTCAGAAAATCCTTATTGACTGGTGTACATTTAACATGTTTTTAAAAGTTGTCATTTTATTTTTGAAGCTAGAATGTGTCATATCGGCATTAATAATTTTCCACGTGATCAATAGAATGTAAACATTTACATGTGCTGATGTGGGCCAAGTTTATCTTTCTGAGTGATCTTGTACATCGTGTACCAAATGTTTATTTGTTTAGGAATAATTTCTACAGATAAAGAAACTCTATTTATAGATGGGGAAAACAAATATTTAACAGATTGAATAAATGATTGTTTACGTTAAATTAATTATGATTTAAATAAACACTCCCGCAGGTGTTCATAAATGGATAATGTTAATACTTAAACGATTAAATTGTTTTGATTACATTTATCAAATTGTATCTCCTGCCCACATGGTTCACATTTATATACATGTACATGTTATCATTGAACATAGATCAACTTTGCATTCCAGTTCTACTTTCACTTTACTGGCACCTGTGAGTGGTAGTGTGGGGCAGGGCTAAACAGTCATTTTCTTATCATGTTTTAGCATAAATATTAGAGATTAAATTGTTAATTGCATTTTGAAAATAGAGGGAAGTTTTACACGTAATTTTTAGGGTTGTGTGTAAAAATCTATTGAATTTTTATACCCCCACTCGTAAGAGAGAGGGCTATATTGCAATCACCTTGATTGTCTATCCGTCCATCTGGTACAATATCTTGGCTTCTACCGAAGGGATTGATTTCAAATTTGGTAGACAGCTTTAGCATGACAGGATCATACAATCTTAGTTTCTATGTCAGTATGTGATCCATTCCGGTTCTCAGAGCTGACTTGTACTTTTTAAGGGTCAAAATAAAAAAAAGATTCGTAACAGATTTCTCAGCTTCCAATGAAGGGATTGATTTTTAATTTGGTACAAAGCTTAAGCATGATAATGTACCGTGCCTCGCCTTTCCAGGTCAGTTGGTCATCTTCTCGTTTTCTAATGTTCGAGTGGGGGTAGGATTAGCACGACTAAGTGCAACCCCTTGTTTATGAAAATGTGGTCCTAAAATAATGCCTTTGTAATGTAAATGCAATCATGTCCAATCATCAGCTGCATGTGTTCAGAGCGACTATCAACATTGGGCAACGGACAGGGTTCAACATGTTGTATTCAAATTTGAAGTACTGCTGGTGTAAGAATTAAGTCATCATCAAAATTTATTAGAAATTGTGTTGGTAAACACGGTACAATTTAAAATATGTAGTGAGTTTTTTTTTTCGTATAAAAATCCCTCAGGTAATGCGATTTGGAAGCTCAGATTTAGTTGCCTAGGCTGTTCCGGAAATTGTAACAGGTAAATTTTTGTACATGCATTTCTGATTAAAATTATTGAATTATAAAAACTAACAAAAAATAGAAAATGAAAATAAATAAAGAAACATGTTGCTGTCATATCATCATGCTGTTGGCATAGTTTTTTTATTCAGATCTATATGAAACCAGTAGCACACATACTTTTTTGCCTTATTAGCTCACCTGACCCGAAGGGTCATGTGAGCTATTGTCATCACTTGGCGTCCGTCGTCTGTCGTCCGTCGTCCATAAACTTTTTAGCTCACCTGACCCGAAGGGTCATGTGAGCTATTGTCCTCACTTGGCGTCCGTCGTCCGTCCGTCGTCCGTCGTCCGTCCGTAAACTTTTTAAAACGTTAACTCCTCTGACACCATAAGTCCAATTGAAACCAAACTTGGTATGGTTGTTCATTAGCATTCGGTGCTTAGAACTGATGTGGGGATTTTTGATTCGTCGTAAAACATGGCCGCCGTGGCTAAAAATAGAACATAGGGGTAAAATGCAGTTTTTTGCAAATAACTCAAAAACGGCTACAGATATCAAAATTCTGGCATAGGGTTAAAGTGATCAGCACCTCAAGATCTACCTACCCTGAAATTTTGAAGAAAATCCAACGACCCATGTAGGAGTTATTGCCCTTTTTGTGGATTTTTTGCAAATTTTGCACCTGTTTAACTCAATATCTTGAAAACTATACTAGATATTTGAGAAATTTAAACTGCATATTGTTAAGCACATCAAGATCTACAAAATATGTAACAGGGTCAACGTTGTAGGACCTTTCCTTTTAGAAGTTATTGCCCTTAGAACGTCAAAATTTAGCATTTAAACAGCATTTCCTCATTACATTGAAAACGTTAACTCCTCTGACACTTTAAGTCCAAATGGAACCAAACTTGGTATAGTTGTTTATTAGCATTAGGTGAATAGAACTGATGTGGGGATTTTTGATTGGTCGTAAAACATGTCCGCTGTGGCTAAAAATAGAACATAGGGGTAAATGGCAGTTTTTTGCAAATAACTCAAAAACGGTGACAGATTTTAAAATTTTGATTGGGAACAAAAGTGATCAGCAACTGAAGATCTACCAGCTCTGAAATTTTGAAGAAAATCCAACGACCCATGTAGGAGTTATTGCCCTTTTTGTGGATTTTTTTGCAAATTTTGCACCTGTTTAGCTCAATATCTTGAAAACTATTCAAGATATTTGAGAAATTTAAATTGCATATTGTTAATCGCATCAAGTTCTACAAAAAATGCAATAGAATCAACATTGTAGGACCTTTCCTTTTAGGAGTTATTGCCCTTAGAACTTCCAAATTGAGCATTTAAAAAGCATTTCCTCGTTAACTCCTCTGACACTTTAAGTCCAATTGGAACCAAACTTGGTATTGTTGTTTATGAGCAGTAGGTGTATAGAACTGATGTGGGCATTTTTGATTGGTTGTAAAACATGGCCGCTGTGGCTAAAAATAGAACATTAGGTTAAACTGCATTTTTATGTTCCCCAAACGAAGTGTGGGAACATATTGTTTTTACTCCGTTTCTTATTATTCTTATTATTCTTCTTCTTCTTCTTCCGCACTTAAAAAAACGCGTTTCCAGGTATAGCCGAAGAGATGTGAAGACTGAGCTTTATGAAACTTTCCACAGTGATAGGGCACATATCAGAGGTGTGCACAACGTTTTCAGAACTTTCAAAATGGCCACCGTTTCCGAGTAAACAGCGAAAGTTCATTATATAGGACATTGCTATATCTCGGTAACCTAGGTGGTCAGGACCTTGAAACTCGGTAGGATTATAGAGCTTGATGAGTACTACAAAAATATCAAAAAAAATTTTGAAGCGATATTTACGGTTTTTCCGCAAAATGCGAAAATGTGAAATTTCAAAATCCAAGATGGCCGCCCAAATTTAAAAGTGCTTGGATTTTGATAAAATTTAATATTCTGGTAGATTTTGATGTTGCGAGTAATGCTGCACATCAGAGTTGTGCACAACGTTTCGGAATTTTCAAAATGGCCACCGTTTCCGAGTAAACAGCGAAAGTTCATTATATAGGACATTGCTATATCTTGGTAACCTAGGTGGTCAGGACCTTGAAACTCAGTAGGATTATAGAGCTTGATGAGTACTACAAAACTATCCAAAAAAAAAATTGAAGCAATATTTACGGTTTTTCCGCAAAATGCGAAAATGTGAAATTTCAAAATCCAAGATGGCCGCCAAAATTTAAAAGTGCTTGGACTTTGATAAAAATTAATATTCTGGTAAATTTTGATGTTGCGAGTAATGCTCCACATCAGAGGTGTCTATAAGGACTTCGAAATTTTTTAAATGGCCGCTTTTTTAATAAATAGCAAAAGTTCATTATATAGGACATTGTCATATCTCTGTAACACAAGTGATGAGCACCTTGAAACTTCGTGGTATTATAGAGCTTGATAAGTACTACAAAAATATCTAAAAAGTTCTAAAGAGATATTTGCAGTTTTTCCGTCAAATGCAAAAACGTGAAATTTCTAAATCCAAGATGGGCGCCAAAATTTATCCAAGATGGTATGTTTAAACACATCATTGACAATGCCATTAACATTATACATATATATTCTTTATTTTTTCATCATTTGCACATTCTATAAAACTGAAAAAAGGCAGTATTTTTGCTGCTTTACGGTACATCTTGTTCGTTTGGGGAACATCTGTGACAAAAAAACGTGTTTCCAGGTATAGCCGAAGAGATGTGAAGACTGAGCTTTATGAAACTTTCCACAGTGATAGGGCACATATCAGAGGTGTGCACAACGTTTTCAGAATTTTCAAAATGGCCACCGTTTCCGAGTAAACAGCGAAAGTTCATTATATAGGACATTGCTATATCTCGGTAACCTAGGTGGTCAGGACCTTGAAACTCGGTAGGATTATAGAGCTTGATGAGTACTACAAAAATATCAAAAAAAATTTTGAAGCGATATTTACGGTTTTTCCGCAAAATGCGAAAATGTGAAATTTCAAAATCCAAGATGGCCGCCCAAATTTAAAAGTGCTTGGATTTTGATAAAATTTAATATTCTGGTAGATTTTGATGTTGCGAGTAATGCTGCACATCAGAGTTGTGCACAACGTTTCGGAATTTTCAAAATGGCCACCGTTTCCGAGTAAACAGCGAAAGTTCATTATATAGGACATTGCTATATCTTGGTAACCTAGGTGGTCAGGACCTTGAAACTCAGTAGGATTATAGAGCTTGATGAGTACTACAAAACTATCCAAAAAAAAATTGAAGCAATATTTACGGTTTTTCCGCAAAATGCGAAAATGTGAAATTTCAAAATCCAAGATGGCCGCCAAAATTTAAAAGTGCTTGGACTTTGATAAAAATTAATATTCTGGTAAATTTTGATGTTGCGAGTAATGCTCCACATCAGAGGTGTCTATAAGGACTTCGAAATTTTTTAAATGGCCGCTTTTTTAATAAATAGCAAAAGTTCATTATATAGGACATTGTCATATCTCTGTAACACAAGTGATGAGCACCTTGAAACTTCGTGGTATTATAGAGCTTGATAAGTACTACAAAAATATCTAAAAAGTTCTAAAGAGATATTTGCAGTTTTTCCGTCAAATGCAAAAACGTGAAATTTCTAAATCCAAGATGGGCGCCAAAATTTATCCAAGATGGTATGTTTAAACACATCATTGACAATGCCATTAACATTATACATATATATTCTTTATTTTTTCATCATTTGCACATTCTATAAAACTGAAAAAAGGCAGTATTTTTGCTGCTTTACGGTACATCTTGTTCGTTTGGGGAACATCTGTGACGGCTGCCGTCACAATCAGTACTCGTTTTGCTAATAACTCAAAAAGGGTGACAGATTTTTAGATTTTGATTGAGAACAAAAGTGATCAGCACCTTAAGATCCACCATATTGTCAGATTACCCCCTTATTAATCTTATGACCCTTTCAACGTCAAATAGATTTAGCCTAATAACCTTTTAAATTACTTCAGGCACATATGTCAGGTGAGCGATTCAGGCTCCTGGGAGCCTCTTGTATATTTGTATACCAATGCACTTTAAATAGCAGTCCTGCTTTTTAATTCACAAGATATACAAGATGCTACAACCACAGCATATTGAACTCTGCAAATTTTCAGAGCATTGATATGACTTTTCATCCGTTCAAGAGTGGTTTTTTTTAAAAAGATAGCAAACCATGGCTGTATTTAGGGTAAATAATTTGACATTGATCTTAACTTAGATAAACAAGGTTGGAAAAGTACATGCATATCAATATGAAGTGTGGTGTTGAAAGGGAAAACACATTTCAGCTTATTTTAAGCTGTAGAACAGCAACCTAACCCTAGCAGTGCTGTGCACTTTGATTTTAATGGTAATTTTTGGTTTATCAAAATAGAGTGGTCATTTTATGCTAAGACCCAACAAAATATTTCAGTTACATTATTATATACAATATCTATAATTTTGTAGGTGGTGTGTACATGCCACAACAGGCCCAGCCCAACATGGGTATGTATGGTGGACCCATGCAGGGAATGCCACAACAACCCCCTATGATGAACAACCAGTACAATCCTCAGAACATGCCAGTCCAACAGGTATTTTGAAAATATTGAGCTTAATTGTATTATAAGCAATAATCAAGACAGTTAAAGTAGTGTAAAATAAAAAATAAGTGTTCAAAAGAACTACAATTATAGACAAAGCAAACAGAATGAATGAATGTTAGAAAATCTATTACAAGATAAAATCTGTTATTTGAAAGCACAAAAGAGCTGTTCAAGAAATACTGGGCGTGTTGGAATTCCTTCCTAGGCGCCCTGGGTAGATTATTTGTCCTGGGTTTAAAAATAAAACAGTATGTGGGCCACTAAAGAAAAGTGTTGTCGGAACATTTCCCCAACTCTGTTCTATACCAAGTGAACATGTTTTTCATCCTTAGGTCACCCTGGGTTTTAATTGTTGAATGGAAGCACTTATATGGTTAATAGGGAGGAAAAAACTTAACTGTTAAATTTTTCTTCTTTGTAAATTTCATGCCATAGGCATTTATCAGTAATCGGTAACAACTTGTAAACAGATTTCAAGAGTTATTATAAATGTACATTTTCAGAATCCTAACATGTATGGTATGATGGGTCAACAGAACATGCAGCCACAGATGGGAATGTATAACCAACAACAACCACAGATGGCTATGCAATATAATCAGGTACTGTGAAATAATTCTGGTCTGTCAGATGTGTTTATGGTTTAAAAGGGCAGGTTTGTTTAATGACTCATTTAAATCAAACATAGAAATTAAAATTTTCAATTATATATTCCATGATATATAAGACCTACAAAATTTAGTACTGTTACAATTAAATATGTATCAAAGTTTACAGTTTTAAAACTTTAAATCCTCACATGATAATTTTTTTGTGAAAAAAACTAACACATTATAAAAAGTATGTCAAGTTTGAGGAGTTATCTTAATTCAAACCAGATGAAATGGAAATATACCAAAAAATTTATGGTTCTTTTGTAATTAATTCTTAAGCATTACATATATGTATTTTGTCATACATATTAACTCCATACATCTTTTTCAATTTATATGATATTTTCTCATTTCAGATGCAGCAACAAATGGGAAACATGAGATTGAATACTAACAACATGGTTGGACAACCTAATGGGATGGGCAACTGGGGTGTACCGGGCAACAGTGGACATACATTATCTACCAATCTATGGCAATGATCATAGATAACTTTAGTATTGTTACCATTCCACACAGTTTTTATGAATATTGTTTTTAGATGGAAATAAATTTGAATTTGAATTGATATAGCTGTGAAGAGACTGATTTTTAGATGGGAAAAAATATATGTTGATTTGTGAGTTTTGGTTAATAGGAAAAAGAACTGGATTTCAAAATGATAAAAAGAAATTATTTTTTTATTTTTTATGCTAATTTGTTTAGTTTGTATTCAAATATTTTTTTAAAACAGGCAAACAATTTTATATTGATTTTAAAAATGTAACATAAAAGCAGGACTTGTCTTTTTCATAAGAAGTTCAAAGAGGGTCATGATATTTTATATGGATTTTAATTTGTACTTGTAGGATCAAGTTATTTGAAATAAGTATTAATTTAGAATATATCATAAAATTATTGTCTGTAAAAATTTAATTTTAAAGTGATTATTATTTCCTTTCCTAGTATTCATTATATTAACATGCATACTCAATATTTATAAAAACCAGGGTGAACTTGCAATATCCATTTTTATATAACGTCATGTTTCAGTAATAACAATTCTTAGTATTAATATACTTTAATAACAGAAGGTCTTAGAATGAGTTATTAATTACTAAATTATAAATATAAGTAAAATTTATTTGTACGATTGAAATTAACAACATTATATAACATTTTAGATATAAGTATTTGTAAAATAAATGTATTGCATATAGCATATAAACAAAAATTAGAGTTTAGCATATCTAATTTTTTTTTTATTTGAATGAGTGAGATTGGTTTTAGGTGTGTGAATTTGTTAGATCAAGAAAAAAGTTTAAGCTTATGTCTCATTGTCTTTTTGCATGGAAGATTTGATGAATTATAAAATTGATTTTTAAAGAATAAGAATATGAGTGTAAAGTGTGTAAATGCAGTATTATAATATTTCGCTACAAATTTTTTTCACAGGTGGATAAAGTTTAAGAAGGTTGTTTATATTTTTTATTTTATTCAGGAATAGAATATTAATTCAAAATGAATTTAAAAACCTAAGGTAGAAGTTACAAGAAGCATCTTTCATTTTTATGAACGTCTCAGTGATTAGATAGTAGATTTTTTAATTAAACAATATGTACCCATATGCTTTTTCCTAATTTTAGCATTATTACAAATAATGTGAAGTATAATATGAAATTTATCTTTTAAAAATGTTCTAAGCATACAATTTAACACACATTGATATGCTTTGTGATTTGCATGAAAACATTAGATAAGTATACAGAGGAAAAAATACATGTTCTATTCCCTTTAAGAACTGATTTTAATTTTAATACATGTAGTGGTGCATTCACTTATTCTTTTAATGGAGCTTCACTTATTTCAAACAGTAGCAAAAATATTCAAGTGTGTAACATTATCCCTTCTTATCCCTTCCATCTTGCTTAAATTGCATCCAACTTTTTTTTTCAATTATAATTAGCCTTAGTTTGTTCTGTATATGACTGTGATAATGTTGAGTGAATGATTGAAATGCCATGGAAATGGATGCTGTTTGTAAATTTATTGATAAACTACACAAGTTTAGCCCAGGTATGCCTTAGTTATTGTAATTTCAACACAAATGTGGATTTAACATATTTGTCATATATAGGTACTAAATCTATCAAATTAATAGACAAATAACACAGGATTTTATTTTGGAAAAATAGGGGTACATTATTATGAGTAAACCTGAAACGAAATATAGTTTGGTATAGCTAAAAAAAGAATTTGTCAATTTTATTTGTTTCAAGAAGTACTTTTTGTGTCTTGAAGATGTAGTGTTAGTTTATGTACAATTTTGATATAGAAATAACAGTGACCTCATAAATATGTCGATGTATCAGTAAGGTGAATTTTATTTATAGACTAATACCACGACATGGTACTTATTTTATCGAAATGTAACCGCTTGTTTATATTAAAAAGAAACATGTTTTGTTGGTGTTAATTGTTGAATAATTGTAATTTTACACATGATATTTTGTTCTGTATTGTTATTTTAAATGTCATGTTTTTATTTTTGTTGCTCATCGCTTTTATTTAATATTCATCACGATTATTTATGTCATTTGTAGATTGATCATTGGTATCATTATCTATTTGTTGGTAAAATGTAAAATTAAATGTACTTCATTAAAAAAATACAATAAAATGATTTACTGTAAAATGAGTTCTTATTTACGATCTGATATCATAGGGAAGCAGACTGGACTTTAACAGTGGTTGTTCCAAAATGTTTTAAAAATTCTTTGGTGACCTATACTAAACTTGTATCAAAATTCAATAAGGCTGACTGAAGTCACATAATTAATGTACTTTAACTTCCTTTATTATGTTGCCTGCACTATTAGTCGTCTTGTGTCCTGCCGTGTCACAAAAAAAAAATTCTCTGTTGCAGTTTTCTGGGCAATTCCATGCCACAGTTATGATATTTTGGCATGTAGCTTCATCGCATAGTACTCATAAGTGTAAAGCCATTTTATGGCCCGAAATGTTGCTACTTCTGGTCTACTAACTCTGTAAGGTTTTATAAATAGTGAAATATATGCTAAATTATCTTCACATTTTTCAAGGCAGCTACCTGCCACAGCCTTTAGATATTTAGCATGTATATCATGTCATAGTACCATAAGTTTTCAGCAATTTTATGCCCCAAATGTTGCTTCTTTCTGTTTATTTAATGTTTTTAGTTTTCACATACAGTGGACATATAATCAAAATTTTCATTACAGCTTTCTGGCCAACTATATGCCACAGCCACAAGATATTTGACATTTAGTACTCTATGGTGTAAAGCGAATTTATGCTGGAAAAATGTGGACCCCTAAAAACTCCCAATCGCCTTGCCATCCATCCTATTACAGTAAGGAACTTTGTTACCAAATTTTGTTACAATCGACTTATTGTGGGAACAAATGAAAAACTAGCATTTTAGCCCATTTTGGAACCAAAATACCTAAGCAGTAGAAGGGTTGACCCCTATAATCAATCACATGCATCCTTTTATGGTTAGAAACATCACTGTTGTATTAGATAGTGATTTGATGACTAAATCTAAAGTAAGTGTGCATACACAAGAAAAGTGGCATTTTTAGCCCCTAATTCCTAAATAAAAAAAAGTGAGGACCCAAAGAATCAATTCCATCTATTCCATATGGTAAGGAACATCACTTTAAAATTTCATAGAGATTTGATAAATAAAATTGAAATTATTGTGCATACACCAATGTTAACTGACACTGACAACAACAGCATACTACCATTATATGACCACAAACTGTTTGCAGACGTAAGAAATTTACTATTTCCTGTTTAAAAAGAACTTAAGTTTTCATTTATAGTGGACATATATTAACTAGAAAATGTGTCTATGAGCCACAGGATGGCCTTCCTGTTCTTGAAATATCATTGACCCTCAATGTGTATTACCTGGGATATGGTCCTTTACCAAGAAATTGATCAGAAGTGTTCATGTGTAAAATATAGGTCGCTGTGACCTTATTTCTGGTGGGTGGTGCCATGTTACCAAGACTCATCGAGTAGTGAAATATTATTGACCCCCAACATTTAGTATCCAAGTTATGGACCTTAACCAAGAACTTAACTGAAGTCCTTCATGCATAAAATATAGGTCACAGTGACCTTATTTCTAGTGGGTGGTGTAGCCCTACCCAAGACCCGTCTGGTGGTGAAATATCATTGACCCCCAACATCTAGTATCCGAGTAATGGACCTTAACCAAGAACTTAACCAAAGTGTTGCTGACGGACGTACGGACAAGTGTAAAACTATATGGCTGATCCACATAGTGGTCAGTCCATCAAAATTGGATTTTGGTCAACTACATGCCACAGCCTCTTGATATATATTTGGCATGTAGCTCTGTCCTATAGTACATTGTGGTTTACAGCAATTTTCCAAGGTCAGTGATTTCCTCCAGGTACTCTGGTCTCTTCCAACTTTCAAAGTAACTGCCCTTTGAAGCCCAGGTTGGGGAAAAGGATGTGTTATCCTTATACGCACACATGAAGCCATTTTTTGCCCCCAAAATACCTACTTCCTGTTTACTGAGAACTTATTGTTTCCTATTTAGTGGACATATACTGTACACAAAATTTCAGTTGCAGTTTTCCTGTTAACTACATGTCACAGCCTCTTGATATTTGGCATGTAGCTTTGTTCCCATAGTACTTTATTGTGTAAAGCAATTTCATGTCTGTAACTCATGTACTTACTGTTATGCGAATATATTTTGACAAAGGCGACAAAAATCTTCCACAGAAGACTGCCATTCTAGTTTTTCATAGTTTCCCCCAAAAAGACATTTTGTTGAAAGTTTAATTTCATTGTGTTCACATGCTAGAAGTTAACAATTTAAAAGGTTTTGTGTAAAACCACAAAAATTGTGTCGCAATATTAAACATTCTCTTACCCTGTTTTACCTACGAGAACACTATATTTATGTAATGGGTGTGTTGCAACATGCAAAACTGCTCACCTTTCTTCAGCACCAGAATCTTCTCGTTCAGTTTGGTTGTTTATATAATTGTGCTTTTTTGTGTCGAGTCTTCTCATGTTCATGTTGCTGATTGCATTTTGGTTGTTTTATTGTGCTTTTTCTTGTTATTGTTCTGTTCAGATTTTTACATTCAAGTGCCCCATTAGTACCTTTTGTTTCTCTCTTCATAAAGTCATAAGGTATCTTTTAACGTCTTTAGATTAACATGTAATGTGAAATTTCATGAAATGCATTGAAGGCATTCAAAAGTTATGTCTCAGACACCAATTTTCTCTCTGTCTTCCTTAGGGCTATTCCAGAATTAATTTAGGGGGGGGGGTCGGAAGGCACTATAATTAAAATTGTATGGTGCTGGTATTTTTAGATATTTCTCAAATGCAACATAAAGGGAAAAAAATTAAAATTTTATGCATGGTCGGTATATAAAAAGTGCCTTCTGCCCCCCCCCCTACATTTATTTCTGGAATAGCCCTAATACAAAAGTACAATGTGACCTTGACCTTTGACCCATAAATTAATAGATGCTTTTATCAAGCTAAGCTTCAATATATGCAAGTTTCATGAAATTTTATTAAAGCAATATCAGGATGTGATTTGCATGTACACATAAATTAATTTTGTGTAAAATGTTTATTGCATTATCAAATTTAACGGATCAAATCCAAGAGACACTAAGAAAAACTCTTGTTCCTGCAAAATTATCAGCATATTCCGTGAAATGCTTAAAAATTGCAGTTTCAAACTTACTTCTTTTAAAAACAACAAAGTTTCACAAATATATACATTTATTTCACCTTATTGATGGCAAATTAATGTGAAAGATTTTTTTTTCATTTTGCAACTGCATCTGACATCTTACATGGTGACATAGTGATACATTTGTTAATCCTTATCAGAATTCTTTAGACTAGTTCATTCTTTGATCCTTGGTTTCTCCATTTTCTTAATTATAATTACAGAATTTATTTGTAACTAATGCATGCATTATTCTACTTTGTACATCTTAACATTTCCACTTTCCAAAATTGCCACTTCTGCATTATTGTTATAATAATAGTGGATGATACCAAAACTGATGATACTTATAAGATGCATTGTTTCCCTTTAAAAATTGTAATAACATCTATTGGCAGTTTACTATTATCTTCGCCTCTTGGTGGGTGGAGCATCAGGTGTATTGGCGGGACTAGGCTGAGCTGACGGTGTGTTTCTTGTCCTCTTTCTTTTAGGAGAATTTTCTGGTGTATTGGCATGAATAACATTACTTGTCAGTTTATTTTCAACATGTTTACTGTCAGCTTTAGTCTCTGTTTTATCAGTTTTGCTAGTCTTTGTAACATCTGAAAATACAATAGTATTGATTTAATAATTCTGACCTTTATATTAACGAAAATTGCCACCTTTACTACTCATACACATGTATAAAACGATAAGCATTTTTTCCAATTTCCTTTTTGATAATTTTTTATCTATTTTCTTTTATCAATTTCTATGGTACTATGATATAAATCCTCTTGACTTTTCATAATTCACTTTGTATATAAGGTGACATGTTTTTTGTTGATTTTTTTTGGGCAACTTTTTAAAATATGTACTTTAAATTTAAATGTGGAATTTCAAACAGTGAAACTTAACTTTGTTGAATTTAGATTTTTTTTATTGAAAACAAGTACATAAATTTTGAGAAATAAATATGTAGCCATACATAAACATGATTCCATTGCTAGTGCTTTCTTACTATGTGTTTCCTTTTCGACTTTGATGTCACTCTTTGTTGTTTCCTCAGATTTTGTAGAACTCCTTGGAAAGTTTTTCTGTAACAAGTCTTTATAATCTTCTGAAGGAAGACTAAAATCAACTGCCTTATTTGGGAAGGGTAAAATTTCTGATTCATTCTGCAAAAAAATACAATCTAGATGGAATTGGAATGATCAGAGAATTGCAACTAAAAGGATATTATGATATCCTGCAATAACATGAATAATACATAAAGTTTGTCTAAAAGTGGCCTAATTCCAAAAACATTTACCTTGTATTTTCCTAGAAATCAACTATACCTTTTATATAAACTGTTTGTAAAATGGATGAACAAACAAAATGAAACCTTCCCATGTGTTGTAAGTATTAAAAATTCAATAGCACATGTCATATATTAATAATGTTAGAGAAGTTATTGCGCCGTGAATCTTTGTGTGGACCAATATTATTGGACTTCTAGACAATAACTTTGGTCAATTGGCAACTGCTACTCTGAACATTTTGCTTCAATGAATATTCAAAACATGCTGTTCAAATAGAAACTATATCTTACCAAATATGATTTTTTCTCTAAAATCAAACTTAAAGATGTATAATTGTACTGGTATTTGAAATTCAAAATATATGTCATTCTTTAGTACAGACAATACAGTCAATTACTTATGCCTTAAGGTGTACAAGATTTCAATAGCCCGAATCAGTTTTGTAAAGACTGAGGGAAATGTGCTGAATGGCAAACACTGTGTCTTAAATTATTGGAGACCAGTGTGACATTGTAAACCATAACTACTTGCTGAATCCCATAGTAGATTTTTGACTTGACCTTAATTTATGGAATTTATGATTAATACCTACATACCCTCTAATGTTATTAAGGGCTATTACAGAAAAAAAAAAGATCCCGGGGGCAGAATGCACTTGAATTAAAATTCTAATGGTGGGGGTCAGATACAATGCATTGCAATACATTAAATTAAATGTATTGGTGGTACCCCTAAATATGATGGGCGTTCTGCCCCCAGGAGATATTTTTTTCTGGAAAAGCCTAAGCATTAATTCAAAAAATAGAAAATCTGTCAAAGTCATAATTGGACTGATTTCGTTAAACAGGAAATTGGTGAGAGACAGACCAGAAATCGAATCCCTATACTGAAGCTGCATACCAAATATCAAGTGCCTGTGATAAGTAGTTGCTGAGAAAATGTAACAAAAATTCCCTCCCTGCCCTCCCGACATTCACAATTTTATAACACGGCTTTTCACTCTGTGAAATCTGGCTTAAAATTAAAAGATCTTTTATCTGATCTTACCAATGCATTTAAATCATATAAAATTCTTAGATGGTGCCATATCTGTTCTGCTGATAATTTTTTCTGGCTTATGCTGTTGAATTTTTCATGTATGAGTGCAAGTTGAAAGTATCTGTTAACTCCTGAAAAAGATAGAATAACAACTTTTAAAATTATTCTTGTAAACACAGATAAATGTACTTCAATCTTGACAGGGAGTTGAGGTTGTTTGAAGAATTTTCTGATGTGGCATATGATATTTCTTATATGTGGTAAAACAGACCAGTATTGAAAGACTGTGGCTATTTTGCAGTTATCACATTTAATGCCTATATATATTTTTATAATGAGGCATGTTCAAACCCTTTGTGTCTATAAAATGTGATAAAGTTCTGCAAAAATAAACAAGGCATATAAGATTTTTGTAATAAAAGATGGTCTTATGATAACTGGCCCAAGTTTCATAAAACATCTCAAATCTGTCCTCAACTCAAATATTGACCAATGAAATTGCAAGAAATCTCAGTTGAGGACGGATTTGATGAAATCTCAAATTTGAGATGTTTGTTGAAACTGGGGCCAGCTTATAATTATTCAAAATTTAGTCAAGATAAATAATGCAAATGACATTGCCAATTGGGAGATTTCTTACTTATATCTGTATATATATCAATGTCACAGTCTGTACATTTAACCACTAGCCTAATGCTATCGGCTAGAAAAATTCAAGGGACTAGTGAATGAAAATTAGCAAATTTTTGTTTAAACAGACAGTAACAACTCTATACTTCCTATTGATTGGTTCATATATTGAGTACAAATTGAACTACATGTATGGAACATCTACTACAGATAATCTGATCTTTGGACTTTCAAAGGTTGTCAACTTACATTGTATATACCAGTATATGCAAGTAAGATCTCTTGCCTAGAGTTGACATTCTTAATTCAAAGTTATTTTCCTTTGGCTTGATTGTTAATATGATAGCAAGCACAAAGTGTGATGAGAGCTCTATGGCATGTTCCTGTGAAAAATTTGCCTAATACTGATAAAGAAGTTTCATGGTTTGGAAGTGCAATTCAAGTTCACAGTACCAGCTTGTAAGTTTTTAATTACAAATTGATTGAAATGTAAATGTGTATAACAGTATATCCCTTCTAAAAATATATAATGTGTTTTAAAACAGATAAGAAATTTAAAATATTAGTGGGGCAATTATTTACCAGCAACGTAATTTTTTTGCATTTTTTCATTTATTTGCGTGATTATTAAAATTAAAAAATTTGGAGTGAGTGCTCATATGCACCATTTTCAGAATCAACCACAGAGTTTACAGCACCATTTGCCAAAATAAAATTCAAGAGCATTTGAAAGAAGTTTCTATAATTATCCAGTTTTAACATTTCTTTGTTGTTTTCTTTCACTTTTCTTTTCAAATGAAGGCAATTTAATGATTATGCTGTGCGTATAGATGTAGCAAGGCAATGCCTAAATCATATCTAACTTTTGTAATATGCAAGTGTTGTGAGACTCTTAACTATACACATTCTGCCAGATGTCATGTGACTCCAAATAGGATGAGAAAAATTCCTTTTTGCTGGAAGTCTTCCACTCATCCTGATTTCAGTACGTTTAAGGGCTCAACATTAACGGTTGTCCGCTTGTCCGATACCAAAGGAAAATTAGGTCGGACAAGTAAAACTTGTGTTGCGCCTGTCCGACGGGACAAGTAAAAACTGTCAGAGTTTTCAAAATATCTGCACATGCACAGAAAAACAGCTGGAAATAATACACGTAGCATATTGTCCTTTAAATCTTGTCCCATTTGTCCGTATTTTGTTTTATCTATGCTTTTAATCCTCTTGGTGCGGGAACCAATCCGAGAAACGTTACGAAAAGTGTTGGAAAATAAATGTGACGTCATTGTCGATTTGAGACGCATTTTGATAATGACGTTACATTTTTTTCACAAGTGCATAACAAATATTTTTGATTTTATGTTAAATAATGCACCATTTTGCTTCAATAAATAAGTGATTTTAGCAGATACCTTGACGAAATCACAATTTTTGTATTTTGTAAAGGGGACATTTATGTTAGCCAGACACGAGTCGCTAAGGCCATTGAGTGTTGCACTGTTGCACACCCAATGTGGCACATCCGACACTCCTGTTACATACAACATGTACAATACAAATATATATCGGACACCATACTATCCTAACAACCCTCTCTCACCTCGTCTCTCACTTACATGTATATCATGATCATGGGTCATATGATTTAACAAACAAAAAATGAAAATTAAACTTTAAAGGGAGATAACAATTGACTTTTGCAGTTTTAACCTTATTTTGCTGTCTGAGAAACTTATTTGAAATATATTTTTATTTCAGGGTTTCGTAACTTCATTACCAACAGGTTTATGGCCCCGCATAGCATGAAAAAGATTGACTTCCATGTCAACACTCCATGAGATATTACATTCTCCCATTTTCCTTTTTGTAAACACACTGGTTCCCTGTTTCGCAGGATTTCCATTGTTTCGGAGATAAATTTAAAGGAGAAATCTTCATGTTTATATCTTTAGAACTTCTATAAAATTGTTTTATTATTATTACTTTCTTTGAATAATATTATATCCAGAGATCAATCAAGTTTGATGACATTTCAATTTTGAAAAAAATAGCTCTGTATAATATTTTCCATGTGGGAATTTTGACTGAAAGATTTTTGTTTTGGTTTTAAAAAAGAAAGTGTTGCAGAGGAAAAGTGAATGAAAATGTTTTGACAATTGATTATTTTTAGTTTATTTTGATTTAAATTTGTTTCAAAATGTGTGAAGAAGAAAATTGGGATGACGAATTAGCTGGTTTGCCACCAAAACAACCAGTGGAATCAAAACCCTATTACCGGGTACATACATGTAGAAATAATAAAATAACAAACAATTTTTAGATTGAAAGTAATATCAAATTATTAGATGTAGATGTAGGTGTAGAAATTATTTATATATTTTGTTTATACCAACAATGTCCATGTATTCTTGGGTGTTAACTCTCCCGAATCCTGCGGGAGCCTCCCGAAAATTTGGTATTTGGACACCTCGGCCACACTTTATTTCGTCCATAGGAAGTCTCGGCCATATGACTCCTCGGCCGTAGACACTTCGGCCATACATGTTTCGGCCATACTATATAAATCTCAGATGTATGTATAGGGATTTTTAGTCTATATTCTTAGTAACTGATATTTTTTTTCAAATGTATAAATTGAATTGCCTTAACTGACAGATTATATGATATTTTAATAAACAAAAAAATCTTTCGATATAAGAAATAAGACTTAGTATAAAAGGCAGATGTAAAAAGCATACTCATGATACTGCGGCCTAGGACATATTATTATGATATTTATTTTTATTAATTTGAACAATTATGCACAGTTGATAGATTTTAGACACAATTTTCAGTTTAGACTAGATTTGCATCTCCGTTTTTTCAGCGTAAAATAAAATCGGGAAAATATTCTCTTTAGTATTTTCATGAAACATTATTTTCTATTAAAACAGTATCAATGCGATATTGGTCTGCATGGTTATATTCGCTATTGCATATAATACATAGAATTGTTTTTGCTTACGGTGACCGTTAAAAAACTAATATACATGTCTAGGTCATCAACCGTCTTTTAGACCCCTTTATTTTTTTTTTAATTCTTTAACTTATAAGTCATAAGTCTTAGACACAAAGAATGGGCATGTGAGCTCCAAGTAGTTCTCAAATGACACGAGTTTCCAGAAATCAAGTGGAATTTATTCTAGTCTAAGACCCATAAAATTGACCATTAGAAGTCGATGCATAGTGTTTGGCTAATTATTTCTTAATTGAATTATTATATTCGGCTTGACTGTTGTTTTAGATGATTATCGAAGCCATGTTGTTTGTTACACACGCTAACACTTGATTGAATTTCAATTTAAAACAATTAGTATGGCCATTTACTCGAACTCGACACGGTTATTTAACAAGAATCATTTGATGATCTAGAGTCATATTAATGTCAAATCCAATACTCAAATGCGTATTGCAAGGAAATTTGGATGAAAATTATCATGCTACAACAAAGTTATGCGTTCATTGGTTTATATGTCTGTTATGACCTGTTAT
The DNA here is from genome assembly GCA_963971305.1 of Arcuatula senhousia. Classification (NCBI taxonomy): domain Eukaryota; kingdom Metazoa; phylum Mollusca; class Bivalvia; order Mytilida; family Mytilidae; genus Arcuatula; species Arcuatula senhousia. Next base: position 48,886,557 of record OZ020303.1, on the reverse strand, counting down.
GGCTATTAGAATTAACGAACATATTTAAAAAGTTTGAGTATGCAGAGCAAATAGAAACATCTATTTTTCGTGTCATCTTTTCTTTCTTGGTTTTGGTGGAGCTAGCTATTTTGATTAGAGTCTGAACAAAGAACTATATAGATCTAATTCCTTTGTCTGCATAAATAACAATAGTCCCATTTCACAATATTTACGTATCAGTTAAGAAATACCAATGGCCTTTTATTATGGGGGGGTCGCAGAACTAAATTGGAAGTTGAAAAAAATAAGAGGAACGAGCAACAACAGCAAAAAAAAACCCAACAAAACCACACACACCGAACGAAGCAACAAAATTACATCCCGAATCAGCCACGCCTATTCGAGTCAGCACGCAGTGGCCACGAGGGTAAATTCAGGTGCTCAAGAGATGAACCAGCATCGTTTCGAAATTATTTGGAAAAAACGGACAAAATGACATTACGTTACCAACAAGAAAATCTGAATTTATCTATATAGAAATGGATCTATTATTTATGCAGGTTATTTGAACTAAAATAGCTTTCCAGTAAATGAGACAAGGTTGACATCGATTATATATAAAGAGGTAGTATACCTGAGATGATTAAACTAACTATTTAGTTTTAATTTTCTCAGAGTATACCCACTACATGAACGGCGTTCGGAGAGCGTCGAATCTTTCAATATAACATATTTTACTAGTATTTGTCGTTTTACTTGCTACCATAAAATGAATTTAATTCATTTTATATTATTTTCCATGCGAACTTTTTAATTTTGGAAGAAGAACTAAGTACGTTTTATCTTAATACACTTACAAATATCATAGACCTGTAACTAGTAAAATTATCTAATATACAGGTCAAGATGCCAATTTGTCAAAATATTCATAAAAATAACCCCTAACTGAGAAAATTATAACTCTCAGCCCCTTAACATCATGTACGAGTCCCATTTTTAAAACCATGGCCGAAGTGTCCTAATACAGTATGGCCGACCTATACTAGGGCCGACGTGTCTATGGACGATGTGTCCGTGGCCGAAGTCATTGTATGGACGAGGTGTCCCTAAAGCGAAAATTTAAGCTATCTCCTGTGAAATGAATTACTCCCGTGCAAGAGATGCTATTCTCTCGACTTTTTAAGCCCTCCTGCATGATCTCCCGAAACTGTGAATCATACTATCAAAAACTTATTAATTTGTTAGTTTTCAACAGGTGGTCACAGGTGATTTACTCAATCAGCTGATTGAAAGAAGCAAAGGTGTACCAAAGGGGTAATCAGTATCATAAAACTGTAAAGACAAGGACAAAAACGGCAGACAAAAAATCATCACAACAAAACAAACCACATAACAACACAAAACACACACATACATAATGACAAAACCGCATTCAGCAACGCGAACTCAAGTCGAAACGAGAGTGAACTCAGGTGCTCCGGAAGAGTAAGCAGTTCCTGCTTGCTATAGCACACCCGTCACGTTGCCAAAGATCGATTAAGTGTTGGTCAAATCCGGAAAGGATGACATTACAAAACTCTGTCAAACCAACATCTGTGCTCATCTGAGAGATAGAAATCCCGTATTTGTATCCAAGTACATGATGTCGTCCGTAAAATTTCTTGAGTGATGACAACAACCGGGGAGCAACGTACCCCTGTGTTAACAATTTGCTTGTCAGCCGTGCAGCTCTATCAAGGAAGTCGTTGTACTCCCCACATGCTCTGGAATAACGAATCAATTGTGACACGTAAACTCCATATGCTGGAGCGGACGGAATGTTGCTACACAGAAAGGGAAAATCGATAATCTGTCCCTTGATTTACCTGTCCTGTTATCAAAACACATGTCAAGGTGGTAATTAGTGAAAGGAGAACCATAAATTAGTCAAAATATAAACCAATTATAGCTGCTGGCTTGAAATATTTATTGCTCCCAGGCTTAGAAGACCCTTTCAGAACATAAAAAATATGATCTAATTGTAAACAAAAAATCAATAGAACAAAGGGGGAGCATTGAAAACTAAAATTGTCTCCCCTTCCTATGTATAGATATTTATTTCTAGTTAGAAAATGTACAAAAAATTCATAAAAAGAAACGATTTAGGCTATGAATTTGTTCATGAATACATCCTAAATTACATTTGAATGTTTTAAGCTTTCTTTTAATTAAAATTGAACAAAAAGTTTATTATAGATACCTTATTACAGAAAAAGAAGAGCTCATAAATTTAAATTTTAAAGGGATTGTGATGAACTTGATAATCCCAGCAAATTTCAAAAACACTTGAAAGTTTAAAGATGAAGAACCCTCAGCTCTTCTTAACTATGATTACAATACCTAACTGAAGCCAAATAATATCTCATCTTTAAAATTCAATAGAAAAATCCTAACTCTTTAATATGAATGATAACACAAATTGACAATGAGCTTATTCATAACACAAGACTAAATAATAACAGAGATTGACATGTTCTTTGATATATAATTTTTGCTCACAATTTTGAAAGCGCAAACGTCGCTATGCAAAATCTACCTGAAACTTAAAGTAGTTTCAGGGAGATCTCCCTGATTGGAGTCCTAAAAGGTTAACACCTATGCATGTATTTCACTAAATAGAAGAAGAAAATACTTTATTAGCCAATAGCCATAAAAATTTTGTATTCATGTAATGTATTGGATTACGCAATATTGTATTGTTTGTTCATTATTTGACTATGCTTTATCCAATAAACTAATTTGAATTTGAAAAATGGGCCCTTTTGGGGCATAGTTGACAATTGAATAGCATTAATATGATCAAATGAACACCAAATTTTCAATACACTGGTAACAAAATTAAATGACAACAAAGATTGATACAATAAATAATTTTTGCTAAGCCTAAATTAACACCGGTATCATCTCATCAGAGGGGCTCTACCAAAAATATTGGAAAAAGCCCAAAACTATATGATTATGAAGAGCATAGAACTTTTAAACCAAAACTACCGAACAAAACTATGGGAATGTGTTTTTTTTTCTTTGATATTAATGACAGTTATGAAATTGTTTACATGAATAGAATAGAATATTTTATTTTGACCAAATCAGGGCCCACTTGCATGACTTGGTGCAAACAACACTACAATTATAATTTTCCACATAAATAAAGCAACTACACTACAGTATACAGATCCATCACAGTACTAATATGTTAAACATAAAACCTTTCAAAGACTTCACCAGTGACCAATTTAATGGGCATATACATGTAGATAAATTTCTGAAGTAAAGAAAGATAACAAAGACAAATATAGAAACTTTCAACTAATAAATTGCCCTCTCCAGTTTGCAGTTTGCAAGTAACATTTGCTGTAGCTTGCAACTAATTACTGATGTAAAAAATTTTAGACTGGGTTTTAATCATCCACCGTGTCCACAGACCACCATGCAAAAACTACAAAAAATTATTGTTAATATTAAAAAAAATTGTAACATGTAATTACACACACAACTAAACATCCCTCTCAAGTTTGCAGTTTTTAAGTAACATTGGTTGAGCTTGCAACTGATTACTAATGTAAAGCAAATCCAGACTGAGTTTCAATCATCCACCATGTCCACAGACCACCATTTAAGAACTAAAAAATGTGTTTTTATTGTAAAGGAAAAAAAAACTAATTGTAATATTTGTTATTACCCTCACAGTTAATCATCAAACTTTTTTTAAATTTAACCTTGAAATTGATAAACTTTAATTTAAAATCCAACATTTCCAAGGAATAATTAATTTTCCTAATTTCTCTGATTTTTGGGTGTATTTTTTTTCTATAGAATTGGCAATATCTAAATTTTGTAAATTGAGAGAATGTATCACAATCACAAGTGCTTCTCTTTAAATAAAATAAACTGAATAAATAAGTCTTTACATAGAATTGTATTACTCTAAAATACAGGTCTATGGTCTTAATGTGTTTTCATTGAACATATTGTTAGTCTGGTGATCTATACAGATAGCATGAAATGAACACAATATTTTTAAAATGAACTGGAATAGTTATAATGATTTATTTAGACAATAATGTTTGTACTCAGTAATTGTACATGTATACCTGTGCAAGTTATAGGAACCATAGTTAAGAATGGTAAAATAGAAATTAGAGTTCTACAATTGTGGGACTAAGTCTTAAATGGTGACCAAACCTGGTTATATTGTACATATTAATGATGTAAATCATGACTGGTCTATACTTGTGGTACATATCAAATGTATAGTGTCCCCAATCCATTCTGTTTCTAGTTTCAGAACAATCCAAGATAATTAATAAAACAATGGGCAAACCAGATAATTTTACATTATATGTTATCAAGATCATTCAAAATATTATTTTTAATTGTTAACAAAACTACTACCACATAATGATTACATGTCTAATGATGCAGTTGCACTAATGCTTCTATTGTTTTGAGGCAAGTGCAATTGCATCATATAATTAGAAGTATATGTTTTGAATGATCTTTTTGTTTCATTGTTAATAGTGTTCATTTTAAAGGTGAATTTGCTGTTAAATAAATAACATGACATTTGCTTTAAAAAATCACTTTATAGAAGATTTTAAAAGATGTGTTTCTGTTTATTGGTAGTTTTAGGATTCAGTGATTGGAAGGAAATTTTTTGCAAGAGGCCTTATACCACATTTTTCATAGTAATTCAAAATTACAAGGGACCTTTTCTTAAGCATGGTTTAATTGCTTTAGTTTAGACCTTAAATGGTTTTAATGTCTTCAACACATTTAACATGTAACTACTGTTCAAGATTTCTTAATAAAATCCAGCTAATTCACCTTTAGTTTGTTCATGTTAAATATTTTAAAGTTAACAAATGTTTATTTTAATTGTTTATCTTTAATCTGTTTGCTTGCAATTACCTTGATAAACATGTACAAGAACTTGATATTTGTAATATACATCTAGATATTAAATTGGGAAAGAAAAATATTCAAATCACATGAAATTAAACTTTTAGATAAACATGTATCAAATAAATGATATGCAGCAATTTCTTAATAAGTTATTAAACATAGATATGTTTCTGATTTTTTTTTACATATACCTCACATTTAGATTTCATAAGACATCAAATTGTCATTAAAAAAATGTTCAAATTATTTTATAATATATATGTTTCTAATAAATGCTCAACGTAACTAATTTTATATTTGTTTTTGTATTCAGCCAAATATGGATGCACCACAACAGAATAGCTGGATGGGGAAGTCGAGAGGAAGGGGGTTCAAATCAGAGGCAGATGAGGACAACAACTGGAGGAGTAAAGACACATCTCCCCGGGGCCGAGGTTCATGGGGAAGAGGGGGAGGGTTTGGTCAGTCAGATAATAGAGGAGATAGAGACTCTGAATCATCATTTGGTAGAGGAGGAGGGTCCTCATTTAGTAGGGGTGGAGGAAGAGGTTTTGGGAGGGGGAGGAGAAGTGATGATGGTGATAATTCTGATGGATCTAGATCTGGAGGTAGATCATTTGGAAGAAATACAGAAGAAAATGGTCATGGTGATACAGTAACCATGAGGATAGACTCCTCACTTATTGGTCGGGTCATAGGTATATGCTTTTAACAGTAAAACTTTAAACATAGTATGTATAGAACATATTAAGATCATGTTTGTACATGAAATGAATAACGGAATAATGAATACCAGAGATTGGGATAAGTTATAATAAGGGCCATGTGCTTTTTCACACATTCAAATTTGAAATGTCCCATAGAAATCTTGAAAATTTACAAAGAATGTTATAGAATGTCCCATTGAAATTAAAAAAAATGGCAATGAGACACAATCTCAAATTTTTAATCCTAATCACTGGGATAAATGTTTTTAATGTTAACACAACAAATTTTTACGAGTATCATCAAGGCACTTTGGTACTCCTTTGTTTTTTGTTTTTGTTTTTTTTTTAAGGTTGTACGGTAATTGAAAATGTTAACACATCCATTGTACAAATAAGTTTACCTAGAAAAACACTAACATAGTTTTGCATGACAAAAAATCCCAATGAATATTGAATACAAGATGCATACTGATATCAATTTACTTAAAGGCATATGAACTTTGATTTTGCTAAATAAAATAACTGGATGAAAGCAACTGAAATCCTTTAAGGGAATGATTTTTTTTTTGTTTAGGGAAGGGTGGCTCAAAGATCAGAGAAATCCAAGATGAAAGTGGTGCCAGGGTAAATGTAAGTATTCTTGAATCAAACTGGCTACTGATTTAGAATAAATTGATATTAATTGGACATGGCATAAATGTACATGATACAGCATCCATGAAAACAGTGATTTAGTTTGTAATGAAAAGCAGTATACTACCCACAAGTCAGACCTTTATGAAACTTTGTTTGCTTGCTTAACTTGTATGCTGTGGTTTCATTATTTTTCATGGGGTATCAATTTTCGGGGTTTTGTAGGCAGCCATTTACCCAAGAAAATTGATACCCCAAAAGATATTTAACATTGATCTGTATGCTGCAGTCTTCAAACCCACAAATTTAAGAATCCTTGAACTTATCCTTTTTTCATCAAACCACGAAAATTAGTTCTCACGAAAATTAATGAATCCACAGTATACTAGTAGATAATGAAAAAACTTAAGGAGTAGATCTAGAAGTATTTTTCAATTGTTTACTGAACTCAACCACTGTAGAATTTTTTTGCCTATCTTACAAAGTGGGGAAGCTTTTTTGAATCCATGACCATAAGTGTCCAGGTTGATGCGCTGTTTATTAAAAGTCCCTTCCATATAACTGACAATGATGTGTATAAATGAGGTAATTCTTGTATTTTATAAATACGAATACATGTATTTACTTCTAACCTTCTTTGTTTGAATATGAATATGTCTTTATGTAATATAATAATGAAATGTTGGTTTAGTATACATGACTAACCATCCATAAAACTGGCAATTCTAAAATATGAAAATGCATAAATTTGTAGATCAGCAGGGATGATGATGGGAGTGGAGAAAAGGAGATATCACTTGTGGGATCAGCTGATGCCATAGCTAAGGCCAAAGAGTTGATAGAGGAGGTGACACAGGACAATCGAGGTCCACCAAGGTCATTTGGAGGTGGTGGTAGCTTTGGAGGGAACAGAGGTGGAGGGGGAGGGTTTGGCAACTCCAGTTCATCAAGCAGTAATGGTGACTATGCATTATACACTTGTTTTAGATTTACTTATACATGTATAACTATGTGATAGTCATTATAAATCTATTTGCTGTCACAAAGTATCTGTCAAAACATTCTTTAAAAAATATTTTCTTAAAATAAAGAAAGTGAGTAACAACATATCATGGTTTAAAATAAAAATAATGTGTACAATTGCATATCATCAATTGCTAAAACATCATCACCCCTACCACTTCAGCAAACTCATACCCTAATGCCATGAAAGAATTTTAGCCAGTGGAACCACTGGATATGATTTGTAGGAACTTTTTCTTATCACAAATTCTCTCATTCATAGCATATTGATATTTGCATGATTGGTGACTATGATTATCTTGATTGAAATATATTTATTTTTAATTGCAAATACATGTATAAATCTTGGTTATACAACATATTTACAGCAACCCAAGGTGGAGGTTTTGGAAGTAGTTCAACTCCAGGATCAGATCCCCCAAAAATAAACTGGAGAATGATCAGAGAGAATAAAGATGAGAATGAGAAAAAGAAATGGGAAGGTATGGTAAATTTAGAGATTTTAAGAGAAATCTTTGATAAATTTCAATTGCTGAATAAAAGATAGTATTGATTAATTAAAGTTTTCAATTTGTCCCTTTTCTTTTAAGAAGTAGGATTAACTTTGTTAAGGTGAGAAGAAAAAGATTATATCACATACAAAAAAAAATGTTGACTCCAATTAACACAGATCAAAGAAACCCATTTAAAAAGTAAAAATGCTTCAATCAAGAATTAACATGAATCTCTTCATACTTACATGTAGGACAACTATTTTTTTCAGTTCCAAAAATGTATCATTTTAAAAAATCCTATAAACAGTACAAGACATGCGAGAGATAGCATGGGAAAAGTTTTTGTATGAAATTGATTTACATTTACCATTTTGTAAGGTTTACCACCTCTTCTGAAGAACTTTTACATTGAGAGCCCTGTAGTACGAAACATGTACCCAGATGAAGTCAAAGAGTTTAGGTTAGTATTGGCCTGTCTCTGAAAATCATTTTATACCCCTGCTCCAAGGAAAGGAGTTATACTGGTCCATCTGTCCTTCCTTCTGTCAACTACATAACTTTTGTAGCAGTTTTCTTTGAAATTGGATATATTACTTATATAGAGTACCAAAATGAGGTCTGTTGATATCTATTTCCTTTTGACCAGCTAAGTGAATTGGGGGGGGGGGGTATGTTGAGTGAGCAGTGGCTTACAACAATTGAAACAAGAAATATGTGTTGAAACATAGTTTTTGGTACATATTTCGTTTTCTGTAGCCAACTGTTGATAAGCAGCAAAAATCTTCATCTGAAAGGCAATTACGTGTACTTGGTAATAAAAATTAGTTGAAAACTTCATTCAATACATATGCATCAGATACAAATTATTTGAAAACTTCATTCAATACATATGTATCAGATACAAATTATTTGAAAACTTCATTCAATACATATGCATCAGATAAAAATTAGTTGAAAACTTCATTCAATACATATGCATCAGATACAAATTAGTTGAAAACATCATTCAATACATATGCATCAGATAAAAATTAGTTGAAAACTTCATTCTATACACATGTATCATTTGACATTCAGGATGAAAGGATAAAATAAAATTTTGCAGTTCTGATGTTCAAATATATATTTTGAATTTAGGAAGAGCAACAATAACATCACTGTAACAGATTTGAGTTCTGAAGGAAATAGAAACATCCCCAACCCTTGCAGAACATTTGAAGAGGCTTTTGAGCATTACCGTAAGTATTTTCAAAGATTTTTTTGCTGGATTTTATTAAATGGTAAATTTGAGTTGGCTAATGGTCTTTGAAAATATTTTCAAATACAAATGATAAAAAATTAGATATAGACCTATATAAAGTGAGAATAAAATATCTAATATACAACTCTATGATATAGTGAAAGGTAAGAAACAGGATAAGACTAGGTATTTAGAGTTTGGATTAACACTTTCAGGGCCGTAACTAGAAGCTAAATAAGGACGAGGCAGGAGTTTGGGGGCCGCCGATTGAGGCCCCCAGTGACGGGGGTCCAGGGGGCAAAGCCCCTGGCGATTTTTTTTTTGAAAATCACTGTTTTAATGGCCAAATAAACTATAGGATTTTGGCTTATTAAACCTATCTTCTTACATGATTACATTCAATATGATCTTAACTAAGAAATACGTATGGGTTATTGTTTTTATTCAGCTAAAGCACCTAGACTCTTTCTATATCCACTTAAGTCCCATTTCCTAAGAACGTTTTCTGCGCTAACTTGACCAACAGTGTCATTGATACATGTATAAATGTGCAGCATGGCCATCCTACACAAGCGGTCTTCAAGCATGGTTGCTCTACAACAGGTCTTCAAACGACGCAAAGCTGAAAAAGAGCGTTCACAACTGCACGAACCTACTGGCAATGTTAACAACAGAATCATATATGGACATTTGGATAAAAGCGGGACATGAAGGAGCATAAAGAGAATCTAGAAAAACTTAAAATGCAAAGAAAATTAGTACGAGAAATACAAAGCAGGATGAGCATAGAAAATTGAATCTTTTAGAGTCTTTATGCATGGCTAGCAGGTTACGGAACAAAAATTTGGTGTGTGTTGGTGTTGTTTAACGCCCTTTATTGATGCACCTGGGCTAGTAAGGCGGTCAGTTTTAATGTTGGAGGAAACCGGAGTACCTTGGGCAGGTAATTGACAAACCTAATCAGATACAATTGGGGAAGTCCTTTTATGTTAAATACAAACGGGATTCGAACACCAGCTCAGAGGTGATTGGCTAGTGATTAATAGTGTGGTATTTAAACCAGCGCCTTAGACACTCGGCCACGCAGGCCCCACAAAAACTTGGTTGATTACATAGGAAATCACTGAAATAAAACGAAGCCGGCCCCTTTGGTCAGTCAACAGGCCCCCTTTTCGGAAATCCTGGATCCGCCATGTTCTGGACGTTGAATGGAATTGAAAAGCACCATGGGTGTGGACGGAGGGAGGAATAGATATGGCGAAGTTGAAATTAAGTGTTGAGTCATAGAATAAAAGATGCATGCGATATAAAACACACAAAACGGAAATTACAAACTCCAAAATGGAAAAACAGCTAGTTCCCTCGGTGACCCGAACCCACCGGCACCCGTGAGCCTCTTTTGAACATACAACATGGGACTTGTCAGAAACACGCAGTGTCTAATATAAATTCACCTGTTTTGCTATAAATAATGTTGTTTTTTTTTAGTTTGCACATCAGTAATAACTTTATGGAGGCAACATATTATATAAATCATGGGTTACTTAGAATAAATATACATACCGAGTTGTTGTGCTTAGTCGCAAAGAGCTGTACGTTTCGCACACTGACGATATTTTTTTGTTCGACAATATTTTGTTTTGGGTAGAAACATTCGCGGGAAATAAATAGATAGAAAATCAACATCGAACTAGGATATCTATAAAATCTGAATGCGTTGAATTGACTTCGCGGCCAAATCATGTTATGTTTAAATAGACTCTGTGAAAAAAAAATTGCCGAAATTTCAGACGAGGCAACTGCCTCGTCTGCCTCAATGGTAGTTACGGCCCTGACTTTTAGACATAATTGTATTTAAAAAAACTATTCCCATTTCACAATGTATCATCTGTCTTCTGTCAATCATAAAGATAAAATTTCACAGCAATTGGTGTAATATGAGGGTCTTATCTTTTTCAGAAATAACTTAGCATCTTTATCTATGCATGATTTTTGATTGAAATCAAACTGGAAAACAAGTTATGAAAAACATTACATCAAAACGGACCATAGAAATACCCAAGAATACCCAAAAATACCCAAGAACACCCAAGAATACCCAAAAATACCCCCAAAACACCTCTTTATACTTCAAATTTAACATTTATGTGTAAAAAATATAATAAGTACTATTGATTATATGCCTTTATTATACAAGGGAAACTATACATTGATTGACGCGGGGACAGGCCCAAAAACCGGTTATCCTTTGATGTCTCGATTACCCCGCCTAGCGTGTGCCGTCTGTATCAATTACCTACTAAAACTTTAAGGGATATTATTTCGTATGGCACGTAGTGCCGATTCTTTATAAATAAGCAAAGCCTTAAAAAAATAATATCACATTTTTAAAAATATATATTTTTTATATGTTTTTTTTAATTCTTAATCAAATGTAACAAATAATATAAAATAGCATAACATTATTTTTTTGGTTATTTGTCAAATATTTAAGTTTTGTTATTTGTCAAATTTTTTAAAAAATTGTTATATGTCAAAATGGTTAGGGAACAACCAAGGGAGCTCTGATAGAGGGCTTTGGTGATTTTCTTCGTCCAGCTATTTTATTTTCGGAAAAAGCCGAGGCTGGATTTTATTTTGCGTGCCAGGGCGCGCAATTTTTTTAAAAAGCAGCTTTAATTTTTTCAGCCTAAAACACCGTCCTGCCTTTTTATTAATTAAAAAAGATCAAACGGTCGCTCCCTTATCAAAACAACTGCTTTTGAGATGAAATGAAAATAAAAACGTAAAATTGTTTTTGAAAGTTTTATTGCTATAAAAACAGATAAATCCTTCATACACCGTGACACCATTTGAGTCCCTTTTCACCTAACATATATAATAATATATATTAAGTATAATTTTATTCATTTGAAAACAATCTTTCAATAACTTGGCGTCGTAATCTTCGAACAATGTTTCGGCCTTGATTAGCACAAACTTCAGGTTTCAACTTTGAAGAATCCCTTCGCAGAATGGGAGAGGTATATTACTGTTTTATATTATCTCAATAAAGTGGTGTGAATATTCGCGGTAGGTATAAACACCACACAGGACTCCTTAGTGCACTAAGGACTCAAATTGTTCCCTTCAAGAAAATAATTGGAATTTGAACCAATAAGAAATATTTATTGATAGTTGTCTAAAACTCATAAAACGTAAATGTAACTACCAACAATTGAACTTTAAAATCTAAAGATTGTTTCTACAAACTAATGCTCTTTTTTTTCAAATTATAAATGAATTACTTATGATTATGAATGGAATTCGAATTCGAATGTTTCATTTTTTAAGAGGTAACGCCACTTCGACGTCCTTTTGGTGACTAATTTAAAAATATGTTTCTCATTGTGCTTTAATAAAATCTTTTTCGACAGGTTTTAGAAGTTTTAGAAGGTTAGCAAAATCTTTTTTTTCGAATTAAATTCTTCCATAATAAATGATAATGAGATGTGGAATACGTGTGCGCGACACAACCTACAACATTGACAACAATTTTAAAAATCCACAACGTATAACAACGTAAAATCATATATTCTATATGTCGTTCAGCTAAACTGATTTTTGCTGGCTATAATTGCATTATACAACAAGGCGAGTTTTCAATGAAAGAGTGAGGTTTGATGGTTGAACCTTGTTGAACCTTCCACTTGGTTTCAAATGACTGTACCGATTAAGTCAGGACCATTTGGATCTTAAATTGTAATATGGATTTTGTGATGATTTCTTGTCTTTCGAAATTATCTTGTCCTTTTTCGGCTTACGACGTTAGTTCACCTTTACATCTTTCAATTTCTCCGGCATGCATTTACCGTGTATTGACTTTTCTTCTTAGATTTTGGGATTAATTATACAAGATCCGCAGTTTGTCATTACCTTTGTAACATTGAAATGTTGGTCAATGGTGCAAAAAATAATAAAATGTACCGTAAATAGTTATTATAGAATATCAGCAATAACATTGTCGAATGATGAAGGGAGATGGAAATTATATATCATAGGCACGCCAGAGCCTCGCACAGGATGTTAATTTTTTTTTTGACTGACATAAAACTCTTGGACTTTCATAGGAACGCCCGAGCCTTGTGCAGGGTGTCCATTTAAATAAATTTAAAGTTAATTTAAATTTTTTAAAAATATATTTAAAAGCCCCCAAAATTTACGCCACCCCACACGCTCATGGCCTTAACGTTGTCGTGTGTGTGTGTGTGGGGGGGGGTCGAAATGGTCTAACATGAGCAAAAACATTAAAAATCTTTTAGTTTTAAATAAAAAAAAATAGAACATTCAGAAATAGAGATTTTCAAGCTTTTTGAATTATTTGCGCTAATATATATGGCCCGTGTCAGGGATGCACAAATATAAAATACCGATTATGCGTTACAAAAATTTACATTATAAAAAATTACATTTTTGTTATGCAGATTAAATCTGTTAGAAAAATCTCTTTTTTTTTTGTTTTATAGTCCGTATAGAGGATTTACCTCGTGTAATATATTCCTAATATATAATTTTATAATTATACATAAGTAAAAAACAAGCAAGAGTTTACGTTTTCACACCTGATTAATCACACAAGATTGGATCATAGAAATACCCAAGAATACCCAAAAATGTGACATACGGCATTGAAAAACAGTGCATATTAATCTAAAACATGTTTTTGTCAATAAATAATTAAATATTTAATCTTTTTTGCATATTTTCTACTTTATTTAAGATATTCTTGGGTATTTTTGGGTATTCTTGGGTATTCTTGGGTATTTTTGGGTATTCTTGGGTATTTCTATGGACCCAAATCAAAATTTACAACTTTCTTATCCTTATCTTTTCTTTCCATCTTGTCGAAGTTAACTGTGATATGTAGATTACAGGTAGATCAAAAGGAACAATTAGGAACCCAGGTGTTATTTACGACAGGTGTTTTTGTTGTTATTACACCCCCTTTGTGCCATCGTTTAACACCTTAGGAAGGGTACCTGGTGTGTTATTGTTAGCCTGTCTCCAATATTTATTAGAGACCTTTGTGCAAGTGTCTAGCAGTGATTGCTAATTAAAAAGTTTTACATGTTCTTGTTAATTAAAGAGTGGTCTTGATTGTTTGTTTGTCTATTTTTTCTCTTTTTTGCAAAGTGAGTTTTTTTCTTTTAATCAGTTTTCTTATTTGGTTTATTGTGACTGCCCTTGTATTGTGTTATTGTTCCGTTGTTGGGTTGTCTCCAATATTTATAAAAGTTCTTTGTACAAGTGTCTAGCAGTGATCACTAATTATTTTTTTTTACACATTCTTGTTAATTAAAAAGTGGTCTTGATTGTGATTGATTGTTTGTTGGTCTTTTTGTCTCAAATATTTTTCACAGAACTTAATACCAGTGTGTAGCGCAAATCATTGTTTAGAAAAAAGTCATTAATTTTCTTGTAAATTACAGAGTGATAGGAGTATTTGTTTGTCTTTTGACTGTTGAAAAAATTCCATCATGTAGTTGTTGCATTATGGTTTTTTTTTTAATAATTATGATAATATTTATTCAGGCATAATTGAGTATATAAAACATTGCATAAGAAGAAATATATATATATATATTTTAAACATTATGTGTTACATTTTGTTGTTTTTTATATATACTATAAATGCAATATGATTGCATAGAATCTAAAAATAAAAGCTTATTTCCAATGGGGTCCCTTTATCAAAAAAGTAATGAAATATATATCAAGTATCAGTATTGTTAAAACATTTTGCTTACAAAAAAAATAAAATGTATTACAAAGCTGACAGATTTAAGATAAGTATTAAATCGATAAAACAAAAAAAAATTGCTATTTTCATGGTTTCTAGCTTTACTCTAGCTTTGTATTTGATTAGAAGATTATTAAATGTGGAATAAGTGTTCGAAACACAACCTACATAGATTAGCAAAAAGTTCAATAATCCATAATGGAAAGCAGCAAGCATCCTTCAATGTGACTAGTGATTGCTCATTGCTGGATTGCAATTGCCACTAGATTAAAAATATAATGGATACAATGTGAAAACCAATCCTAAAATTGACAACAACAACAAAAATGGAAAAAAGTTGTGCAAAAACAAAAATAAAGTGCTGTGTTTATTGAAAATTTTTCATTCTTTTATTTTTGTACCTAAATTTTTGTTATAAGAAAACATATTTCTATTCCAATAACTTTTAGTTAAGATATACTTTCTTATTTTGCGAGATATAAAAGTTAATTTGTATAGTTTATGTTTTTTCTTTATTAGGAAATAAACTTTTGTCAACCTTATTGAAGTGATTATGGAATTTCTACATCTTGTGGGAAATGTATTTTATATATTGATGAATGTAGGAAAAAAAGTCACAGGAAAAAAAGTCACGAAAAAAAAGTCACGGAAGAAAAGTCATAGGAAAAAAAGTCACAAGAAAAAAAGTCACAGGAAATAAAGTCACAATGTATACATTAAAATTTTGCTGATTATTGAAATAAAAAAATAGCAAAATTATGTATTTTATACTGTATATTTTAAATATTTATAACAGATTGACTAGTCATAAAAAATGATGCTACAAAAAAATGTAATAAAACATGAAAAATGAAAAAAACAAAAATACAATTTAAGTCCTCAGCCAAAAAAAAAATGAATTTTCTGTTTGTCTTTTAAATAAAAAAAATAATATTAAAGTTCTTAAAAATAAGCAAGACCTAAAATAAAGAATTACATAAATAAAAAACGTATTTCATGTAAATACTTTTAAAATGAGTAATTAGTAAGTAAATACTCTGGTAAAAACTGATAATTTCCATTATGGTAATTTAAATCAAACGAGTTTTTATTCATATTTTAAAATTTTTTCCATTTTAGATTTTGTTAAATTAAAAAACAATGAAATAACAAAAGAGAATAAAAGAAGGAAGAAATAAGTATAAAGAATACAAATAAAAAATACTAAAATACTTAATTACTATATTAGTTCGATAGGATTAGTTTAATATACAGTGTGACTTTTTTCTTGTGACCTTTTTTCCTGTGACTTTTTTTCCTATCAAAACTGACCTTTTTTCCTGTGACTTTCTTTCCAATTACCATTTTGATAGAGTCAAAAGAAAAAAATATTTGATTATTTAAATAGAGAGGCTTGCCTTAGAAATTCCATGATCTTCAAGAATTAAGTTGTGGAAGCTTTTCTATAATGCTTAAAGGTAAACAATCGCAATAGGTTGATCATCAATTGCACCTGCAACTACCCTTGAAACAAAATTTCTCTAGAGGAAATATTTATTTTTCCACATTTAGTTGAGAAGTTGATAATTCAGATGAAAATAAGAGAAGCTAGTCAAATACATGTTATGCTGTGTAGAATTTACGTTTATATCACCAACTTTCCTCTTTAACCACTGGATGGATTTGAATGAAACTTTACATGAACAAAGTACATCATAAAGAGTTTAACATAAAGGAATTTCAGTGGTATAAATATTTTTATTGGGAGATAACATACATGTGATTCTCCCGCCGGGAGACGAAATCTCCCGACTTTTTGATCCATCTCCCGTTCTCCCGACTTTTTGTGCAATCTCCCACTTTTTCAAGACATGACAAAATTTTAGTTTTATAGACGTTTTAATTGTTAAGTCATAAAACATTTCCGGTGTTTTAGAGGTTTGTCAATTAGGAAGACGTTAATTTAACAGGTAAAGGTGATAATTAAAGATTTATTGCCATAATTGACCTGATGATTTTAGATTATTCAGTGAAGCCATGTATATTTGGCACACGCAAGTGCCGTCAAGACATTGAAATGCAATTTTAATGAGCGTTGAAAATCTCCCGCTTTTTTGTCCAATCTCCAGCCAAAAAAATCAAAATCTCCAGCTTTCTCATCACAGATCCGTCACATGTATGAGATAATGAGATTTATTTATTTTTTTTTATTCAATGAAAAGTCCATTATCAAAATGAGGTTCCTTTTGTTAGTACTAGTTTTAATAATTATTTAAAAGGAAAAATTATTATGTTCACAAATTTGATTCAAAACTATGCTTGGTTTTAGTCAGTAGAAAATAATTTATGTAAACATAGACCTGTATATTAATATACAGATCTATGATGTAAAGAATCATGTATCTTCAAATTCATTAATATGTAATTGATTACCACACCCTTACGAAACAATTAGGAAATAATTTCAGAAAAATTAATGTTTTCTAGGTCTATGTAACTTTACCACTTACAAATGACAAAAGGGTATTCTGTAGACTTGACATTGGACATATTCTTTGACATTTTGACATGACTTGTGGAGATATTTCTGTTCAGAATTGACAATAGGCTGGAAGAACAGGTTTTGGAATGATATTGTTACAACCTAAAACATGTTATGTATTGAAATTGTCCTGTTATATCTGTTTAATTAGTTTTTATGATAAATGTATAGGCATTTTAAGATTTGGTTGGGCTAAGTATGTGATTTATTAACTTGACACTATAACATTTCCAAAACGGGACTACTTAAATTCAAAGACTTTAAAATCATCGATGACTGAACTTATTTGATATGTTAATCATTTCAAAATCTGTATTTAGATTATACGTTCATTAAAAGAGATGAAATGTTAGCATTTAATTCTTATCATAGATAAAAAAAAAGATTCCAAAATAAATCATAATTAATTCGTAAAAGGAAATTAGTTTGTGATGATATAAGATATTTCACTCATTTTTTTTTCTCAATTTTAATTTTTGCTTTATATAAACTCTCATGATATAAATGTCAAATAATCTATTCTTTTATTATTTCTCACCATTGTATTACATGTATTATTATTCTACTCAGTAATATAAACATTATTTACTTAGGACAGTTGTGTCAGCTTAACTTTTGTATACATGTCCAATTATCTCAAGTCAAATCAAGGGTCATTGAAGAAATTATTTTGAATGTAAGTAGCTTAGACTATAGGTGATCATTAATTGTTACCTAGCCCAAGCCAAGTGTCAAAAGGGGACCAATTATCTTGTAACCTACATTCAAAGGTGTTTGGTAATAGTTAAATTAGGTTACCTGTGCAAAAATGATTGGATAATCAATAAGTCTACAGTGAAGGATTTCACTCAACTGAGCTACTGATTGTCAGATAAGAGAAGCAATTTGATTGGTCAGGGGGTGTGACATGGAGAAGTTTTGACAGTTTGAGAGAACCAGGATATATATTGTCAACACTGAGATTTTAAATATCATTTTCTAGAGTTTGAGAAGCAACATGACTGTCACTCCAAAGCACTTGATCAAGAAGAGACCAAATGCAGACATGCTACCTAGAAGCTCTGCATGCAAGAGAAAATTGTCTCCTGTTTTGATGTCCACACCAGCCATGTCAAGAACTGGATTGTTTGCTACCCCAGTTTCTCTGAAATCTTCTACCATGGTCAGACCAATGTCATTCTCAAAGGTCAAGAGGTCACTGAACTACTCAGCACCCAAGTTCACTCCAGGAGTCAAACCCAAGCCTGTGAAAGCTGCTTCCAAAGTCACACAGGATATTCCATCAACACCCAAGACTGCAAAACAGAGTGAAACAGTGCTACCATCAAAGATGACAAATGTGCTGAAAGATCAGTCAACCCAGACTTCAGTACCATCTAAGCAAATCTCCAAAAGATCTAAGACAGTCAAGGACAAAACAGCAGCCAGGTTACATCCATCAAAGCGTAGATTGTTCAGCACTAAACAACTCAGTTCTGCCCCATCAAACATTAAAGTGATAACTACGATCAAGCCAATTACTACAGATGTGTGCAAATCTACCAGTAGTCAAGGTGTTGATTCTACTCCTCCATGTGAATGCCGAAAGACTGTTACTTCTGAGAACTCTTCCACAATTAAGGACTTATTCAGTGTGATTTCTATGAAAGACAAGTGTGATATTGAGACCATGATTATGGACTGTATCAAGAAAAGTCACCAGGAGCTTAAGACTTCAAAGAACGCCAAACAACAAAGCTGTGCTTGTATCTTCTGTTTAATGGACAAGTCAAAGTTTGTTCTCTCTACCGAACTGTTGTTTAAAGCTTTTGTTAAATTTGTGATCAGGATTTTGTCATGTATGGATGTTAATATTTTTATGTGCAGTGACTTCAATAGGGTATGATACTTAAAAAGTAAATTGAATTGATTTAATGTTCTTTGAAATCCAGTGTTATGATGTTGTAAATTTTCTTAAATATTATATTGATAAGATGACATTATTCATTGCTAAGTAATGATGGTTTATAAATTATTGGTGCTCACAATTAGTGCTTTGAAATGTTAATATATATGTTGTCAGAATATATGTTGTGTAATAAATTTTAGAAATAATTTGTAATTTTTTGTTTAATTCTTTTCATTTATTGTTAATAGTTAGCATGGTTAGAGGTTTTCTTATTTTTTATTTGAGACCTATTTGTTTTAATGTGCTAAAATATTTTTCATGAAACCAACAGTATTATACTTAAATGCTTAACTTACAAAAAAAAAAGACAATGAAAAACAAAACCCAATTCAAACAGATGAAAAAAACAATGTACTATTCCATATCCATAAAAAAAATGTTATGTATTCAAATAATGGAAAATAATTTGAAAATGTGACTCATGAGTGGAAAAAAATCCAATGATACATCAATTACTTTTCAATTAAACACACTAAAATGTTTGTCCTTTTAATGTACATGTATTACCTAAAACAATTTATGATTCATTTATCCTTGTTAAATTTTACTTGTAAGGGAAGTGAAAATCCATACTTAATAAGACATAAAAAACTTCAAAAGAAAAAGCAAAACCAATACAAAAACAACAAATTACATATGTTTTATAACCTATATAATTTATGATCAGATCAAAGAAGGCCAATGTCTCCTTTCCAATTATCCCTGAGACTTGGGTCCTTCTTGCACAATTAGTAAAACAAACACTTAACAAAAGAGTAGAAATCTGACACAATGCCCCAAAGCCCAGGATATCCTGTTATGCCTACAATCATATCACCCTTTTGGTATCTTTACATCTATGTTTGCACAAGACCCTTTTGATTATGAAAGCATAATGACAGGGATTAGTAGAGTAAATGGGTATTTGAGAAAGGATCAATTTGCATAGTTCTTGATTTTGCATGTGGCTAGTCTCTGTTGCATTTATAAAGGTATTGGAAAATTACCATGTTTGCATAGTTGTAATTTTTATAATCACAAATGAAAAAAAAACACACTGCAGTGCATATTAGTCTTGGAAAAATAGCCATACTTCAAGAGTTGTTTATTTCTACAATCATAAATATTTGATTTATGGTAAAAGTATATAATAAAGAATGCATATGAATATTGTTCATGAAAAAAAAGTTGAATTTAACATCAGTATAATCATAAATGTATAACCTATACATCTATGGTATAATGTATATTTTCACATGTATAAAAATTATTGAGATGTGGAATAAATGTGGAAAGAAAAGCATGAGCATAACAATAAGATATAGTGATTAACTTCTGTCAAAAGACCACTGTATATTCATACCGAAATACTGCCACACTGCATGTAACCTTTTCAAAAAGCAGATAAGTATAACTTGGAAAAAAAAACCTGCTGAAAATAACAATGGTTGACTTTCAAGAAAAAAACAAACACCTTTGGTAATGCAAAATTGAACAATCTTGACTTGTTCTTTTTCTGTTAATGTAATCAAAATACAATATTAGTACCAGTTATGGATTGCCTCAGAAAAAATATTAGATAATAAATGTGGAGGTTCTGAAAACATCATATAAAATCACATTTAGGACTAAAAAGTCTTGAATGCGAAGAAAACAGCCACCATTAGTAATATACTGGAACGAAAACTGTATCAGTATGATGCAAACAATAGGATGTTTATCTTTAAAAATGGGATTTGATTAACATCAGAGATTTAGTATGATAGCATTGAGGGCTTAAAATCTAAATCTTGACTAGCTGTAGACTATGATGACTTTTTAATCCCACAAACTTATTGAGTAAAATCTCAGATTTATTTTATCTTGTCTGTACTATAGGTGGTTTCTGGACTAAGCTGTATATACTTGGTAATGCTGATTATGCTTTAATCACATTATCTTCTTTTTCTAAAAATACTGGTTAAAACTTTGGGCTTGTGATTAAAAGATTAAAACACCCAAAAAATTTTAAAAGAGGCGTTTCTGAAACAATATTGGTATACACATCAAGCAAACTTATGGGCAATAGACTTAGGCAATAGGTTTTGAGTGTATTTATGATGATTGCTGGTTGATTGTTGATTGCTTAACACATTGAAGATCTCCCTTTGATATGATTTAACAGATTGTTTTTAAATTGGTTTGCTTTATTAACAAAATTACCATATAGCATATTAAATTTAGTCTATTTTCACCTACTGCATGTTATTAATAGGGTATTGGGGAGTTTTCCCCATTAAATTTTGAGCTGTTAACCAGTACAAGAGATTTTTTTGTTAACATGTGTCTCCTCAATTATATAGTTAAAACAATGCACACAGTTTTCATGACATTCACAACATATCCATGTGTAATTTTTCTAATGTTGATAATTTCTGTTTTCAGCGGAGATTCTTGACACAATCTATAATCAAAAGTTTACAAAGCCATCACCTATTCAGGTTAGTTATTCCATTGGCTTTTATTTAGATACAGAGTTTCATTATGGATACATTCTTCCTTTTCCAGTCACTATAAAAGTACAGATTAATTGCTCTTAATTACAGCTGATTATTGAATTTGACTCTTTTAGTCTCTGTAAAGTTTTTCCCTTCTTGTAAAGGACTTGGTTCGGTTAGAATGTTTTGAAAAGCTGCAATTTAAGAAATACTATAAGCTAGCTTCTAAATATACAGCATCTTGGAGAAATTTTGGCTAAAAATGTATATTTTTATGAAATTTATAAATGTTCTTCAATTTTATATCATTTTTAGTAAGAAATCTTTAAATTAAACATAGAACGCATGCTTCAAGAAAAACAATATTGTGATGAAATGCTTATTTTTGGAAGACAAATAGATGAGCAAAAAATTTAATTTGCAGATGATTGCGATCTTTACTATTTTTATGAAAAACCTCTTATGAACCCTAAGAAATGAGCAAATATTGAAATTTTCAGAATGTTTATGACAATATAATGTCATGCATAATGTTGTCAGCATGCTAAATCGTTTGCATATGGTAAACTAATGACTGAATAACATCAAATTTATTAAGATGGCCATGATGGAAGAAAGTTGACAGTTCGTGCAAATGAACGGCAGATTTCAGCACATCCTAAACATACTCATTTCTATATAAAGTCTAACCCTGTACAAATATTTAACATATATTTTGCTTCAAATTTTTTGTGTCCTTGTTTCATATTTGTACTTCTAGAACAATAATAGTTATTAGTTATTAGAGTATTAATTCTTTGTTTATAATTTTCATTCTAGGCACAAGCATGGCCAGTTTTATTACAAGGTTTAGATCTGATAGGTATTGCACAGGTATGTACTTATTTTCACGAGATATTGAAATTCACGGATTTTGCGGTAAGGTATTTTTCCTGAAATGAAATTATATGTAAAAAATATATAAAATATTAAACAGGAAACGCAAAATTAAGTACTCGTGAATTTCGGTGAAATCGTAAATGTGAAAGAAGAACCTGCAAGAATAAGTATGTTCATAGTTTATGTTTTGTACTACATGTATATTCAATTTCATAATAAGATGAGTATTTGGGTCATGAGCATGTAATCTGGCAACAAGTGCTCATAAGACATTTTAAAATCAAAACATTAATAAAAAGTTATCAGCTAAAGTAATTGCAACAACGTTTAAACCACTAAGAATTTTATCATACCTGCAAAGTATCTGTCTTCTGAAACCATTTCTTTTCTTTCAGACTGGCACAGGAAAGACATTAGCCTTCTTACTGCCTGCTTTCATTCACATAGATCTCCAGCCTATGTAAGTAGATAATTTTATGTAACTATAGGGAACTATTGTTGTCCAAAAGTTTGTGCATTTTCATCATGCCACAAATAACTTTCATTGTTTATTTTGCACTCAAATGTAAGTATTAGTTTCATTAGGGACAATTGAATTTATACACAAATTAACGGCACAAAACAATGAACACAGATTAAAAAGGGAAAACACAAAAATGTAATTTATTGGACACAAACATGAAGACAAGAGTGAACGTGGATGCTCCAAAAGGGTACAATGTTCCTGCTAGCGTAGCATTTTATTATTTTTTGCTTAAAGAAAACCTATTTATTACTTTGTACCAGTAAAAAGATTTTAAATTGTTGGCCTCACCACAATGCTAACGTGGACATTAAGAACTACAAGTATCAGAGAAAAATTTTAGGTCGAAAGCATCATTGTTAAGTTTTCAATTTTAAAAATTAGTTACTTATATTTTGTCTTGTTAATGTATTTTAAGACCCAGAGAAGAGCGTGGAGGACCAAATGTCCTTGTTTTATCCCCAACCAGAGAACTGGCCCTACAGATAGAGACTGAGGTGAAGAAGTTCAATTACAGGGGAATAAAAAGGTAAGTTTTAATTGATAAAAAATTATTTAATATGTTGGAGGGCTTTTTGTTAACTGTTACTATTTCAATTTATTTAAAAGGATAAACTTTTGATTAAATAAATATTGAAATCAAAACAAAAACGGTATTGATATAAACAACAGAAAAGCCAACAACAATCACCCCTCAGATGTAATAGTAACCTCGGTGCTTTGGGAGGCCTATTGAACATAGTAACATTTTGCTTGATGCCAAATCAGGGTTAGGTGAGCTAAGATTTAGCTGAGGGATTAAGTATATAAATTCAGGAGCTCTGCAAAAGTAGCAAAATCATGTCGCTTACAATAGTGTTACTCTATGGCAGTCCAATATTTATATTTCAGTGTATGTGTTTATGGTGGAGGTAACAGAAGAGAACAGATCAAAGTTGTCACCAAAGGTGTAGAGATTATAGTTGCCACCCCTGGTCGACTGAATGACCTTGTCATGAACGGGATTGTCAGTGTCAAGTCTGTAACCTATCTGGTATGTAGGTCAAAGGTTATAAGCTACGAATTTCAAATTGCAACTTGTTTTACAATGAATTTAATCAACCATGTGAGGGCAAACTTTGCAAACATTTCTTCCCTATTAGGTGTAGCCTGAATGTTTATTTAAAGACTATGAATTTCTTATCCCCATTCAGATAATGGCGTTTCCTGGGACAGTTTAACCTGTAACCTAGTTTTAGTCTGCTTTATATACTTTCATTTAAAGAGATATAAATTGTGCAATGAAAAATAACTAAAAAACAGCAGTTACACTATGAAAAAACTTAAACAATATTAACTCATTGAAGACAGTATTTCTGTAATAGAATCTTGTTACAATAAACATGATAGAAAATCATTTACATTCGACATATACAATTTAGATTCAAGATTTAGGTATTTATAGTCAGGGGAAATCTCAAAATTAAAACACAGTATAGGTAGTTTATACTAGTAATTTACGTTTTAAATGTTTCAATACTCTTAGGACATTTTACATATGTAAACTTCTTGAAGCATAGTTAAGAATGCCGATTGCACAGTTTCAACATATATAAAACGTTTGTGAGATCCGAGGGACGTTTGTATTTAGTTAAAAATTAACTTCGAAGATTAATCGGACGATTTGGAATCAATTTCAAGTGTACACACGTACCGATGGGACATTCGACTGTCATTTCAGAAAGGGCAAAAACAAAATCATTCAACAGAAACGAGAACAACACAAAAAAAAAACAGACAAAACAACGAGAATGCATTCAGGAGCTTTAGATTGGTAAGCAGCTGTCTCTGTTTGTTGCACCACATTCTTCAAGCAACGCTGCCAACCACTGTTGCCAACGGTCAATCGTGTCAAATCAGGTAAAATGAGACCAAAAATAAAATATGATATGAAAATCACACATTCTGTTATCGAGATAGAATTCCTAATTTTGTTTACAACTATATGATGTCTTCCGTAAAACTTTTAAGAGAAGGCCACCATCGAGGAGCTACATAACCCTCTATAAGAATTTTTGTGTTGGACAGGTCCCACGTGTGCAGGCTCTTTTTAAAAAATGTTTTATTTATATAAAATGTGTCTATGACGCACGAATGACCCGACCGTTCTTGACTCCTTACATGTATTAACCGAGATACATATATTGACCGTTACCAAAATCGTTCATACTTTAAATATAGGTCGCAGTGACCTACTTTCTACTGTGTGATGGTCCTATGAAGGGCCCGGAAGGCTAATAGGCCCACAGCAGAGCCTAGCTTGTCGACTAAGGGTCTTAGGATTAGTGCACCACCACCCCCTACTCATTGCCACTTCTCCCAATTTTCCTGTGGTTCTTTAAAATTTACTACTCCTTTGTTTCCCACCCCATCCCAATATTTCATTATCATCATCATTTCATGTTCATTTTATCATCCCTTTTCAAATAACCTATAGTGTTACGAGGGTGCAAGACACCAACATACACACTTACTACTGTGTGGTGTTTCGCTATGCCATGCATCTGCTGGTGAAAAAATATCATTGACCCACCACCACGTAGCACCGAAGATATCAATCTTACCCAAAAACTTTACCAAAATGTTACGATGGACAGACGTAAGGACGGACTAAATGACTGAAACTTTCCTATAAATGTTACATATGAAATAAAGGTGTTTTGATATGGACCCCGAGTTTCAATACCTCAATCGTAAATCTCAATTGTAAATGTTGAATGTAAACGATTTATCTATCATGTCTATTAGCAAAAGATATGAAGATATGTTGTAAAATGACCAATAAAGAAATCAACTGTATATTATGGCATGAAATAAGTCATTTGGTTGAGAGTGTAATAAATTGATCTAGAAACTGATCTTGTTTGATATAAAAAAATTGATCATGCCAGTACATACAATGTTATGTTCAAGATTTTACACAATATTTCTAGTATTTGCAAATATTTTCATACAGGTCTTGGATGAAGCTGACAGAATGTTAGATATGGGATTTGAACCAGAAATTAAGAAGATTCTGTTAGATATCAGACCAGACAGACAAACCATTATGACCAGGTATGGTGACATTAAGTAAATTTAACCTGCTTTGCTAAAGATGTAAGCAGGGAGGTGTCACTGCCTCCATCCACTATGCAATAGGGGTTCCTGTTTTTGTCTCGCCTACGACTGAAGTCGCTGAAGGCGAGACATAGGTATTACTTTCTGGCGGCGGCGGTGGCGTAAACTTTTTTGTAAGACTTTTGTGGAAAATAAATGAAGTGAAAAGTATAATAGTTAGGCATCTGATATCTGGTATACAGACACCTGGAGTTATGATGTATGCAACTGACACCATGTCCTGTGACCTTCCCACAATTTTCATGGTTCAGTGGCTCTGTGCACATAGATGATTTTTGGGACAATTAAAACTTTTGTGGAAAATAATTAAGTTAAAAGTAAAATAGCTAGGCATCTGATATTTGGTATAAAGACATTTGTGGTTTTGGTCTCCAACTGACACCATGTTGTTTGACCCAGACCCAATTTTCATGGTTCAATGACTTTGTGAATGTAGATAATTTTTGGGTTTGAAATGAGTTAAGTAAAAAGTATAATTTTATAGCTATGCATCTGATATTTGGGGATTATGGTATACACAACTGACGTCACCATGTAATGTGACCTTGACCCCATTTTTATGGTTGAATGACTTAGTGAATGTTGGTCTTTTTTCATTGTTTCTGAATAACTCTAGTATCTAGCACTTCAGATATTTTTGTGGTGGTTAAACGGAATTCTATCATCTGTCACATGACCTTGACCTTAACTTTTCTGAAGGCCCAGCTACACTTTCAGTAATTTCTGTGATGGTGCCGACAGGCGAGACATACTGTAGTGTCAACTCTTGTTTTTTGTGTCATTTGAAAATCAAAACCTTGCTCTGGGTATTATAAATTTCACAGTGATAGAAGATGTTTTTATTTGATTTCATTCAAAATTCAGTTTGTTTACTTTAATGTTTACATGTAATAAAGTAGGGCAACACAGGCCCAGACATTGATTGGTCTTGTTTATCCATGCTCTGTGTCACAGCTGCTTACATCTGAGAAATTTCATTCATGTCCATATAAATTTGCATAACATTCTATACTTTATGCATTACTTATATTTAAGAATACAGATATTTTGAAGTTGTCAAAAAAACCAACATGATTTTTTCAACAAAAACATCAAATGAAAATGTCCCCCATTGAAATATAAAAATATATTGATGAACCCAAAATCCAAATACCCTGACAAATGTACATTTAATTGGTACTCTCATTACTGTATTACAAATTCCAAATGACTAGGCTCATTCATCAATCACCATTTAAACTGACCATCTTATATGACCGTTATGTGTTAAAGAAGACTTAACACCTAATGCCTTATTACTAATTTTCAGTGCTACATGGCCAGAAGGTGTTAGGAGGCTTGGTAATAGCTACCTCAAGGACCCCATACAAGTGTTTGTAGGCAGTCTGGATCTTGCTGTAAGTTTACAATTTATTGTGCCCTCGGCAAACAAGTTCACAAGGTCATGAAGGTATGTAGAAATCACCCTGTCTGCACCTTTCATTAATTTTATTCCATACAAGAAAATTGTAAAAGGTAAAATAATCGCAACTCCTCAGAAACTGCTAGACTGATCTACTAGTATTTGGCATGATGTTGGTTATACCATACAAATTTTTACTGGAATAGTCAACCATTTTCACAAATTGTAAGGGTGCAATTCATGTTTGATAATGGAGATGTGTTACCTCTATATTTTGTTTTGTAACAAATTAAGGTATTATGAATGATTTTGCGGGGGGAAAGATAGAAACAAGACTACGTCCTAAAGGCATTATGCCCAATTTCACAACATTTTGAACAGACGGACGAACAGACAAATGGACTTGAACACTATATGTCCCTTACTTTCGTAGATGGGGCATAAAAACCAACCATAAGAATGTTGAATATTGATTTGTTTGACTTGGTGAACTTATTATATTTTGAAAGTATCTAAATTCCTCAGGGTTAGATTTTGTGCATTAAAGAAATGAATATTTTATGAAATAATGAATTTATGTTTAAACAAATGATTTTACAAAACCTGTAAACCACCAAAAATTGGTAGCCCATGAAATGATAATACAGTAATGTTCCTTTGAACTTATGGAGCAATTATTATCATTTTCCCTCATTGTATTGCAGTCAGGGTTTCCGCTGGCGTGGGTCACTTGGGCCATTGGCCCTATTTTTTCAACTCTGGCCCCAAAAAATTAATTTTGGCCCAGCAAAGTGGCCCAAAATGTTGGTATCGTATTTTGTTTCATGTCATTCAAACTGACAACAGATCACTACGAAGCCCTATTGATTTATGACCCAAGCAAACACCGGTTAATTAACTGTCAATTGTTTAAAGGGGTAAAAAACAGGTGCTTGACCATCGCTGATTTGGATTAATTGATAGAAATCAATCATGAATGAAATATAATTGACCAATCAGGAGTAATTTTATTTTTTATATCAGCTGATTTAAATGGCAACCCACGTGCTCTGACCATGTTGACCAAATGATAAATATTCTTTTGTAAATATCAGAAAAACTGAAAGTTAACATAGATGGAAAGGATTAACCTTCATGAAATTATTTTATTGAGATCATCCTGTAATCCAAACACATCCTTTTTCATGCATTAAATGGAGATCAGATGAAAGAACTTTGTTTTAATACATATTTACGATCTCTGTCTCCTCTGTATTTCCCTCCTTTTGATAGGAGCACCTCTATAACAGCGGGGTACAGTGGTTTAGTGGAGTTCCAATGATTGATTTGAATCATGTATTTTGTTAAAACATGTTTTTTTATATATTATTTTTTTTGCCCATTTTAACAAAAACTGAAAATTCTAGAGAGAAAGGAATGAAGCTCTTTGACCCAATTGTCATGTAGGATGTACTGTTCTGTTGTCTGTAAATTCCTCCATTTAGGGACCACCAGTCACTTATACTGCTTCTTCAAATAAGAGAAAGAGAGACTCTATGTGTGCTTTTAGCTTTCCATGAGGATATAAAACTTGATGAGTTATACACTATTTCGTCTTAATTTGTAATAAAAGGGGGAATGTTATCATTTGTTGTGCCTAAAATTTTAAAGGCAAAGAATATGTAGTACATTAAAAAACATTATGACAGTTTGTTAAATCTAAATATGATTAAGAGGGGAAAAATCAATTCAACAAATTTTTAAATATATTTTATTGAACATGATAATAACTGTTGTAATCTGTTGTAAAAATATGCATTTGGCCCAAGGGATGGCCCAAAGAAAAATACACCCAGAGGAAACCCTGATTGCAGTTCATAGGATATTTTATGTATTAGTCTTTTTATTTTTACATGTATTGGACATTTAAGATTAATTTTATTGAACATGATAATAACTGTTGTAATCTGTGTGCTTTCCATGGTACTGAAAATATAATATTAATAAAGATTCCCGGCCAAAACTCTAAAAAAAAATATTGGCCCAATGTCATTTATGTTGGCCCAAAAAATATGCATTTGGCCCAAGGGATGGCCCAAAGAAAAATACACCCAGAGGAAACCCTGATTGCAGTTCATAGGATATTTTATGTATTAGTCTTTTTATTTTTACATGTATTGGACATTTAAGATTAATCACCTCGGTTCAACAGTTGGGTAATTTTGTTATTATTATCTGTATTACCTTAATCATATTTTAGGCAGTACATTCAGTCCATCAAAGATTAGAACTGGTGGATGATGATGACAAGAAAAACAGGGTAGGTGTTCATATTAAAGTTATTTAAATAACTCAATTAGCATTCAGATAATCCAGCTCTTTGTACTGAAAAGTATGTGTTATGCAAAAAGAACAAAAAGATGAACCTTGTATTGGAATGTACAGCTAATACATAAAGAGAATGTCACAACTGAACACACAAACCTACTAATACAAATGTGGAATACTTCCATTAGTGTTTACATCAAGTTTTTTTTTACATAAAGCTATATGCAAGCTCATTTACCACAAACAGGTGATGTTTTATTAAAAACAGCAGGAATGCTTTTATCACGAGTCCTAGTTTCCTAACACAGAGCATTTGGACAGTACAGGTTCTATTGAAACAGGAATTATAGAAAAAAAAATTGATCAGTTAGTCATTACAAAATATTCTATAATATATACATTGAACTGACTTAATTAATAAGTTATTTTGGAAAATATAAAGTCTGATATGAAGGGTATCCTTTTTTGAGCTTGCTCACAATAGCTACAGATAAAATATTTGTATTCTTACCACATTTTACTTTTTATATCGGAGCAGTGTTCTCTAGATGGGGTAACAAAGTTGTTATTCTATGACAAAAGGTGTTTGTTTTTTAAACATTTTTAAAGTGACATATATTTTTAGCTGCTAGAGTTTATCACAGAGGAGATGGAGGTCCATGACAAGGTTATAGTTTTTGTTGGAAAGAAAGTCATGTAAGTTTGGCATCTGTGTTTAAAAAAGAACAAAATACCCAATAACTCATTTTGATAAAACATTGTTATATCATTGTCAATTATACATATAAAGGTATCTACAAATTACTGAATGAGGAAAAGAAAAGAAAACTTTCAAGCTAATAGAATAATAAAAGACTAGACAGGTAGTTGCTAATAGGGAAATTACCATTGATCCCAACTTGGAAATGTACATAGAAAATTAAGAAAAATATATCTGCCAACTGATACATTGGAATCATGCAAAAATTTCCCAAAGGTAACATAAAAAATATATTTTACACATTCCCAAATCATTAAATGGAATTACAAATTTATTATTACAATTAAAAATTAATAAAAAAGTTTTACCCTGTTAGAGCACTTGCATACATTTTATAGTACTAAACATTTTGATATATATTGGTTTGCAATCAAATTTTTTGATTAATTTGGACAGTAGACATTAAAACATATTTAAGTTTTAAGAAAACCTGTATATAATACCTTGCAACTGTTTTTGTAGGGCTGACCATCTATCAAGTGATCTCAGTTTACTTGGTGTTGACTGTCAATGCATTCATGGTGACAGGTAAGCCAGAGAGTATTTGCTTGATGAGACTGATTCAGTATATCCATGCATTATAGCTTCTATTACATGATCACTTCGAAATGAAACAATATGGAATAAATATACAAGACTGTCTTTCTGTCTGTCCATCTGTCCTGATATCTCATAAGCTCATCTCATCCTAAACTGGTTGATGGATTTTGATGAAACTTACATAGAGGAAGTACATCATATGGAGATAAGCATGAAGAAACGTCATTACATTTGAATATCACTTAGGGGAGTTAATTGGACTTATTAATAAGTTATTTTGGAAAATATAAAGTCTGATATGAAGGGTATCCTTTTTTGAGCTTGCTCACAATATTCCTTATTAATATTTGTAACAAATGCAAATGAACAATGTTCAAATTAAATAAATTATTTAAAAATATTATCAAGATTCATTTGCCTTGATGGTCTAGTGTGGTTTAGTTAAGATACTATACAACAACAAAAAAATAACCAAACAAATGAAAAGAATATACACTTATTCTCTCAAGTCACCATGGTTTTATCAAACATCTGTATTCCAGAGAACAATGTGACAGAGAGTCAGCATTAGAAGATTTCAAAACTGGTGCTACAAAGATTTTAATTGCCACAGATGTTGCCTCCCGTGGTCTGGATGTCAAAGACATTACGTAAGTTGTTAAAATTTAGGATAATCATCCATTTATTACATGTCGTTGGACTGAAGCTATAGCTGATTTGATTTTTGAGATGACAATATATAAACTGATTCTCACTTGATTTTATTTACACTTTGATAGTCCAGCAGTTGGATTGAGTATATGAGATTAAAAGACTTTATCCAATTCCTAGACCACTAAGGTAAACAAATTCAGGTGAGAGTCCGTTTATTTTATACCTTTTGACAGATTGAAATTGCCAAGTTGAATTGTCATATTGAAAATTGAATCAGCTGTTGCTTTAGCTAAATGACCAGGGTTGTCATACTAAATGGACAAAAGCAAACAGTAAACCAATATTAGTTCACATGGATTTACATCAAGACAAGGATCATAATTCAGTTGATTAGAATACCACAACAAAAATATCAATGACAGGTCTCCTTCTCTCTGTTCTACTGTTTTATAATGAATGTTACATTCTTAATTACTTGGTTGTAGCTGGATTCAAAATGGATTAAAAAGTTTGTAACTTCTCATTGCTGATCTTGCAATTTGTCCATAATAAGATTGGAAAAGTTTTCATACTTTATGTGTTTAAGAAGCTGGTTTACACAGGTGCTCTTTTACAAAGATTTGATAAAGCATATAAATGAAATAAGGAGAAGTAAAGAAATGAAAAGGGTTGAATAGATTTGGTAATTGTTAGATAACCCATCAATATGTTAATTATACAACTTGTTTGCAGATATGTCTTCAACTATGACTTTCCTCGCCACATGGAGGAATATGTTCATCGAGTAGGCAGGACAGGAAGAGCAGGGTAGGTGGCGGTTAACTTGTTTTAGAATACTGTGGTTTCATTATTTTTCTTGGGGTATCAATTATCATGGTTTTTGTGGGTTGCCTTTACACACGAAAAGGAAATTAAAAAATTATCTGTATACTGTAGTAGGGATGATTCTACGATACAATTTAGGGCCCCTAAACGGCCCCAAAGAAGTCCCAGCAGCCCCAAAATAAATTGAAGAAAAGAAGAAATTCCCAATGTGTTGTAAAAATTATAATAACTATTTCCAGATTTCCATGGGAGGAAAATTATGAAAGACAATTACAATTACCTTTCCAATCTTATATGAAGGTAGTTTTACTCTTAAAAAGGTCAAAGTGTCCTGAATTTATCTTAAAATCAGTCTGAAAGTTTAATGAAAAAGATCATCGGCCATATTTATTTTAAGAGGAAAAATTATGATAGGGGAAAGAAACGCCTTATAAACTGTTATGAAAGCAAGAAAGTTCCAAGGTTTCAAGAAGGTGCAGGAGAACCCCAGGATGCTGGATTTTTGCAATTTTTATGTCCAGAGTCTCTGGGGTCTGAGTGCCCCCTAGATTCCTGCCACACTGACATCAAGCTAAATGAATCTGGTTGCAGACTGTGATATTCTGCTACCTACTTTCTTGAATTTACCTGCTTTTTAAACTTTTATATATAATAGCAACATAAATGTATCTGATGCTAGGCAAGAGTGAGCAATGTTTACAACTATTGCACTTACCAGACTATAGTATACATCAGTGTACGTATGGTCGAAGGAATATATCAGAATTATATCATTCCGAAAACATAATGCTATTTAAAAAAAGATTCCCAATTGTGGTCCAAATTCCCAATTTGGGTTTAAGGGACCCATTTGAAAATGAATGGAATCATCCCTGTGTAGTTTTTAAAACCATGGTTTAAGAATCCATGAACTGATCCTTTTTCATCAAACCACAAAAATTGATGCCCACAAAAATAAAAGAATCCACTGTAGATTATTTCAAATGATCTGTCATGTTAGAACAAATCTGTGAATTAATGCAAAAGAATCTTTCTAGATATACATAATCAATTTTTAGCTCACCTGGACCGAAGGTCCATGTGAGCTATTACCATCACTTGGCGTCCGTCGTCGTCGTCTGTCGTCGTCGTCTGTCGTCGTCGTCGTCGTCGTCGTCTGTTAACAATTTTTCAAAAATCTTCTCCTCTGAAACTACCAAACAGAATTTAATGAAACTTGGTATGAATGATCCTTAGGGTGTCCTGCACCAAACTTGTGTTTTGATTTTTAATCCGTTAAAAAACATGGCCGCCGTTACTAAAAATAGACTAGGGGGGTCAGACTACTGTTTTTGGCTTATAAATCAAAAAGTATAAGAGATAGAGGAAATCTGAGGCCACGCTACTGATTCAGCATCAAAAGCTCTACAAAAGTCTCCATTTGGTCAAAGTTGTCAGATGACCCCTTATAGGGGTTACGGCCCCTTAAAGGTGAAAAATAGCATTTTTTAATTTTTTGGCCTACAGAATGAAAACTATTGCAGATAGAGATTAGCTGTTGCTTGCTTAAATGTTCAGCTCATTTAACTCTACAAAAGTCTCCATAGGGTCAAAGTTGTCAGATGACCCCTTATAGGGGTTACAGCCCCTTAAAGGTGAAAAATAGCCATTTTTCATGTTTTTGGCCTACAGAATGAAAACTATTGCAGATAGAGATTAGCTGTTGCTTGCTTAAATGTTTAGCTCATTTAGCTCTACGAAAGTCTCCATAGGATCGACGTTGTCAGATAACCCCTTATAGGGGTTACGGCCCCTGAAAAATGGCATTTTTTCATGTTTTTGGCCTACAGAATGAAAACTATTGCACATAGAGATTAGCTGTTGCTTGCTTAAATGTTCAGCTCATTGAGCTCTACAAAATTCTCCATAGGGTCGAAGTTGTCAGATGATCCCTTATAGGGGTTACGGCCCCTGAAAAATAGCGATTTTTCATGTTTTTGTCCTACAGAATGAAAACTATTGCAGATAGAGATTAGCTGTTGCTTGCTTAAATGTTCAGCTCATTTAGCTTTACAAAATTCTCCATAGGGTTGAAGTTGTCAGATGACCCCTTATAGGGGTTACGGCCCCTGAAAAATAGCCATTTTTCATGTTTTTGGCCTACAGAATGAAAACTATTGCAGATAGAGATTAGCTGTTGCTTGCTTAAATGTTCAGCTCATTTAGCTCTACAAAAGTCTTCATAGGGTCGAAGTTGTCAGATGACTCCTTATAGGGGTTATAGGTGAAAAATAGTGTTTTTGGCCTATAGAATGAAAACTATTGCAGGTAGAGAAAAGCTGTTGCTTGCTTAAATGTTCAGCTCATTTAGCTCTACAAAAGTATAGGGTCAACATCAAGACCAGGTGAGCGATTCAGGCTCCTGGGAGCCTCTTGTTTGAATTTAAACCTTCAGATTAAGAATTGTTTACAGAGTAAATTAATATATGATGCCTTACATTAATGTACAGAATAGACATAGGAAATTGAGTGATTTAGAATCCTACTTTGGAGGAATGTTGAGAAAATCCACATATGTAAAGTCCTATTAAAAGAATTAAAAATATATATATATAGCTTTTTTAATAAATGCAGGCAAACCTCATCTTTAAAGGTCTTCTTTACCAAAGATGCAAAGAGGCACCAATGGGGCATTCGAGTGTCAAAAATCTAAAAAGGCAACGCCCAAACCAGTTAACACAAACAAGAACAGCACGAGGAAACACAAAAAAACAAAATCAACCGACCAGAAATCAACAAAGCGAACTCAAGTCGTAACAAGGGTTAACTCAGGTGCTCCGGAAGAGTAAGTGGTTCCTGCCTGCTATAGCATGCCCGTCGTGTTGCTAATTTCCTATTAAGTGTGTCAAATCTGGTAAAGGAAGACAAAACACATTTCTACCACAAACCAACATCTGCACTCATTTGAAAGATAGAAATTCCATATTTGTCTACGAGTGCACATTATCTTCCGTAAAATTTCTTGAGCGAAGACAACAACCGTGGAGCAACATAACCCTGTGTCAGCAATTTCTGTGTCAAACCTGACGCTCTGCCAAGGAAATCGATGTATTACAAGCTCTGGAAGTCAATGAAGCTCAATGAAGTCACTGCTAAGAGAGAGGGAATTAAACCTTTTTAACATTTTGTGAATTTTAGGAGGACAGGAACATCATTAACTTTAATGACAAGAGGAGATTGGAGAAATGCCTCTCATCTTATTGATATTCTAGTTGAGGCAAATCAGGTAATAAACATTATATGAAAGTCGGCATGCACATTTGGCAATACCATCACCTGTCAAACTTATGACTCATTGCAAATCTAAATAAAAGCAACTTTTCATTGAGTGAATGAAAAACATTATGGATTTACAAATATTTCATATGAATCTGCAATGTTTAACATACTTTTCTAGTATTTTTAGCTCACCTGACCCGAAGGGTCATGTGAGCTATTGTCATCGTTAAGCGTCCGTCGTCCGTCCGTCCTTTAACTTTTCTTCAAAGATCTTCTTCTCTGAAACCACTGAAGGGATTGCAATGATACTTGGTATACTTGATCTTTAGGATGTCCTCTACCAAGTTTGTGAATTATATATATGTCGACAAACCAACATGGCCGCTGTTGCTAAAAATAGAACAGGGGGGGGGGGGGGGGTCAGACCATTGTTTTTATCTTATAACTCGAAAAGTATAAGAGATAGAGAAAATCTGAAGCAACCTACCTTGTTCAGCACCAAAAGCTCTACAAATCTCGTTTGAGTCGAAGTTGTGAAACCACTCCTTATAGGAGTTATTGCCCTTTAATCATCAAAATTGACCATTTTTGCAGTTTTTGGACTATATCTTGAAAACCGTTATAGCTAGAGGAAAAGTTAGCATTGCAGAATTGTTAAGCTCATTGAGATTTACAAAAATGACTTCAGGGTCAAAATTGTCAGATCAGCCGTTTAAGAGTTATTCCCCTTTAACTGTTTTTATACCCCGCCACACGAAGTGGCAGGGTATTATGTTATACCCTCAGTTTTTTTCGGTGTCTGTCCGTGCGTCCGTCCGTCCGTCTGTCCGTCTGTCCGTCTGTCCGTCCCCCGAAGGTTTCCGACCAATAACTTGAAAACGCGTCAAAGGATTTGAATGATATTTTGCACAGCTGTTTAGTACAATAAAATACAGGTCAAGTTCGATTTCCAGCATGATCCAAAAAATATTTTTGGAGATAGGCCACTTTGAAAAATCAAATTTCATTAAATTTTGAGTTTCCGACCAATAACTTGAAAACGCGTCAAAGGATTTGAATGATATTATGCACAACTGTTAAGTACAATAAAATACAGGTCAAGTTCAATTTCCAGCATGATAAAAAAAAAGGTTTTTGAGATAGGCCACTTTGAAAAATCAAATTTCATGAAATTTTGAGTTTCCGACCAATAACTTGAAAACGCGTCATGGGATTCAAATGATATTTTGCACAGCTATTGAGTACAATAAAATGCAGGTCAAGTTCAATTTCCAGCGTGATCCGAAAAACAGTTTTCGAGATAGGCCACTTTGAAATCAAATTTTATAAACTTTTGATATTATAACGTGGCGGGGTATCATTTAATGTCCCATTACATGCCCTATTTTTTTCTGTTAATTTACACTGATTTTCAAAAATCTTCTTCTCTGAAACCACTGAAGGGATTGCATTGATACTTGATCCTTAGGATGTCCTCTACCAAGTTTGTGAATTATATACACGTCGACCAACCAACATGGCCGCCATTGCTAAAAATAGAACAGGGGGGTCAGACCATTGTTTTTGGCTTATAACTCGAAAAGTATAAGAGATAGAGAAAATCTGAAGCAACCTTCCTTGTTCAGCATCAAAAGCTCTACAAATCTCTTCATTGAGTCGAAGTTGTGAAACCACTCCTTATAGGAGTTATTGTCCATTAATCGTCAAATTGACCATTTTTGCAGTTTTTGGACAATATCTTGTAAACCGTTAGAGCTAGAGGAAAAGTTAGCATTACAGAATTGTTAAGCTCATTCAGATCTACAAAAATGATTTAAGGGTCAAAATTGTCAGATCAGCCATTTAAGAGTTATTTCCCTTTAACTGTTTTTTCCATTGATTTTAACTGATTTTCAAAAATCTTCCTCTCTGAAACCACCAAAGGGATTGCCTTGAAACTTAGTACACTTGATCTTTAGGATGTCCTCTACCAAGTTTGTGAATAATATATATGTTATCGAACCAACATGGCCTCCATTGCTAAAAATAGAACAGGGGGGTCAGACCATTGTTTTTGGCTTATAACTCAAAGTATAAGAGATAGAGAAAATCTGAAGCAACTTTTCATGTTCAGCATCCTTATAAATAGGAGTTATAGCCTTTTAACTGTATTTTTCTATTAATTTAAACTGATTTCCATAAATCTTCTCTGAAACCACTGAAAGGATTGTTTTGCAACTTTGTATACTTGAAAGTTTGTGAAATTTATTCAAACTTTGGCATAAGCAGTGTTTTCCATAAGAACCGGCCGCCGGCCAAATTGACCGGTTCAAGCAATTATTTGGCCGGTTCAATCGTCATCAGTCTAAAAAATTTGGGTGCATATTTTACTTATACGACTATTTTACATTTCATAACTTTATTGATCTTTATTATGATCTTCAATATTCTTGAAGTTTTATTTACGTTTGAGAGTTCCGGTTTGTATTTCTATCGGAACACACGGCCGTTATCCATCGAAAGAGAAACTCCCGAGAGATATCGAGTATTTATGCAAGTCATGCCATGTCAAGGTCGTTAAAAACTTTCGTTTGTTGTTGAAGATGAAACGTTCCATTACAGATTTTTTCCCCTCAAAGCGACACAAAGGTGTGGATTTTTATGATAATACAATTTATAAAGTTTGCATGCATTGTTTTTCAATTTGTTCTGTTGTGTTTATAAACGGATACTTTAAATCGCGAATGAATCGATGACATAGCAGTGTTCCAGCTAGGTCGTTTCAGAGGGCGCGGCGCCCACCCTTTTTTTCAGTTGCGCCCGTGCCCTTGTTGACGATTTCGGGGCGTCCTGTCCTTTTAGAGATCGATTGTGTTTGATTTCATTTCCTTGTTGTTGACCCTATTATGGCCTATAATTAATATCGATTTTCATCATTAATCAAGGTAATTAATACCTGCAAGTTAAATTGACAACCTACTGACTTCACTTGACAGCTTGTGTGTCTAACAAACTGTTAATTAACAAAATTGCTGTATCCAATAATCCAAGAACAGTATTCTTAATTTTGTCAACGTTCATGACGTTTAAATTATAGTAGTATTCAAAGTCTTAAAATTGTGCAGACAAAATTTTTTAGAAAAAAGTTCTGCTAATAATATGCCCATTTAACAAGCATGAAATATTGTCTTAAAATTCGTCAGATGCCAGGATTTTGAATCTAGATTCCGGACCCCCCCTATTATCCGGTGACCGCCTACTTATTCATTTTGGCCTGTTAGGCCAAAATGAATGGAAAACCCTGATAAGAAATCAGGTGAGCGATTCAGGCTCCTGGGAGCCTCTAGTTTGAGTTAGTGATATTTTTAGAATTTTAATCCAATCCGCACTTTGAAAAACAGAATCTCTAAAAACATTGTATATGTTGTTTACATTTTCCAAACTTCCATCAAGTATTTTCATTGAAAATTACAAATGAAAAAAAAACTGTTTGGAATTAAATATCCTGCTATGTTTCTAATACAAAAACTTTTACAGCAAATATTTCTATCATTATTTTTAGGAGGTTCCAAAGTTCTTGGAAGACATGGCTCAGAGGTTTGAAGCCCACCAGAGAAAGAGAGCAGAGGAACGTGATGACATCAGGGCCCTCGGTGGGGGTGGGGGCAGAGGAGGAGGAGGTGGAAGAGGTGGGAGGGGAGGAAGACGGAGGCGTGAGGACTTTGGGGTGTATACACCTTCGTATGGCATAGCTTGATGAACCTGTGATATCAGAACATATAGGCTCTAGTCAGTACCTGGTACATTGTGTTTTGATGCAGTAAAACTCGATAGATATTGTGCCAATAAGGACACTACTAACAAGTTGTATGAATGTGTTACTATCAAAAAAGGGCTAATGATGTGAATTATTGAGATTTCATTTAGAATGAATAGACTCAGGGAATAGAAGAAACACTAGTTACCATACCACTGCATAATTGTACCATATACACTTATTTTATGAACAAAAAAATATTTGATTGTTCATCTGTTATAAATGTTTTATAATTAATTTATGTTAGATATGCATCTAATGGATGCTGCTGACAGGTAACATAAATGTATTCTGTTGAAGGAGGGTCCAGCAATATTAGTAGACATCTTGTTTTGTATAGAGGAAATTCTAACAGCAATTCAATATCTAGATTGTTAAACTTAATGATACCTACCTCTTACATTTATTGCAAGAACAAAAATTCTAATTAAAGGTAAAACATTTGAATAGATACATTTACTAGGAGTGCAAAATTTTAACTTATAAACTTATAAACTTTTTTGTTTGATAGTAAAGTAAATATGTTTGAAGATAGAATTAGTTTTGAAGAACAAGCAGATTTTGTTTTAACAGTTAATTGTATGCTATGACAAAAGAATTGTATGGACTAATTGAGAGACAGTAGGACATACAAATATAATGTGACATCTGATATTGATACAGTTTTGTTTTTGTTTTATATATCATGTAATTTGAGTAATGGTCTATTGCGAGACTAACACAAAAGTCCCACCAAGTTAAATCAACATCAAGTAGTTTGTTCTACCAAGAAATGTAAGAAATGTGTGCAGTATTATAGAAGAAAGATAAAACACTTCTTAAAGAATCAAAGTACAATGTATAGGTTTTAAATGTTATGTTAGTGCAATTTATGTTTTGGCTGGAAGGCTGAACAATACATATTGGCAATGCATTACTTGTGGTCAAAAACTACCGTATTTTGCTGTGTATAGTGCGCATTTATGTACAATGCGCACCCCCTTTTCATTATGAAAATCTGGGGAAAAAACGAAGTTTTGTGTAAAATGCGCGATCATTTTCTATGACAAGGAACCTTGAAAATTTGTCTCTTTTTTCAGGTAGAAAGACTACAGATGAAGATTTTTTTAATGAAAATAAAATTGTTTTGTAATTATTGTGAAAATGAAAATAAACTGTTATACTATTTGTGTATTTTATTATGACAGCAAAATCGTAAATCCCGGTAATGGTCCCCCTTTTCAATCAACAAACAACAAGTGTTAACCCAACCTCACATCTTTTGATGAAAACAATAAAGGTGTCAAAACAGTGATGATCAACAAATTACTATTCAAACAATCCTGAAGTATTACAGCTGAATGGCTTTAATTGTTAATTGTCCAAGCCTGTTTACAAAAGATCGATGTTTTGTGCAAATTGCAAAGGTGGTGTCAAAACAAATAATTACCAGTAAATCTAAATTATCTCCAGCTTGGGATGAGTATTTATTCACAAAACAATAAGAAAATGGCTATCTGTTGCTCAAATAATTACATGAAAGAAAATACACAATCATGTAAACAAACCATTCTATTTTTAGAATTATTTAAATGAGGCTACTTAGGGGAATACACATTATTGATCCAGAAAGGAAACAAGTAAAGGAAGAATGAATAAATAAATTAAAATCATATTTTATTATTCTTATTTTGAATAAAGAAATTGGATAGAAGTATTTTTTAAGAGTACAAATAGTTTTACCAAACTAACAATAACATTAAACCAAAATGGCGGTCGATATGAAAATGACATTAATATAAACAAACACATGAAGACACTGGAATTAAGTTTTTATTTGATAAAAGCAGGATAAATTATATTTAGAGATACTAATAATGAACAGGATTCAATAGAAATCACGGAGTTATGATTCTTGTATTCAATCATGGATGAATCTTGTGTCCAAAGTCTGACAAACATCGATCTTTTGTCGTTGCCGATGTTCATGAAAATGTATGAAAATCTCATAGGCTATAGGGATGTATTGTGCGCACCCCTATGTTAGATTCTGGAAATTATTGTAAAAAACTGCGCACTATACACGGCAAAATACGGTATTCAAAAAGGCTACACATAATTCAGTTGATCATTCCATAATTTTTTTAATCCCCTTAACAGTT
Organism: Arcuatula senhousia; assembly: GCA_963971305.1. NCBI lineage: Eukaryota > Metazoa > Mollusca > Bivalvia > Mytilida > Mytilidae > Arcuatula > Arcuatula senhousia. The sequence goes on along the minus strand of OZ020303.1, from coordinate 48,844,607 downwards.
CCAATTGCCTTTTTTTATTCATACAAATTCAGTACAGATCACCAATCTATGTAGAAACTAACCTTTGGAAAAAAAATAGCCTTGCTTTTAACTTTTGGCTAAATGCACATCACAAACATTGGTTTGACTGATTTAGTTTTAATGCATGCCTTACATATTGTTCAGAAAGTCAAAATGTATTATATTGTTATCTTTTTTTTTTGTTTAATCTTGGCATTAACATTGTTAGGTTTTAGTTTATGTGTATTGTTTTAATATTATGATGCATTTTCATACTTGTTGATTGATTTCTGCTTTAGTTAAAATTTTGTTTGTTCATTGTTTTAAATAAGTGGTTGTACATTGTAATATTGTGATTCTGTGTACAACTATTTTCTTGAGTGTATTTCAACTGTTTTATTCATGATCAGAAGTCATAAATTTAACAAGATAAAAATGATGAAAAGTCTAAGAAAAATGAAAACAAATGAAAATACATGTATCTGAAAATTTTAAAAAATATCTTTAATTTGTTGATTCTTCAATGGCAAATAGTTATACAAAAAGCATTTAACAAAGTTAGAATTTTTATTAGATAAAATCAATACCAAAAGTATTTAACCTTCTAAAATATAGCAAGAATTCTATATGACTATGATCATGATAAATTGGATAAGTGGTAAGCAGTAAATTATATCTTTTAGTTCAAACTGTTTATTAATTGTCAGGCCAAATAGTGCCACCCCTGTCACTCCAAAAATTATGAAATCCCAGTATTAAACTATACATGTAGTAGTCAAATTCTCTACTAGAATCGATATTTCACTTGCATACTAGATAGGTAACTCCATTTCTAGTTTCTACTATGTTAAAAGAACTGATTTTTACCAGTGATAAATTCTATACATCGTTATAATGTATTGATATATATGAACCATATTGGTTTATAACACAACAGGCAATAAAATCTTACTTTTACATGCAATGTTTTGCACTGGTGAAAACAGCTTCTTATATCTATATCATATTGTCTTAATTTTAACGTAATGCATTTGTGTATGTGAGAAAACATATTTCTTTGTGAATTTATATGGAATCTCATCATATCATATTGTTGTCCTTATTATTTGACATTAATGTTAATGATCAAAATGTGATACTTTTTTATTTATTTTTGATAAGGGAAACAAATCGAATAAAATTTATCACACAAGAACAGCCTTTTAATTCAGTTCAGATATAATTCCAATAGGCACAAACTTTGTAGGTCGCCTCTCCCCTCTTGTTTTTGTCTCGCCTGCGACTTTAGTCGATGAAGGCGAGACATAGGTATTACTTTCCGCCGGCGGCGGCGGTGATGGCGACAGCGTAAACTTTTTACCTGCGTCGCCAAAGGCGAAAGCAGGTCTAGTAGTCGGGTCACTCCGTCCGTCCGTCCGTCCGTCTGTCCGTCCGTCCCGCTATGGGGTGCCTGTCTTGTGTAATCTGAATCTCAAAAACCAAACACTAGATCTTTCTGAAATTTTACACAGTGATTACAGATATAATGAAGATGTGCACCTCTCCTTTTGGGGTCATTTTATAATTTCGTTTAGAAATTGGGGGCTCAAAAGCGACCAAAAAAGCGACTTTTTCATTTTTATCCACAATAACTTTTGTTCTGGTTGACCAAATGCTATGAAACTTTACAGTAATGTTACTTACCATAAAAAAAGGGTTGGGCTGATTGTGGGTGTCTCTTCTTTTTTCGTTTAGAAATTAGGGGCCCTAAAGGGACCAAAAAAGTGACTTTTTTAATTTGTTTCCACAATAACATTTGTTCTGGTTGACCAAATGCTAAGAAGCTTTACAGTAATGTTACTTACTATAAAAGGAAGGGTTGGGCTGATTTTGGGTGCCCCCTCTTTTTTCGTTTAGAAATTAGGGGCTCAAAGGGGACCAAAAAAGCGACTTTTTAGCTCACCTGACCCGAAGGGTCATGTGAGCTATTGCCATCACTTTGCGTCCGTCGTCCGTCCGTCGTCTGTCGTCCGTCGTCCGTTAGCTTTTTTCAAACATCTTCTTCTCTGAAACTGCTTGGCCAAATGCAGCCAAACTTGATATGGTTGTTCCTTAGGGTATTGTGCAAAAAGTTTGCGTTGGGATTTTTGATATGTCAAAAAACATGGCCGCTGTTACTAAAAATAGAACAGGGGGGTCAAATACAGTTTTTTGCAAATAACTCAAAAACGGTGACAGATATCAAAATTCTGGCAGGATAAAAGTGATCAGCACCTCAAGATCTACCTGCCCTGAAATTTTCAAGAAGATCCAACAATCAATGTAGGAGTTATTGCCCTTTTTCTGGATTTTTTCAGAATTTTGCACTTATTTAGCCCTATATCTTAAAAACTATACAAGATATTTTAAATATTCAAATTGCATATGATTAAGCACATTAAGATCTACATTTCATGTAATTAGGTCAAAGCTGTGGAACCATTTCTTTTAGGAGTTATGGCCCTTAAAGCATCAAAATTTACCATTTTTCATTACTTTTTCCCTGAATTTCAAAGATTAACTTGTCTGACACCATACATCCAACTTCAACCAAACTTGGCACAGTTGTTTAATAGCATAAATACTACAAGTGAGTCGTTCAGATTTTTGATTTGTCAAAAAATATGGCCGCCATGGCTAAAAATAGAACATAGGGGTAAATTGCAGTTTTTTGCTAATAACTCAAAAATGGTTACAGATATCAAAATTCTGATTGGAAACAAAAGTGATCAGCATCTCAAGATCTACCTGCTCTGAAAGTTTCAAGAAGATCCAACAATTGATGTAGGAGTTATTGCCCTTTTTCTGGATTTTTTCAAATTTTTTCACTTATTTAGACATATATCTTGAAAACTATACAAGATATTTCAAAAATTTAAATTGCATATGATCAAGCACATCAAGATCTACATTTCATGTATTTAGGTCAAAGCTGTAGGACCATTTCTATTAGGAGTTATTGTCCTTAAAACAACAAAAGTTATTACCCTTTTTTCTAATTTTTTCTAAATTTTGCACTTATTAAGCCCAATAACTTGAAAACTTACCAAGTTATTTCAGAAATTTAAATCGCATATGGTTAAGCACAATAATATCTACAAAATATATGTATCTGTGTAGTTCAGGTGAGCGATTCAGGCTCCTGGGAGCCTCTTGTTAAATTTTTTCCACAATAACTTTTGTTCTGGTTGACCAAATGCTATGAAACTTTACAGTAATGTTACTTACCATAAAAAGAAGGCTTTGGCTGATTTTGGGTGTCCCCTCTTTTTTCGTTCAGAAACTAAGGGCCCTAAAGGGGCCAAAAAAGCAACTTTTTTATTTGTTTCCATAATAACTTGTTTTGGTTGACCAAATGCTATGAAACTTTACAGTAGTGTTACTCACCATAAGCTAAAGGGTGGGGATGATTTTGGGTGTCCCCTCTCTTTTTGTTTAGAAAAGAGGGGCCCAAAAGGGACAAAAATGTGACATTTTTTATTTATGGTCCGATTTAGAAATTTTTTTTTACAAGTTAATTTTGGTCATATATTGGATACAAAATGGAAGATACAATTTTTTCTTGACCCACCTTTTCTGTTTAGCAATAAGGGGACCAAAAAGGGAAACAAAAAGAAACTATTTTTTTGTCTATTTTTACAATATTGGGTGGCATGTGACAAATATGCTTTGTAAGTCCACCATAGGATGGAAGTGTCAAAATATTTTGACTGTCCATATTGGGCCTAGAACGTACAGGGTTTAACGTTTTGCCGTGCGACGCAGGGCCAGACATTGATTGGTCTTGTTTGTAAGACTTTTGTGGAAAATGAATTACAAGAAAAGTATAATAGCTAGGCATCTGATATTTGGTATACAGACAGTTGGGGGTTATGGTCTACGCAACTGGCACTATGCCATTTGACCCTGTCCCCAATTTCATGGTTCAGTGACTCTGTGAACTTAGATGTTTTTTCAGGCCAAAAGACCCCTTCGTAAGACTTTTGTGGAAAATGAATTACAAGAAAAATATAATAGCTAGGCATCTGATATTTGGTATACAGACAGTTTGGGTTATGGTCTAGGCAACTGGCACCATGCTGTTTGACCCTGATCCTAATTTCATGGTTCAGCGACTCTGTGAACTTAGATGTTTTTTTCAGGCCAAAAGACCCCTTTGTAAGACTTTTGTGGAAAATGAATTTAGTGAAAAGTATAATAGCTAGGCATCTGACATCTGGTATACAGACACTTCGGGTTATGGTCTATGCAACTGGCCCAATGCCATTCTACCCTGACCCCATTTTCATGGTTCAGTGACTCTGTGGACTTAGATGATTTTTGGGACAATTTAAACTTTATTGGAAAATAAATTAAGTTAAAAGTATAATAGCTAGACATCTGATATTTGGTATACAGACATTTGGGGTTTTGGTCTACACAACTGACACCATGTTGTGTGACCCTGAACCCATTTTCATGGTTCAGTGACTTTGTGAACTTAGATGATTTTTAGGTGGAAAATGAGTTAAGTGAAAAGTATATTATAGCTAGGCATCTGATATTTTGGGGATTATGGTATACACAACTGACGTCACCATATAATGTGACCTTGACCCCATAATCATGGATAAGGACTTAATGAATGTTGGTCTTTTTTCATTGTTTCTAAATAACTATGGTATTTAGAATACACTTCAGACATTTTTGTGATGGTTAAATGGAATTCTGTCATTTGTCACATGACCTTGACCTTAACTTTTCTGAAGGCCCAGCTAGACCTTCAATGAGTTCTGTGATGGTGCCGACAGGCGAGACATACTTTAGTGTTAACTCTTGTTATGCCCCCGCGACGACATGTCGAGGGGCATTAAGTTTTACTCATGTCTGTCTGTACGTCTGTCTGTCCGTCCGTACAAATTTCCATCAAGCTTTTTTAAGGAACCATACATGAGATTGATTTGAAACTTAGTAGGATTGTTCAGTATGGCATACTATATGTCCTAAGCGATTTTGAGACTTGTCAGACATCTACTTCCTGTTTGGGACTTAGGCAAATGTGAAAATATGTGAACATGACTTTGAAAATTTCTGTCAAGCTTTTCTGAGGACCCATACATGAGAATAATTTGAAACTTGGTAGGATGGTTTGGTATGACAAACTGCATGTCTTAAGAAATTTTAGGTCTGTCAGACATCTACTTTCTGTTTGGGGCCTAGCGGGGCATCTGTGTCCCATGGACACATTCCTTCTTTATTTTTTTCTACAAAACTGCATTTCTTCAGAAACATATTTAAAAAGAACAAAAAGATGAGATAAGCAAGACCTTTTAATCTCACCTTCAGATATATAGATGATGTCCTTTCTTATTAATGCTGCATTTTCTTGATGTATTAATCCTACAGAATAAGAGGTTAAAGAAACTACTGAATCAATTTGTCCTACCTCATCTTAAGATTCACATCTTGAATTCAACTTAGGTGGTCATTTCAATACAAAAATATTCAGGAATGGAGATGATTTTTTTATTTCTAACAAGTAAATCTGTGAGTCCCTGCTTTCATAAATATCCCTTGAGCAAAATCCTTACTATTTGGCAAAGAGGAAGTAGATAACTGATGGATCTTAAAGTGCAGCTATAATACAGTATGCTAATTTGAAACTTGTCTTGAAACAAATATTAGGACTATTGAATTATATAAGCTGAGTGATATTGAAAGTATAGCAGAACGACCAAAAAACACTGGTTAGAAAAATAATATCCAAATGTCATTAGTAGAAGAGTTGGAAAATAACATTACCCATCAGCATATGGAAAGTATATTTCACAACTTGAAGATGCCAGGGCATGTACATATTTATACCTTAATTGATTTAAAGAAAAGAATCTTATACATGTACTAGTAACTTCAATTCTGGCTTTTAGATCAAGTTAAAGGCAAAATATTCTAATATGCAGGTCCTTAAAAAAGTTATTCTTTTACTATCAGCTATCGGAAAAACAAAAGTTTAAAAACTAAGTTTAGTATGTCTAGCCTGCTGGCACCACCAGAATATCTTTAAATTCCTCAAAAACTATCATTTAAGTTGCTTAAATACATTTGTAAAAATCAATATGCTAAGCTACTACTGGGGCATATGCTTACAAAGTTTCATCAACCTAGGACTTAATAGTTCTTGAGATATAGAGGTGCTCATAAAACCTTAACATTGCTATCATATGTATTGAAAATTGTCAAACTCAATCCACTAGAAAACCAAGGTCAAGGTCAAAAGATGGAGATGCAACTGTGCTAAGCTACTTCTGGGGCATAGGAATACCAAGTTTCATCAACCTAGGACTTATAGTTCTTGAGATGTGCAGGTGCTAAAAAAACCTTAACATAAACGTTATCTCTGTCTACGGTAAAGTAACATGTATGTCTTGCTCTGCTTTGCAGGCTAGTCAAAAATCAAAATTTTATCAGAGGATCCTGATCTTTTTAATTATCCCAAAGCTCGAGGGAGTTTGGGAGGGGATAAGCATTTGGTTCATATATTCAAACATTATGTACCTAATGGTTATCATTTGTGTCAATAACTAAGCATCTACACATCATAGGGGTGATATGTACATGTAGTTTCAGAATTAGGTGACTTTGACCTACACTTTCTGCATGAATGTTTGGTTCAGGTCCATATCGCAGCAACTACAAGTGATAGAGGGATAAATTTGATCAGTTAATACTTCTTGGGTAGTAACCTTCCTCCATATTGTAATGGAGTCACCTTGACCTACATTTTAACATTAACAAGCTATGGGATTTGATGTCGTTCGTGACCGCTCCATTTCTTTGTTAGAAATTTTGCTGTCTGTTGTTCTGAGATAATTTCCTGACTTTTTAATTGTGTCTCAAAACCATGTTGTGTTTTGTGTTTCTACCCTAGGATCCCAATAGAAAAGGAAGGTTTGGCAACTTAAAAACTGGTTCCTTTTCTGAACATGTTTGTAAGAGATTCAATCTTTTCTACATATTTGCTTAGTTAAGTTCAATGTTATACTGTATAAGTGTACAAAAGAAGTTTGAATTTATGTTGAGTCGAAACAATAACACATTTAATGCTGGGTATTGGATATTTCAAGGTGTAAATACCCAGCAGCATTTGAATCAAATTAAGGGTGTATTCTTCCGAGGTTTCAGTCCTGTTGAAATCTCGTTTGTGAATATTTTTTCAACCTTGCCTTATAATTGAAAAGGTTTGGTGGATATATATCAAATGATGATCCATCTAAATTTTGTCAAAAAATTATGAAGATAGGATCAGTAGTTTTTGAGATATGCAACATTTTGATTTTTGACCAAATATGACCATTGATCCCAATCTGAATTTAGCCAATTTCAGGGTAGGGTTAGTAAATTTCATTTTTCCAACAAAATATGCATGCAATTCATATAATTTCTTTTCTAAATTTAAAAAGATATATTTGTCCAATTATTTAAAATGAAAATGGAGAGTTTTGCGGTTTTGTTATAATAGAAAATTTGAAAAATCTTGATTTTTACCAGTTTTATGGTGCCTTGAAAATGACCAAAAAAGGCACATTTTCGGGACTAAACTTTCTTTTATCATCACGGACATATACTTTTTATAAGTTAAATTTGTTCAGAATCCTGGAATCTATCAATATGGAAACTTTGAGAGAAAACTTGATTTTGAAACTTGATATTTTAAAGAAAATTACCTCAAAATAGGCCAAAAATGATAAAATTTTGGGAAAATTGTCAAAATAGGCCCTTTTTAAATGGCTGTAGCGAACTAAAATGCACACGGACATATTGTTTTCTTGATAAATTTGATTTTCTCAGGGTCTTAGCATTTCAAAAATGTAGGTTTGGGAAAAAAACTTGACTTCGGAAAATTTTGACCCCTCAGAAGAATACATCCTTAATCAGAAGATAGAAAACCAAAAATAAAAACAAGAGGCTCCCAGGAGCCTGAATCGCTCACCTGGTCTTGATGTCAACCCTATGAAGACTTTTTATATTGCTTAATGAGCTGAATGTTTAAGCAAGAAAAAGCTTTTCTCTATCTGAAATAGATTTCATTCTAAATAAGCAAAAAACACTATTATTCAACTTTTAAGGGGCTATAACCCCTATAAGGGATTATCTGACAACTTTGACCTTATGGAGACATTTGTAGAGCTAAATGAGCTGAACATTTAAGCAAGCAACATTTTTTCTCTATCTGCAATAGTTTTCATTCTGTAGGCAAAAAAAAACACAATTTTTTTGCCTTAAAGGGGCTGTAACCCCTATAAGGGGTCATCTGACAACTTTGACCCTATGGATACTTTTGTAGAGCTAAATGAGCTGAACATTAAAGCAAGCAACATCTTTTTTCTATCTGCAATAGTTTTCATTCTATAGGCCAAAAACACTATTTTTTGCCTTTTAGGGGCTGAAACCCCTATAAGGGGTCATCCAAAGGAGACTTTTGTAAAGCTAAATGAGTAGAACATAACCCCAATAACAGGTCATCTATAGAGCTAAATGAGCTGAACATTTAAGCAAGCAACAGCTTTCCTTTATCTGCAATAGTTTACAATCTATAGGGCAAAAACATTAAAAGACGCTATTTTTGACATTTGAAGGGCCATAACCCCTATCAAGGGTCATCTGAAATCTTCGACCCAATGAAGACTTTTGTAGAGCTTTTGATTCTGAAGAGCCTTAGATCCTTCAGATTTTTTTCTATCTGTTATGGTTGCTGAGTTATAAGCCATTTTAAGTGATTTTACCCTATGTTTTATTTTTAGTAACAGCAGCCATGTTTTTTAATGAATCATTTTAAAATGAGGATAGTTTGTTGCCAACATGTCATTTATCATTCCTGCAAAGTTTCAGTTAAATTGGTTCAGTGGTTTCAGAAAAGAAGATTTTTGAAATTGTTAACGGAAGACAGACGATGACAGATGCATAGTGATGGCCATGTGAGCTAAAAAAGAATAATTCTTGACCAAAACAATGAAGCCAAATCCATATCCTACATCACTGATATTGACCATGTGAAGTTCAAGGAAGGAAACCATTTTTTTTTTCAAAACTCATTTGCGTTATGTGAAATTTCAATGACAGTTTTTGGTAAAATTCCTGTCTACATGCAAGTCAGTCACAAATTGAAGGTTTTTTTTTGCCTACAAAAACAATGTTTCCACAAAAAGTTGTAAGTTCAAAGGGCCATAACTCCCACAAAATTTGAGGATAAAAATGTCCTGGTAATATGCACAACTACATATGGTGTCCTTCCTATATACTAAGTTTTATTGAATTTGGTTCAGCAGTTTCAGAGGAGTTGTGCTGACAAGATTATAAAAGGATTTTCAGCAAATTTCTAAGTTCAAAGGGCCATAACTCCCATAAAAATTTGAGGAGTAACATGCACAACTACATATGTTGTACTTCCTATATACCAAGTTTCATTGAATTCGGTACAGTAGTTTCAGAGGAGTTGGGCTGACAAACTTTGTGACAGACGGACAGACAGACTGATAGACGGACACGACAAAAACAATATGTCTCTGCACACATGATGATAAATGTGATTTTGAAGTACTTTGAGACTCTAGGTCAAAATATAAAGCCTGATAAGATTTTCTTTACACAGTGTGATGGAAGTTTGTGTTTTGTGTATCCATGCTATGTTGGTTTTTTTACTCAATTTTCTTAAACTTTAGAAAGGTGGATATACAAATTTTGGAATGCATCTTCCATTATGGGACTGTTGATAGTGTTTTTTAGGTAATGTTGCAGCGAGCTTTAACTACTTGCTCTTTCAGAGCATCCAAGTTCACTTATTTTGTACTGAAATGTAGTTTCTAATTGTTATTTTGTATGGTTGTGAAATTGCATGTTATGTTTGATCATTGGTTATTTGAATGTGATGACTTCTCTACAGGGACATTTTGTTGTCCATTATTTCTTCTTGTTAAAAATTCTTTCTTGATTTTTTAATTTCAACACCCCTTGAGTATTTCTTTGCTTTTTGAGTAAGAATATAATATTACAGACTTCCAACATTTATTCACCATACAAATACTCTTTAACAACTTTCATTTAAAACAAAACTTGCTAGCAACAATTACATACAATGTACCAATCTAAAATAATGCCTTTACATATCTCATTACCATTCCTTATGTTCACCCTTCCTATTTTTGCGCAGACATTTTAAGATTCACCTTTACACTTTCAACATAATGGCTTATATTTGCATCTTTTCCAGTCAATGTGCAGTCTTAACTACACATTCATTTGTTAAATTAGACATAGCAGCTGCTAGATAAAAAAATCACATTTTTTTAGTATTTTTTGCATGTACACTTGATCCATTTTGCAGAGGCATTTTCTTTTCTTTTTTCAATCTAGCCAAATGAATATCTACAATGTCCTACCATTTGGCCTCCACATGCAAGGAAATTTCATTATTGTTATCATTAATTCTTCTCGCATACATTTATAGGGAAGGTTTTTGAGGGGTATTTCATGCTTTATTTCAAGTACAACTGAATGGAAAGAAAATAAAAAGAAATAACAACAAAAGTGATTGTAAGACACACAAGATAAAATCATCTGTAAATTTTATATCTAGAGGTTGCTATACCTTATTTTTGTTTCTATTTGTAGTTTAAACTAATCATACTGGTGGACAAGGAAAAAAGGTCAGATATCAACCATTTTTTCGAAATATAACCATGAACCTTAACCCCCAAAAAAACAACAGAATTTCGCAAAACCTTTAAAAAATTTCAGAAGTTGTATTTTTCTTCTTACATTTTATCTTGGCAAAAAAATGTCATTTAGAACGATTTGTACACCATGTATATATATATATATATATATATAAAACACAAATAGACACAGACTTAAAGCATTATAAGCCTAAAAAATATATTTAAACATTATATTTTATCTTATTCTAGTTCTTTTCTAGCATTTAGATTTATAAATAAACTTAACAAAATAGATTACACATGGGCATTACAGATAGCAATTTTCATCAAACATACAAGTTAATACAACACATACACACATTCATACAGCACCGTACTACCCAATTGTTGTACTGACCAATAAATAAAATTATGAATCTCAAAGGCTTTTCTAATACATGTTAATTTAGATCTCACAAGAGATTCAATAGCTTTTCTAATACATCTAGATTCTTACAATTCTTGTACAAGATGTAACAGGTTTTCTCATACATCAAGATTGAGATCTCTATGGAGATTAAACAGCTTCCTTTTATACATAAAAGTGGTGTCAGTAATACAGTGAAACATTTGTAATCCAACCTTACCTGAACCCTGTTTAAATTGTATTGTTTATTTTTCGTATATCAGTCTCTTCTATTTTGACCCAATTAATTTAAAATCTTGACCAAATTGCACAAATATCTCAGTCCTAGAGGATGGGTTTAGACAGGATTCACTGTACTCACAGAAATTATGTTACTTATCATTATCAAGATGGCTTTCTTTTCATTTTCGCCAAGACTTTGTGTCCTGACAAAAACTTCTGACACAGAATATAATACATTACAAATAATTGTGAAATAATGAGTTGTACAATATTTTTACAACATGTAAATTTATGAACAAATTGAGAATGTAATGATGATTTTTATACATAATAACAATGCTCCCACTGATACATTAGTACAATATGCACAACTCTTAAAATATTTGTGATTCCTTTTTAAAAGATATTCAAGTACATTGCATAACACTATACATATTTAATAGACTTCTCTTTTAAAAATAAATACATCTTCATGCTATCACAGGTGATTGATAAAAATAACATTTATAGTGGACATAAGTAGAAATTATTTTTTTATTTAAAATGCAGTTAAAAACAAATATGTGATGGTTATTACAAAAAAAGTTATCACCTGTAAAATAAAAACATTCCACATATTTTTATTGATCAAATGTATAAATAAATCTTCGACTGCATAATGTGATTATTTTATGATGAATACAATTACAAATTTAATTAATTTTCCATATACTTAACAAAGTTAAATGAACATTTATAACTGCTGGAATGTATTTTTTACTTTTCAAATTATTTGGGTTTTTCCTGACATTACAACATAATATATCAGAAAATGTATGAACTGTTCACAAAACCAAACGAATTTAATTTAACAATACATCTATTTCTATCAAACAATAAAAACATTGATTTTATTTCATCCATACACCAGGTGCAACTACTTATACATATCAATACTTCTAGTTTAATGTTTTCAATTAATTATTGCACATTAGAATAGCTGACAGTATTTCACTTTCATCATAGGAACAACATTTAGAGCTTTTCCCTATCATTTTTAGTCTGACAGTGATTCTGAATAGGCTGAAGGATTTTTAACTTGGACCAAATGTATAGTAAATTTGATTTTTTTTATGGTAAACTTTAAAAGATTTTTTCCTTATGTGTTGTTTTATTTTACCACAGATGTCAACAAGAATCAATGTCAATGGACCATCAAAATTACTGTTTAGATGTTATTATAAATAATTCAAGTAAATGCCTTTGGACTAGGCTGTGTTGATGTTAGTAAAATTAAAGCTACCAATTTATCATTTTAGTTTTCTATTTTCAGATCCTGCATCTAAACTCTGCCATTCATCTTCTTCATCTTCATTGGCCCAAACTTCATTGTCCCATCCTGAATTCCCATTGGTTGTTACTGCAGGGTCATCACTGAGGTCAACAAGATTTCCAACCAATGGCTGACTCTGTTTCTCATTTGAATTAAAGCCTGTATTCCAGTCCACATCTTCCCAACCATCCTTGCTCTTGGCTGATTTTTTATCAGATTTAACAGTTTGATCACTATCACCCCAGTTATCCCAATCGTCCTGGGACTTTTTAGCCTTGGGTTTGGAATAAGATGATTTGATAAGAAAGTCATCATCATTGTTAAGCCATGATTCTAGATCTTCATCGGCTTGTTTAGTATCATATCCTGATGATGATGTCTCCCTTGACCCTTTGGATCCTTTACTGTCCCAGTCATTGCCACCCCATCCCCAGGAATCATCGTCGTCTTCAGATAGCAATCTGTTTTTACTGGGATCTCTGAAAGAACAAAATAGCAATGTATGATATTTATGTATAATAATTGGGCTTATTCAAAATGACTCCATACCATGCATACTAAACTTTGTTTGATATATAAAGCTGTTGAATAGCCATTGCCTAGCAAATTGTTCTAATCAAGTTCTACAATGATATCATTCTTCCTCTGTGAAAAGCATTTACTTAAACCTGTAAATACATTTAAAATAGCACCCCATTTTTTTCTTTGATTATCAACTATGAAGTTGACCAGTCAGGTTCAATTTTATAGTGATATTTTGTTTGTACATATCCCGATGCATATGTGTAGAGAGTTTCATGATGATAAACTTCCTTTATGGTAAAGTAACTAAAACCGGAAGGTAAGCTCTGTTCTTTCCTAGGGTACGCATTAAATTTGATAGTCAAGACGGAAAACCTAATGTCTACTCTACTTTTGAAGGTCAGGCATAAAGTTAATAATCGGCCACATTTGGTGGAATCATATCTGTAACATTGATCAATGCACAAGATCATACTTTTTGTTTTTTGATGAAATGTATATTTTTACATTCAATTGATGATTTCAATGTATTTTGAAAAACATGAATTATATTTTTACTTTTTTTATTTTAATGTACTGTAAAAACAGCAAAAACTGACTTTTTAAGAATAATTTAATTAAAATTAAGCTTTATCTTAGTACATGAAAACTTACTTGTCAGGTGATGAACCTCCACTTAACAATGTTGACTTTTCTCCAGGACTCATATCTGTTGAAGATTTCTGTTCTCCCCATAGTGAAGAAAAGTTGGTCCATCCTTTAGAGCTGGCAGTAGTAAGCTAAAAATATGCATACAAAAATTATTGAAAGGTCAAAATACATTTTTAATGCATGTATTATAATAACAGTGCTTATACTCAAACTGTAATAGATTATTATTTCTTTTTATAAGTATGGTATGGGCTAATGGCTAAAAAAGTTTTTGACACAAAATGATATAAATATAAAATCTAAATATTTCCAAATTTAAATTAGCACTAACCTTAGATGCAAACCCACTCATGGACGATCCTACGTCATTCATAAGAGAACCCTCTTTCACCTGTAAAAAATAATTCAAACCTGATAAATATCACGCAAATGTGATACACAACACTTATACTTTACAACACAACTACCAGGGAATATGTTTAACACATGCAAAAACTAAAAGAATAAAATTTCTACAAGCACACCAACATGAATCATGCAATCACCCACATATTAAATGGATAAATTCTGAAAGCTTTGAGTTTTTGCCAATTTGGTAACCCTATTTGTGAGAATAAATAATTTTTAAGTTGACATTTTGCAGAGAACCTTGGAGGTATATTGTTATATTTTTCGCCTTTTAAGGCGCAAGTTTATTTCATCTGACATTTACACAATTATCAAGATTATAAGTTATACGTCAAAATTCAGCTGCTTTATATCACATCACATTCAAACTGTCAATTGATGGAATACTTTGACATACAAATAAATGGCATTAAGTCTATGACTGATTGAAGACAAGTCTTATGTTGTTTATCATCAATGTTAGAGAAAATTTTAAAGAATTTGGTTGCCTCTCTTCTCATCATGAAAATGATGTCTGGTTATATTATTGAAAAAGAAAATTTATATGGCATAAGATGTGGATAAAAACAATTTAATTAAAGGCTTTATGTGTTAAGGTATACACTTTTCCGTTAAACTGAAGTTGGAAAGACAACATGCAATTTTTTGCCCCTGGTCCCTTCTTTTTTTCTTATAGAATTTTAAAAACTATGTAATAGGTAGAAAATTGCCACCTGGGAAAAATCATGTGATAATCTTCTATGAAATATAGTCACTTAATCTGCAAGCTTTTTGAACATTATGAATATGCATATATTTATTAAAGAAAAGAAATGCCAACAGAACTACAATTAATTCAATTTTTTTTTTTCTAATCAAGTTTCTGCCATTTCAATACATGTACTTACTTTGGAAACAAACCCAGTCATAGATGATGAAATACCATCAAGTAATGTACCTTCTTGTACCTAAACAAAGCAACTTACTCTTAAATACATCTTGTTATAAAATCCTAGTCTATTTCTTAACTACAATCCTTGAAAAATAAATTTAATGTATCAAAACTTCCTATACGCACTCGTTATCTATCACTAAATCTATCTGAAATTTTGCAAAAATATCTTGTCATTTATCAGGTTTAGACCCTGAGGCTCTTTGGAATATTAGTCAATATCCTAATATTTTGAATATACTGGAATTAGAGGTTAAAATATACATTATACCATAGATGCAGACAGTAAAATAGCATGCAATACAATTACATAAATGAAACCAAACCACTAATACAATCTAACATACATGTACAACACAAATTATACAATCTATAAACATCTAAGTTATGGTGTTTTTGTTAAATTGATTATAATTTTTGTAAGGTTAAATAGAATACAGAAATTTCCCAATTTTTTTTTATTTCAAAAGAAAAGTATATAACAGAATTATAGAAAATGGTACCTAAAATCTAACAGTATAGTATAGTAAATTATTTCAGGGGTAGAACTAGACATTTTTATTTTTGAAAGATGTGTACTGGTAATTTTTCTTGAGGTTTCAGAGGTTTGAACCCTCTCTCTTTTCCTTTGAAACATTTGGATTGGCCATTGTTTTGTTAGTGCAAAGTGTAATAAGAGATTATTAGTATGTAAAAAATTTTTAATTCTAACAACACGAGTGAATACCTTTTCCTTTGTTGGCTTGATAACACTTTCATTGACTGTTTGTGAAAGTTCTTTTGTCTTTTTACTGGCAGCAGATGCTACTTTGGACGCCTGCAATAAAAAGTACATTAAATAAAATACATTCACACAAGACCTTGAAAATGGAAGTTCTGAAGGATCAAAAACAGCAATTATGTTTTAAAAAGTATAATGTAACAAGAGGCTCCCAGGAGCCTGAATCGCTCACCTGGTCTTGATGTCAACCCTATGAAGACTTTTGTATAGCTAAATGAGCTCAATGTTTAAGCAAGAAAAAAAGCTTTTCTCTATCTGCAATAGTTTTCATCCTAAATAACAAAAAACACTATTATTCACCTTTTAAGGGGCTGTAACCACTATAAGGGGTCATCTGACAACTTCAACCCTATGGAGACTTTTGTAGAGCTAAATGAGCTCAACATTTAAGCAAGCAACAACTTTTATCTATTGGCAATAGTTCAATAAACACTATTTTTTGCCTTTAAGGGGCTGTAACCCCTATTAGGAGTCATCTGACAACTTCAAACCTCATAGAAATTTGCAGAGCTAAATGAGCTGAACATTTAAGCAAGCAACAGCTTTTCTCTATCTACAATAATTTTCATTCTATAGGCCATAAACACTATGTTTTGCCTTAAAGGGGCTGTAACCCCTATTAGGAGTCATCTGACAACTTCAAACGTATGTAGACTTTTGTAGAACTAAATGAGCTGAACATTTAAGCAAGCAACAGCTTTTCTCTATCTGCAATAGTTTTCATTCTATAGACCCAAACCACTATTTTTTGCCTTTAAGGGGCTGTAACCCCTATAAGGGGTCATCTGACAACTTCGACCCTATGGAGACTTTTGTAGAGCTAAATGAGCTGAACATTTAAACAAGCAACAGCTTTATCTATCTGCAATAGTTTTCTTTCTATAGACCAAAAACACTATTTTTGGCCTTTAAGGGGCTGTTACCCCTATAAGGGGTCATCTGACAACTTTGACCCAATGGAGACTTTTGTAGAACCTATTGAGCTGAACATTTAAGCAAGCAACAACTTTTCTCTATCTGCAATAGTTTTCATTCTATAAGCCAAAAACATGAATAAACCTATTTTTCACCTTTAAGGGGCTGTAACCCCTGTAAGGAATCATCTGACAACTTTGACCAAATGGGGACTTTGTAGAACTTTTGATACTGAAGCAGTAGGGTGGCATCAGATTTCATCTATCTCTTATACTTTTTGATTTACAAGCCAAAAACAGTAGTCTGACCCCCCTGGTCTATTTTTAGTAACAGCCGCCATGTTTTTTGACGGATCAAAAATTGAAACACAAGTTTGGTGCAGGACACCCTAAGGATCATACATACCAAGTTTCATTAAATTCTGTTCAATAGTTTCAGAGAAGAAGATTTTTGAAAAATTGTTAACGGACCACAGACGACGACGGACGCCAAGTGATGGCAATAGCTCACATGGACCTTCGGTCCAGGTGACCTAAAAAAGCAGTAAAACCACTAAATATGTGATTTTCATGTCTCCAGTAACAGTATTATTTTTTGTACAAAAGCATAATAAGATCAAAGAAAAGCAAATTCCACCAACCTAAAGAAAAGAGCAGATTATTATCATTCTATTTTTGGGGGGAAAGGTCAAAGTCCTGTCCAAATCAACTTGGTTGACTGGTACTGAGCTTGGAATTGGTTAAAAGCTTTTTTAAGACACAAACAATTTATGTACATTTCAAAAGAATCTGAAGAGATTTTGAAGGATACAAAGAAGCATAAAAGAATTACCAAAGAGGCATTAAGGAATCAGTCAAAAACAAAGACAAATCTAATTATTGTGCATTAATCATAGGCGTGGTCGTCCATCAATTCCTATGCACAATAACAAAACACTATGAAGAAACACTGAACACCTCTTAACTGCAAATAGCATCACAAACTCATACTTAATAGGTGATCTGGAAGGGAAAATGCAGTTCCTGCAACACCACAGCTGCATCATCAATTATTAATTACAAGAGTTAACACTAAAGTATGTCTCGCCTGCCGGCACCATCAGAAACAATTTTTCTTTCTTACTTCCACTATATTTTGAATTTACATGGATTTTCAGTTTCTGAGATCAAAAGATGTTTATAGAACTTAAACATTGCAAATATATGCAATAAAGATAATCAAAGTCACTCAACCGGAAAATCAAGGTCAAGGTCAAAAGATGGGGATGCAACTGTGCTAAGCTACTACTGGTGCATATGTATACCAAGTTTCATCAACCTAGGACCTATAGTTCTTAAGATATGGAGGTGCTCGCAAAAATTTCCATTGCAATATATGTAATTATATTGAAAATTGTCAAAGTCACTCAACCGAAAAATCAAGGTCAAGGTCAAAAGATGGGGATGCAACTGTGGTAAGCTAATACTGGGGCATATGCATACCAAGTTTCATCAACCTAGGACCTATAGTTCTTGAGATATGGAGGTGCTCGCAAAACTTTTCCATTGCTATTATATGTATTGAAAATTGTCAAAGTCACTCAACCGGAAAATCAAGGTCAAGGTCAAAAGATGGGGATGCAACTGAGCTAAGCTACTACTGGGGCATATGCATACCAAGTTTCATCAACCTAGGACCTATAGTTCTTGAGATATGGAGGTGCTCGCAAAACTTTTCCATTGTTATTATATGTATTGAAAATTGTCAAAGTCACTCAACTGGAAAATCAAGGTCAAGGTCAAAAGATGGGGATGCAATGTGCTAAGCTACTACTGGGGCATATGCATACCAAGTTTCATCAACCCAGGACCTATAGTTCTTGAGATATGGAGGTGCTCATAAAACTTTTCCAAATAGTTAACGCCGCCGTCGCCGCCGCCGTCGCCGCCACCGTCGCCGCCGGTAAAGTAACACCTATGTCCCGCTCTGCTTCGCAGGCGAGACAAAAACAAGCTAGGAAGCACCTTTTACTTGTATAAAAATTTTACAATGTATAAAATGGAGAACCCACAAATACAGTATCCATATTTTTCAAAGAAACCTTTATATATAATTACCAGTCCTGTTATTTACTTTTTTTCTATTCCCACAACAAAATCGTAAAACATAGATAAAACTTACTTAATTTAACTATTGGAACAGCTTGGAGGCCCATAAAATCCCCACAATTTTACGATAAATCAAACTTATTTCAATTCATAGGTTTATTAGTGAAATAACAAGGATTAAATTGCAAACATTCCAATACCAAGATTGATTCCAAATTCGGCTAATAATGCAGCGGATATTTTAATCTTCACTTTGTATGCTAATTAGAGAATCAGCTAAAAATGTCAATACATGCTCAAAATGGTAACAATGGGAATATCCATAGTAAGCATTGTAATGTGACATTCTTGAGTCGTATTTAATATAAATATCATTATTCTACAGTTAACTTTCAATATGACCTCCACTTTTAACCATATATTAGTTTTCAATTTAGTATGTTAGCAAATAATATAAATTAAGTTTTAATCTGCCACTTGCAAATTTAAAACATGACTACCCCATATAAAGAAATCCATTAACCTCATGGTACTAAGAAAATAAAATGTTTAATAACATTATAGGTTACATAATGTAAATGTTTTGTTAAAAGGCAGGTCTCTGTTCTTTATAGGAATAACACTTCATCTTTGTGTAAATAAAATTAAAGGTTGTGCTAAGTGAATCAATAAAGATCAACCAGTCACAAAGATAAAATCATACAAAACATGGCAAGAGCAGGCTTATAAAATGATACCTTTTTCAATTTAAACCTTAATCATAAAATGAATGTGCACCAGCTTTTTAAAGCAGATTTTACATTTATAGGAGATAGTATGCTGCATATTCTGATGAGGGATGTATAGGTTCAGGACATTTATCAGATTTTTTCAAAAATTTCTTACTGCCACACATTGATAAACAGTTTAGATAATTTTTAACCATCCCATAAACTTACATGTATATGTGTTTAGGATTTAAGTAATGCTTTTTCCTACAATATTGCTCAATTTCAAACAAATCAAACTAGATGTAAGACATTTAAGAACAAAATTACACTAGTACTTTCCAAAACTATTATTATCATAAAATAGTCCAGTTTAACAAAGTTCCAGGGTGCCATTTTAAATTAAAGTACATTTTAGCCCATGCATTTTAAATGGGATAGCATGCATGCTAAATTAAAGTTCACTTAACCAAGGCAATAAGTTTTGACCTACTCTACCTTGAATTCACTAGGTCAAGCATAGAAAATCTTAATACATGTTGCCTATTCTAAACTTGATTTTTAAACTATGATTTTTAAATTTCATCTACTTTGCTTTAAAAAAGTTCCATAAGCTACAAATTTTCTAATAAAAAGCTACCTTAAATAAAAATAAAAATATGCAGTTCAATATGGAAACAATACATAACATTTAAACCAACTGTTATAGTTTACTTATCAAATAAAGTAAAATATCAACCTCCTGTTGTCCTATCTGTTGATACTGGTATTTCATGGAAAATTGATAACTGTCCCACACTTAAGAAAAGATAAAAATGCATAAAACAATGCATTCACAAAAGCAAACCAATAGAACTCCTTCGGATGAAAACCATCCAAAAATGTTGATATTGAAAATATTGAAGTAACATCTGCTTGGAGCAGCTCACGACAAAATGTGGAGAGTATGACTAATGTCTTTATTAGATCAGAAAATCAATATCCTGTTAAGGACATTGTCGACACTTTATCTCGCAGGATAAGACCATAATAAATCGGAATTGGAACCAGCTACTGAGAAATTCCTCCCTTCTATGAAAATTCAATGGAAAATAATTAAGGACTGCTTGAGTATCAAGCTGAGAATAAAAATAGAATGTCAAAATGATGCAATACTTTCTCATTTTACATTGCATGAAAAATCCCATCAATTACGAGATAAATTTCTATGGACAGTAGTACAAGAGATTTCTAGCCCTTGATGAATGGAAACATCTAAACTTATGAGGGATAAGGACTAAAAAAGGGGGAGATAGAAAGGTAGTTGAGCACATACCCAATTAATTTCTTGTTCATTGTATTTCAGTGAAAATGTTTAACAAAGTCACTGACTGTAGTGGATGATCATCTTGTATAAGTGAAACCAGTAATAAAAACATAATTCCCTTTTCACTTTATTTGCACATAAAAAATCTAATCATAGAATGGCTAATGGTTCTTTTGGAAGTGGGATCAATATTTATAACAGTCAATTTGTAGAAAGTGTTAAAAAACTAATAACCATATATCTGCTAATATGCCTATGGTCTACAAAAATAATTCCGTTCTGAACTATAAACAACCATTAAAGAAGAGCTATTTTCTGTTATTATCAAGGAAAAAACATTGAGCAATTTCTAAGCGATTATCATGGAAAAAGGCATTTATAGATATAATAGATTTTAATAGATCCTAAAATCTGGAACAAAGGTTTAAAACAAGAGTAAACACTAAAGTACATCTCGCCTGCCGGCACCATCAGAATACCATGTTCTTCCTCAAACACAATCAAAGCTTCTATTGGGCATATGCATACCAAGTTCCATCAATCTTGGACTTACAGTTCTTGAGAAAGAGATGTGACATATGCATACATACATGTGACGGATCTGTGATAACAAAGCTGGAGATTTTGATTTTTTTGGCTAGAGATTGGACCAAAAAGCGGGAGATTTTCAAAGCTCATTAAAATTGCATTTCGATGTCAATTGGGGGCACTAGAGTGTGCCAAATGTACATGGCTTCACTGATTAATCTCAAACTGTTTATACAATCATCAGGTCAATTATGGCAATAAACCTTTAATTAACACCTTTACCTGTTAAATTTACGTCTTCCTAATTGACAACCCCCTAAACCAACGGAAATGTTTTATGACTGAACAATTAACAAGAGGCTCCCAGGAGCCTGAATCGCTCACCTGACATATGTGCCTGAAGTCAAGGTTGTTAGGCAAAATCTATTTGATGTTGAAAGAGTCATAAGATTAATTAGGGGGTCATCTGACAATATGGTGGATCTTAAGGTGCTGATCACTTTTGTTCTCAATCAAAATCTAAAAATATGTCACCCTTATAGAGTTATTAGCAAATAAATGCAGTTTAACCTAGTTTTCTATTTTTAGCCTCAGCAGCCATGTTTTACAACCAATCAAAAATCCCCACATCAGTTCTATACACCTAATGCTGATGAACAACTAAACCAAGTTTGGTTCCAATTGGACATAAAGTGTCAGAGGAGTTAACGTCTTCAATGTACATGTAATGAGGAAATGCTGTTAAAATGCTCAATTTTAACGTTCTAAGGGCAATAACTCTTCAAAGGAAAGGTCCTACACCGTTGACCCAATTAAATATTTTGTAGATCTTGATGTGCTTAACAATATGCAATTTAAATTTCTCAAATATCTAGTATAGTTTTCAAGATATTGAGCTAAACAGGTGCAAAATTTGCAAAAAATCCACAAAAAGGGCAATAACTCCTACATGGGTTGTTGGATTTTCTTCAAAATTTCAGAGCTGGTAGATCTTGAGGTGCTGATCACTTTTGTTCCCAATCAAAATTTTGAAATCTGTCACCGTTTTAGAGTTATTTGCAAAAAACTGCCATTTACCTCTATGTTCTATTTTTAGCCACAGCGGCCATGTTTTACGACCAATCAAAAATCCCCACATCAGTTCTATTCACCTAATGCTAATAAACAACTATACCAAGTTTGGTTCCATTAGGACTTAAAGTGTCAGAGGAGTTAACGTTTTCAATGTAATGAGGAAATGCTGTTAAAATGCTAAATTTTGACGTTCTAAGGGCAATAACTCCTAAAAGGAAAGGTCCTACAACGTTGACCCTGTTACAAATTTTGTAGATCTTGATGTGCTTAACAATATGCAATTTAAATTTCTCAAATATCTAGTATAGTTTTCAAGATATTGAGTTAAACAGGTGCAAAATTTGCAAAAAATCCACAAAAAGGGCAATAACTCCTACATGGGTCGTTGGATTTTCTTCAAAATTTCAGGGTAGGTAGATCTTGAGGTGCTGATCACTTTTACCCTTGCCAGAATTTTGATATCTGTAGCCGTTTTTGAGTTATTTGCAAAAAACTGCATTTTACCCCTATGTTCTATTTTTAGCCATGGCCGCCATGTTTTACGACGAATCAAAAATCCCCACATCAGTTCTAAGCACTGAATGCTAATGAACAACCATACCAAGTTTGGTTGCAATTGGACTTATGGTGTCAGAGGAGTTAACGTTTTAAAAAGTTTACGGACGACGGACGGACGACGGACGCCAAGTGATGACAATAGCTCACATGACCCTTCGGGTCAGGTGAGCTAAAAAGGGCAATAACTCCTACATGGGTTGTTGGATTTTCTTCAAAATTTCAGAGCTGGTAGATCTTGAGGTGCTGATCACTTTTGTTCCCAATCCAAATTTTGAAATCTGTCACCGTTTTAGAGTTATTTGCAAAAAACTGCCATTTACCCCTATGTTCTATTTTTAGCCATAGCGGCCATGTTTTACGACCAATCAAAAATCCCCACATCAGTTCTATACACATAATGCTAATAAACAACTATACTAAGTTTGGTTCCATTTGGACTTAAAGTGTCAGAGGAGTTAACGTTTTCAATGTAATGAGGAAATGCTGTTAAAATGCTAAATTTTGACCTTCTAAGGGCAATAACTCCTAAAAGGAAAGGTCCTACAACGTAGACCCTGTGACATATTTTGTAGATCTTGATGTGCTTAACAATATGCAATTTAAATTTCTCAAATATCTAGTATAGTTTTCAAGATATTGAGTTTAACAGGTGCAAAATTTGCAAAAATCCACAAAAAGGGCAATAACTCCTACATAGGTCGTTGGATTTTCTTCAAAATTTCAGGGTAGGTAGATCTTGAGGTGCTGAACACTTTTACTCTATGCCAGAATTTTGATATCTGTAGCCGTTTTTGAGTTATTTGCAAAAAACTGCATTTTACCCCTATGTTCTATTTTTAGCCATGGCGGCCATGTTTTATGACCAATCAAAAATCCCCACATCAGTTCTAAGCACCGAATGCTAATGAACAACCATACCAAGTTTGGTTGCAATTGGACTTATGGTGTCAGAGGAGTTAACGGTTTAAAAAGTTTACGGACGACGGACGACGGACGGACGACGGACGGACGATAGACGCCAAGTGATGACAATAGCTCACATGACCATTCGGGTCAGGTGAGCTAAAAAGTCGGGAGAACTGGAGATGGATCAAAAAGTCGGGAGATTTTGTCTCCCGGTGGGAGAATCACATGTATGTGCATATCAAATTTCATCAACCTAGGACTTATACTTCTTGAGATATAAGAGGTGCTCGCAAAACCTTAACATTGCTATTATATATGTATTGAATATTGTCAAAAGTCCCTCAATTGGAAAATCAAGGTCAAGGTCAAAAGATGGGGATGCAACTGTGTTAAGCTACTACTGGGGCATATGCATACCAAGCTAACTTATACAGCTTTAAAAATTTCTGAGCCACTATACATACTATAAATGTTGAAACCATGAAATGTAGAAACATAAAAAGAGCTACAATGTGGTCAACCTGTTAACACCCAGGTCAAATGTCCAATCATTCTTCCAAGGAAAATAAACTGTAAACACAGAGACATGTCTCGCCTGTCGCAACTGGGCACAGTATAAAATGAAGTAAAAATCCTCCTTAAACTGATCTTAACTGATGCTTAAGCAGCTGCATACCAAATATAAATGGTGAACCATAACTGCTTTATATAAAACACTCATGACATAAGTAAAAAGTTAAAAAGTGTAAAATCTCAAAGTCAGTAGACTGTGACTGCAGGATCATACAGATAAAATACTTTTGAAATTGATCTGTACTGATGCTAATGCAAGTGCATACCCAATATCAATGGTGAACCATAACTGCTTCATGTTAAACTGACTTAAGAAAAAAGGTTAACCTTGGCCAAATCAGTGTAAAATTTCAAAGTCAGTAGACCGTGACTGCAGGAGCATACAGGTGAAATCCTTTTAAAATTGAACTGTACTAATGCTAATGCAAGTGCATACCCAATATCAATGGTGAACCATAACTACTTCATGTTAAACAGACTTAAGAAAAAGGTTAACCTTGGCCAAATCAGTGTAAAATTTCAAAGTCAGTAGACCGTGACTGCAGGAGCATACAGGTGAAATCCTTTTAAAATTGAACTGTACTAATGCTAATGCAAGTGCATACCCAATATCAATGGTGAACCATAACTACTTCATGTTAAACAGACTTAAGAAAAAAGGTTAACCTCGGCCAAATCAGTGTATAATTTCAAAGTCAGTAGACCGTGACTGCAGGAGCATACAGGTGAAATCCTTTTAAAACTGATCTGTACTGATGCTGATGCAACTGCATACCAAATATCAATGGTGTAACATAACTAGTTCACACAAAACAGACTTAACCAATTGTGGACGCCTCCGCCGGAATCACCATACCTAAGTCTCGCCTTTTGCAACATTGGTCGCAGGCGAGACAAAAATCCATAGGCCAATCTTCTATCTCTCTCAATCTCTGGCAATAATTTCTGAAAATCATCTCCAGAAAGAGTACTATTTGTTGGGGTTAATTGAAAAACTAGTTGTCCTGTGTATAGGCATATTTACATTAAGACTTTTTATGAAGTTAAATAAGAATGGCAGACAATTCCATGAGATTGTAGTCTGTTATCCAATCCAGTACATGTACTAACTAGACAAAACTGTGAGATAACAATAAATTAGCTCACAAATAAATAACCTCAATCCTCATAGTATCCATTTTCTATCCTAAGGTAGCTCAAGAGGAAAAATTTTTAAATTTGCATAAACTGTACTTTATATATTATTTTAACTACCCGGGACTATGATCTCTACCTATCCTGGCTTACATTGGGAAAGAGTTATTAAAACGACTCTAACATGTACACTACATTTGAAACTGAGAAATCTTTATCAAAGGTATAAACAATCAAACAGACAAACTAACAGTAGCTGAGGTGGTTGTAATACATGTAAAGACTTCTTTTTTTACAATTGGTGGTACATAATAATAACAGATTTAGATAATGTTTGAAAAGTCTTTTACAACACTTCGATAGAACTCTGAAGTTTTTATTAAAAAACAAGAAAAACCATGATATTCAACTTTTACGGGGAATAAATCTCTAAAAGGGATCATCTGACAACTTTAACCAGGCACTAAAGACTTTTGTAGAGCTTAATCTTCAGCAGAACATTTAAGCAATCAACAGTTTTTCTCTAAGTGCTATAGTTTTCATTTTATAGGCCAAAAAAGGATTAATCTGACAATGTCGTCCCAAAGGAGGCTTAATGTGAAACTTTGTAAAAAACTCTAGAGGAACATCATGTGATGGCAACAGCTTACAGTTAGCAGGAATGAATTGTAAGTTGTCATCAATGTGAAAAATGTAGGTCACAGCCAGCATCCGAAGCTTGCATTGTATCTAGCATCACTACGTATTTCTACCATACCAATATGAATGCTGACATACTTATAAAGAATTGACTAAATTCAATCAATAAAATCCCATTAAAGCCATTGATTGTCTCCCTTAGAAATAAAACACAAATTCGATTTCATTGATATCATTGACCAAAACAAGTCAATCTTCACTGTTTATCCACTATCTTATGTATCTCTGCAGTGTTAAAAATATTGCACCTATTTTAATTCCACAAATTTAAATATTTACTCCTGTTGTATATTTATCAACCATTTAAGATTAAAATTATGAATATGCATATATTTTACAAAAAGAACCACACAACCAAAACACACAACATACAAAAACAACAAAACGAATTTCATTTCATGTTGTGTGCAAAAAGTTGCACACTAAAGAATAGACTGAGAAAAATGAATGGGGTGTTATAATAAAAAGATTGGTAGCTACAATAACGTAACCCACCCTACGTTTCTCTACGTTAGGGTTACAATTCCAGCCCATTGACCTCAACGGAGCAAAACAATTTTCTGTGATACACACTTCATTTAATATCTTGGTATATTTTCATACAGAACAATGTATTTGATGATGAGGTCAATCAAATGTGTTGATAAGTTTTCAGATATATTGTAAAAATATAGATTAGAATATGATATATTTACTTTCACATTGATCTTGAACTTCATCAAGTTCAGGATCAGATATTTAATTTCATTAATTAACAAGAGGCTCCCAGGAGCCTAAATCGCTCACCTGGTCTTGATGTCAACTCTATGAAAAACTTTGTAGAGCTAAATAAGCTGAACATTTAAGCAAGCAAAAGCTTTTCTCTATCTGCAATAGTTTTCATTCTATAGACCAAAAACACTATTTTTCGCCTTTAAGGGGCTGTAACCCCTATAAGGGGTCATCTGACAACTTCGACCCTATGGAGACTTTTGTAAAGCTAAATGAGCTGAACAATTTAGCAAGCAACAACTTTTCTCTATCTGCTATAGTTTTCATTCTATAGGCTAAAAACACCTTTTTTCACCTTTAAGGGTCTGTAACCCCTATAAGGGGTCATCTGACAACTTCAACCCTATGAAGACTTTGGTAGAGCTGAATGAGCTGAACATTTAAACAAGCAACAGCTTTTCCCTATCTGCAATAGTTTCCTTCTATAGGCAAAAAACACTATTTTTGCCTTTTAGGAGCTGTAACCCCTATAAGGGGTCATCTGACAACTTCGACCCTATGAAGACTTTTGTAGAGCTAAATGAGCTGAACATTTAGGCAAGCAACAGCTTTTCTCTATCTGCAATAGTTTTCATTCTATAAGCCAACTAGAGGCTCCCAGGAGCCTGAATCCCTCACCTGATCTCTTATGCCAAAGTTTGAATTAATTTCACAAACTTTCAAGAATACAAAGTTGCAAAACAATCCTTTCAGTGGTTTCAGAGAAAATTTTTGGAAAATCAGTTTAAATTAATAGAACAAGAGGCTCCCAGGAGCCTGAATCGCTCACCTGGTCTTGATGTTGACCCTATACTTTTGTAGAGCTAAATGAGCTGAACATTTAAGCAAGCAACAGCTTTTCTCTACCTGCAAGTTTTCATTCTATAGGCCAAAAACACCATTTTTCACCTATAAGGGGCCGTAACCCCTATAAGAAGTCATCTGACAACTTCGACCCTATGGAGACTTTTGTAGAGCTAAATGAGCTGAACATTTAAGCAAGCAACAGCTAATCTATATCTGCAATAGTTTTCATTCTGTAGGCTAAAAACATGAAAAATCGCTATTTTTCAGGGGCCGTAACCCCTATAAGGGGTCATCTGACAACTTCAACCCTATGGAGAATTTTGTAGAGCTAAATGAGCTGAACATTTAAGCAAGCAACAGCTAATCTCTATCTGCAAAAGTTTTCATTCTGTAGGACAAAAACATGAAAAATCGCTTTTTTCATGGGCCGTAACCCCTATAAGGGGTCATCTGACAACTTCGACACTATGGAGAATTTTGTAGAGTTAAATGAGCTGAACATTTAAGCAAGCAACAGCTAATCTCTATGTGCAATAGTTTCCATTCTGTAGGACAAAAACATGAAAAAACGCTATTTTTCAAGGGCCGTAACCCCTATAAGGAGTCATCTGACAACTTCCACCCTATGGAGACTTTCGTAGAGCTAAATGAGCTAAACATTTAAGCAAGCAACAGCTAATCTCTATGTGCAATAGTTTTCAATCTGTAGGCCAAAAAAATGAAAAATGGCAATTTTTCACCTTTAAGGGGCCGTAACCCCTATAAGGGGTCATCTGACAACTTCGACCCTATGGAGACTTTCGTAGAGCTAAATGAGCTAAACATTTAAGCAAGCAACAGCTAATCTCTATCTGCAATAGTTTTCATTCTATAGGCCAAAAACATGAAAAATGGCTATTTTTCACCTTTAAGGGGCCGTAACTCCTATAAGGGCTCATCTGACAACTTCGACCCTATGGAGACTTTCGTAGAGCTAAATGAGCTAAACATTTAAGCAAGCAACAGCTAATCTCTATCTGCAATAGTTTTCATTCTGTAGGCCAAAAACATGAAAAAATGCTATTTTTCACCTTTAAAGGGCCGTAACCCCTATAAGCGGTCATCTGACAACTTTGACCAAAGGGAGACTTTGGTAGAGCTTTTGATGCTGAATCAGAAGCGTGGCCTCAGATTTCCTCTATCTCTTATACTTTTTGATTTATAAGCCAAAAACAGTAGTCTGACCCCCCCTAGTCTATTTTTAGTAACGGCGGCCATGTTTTTTGACAGATCAAAAATCGAAACACAAGTTTGGTGCAGGACACCCTAAGGATCAATCATACAAAGTTTCATTCAATTCTGTTCAGTAGTTTCAGAGGAGAAGATTTTTGAAAAATTGTTAACGGACGACGACGACGACGACGACGACGACGGACGCCAAGTGATGGCAATAGCTCACATGGACCTTTGGTCCAGGTGAGCTAAAAAAAAACAGTTAAAGGGCAATAACTCCTATAAGGACCATAGCAATGGCAGCCATGTTGGTTGGTCGACATGTATATAATTCACAAACTTGGTAGAGGACATCCTAAAGATCAAGTGTACCAAGTTTCAAAGCATTCCCTTCAGTGGTTTCAGAGAAGACGATTTTTTAAAATCAGTTAAAATTAATGGAAAAAACAGTTAAAGGGAATAACTCTTAAATGGCTGATCTGACAATTTTGATCCTGAATTCATTTTTGTAGATCTGAATAAGCTTAACAATTCTGCAATGATAACTTTTCCTCTAGCTCTAACCGTTTTCAAGATATTGTCCAAAAACTGCAAAAATGGTCAATTTTGACAATTAAAGGGCAATAACTCCAATAAGGAGTCGTTTCACAATTTTGACTCACATGGAGAGATTTGTAGAGCTATTAATGCTGAATATGAAAGGTTGCTTCAGATTTTCTCTTTCTCTTATACTTTTTGAGTTATTAGCCAAAAACAATGGTCTGACCCCCCTGTTCTATTTTTAGCAATAGCGGCCATGTTGGTTGGTCAACGTGTATATAATTCACAAACTTGGTAGAGGACATCATAAAGATCAAGTATACCAAGTTTCAAAGCATTCCCTTCAGTGGTTTCAGAGAAGACGATTTTTTAAAATCAGTTAAAATTAATGGAAAAAAACAGTTAAAGGGGAATAACTCTTAAACGGCTGATCTGACAATTGAGACCCTGGAATCATGTTTGTAGATCTTAATAAGCTTAACAATTCTGCAATGCTAACTTTTCCTCTAGCTCTAACGGTTTTCAAGATATAGTCCAAAAACTGCAAAAATGGTCAATTTTGATGATTAAAGGGCAATAACTCCAATAAGGAGTCGTTTCACAAATTCGACACAATGGAGAGTTTCGTAGAGCTTTTGATGCTGAACGAGGAAGGTTGCTTCGGATTTTCTCTATCTCTTATACTTTTTGAGTTATAAGCCAAAAACAATGGTCTGACCCCCCTGTTCTATTTTTAGCAACAGCGGCCATGTTGGTTTGTCGACATGTATATAATTCACAAACTTGGTAGAGGACATCCTAAAGATCATGTATACCAAGTATCAATGCAATCCCTTCAGTGGTTTCAGAGAAGAAGATCTTTGAAGAAAAGTTAACGGACGGACGGATGACGGACGACGGACACTTAACGATGACAATAGCTCACATGACCCTTCGGGTCAGGTGAGCTAAAAACATGAAAAAATGCTATTTTCACCTTTCAGGGGCTGTAACCCCTATAAAGGGATCATCTGACAACTTCGACCAAATGGAGACTTTTGTAGAACTTTTGATGCTGAAGCAGTAACGTGGCATCAGATTTCATCTATCTATACAAGCCAAAAACAGTAGTTTGACCCCCCTGATCTATTTTTAGTAACGGTGGCCATGTTTTTTGACGGATCAAAAATCGAAACACAAGTTTGGTGCAGGCCACCCTAAGGATCATTCATACCAAGTTTCATTAAATTCTGTTCAGTAGTTTCAGAGGAGAAGATTTTTGAAAAATTGTTAACGGACGACAGACGACGACGACGGACGCCAAGTGATGGCAAAAGCTCACATGGACCTTCGGTCCAGGTGAGGTAACAAGTAATTAAACACTCTAAAGTCAATTTGATGATTGATTATGGTGTAAAATTACATATACTAAGCATACAATAGAGGATCTGGGTAAAAAATCATCTTTATAAATGCGTACTCAAGCCCCACCAATTGGTTTTGCTAAGCTCCGTTGGGAGTAATAGGTGGGAATCGTAACCCTCACAGATAGAAACGTAGGGAGGGTTACGTTATTATAACTAATTGGGAATCGTAACCCTGACAGAGAGAAACGTAGGGAGGGTTACGCTATCGTAACTAATAGATTGGCTGCATTTGGTCAAATGTCTACACATTATGATCAAGTTTTTCAATGACAACAGATAAAGGACACTAGACAAGACGGATTAGAGAGGCCAAATGATGGCAATAGCTCACCTGGCTAGAGCTTAAAAGCTTCTTAATAAATCCTAGAATATATAATAGTTCTTTAAGAACTCATTTGTCATATAAACAAAAGTCATTCTATTCATCAATCTTGGTATAAGCTACTTGTAGGATTAACTTGTATTTTAAACAAGGCAATCCTACAAAATATTAAATTCTTATTCATAGCACATGAAACTGAAAGCATAACAAGAGGCTCCCAGGAGCCTGAATCGCTCACCTGGTCTTGATGTTGACCCTATACTTTTGTAGAGCTAAATGAGCTGAACATTTAAGCAAGCAACAGCTTTTCTCTTCCTGCAATAGTTTTCATTCTATAGGCCAAAAACACCATTTTTCACCTATAAGGGGCCATAACCCCTATAAGGAATCATCTGACAACTTGGACCCTATGGACACTTTTGTAGAGCTAAATGAGCTGAACATTTAAGCAAGCAACAGCTAATCTCTATCTGCAATAGTTTTCATACTGTAGGCCAAAAACATGAAAAATCGCTTTTTTCAGGGGCCGTAACCCCTATAAGGGGTCATCTGACAACTTCGACCCTATGGAGAATTTTGTAGAGCTAAATGAGCTGAACATTTAAGCAAGCAACAGCTTTTCCCTATCTGCAATAGTTTTCATTCTATAGGCCAAAAACAATATTTTTCGCCTTTAAGGGGCTGTAACCCCTATAAGGGGTCATCTGACAACTTCGACCCAATGAATTCTTTTGTAGAGCTAAATGAGCTGAAAATTTAAGCAAGCAACAGCTTTTCTCTATCTGCAATAGTTCTCATTCTATGGGCCAAAAACCACTATTTTTCGCCTTAAAGGGGCTGTAACCCCTATAAGGGGTCATCTGACAACTTTGACCCTATGGAGACTTTTGTAGAGCTAAATCAGCTGAACATTTAAGCAAGCAACAGCTTTTCTCTATTTGCAATAGTTTTCATTCTATAGGCCAAAAACACTATTTTTCGCCTTAAAGGGGCTGTAACCCCTATAAGGGGTCATCTGACAACTTCGACCCTATGGAGACTTTTGTAGAACTAAATGAGCTGAACATTTAAGCAAGCAACAGCTTTTCTCTATCTACAATAGTTTTCATTCCATAGGCCAAAAACATGCAAAAACGCTATTTTTCACCTTTAAGGGGCTGTAACCCCTATAAGGGATCATCTGACAACTTCGACCAAATGAAGACTTTTGTAGAACTTTTGATGCTGAAGCAGTAGGGTTGCATCAGATTTCATGTATCTCTTATACTTTTTGATTTACAAGCCAAAAACAGTAGTCTGACCCCCCTGGTCTATTTTTAGTAACAGTGACCATGTTTTTTGAAGGATCAAAAATTGAAACACAAGTTTGGTGCAGGACACCCTAAGGATCATTCATACCAAGTTTCATTAAATTCTGTTCAGTAGTTTCAGAGGAGAAGATTTTTGAAAAATTGTTAACAGACGACGACGACGACGACAGACGACGATGACAGACGACGACGGACGCCAAGTGATGGTAATAGCTCACATGGACCTTCGGTCCAGGTGAGCTAAAAACATGAAAAATCGCTATTTTTCAGGGGGGTAACCCCTATAAGGGGTCATCTGACAACTTCGACCCTATGGAGAATTTTGTAGAGCTAAATGAGCTGAACATTTAAGCAAGCAACAGCTAATCTCTATCTGCAATAGTTTTCATTCTGTAGGCCAAAAACATGAAAAATCGCTATTTTTCAGGGGCCGTATCCCCTATAAGGGGTCATCTGACAACTTCGACCCTATGGAGAATTTTGTAGAGCTAAATGAGCTGAACATTTAAGCAAGCAACAGCTAATCTCTATCTGCAATAGTTTTCATTCTGTAGGACAAAAACATGAAAAATCGCTATTTTTCAGGGGCCGTAACCCCTATAAGGGGTCATCTGACAACTTGGACCCTATGGAGAATTTTGTAGAGCTAAATGAGCTGAACATTTAAGCAAGCAACAGCTAATCTCTATGTGCAATAGTTTCCATTCTGTAGGACAAAAACATGAAAAAACGCTATTTTTCAAGGGCCGTACCCCTTTAAGGGGTCATCTGACAACTTCGACCCTATGGAGACTTTTGTAGAGCTAAATGAGCTAAACATTTAAGCAAGCAACAGCTAATCTCTATCTGCAATAGTTTTCATTCTGTAGGCCAAAAACATGAAAAATGGCTATTTTTCACCTTTAAGGGGCCGTAACCCCTATAAGGAGTCATCTGACAACTTCCACCCTATGGAGACTTTCGTAGAGCTAAATGAGCTAAACATTTAAGCAAGCAACAGCTAATCTCTATCTGCAATAGTTTTCATTCTGTAGGCCAAAAACATGAAAAATGGCTATTTTTCACCTTTAAGGGGCCGTAACATCTATAAGGGGTCATCTGACAACTTCGACCCTATGGAGACTTTCGTAGAGCTAAATGAGCTAAACATTTAAGCAAGCAACAGCTAATCTCTATCTGCAATAGTTTTCATTCTGTAGGCCAAAAACATGAAAAAATGCTATTTTTCACCTTTAAGGGGCCGTAACCCCTATAAGGAGTCATCTGACAACTTTGACCAAATGGAGACTTTTGTAGAGCTTTTGATGCTGAATCAGTAGCGTGGCCTCAGATTTCCTCTATCTCTTATACTTTTTGATTTATAAGCCAAAAACAGTAGTCTGACCCCCCTAGTCTATTTTTAGTAACGGCGGCCATGTTTTTTGACAGATCAAAAATCGAAACACAAGTTTGGTGCAGGACACCCTAAGGATCAATCATACCAAGTTTCATTCAATTCTGTTCAGTAGTTTCAGAGGAGAAGATTTTTGAAAAATTGTTAATGGACGACGACGACGACGACGGACGCCAAGTGATGGCAATAGCTCACATGGACCTTTGGTCCAGGTGAGCTAAAAATTGGATAAATGTGAAAATACTGCAATTGGGGTGAATCAATTTTCTTGGATTGGGATAAATTGCATTTTCCTGGATTCATGATAATTTTCAAGTCATTCTTTATTGAAACCAATGTAAAATTTTCTTGATTTTAAAACTTCCCTGAACATAAGTTCTTGAAAAAGACTGACTAGTTTTTCACCCGCCGTAACATTTTTCAGTCTTGTTCAAGCTGAACAGAGCAGACATAGCATAACAATCTAAAGACCTAAAAAATTTTATCAAATCTCTTCTTCAAAGAACATATTCAAATACCTATTTTTCTCTTAGAGACTCACCTTATTGGCATTCCTGGTTTAGTTGTGGTTTTGCCTATCCTTTATTTTTTCCTTGTTATTAGTATACTGTGATGTTGTGTTTCTTTGAACAAAATAATTGTGAGGTAAATAAAGAGCTGCCCTTTGAACTTATTAATTTGTGGTGTCCTTGTAAACAACTCATCATATTGCATTATTCGTCAAGTTTAGATGCAAACATGTAAATGCATTTCAAACAGACCATCTCAACTGGAAAACACCAATTGATAAAATAATTAACTGACCTTTTCAGAAGCCACTGAGGCAAACTTTGTAGCACCAAGAGCAAAGGAAGACCAGCCCTGAAAATAAAAAGACAATATCTTAGATTTAAAATGGACCAATAAATTAAGAAATTGGTGGCTACCACAAAATTAAATGTGCCTCTTACCTAAAGCCAAAGTTTCAGAAGTGTCTTACTTACATCCATTTTAACTAATCATTTAATTTATGTATATTATTTCTGTATGTTTCAGGTATCAGTCATCCTTAGTTAATCAAAGATTTATACAGTGGATGATGGTTATCATTTATGACTGATACCTCTAATGTTTCCAAAAAGTCTTTGAGTAATTTTGTTCATGGAGGCTGTCATCTTGTTTCATTTTAAACATCACCTCTATATACATGTACATTAAATGAGGCTTATAAAAACTGATGCCATGGATCAAAACATCTAAACTAAAATTTCATTTGTACAATTCATAAGTTCATAGAAAAGACCAAAAACCTTCATATATCTTTACTGAGTAGTTTTGCACTGGTTCATTTTAACAAGTAAAATTATTGCATGTGACATGAATACATAAAAATCTTAAATTTCAAACTTACAGAACTAAGCGATGATAATGTATTGTCAAAGAAATCATCACCCTTCTGTTCAGGCATAGGACTGCTTCCAAATCCTACAAATTTACCACCCTGGCTTGGAGGAAGATGGCTGTAAATAAAAAAAGAATTTTTCTTAACATAAGATAATTTAAGGATGTATTCTTCTAAGGGGTCAAAATTTTCCTTAATCAAGTTTTTTCCCAAACCTGCTATTTTGAAATGCTAAGACCCTGATAAAATCAAATTTACTAAGAAAACAATATGTCCGTGTGCATTTTAGTTCGCTATAACCATTTAAAAAGGGCCTATTTTGACAATTTTCCCAAATTTTCATCATTTTGGCCTATTTTGAGTTAATTTTCTATAAAATATCAAAGTTCAAAATCAAGTTCTCTCTCAAAGTTTCCATATTGATAGATGCCATGATTCTGAACAACTTTAACTTATAAAAAGTATATGTCCGTGATGATATAAGAAAGTTTAGTCCCGAAAATGTGCCTTTTTATACGACCGCAAATTTTTGCGATCGTATTATGTTATGGCGATGTCGTTGTCGTCGTCGTTGTCGTTGTCGTCGTCTGTAGACACTTTGGTTTCCGTGCGATAACTTTAGTTGTAGTTAACCAATTGTTATAAAATTTTGATATGATGTTTATAACCACTAAAGGAAGGTTGGTATTGCATTTGGGGTTTCTGGCCCCTACCGTTTTAGAAAAAAGGGCCAAAAGGGGCTAAAACGGGTGTATTGACAAAACATCTGTAAAATGTTTATTTTTCATCCGATTTTGATCATTCTTTTTTTATTGTACTCCTCAATAAATTTTGTTAACAAAATGTAACAACACCTTTGACGTATCTTGTACCGTTACATTGCTATAAGGGGTCAAAAAGGGGCCACACCCAAAAAATTGACTTTTTTATTTGTGGTCCGATTTTCAAAATCTTTTTTTCATTGGAATCCTTGTAAAAATCCCTGCCTGCGTTTTTCAATCAGATTTGCAATATCTCATACCATTTTCGAGAAATTAGGGGTCAAAGGGGCCAAAAACGCCATTTAAAAAAGTTTGTCCAGGCAAATAGTTTTTATACGACCGCAAAAAATTTGCGGACGTATAATGGTATGATGCTGTCGTCGTCGTTGTCGTCGTTGTCGTTGTCGTTGTCGTTGTCTGTTAACTTTAGTGTATACACGATAACTTTAGTTCTAGTTATCCAAATGCAATGAAATTTTACAATGATATTTCTTACCATTAAAGGATGGATGGGATTGATTTTGGGAGTCCCCCCTTTTTCGTTTGGAAATTAAGGGCCAAAAGGGGCCAAAATTGTAACTTTTTTGTTTGTTCTTACAATAACTTTTTCAAAATCTTCTCCTCTGAAACTACTGAACAGAATTCAATGAAACTTGGTATGATTGATCATTAGGGTGTCCTGCACTATAGTAATGTTTCAATTTCTGATTCGTCAAAAAACATGGCCGCCGTGGCTAAAAATAGACCAGGGGGTCAGACTTCTGTTTTTGGCTTGTAATTCAAAAAGTATAAGGGATAGATGAAATCTGATGCCACCATACTGCTTCAGGATCAAAATTTCTACAAAAGTCTCCATTTGGTCGAAGTTGTCAGAAGACCCCTTATAGGGGTTACGGCCCCTTAAAGGTGAAAAATAGCATTTTTTCATGTTTTTGCCCTATAGTATGAAAATTATTGCAGATAGCAAAAAGCTGTTGCTTGCTTAATTGTTCAGCTCATTTAGCTCTACAAAAAACTCCATACGGTCGAAGTTGTCAGATGACCCCTTACAGGGGCTACAGCCCCTAAAATAATGTTTTTAGCTCACCTGACCCGAAGGGTCATGTGAGCTATTGTCATCGTTAAGCGTCCGTCGTCCGTCCGTCGTCCGTCGTCTTCAAAGATCTTCTTCTCTAAAACTACTGAAGGGATTGCATTGATACTTGGTATACATAATCTTTAGGATGTCCTCTACCAAGTTTGTGAATTATATACATGTCGACCAACCAACATGGCCGCCATTGCTAAAAATAGAATAGGGGGTCAGACCATTGTTTTTGGCTTATAACTCAAAAAGTATAAAAGATAAAGAAAATCCAAAGCAACCTTCCTTGTTCAGCATCGAAAGCTCTATGAATCTCTCCATTGAGTCGAAGTTGTGAAACAACTCCTTATAGGAGTTATTGCCCTTTAATCATCAAATTTGACCATTTTTGCAGTTTTTGGACAATATCTTGAAAACTGTTAGAGCTAGAGGAAAAGTTAGCATTGCAGAATTGTTGAGCTCATTGAGATCTACAAAAATGATTTCAGGGTCTAAATTGTCAGATCAGCCGTTTAAGAGTTATTCCCCTTTAACTGTTTTTTCCATGAATTTACACTGATTTTCAAAAATCTTCTTCTCTAAAACTACTGAAGGGATTGCATTGATACTTTGTATACATGATCTTTAGGATGTCCTCTACCAAGTTTGTGAATTATTTACGTGTCGACCAACCAACATGGCCGCCGTTGCTAAAAATAGAATAGGGGGGTCAGACCATTGTTTTTGGCTTATAACTCAAAAAGTATAAAAGATAGAGAAAATCCGAAGCAACCATCCTTGTTCAGCATCAAAAGCTCTACGAATCTCTCCATTGAGTCGAAGTTGTGAAACGACTCCTTATAGGAGTTAATGCCCTTTAATCATCAAAATTGACCATTTTTGCAGTTTTTGGACTATATCTTAAAAACCGTTAGAGCTAGAGGAAAAGTTAGCATTGCAGAATTGTTAAGCTCATTGAGATCTACAAAAATGATTTCAGGGTCTAAATTGTCAGATCAGCTGTTTAAGAGTTATTCCCCTTTTACTGTTTTTTTCATTAATTTACACTGATTTTCAAAAATCTTCTTCTCTTAAACCACTGAAGGGATTGCATTTATACTTGGTATACATGATCTTTAGGATGTCCTCTACCAAGTTTGTGAATTATATACATGTCAACCAACCAACATGGCCGCCATTGCTAAAAATAGAACAGGGGGGGTCAAACCATTGTTTTTGGCTTATAACTCAAAAAGTATAAGAGATAAAGAAAATCGGAAGCAAATTTTTTTGTTCAGCATCAAAAGGTCCTTACAGTACTTATTGCCCTTTAACTGTTTTTTCTATTAATTTAAACTGATTTCCAAAAATCTTCTTCTCTTAAACCACTGAAGGGATTGCATTGATATTTGGTATACATGATCTTTAGGATGTCCTCTACCAAGTTTGTGAATTATATACATGTCAACCAACCAACATGGCCGCCATTGCTAAAAATAGAACAGGGGGGTCAAACCATTGTTTTTGGCTTATAACTCAAAAAGTATAAGAGATAAAGAAAATCGGAAGCAAATTTTTTTGTTCAGCATCAAAAGGTCCTTACAGTAGTTATTGCCCTTTAACTGTTTTTTCTATTAATTTAAACTGATTTCCAAAAATCTTCTCTGAAACCACTGAAAGGATTGTTTTGCAACTTTGTATACTTGAAAGTTTGTGAAATTTATTCAAACTTTGGCATAAGAGATCAGGTGAGCGATTCAGGCTCCTGGGAGCCTCTAGTTTCATGTTTTTGTCTTATGAAATGAAAACTATAGCAGGTAGAGAGAAGCTGTTGCTTGCTTAAATGTTCAGCTCATTTACACAATTAAGAAGTAATTTTTGCGACCCCCCTTTTTCCCCTATTACGTAATTAGGGGCCAAATGGGGCCAAAATCGAAACTTTTTTATTTGTGGTCCGATTTAAAAAAAAATTTTTGCAAGTTTATTCATGTCAGGTAGTGAATCCAAATTTGAGAATTAATTTTTGTGACCATCCCCTTTTTCACTTGTTTTGTAATTAGGGGCCAAAAGGGCCGTAATCAAAACTTTGTTATTTCTGGTTTGTTTTTGAAATTTTTTTTTGCAAGTTTATTTTTGTCAAGTTGTGAATCCAAATTTGAGAAATTATTTTTGCAACCCCACCCCTTTTTCACCTATTACATAATAAGGGGCCAAAAGGGGCCGATAGAATTTTTTAAAATTCTTGTCCGATTTTGACAATTTTTTTGCAAGAGTAGAATACAAAATTGAAAATTTATATTTTTACCCCCTGGGTCGAAAGTCCATCAGAGAAGCATGTGTCAAAAACCTTTGTCAGTCCACCATGGGCTGCATGTGTCCAGAGCAATAGACTATCCATATTGGGCCTAAAATGTACAAGGTTCAACATGTTGCGGCCGTATCATGCTGCGCTCGGCGAAGCTTTTTATTAGGTCATTTTCAAGACACCATAAAACCGGTAAAAATCTAGATTTTTGAAATTTTCTATCATACCAAAACCTCAAACTCTCCATTTTTGTTTGAAATAATTGGACAAATATATCTTTTTGAATTTAGAAAAGGAATTATATAAATTGCAAGAAAATTTTGTTGGAAAAATGAATTTTACTACCCCTACCCTGAAATTGGCTAAATTCAGATTGAGATCGATGGTCTAATTTGGTCAATAATGAAAATTTTGCATATCTCAAAAACTACGAATCATATCTTCATAATTTTTTGACAAAATTTAGATGGATCGTCATTTTATATATATCCACCAAAAGTTTTCAATTATAAGACAAGGTTTAAAAATTATTCACAAACGAGATTTCAACGAGACTGAAACCTCAGAAGAATACCCCCTTAAGATAAGATTAAAGATTAAATATAAGAACAATGTAGTTGAAAGAAAAAGCAATAGTCTTCAATCAACATGTACGATTCATGAACCATAAAGATGTTCATATAAAGATGTTAAGTTTGTAATCCTTATCAGTTTAGTAGGGATAAACAAATCTTTTATTAAAACCTACAAATATTGCAATTTTACTGTTCAATTTAAAAGGGTTTCAAGTAGTTAGGAAAAACTGTGAAAAAAATATTTATAAAATGTTGATATTCAAAGGGAGATAACTATGACCTGATTATGAAAAGTTTTTCTTAGCTCTTTGTGGCAAAGAAATTAAAAAAAAATATTGTGAAAATTTCAATAGGAAGTTGAAAATTCAAGAGCAGCAAATGAATAGAAGAAGTGCCCTACAATAATAACATTACACTCACAACAATACATTTTTCAGACTGCATTCGTATGTAATAATTTTAATTGTAGA
Source organism: Arcuatula senhousia (assembly GCA_963971305.1). Classification (NCBI taxonomy): domain Eukaryota; kingdom Metazoa; phylum Mollusca; class Bivalvia; order Mytilida; family Mytilidae; genus Arcuatula; species Arcuatula senhousia. Next base: position 48,803,880 of record OZ020303.1, on the reverse strand, counting down.
AACATTTTAATAAATTGGAGAAAAATGTGTTTTAAAGATATTTTTGCTTATACTCACTCTGGTCTACTAGCATTCTCTGCTTGCTTCTTGCTGAAGAAATCTTCTTTTTGTCTTTTAAAATTCTCACTAGAAAATAAAAGATTACTCTATATCATTAGTAGCTAAAGTAAATAATTTAAATTGAATTCCATTCTTACATGTTGTAATTCCTTTATTGATATTTCTAATATCGTGGAGTCTACAGTTTCATGCATTTAATGTATTATGTCATTCTTTTTCTTTAACACATAATTTAAAATATTAAAGTTCAATTAGGGAAAAAAAACTTACACATGATCATCATAATATTTTAAGTGATCAAAAACAATAAGTTAACATAAACAACAATACCTATTCAAGTTGAGCTCTTCATCTTGATAGCTTTTGTTGAAATCTCCATCAGAGTAACTTGCATTTAGAGATCCGCCAGTACCAGAAGATTTTTGACTAAAACTAGAAGATGTTTTCAGTCCAGCTGAAGGTTTAAATGGAACATAGTTTCTAGCTAATGAAGTCTCCATACTCCAAGGTTTACCTTCTGCCTCTGTTGAAATCTGCAATGCATAATAGATCAATTTTCTTGATTTGTTTCTTTCATTCGGAGAACAGAACATAATGTTGAAAGGAAAACACTATCAAAGCTGAATATCATCTTTAATCAAAACAGCACATGTTAGTATTTTTAAAAGTTCAGATTATGAATTTGCTTAATTCTTATGGGGTATACATCTATTAATATACTGTGGCTAATGTGACAACAGAGACATTGATAGACATGTACAATAACATGGTTTTACTAATTTTTAAACAGACAACAGAGACATTGATAGACATGACAATAACATGGTTTTACTAATTTGTTAATTTTACACATGTTTTCTAAACCTAATGTAAGTACTAGGTAATGAAACATGTGAATTTGGGTAGAAGGTTAAATGGATCCCAATGACCCTTTGATTAGTAATACCAGGTAAATGGACAGGTGATACCTATCTAAATTTCTACCAGAATTGATATGCTTCATGACATACATGTAGTACTAAAACAGGTGCTTCGTGCCAACTTAACTGACCTTATATTAAATCTCTTTGTCATTCAAAGACATCTACAAATAAAGTTATTGTGGGAACACTAAAGTTAATAGACAACGCAGACAACGACAGCATCATACCATTGCCACTTGTTATGTGAGCTATGTCACGTACACTTATTCCACATCTCATTATTTGCAATTCATACCTTGTCTTTATATAGAGCTGCTGCTTTAGAATTATACTTTTCTTGTAAAGTCATTCCTGGGTCATAGTCTGGTTGTGACTTAAAGAAATTTTTAGCATTTCGGTTGCCTCCAACCTTCATTTTTTCCAATTCTATATCTTTCCATTTATCCATAGAAACTGATCTTACAAAACTGCAAAAAAAAATACAAAACTATACATTTGTGAGTAGAATGATTTGTTCTGCAATGTCATTAAAAGTCAAAATAAAACAAGAGTATGTCCAAAAGACAAACATGTTATGTTTGTCTCACAACATGTTCTTATTTCCACTATCACTGAATCATGAAGTTGATGCCATGCATATACATGTAATTCTATGATGACTTTTATATGTTCATATCCTGATATAAATTTATGTACGGTAATAATTTCATGATTATATCATCCTTTCTTCATAGAAAAATAACTTAAAATTTTATATGTATATTCTTATAATACAATTCCTATTCATATTTTGTAAAACTTTAAAATTTAACTATAGGTGTAATTTTGTGTAATACAACAGACCCTAAATAAACCTTGTACAAATGTACATGTATATTATAATTTTACCTTAAATGCACACCAAGTCCTCTATGTTTTCCAGAACATTCCAAACATATCCAAATCCCATATGTCACACTCACCCATTGTGGATTATGCCCACCACATTCAAAACAGGTCTACAAAGTATAATAAAAATGGCATTTTTTAGATTTATATTTCACAAGATATGTTGAATCCATTGACATCCACTAATTCTATAAAATTTTCTCACACACAATTTTTGATGTTGTTTAACAGATGAAAATTTGTAATTTAATGGGTCTATCACTGTGCTGTGTTAGACTTAATGTGCAAAAGTCTATAACACCATGTACATGTATAATGTGTTTCTCTTTAGAAGAGCTGATACAGGTTTACAATATATTCTGCAGGACAATGCAAAGCAGGAGTTTTCTTATACATGTAATTAGCTACAATATTGTAGCTTCTGTGACATCTTCAAATCAGTGGGGTTATACATTTTTATTTATGTGGTCCCTTTTTACCCATAATAAAACAACATCAAAAGTGAATCACACATCACATATTTCCTTTTTTTTAAGGGGGTGGTAAAGAGGGATCCCAAAACAAAATCATGTGCAAAATATGCTGAAGCATGTTTTACAAAAATTGTCGATCTGATGATTATGGGAACGGTCATTATTTATCAGCTGAGGGGGTTGGGTGATTTTAGAGGGGGTCGAAAAAAAATTCATGCCAAATTGAGGGGGTCGAAAAATATTTACTCACATCAAGTGAGGGGGTCGAAATTTAATATTTCATTTTTAAAGAGTATGCCATGCATTCTTGTTAGTAGGTTTTGCATTTAAATTCCAATCGTTTTCAAAAATTCATTTGTTAAAACCTCTTATGTTTTACTATGTATACTCTACCCAACAACACAATAAGTTGAAATGCTGTCTGTTAGAACTTATTCAAAATATTTTCCTTTTCTGGTTCCAGTTCGGCATACGTTCTCAGTTTGGTATACTCTTCAATTTCATAATGTGATTGGCTTTTTCAATTTTATGGGTGGAGCTACTCTTAGGAGTCTTAAACAGACTAAATGTGTGTCAGGCGTTGAAAAAGTTGATTGCCTGGAACTTTGTTGTAATTATGATTTCTAACCACTTAGAAATATAGGAACTATGTTGAGCTTAAATTGTACATACATGTATTATTCTATGACATCACATATCTATTAAGCTAAGATTTGAAAAACCATGGACATATTTTGAGGAATATACGATTTTCTTATTGACAACTAATACAATGAAGTCATGTACAATTAATTGTTGCATTTGTCATGCTCTATAATAATGAGGATGGGGTTGAATCCTTGTCAGGTCTGAAAATTTTATGAATCAATTTTCCAACTGTCTCTTCAGCACAATTTGCGAAGATTGACTCAAGAAATCATGCTACACCTACAGTAGGGATGAAAGATAGTCCTGTACAATGTATATGAATACGGAGAGCAATATCCCATGCATGTTAAAGACCATTAGCTATGTAGAGATACAAACAATAGGCTGTATGGGAGCTGCTCGACAAAGACCACACTCGCAAAGTGCAAATGGAGAGGGGTTCACATATTTCCCAATCCATGAGTAATATAACTATATATATAGAAAGAATGCTCCCATTATCAAACATCAACAAGCATAAAATTGTTCCTGTAAAATAATTTTGTCTATGCTGCATCAACGGGAGGGGGGTCGAAATTTTTTCCTGAGATTTTCTGAGGGGGTTGACATTTTTTATGGTTATAAGTGAGGGGGTTGAAAATTTTTATTAGAAACTTCTAAAAAATCACCCTACCCCCTCAGCTGATAAATAATGACCCTTTCCTATGAAACACAAGAAAATGAATTCCATCAATTATGAAATTCAATCAAATTCTTATGATTTTTAAAGTTTTTGAGAATATAAACTAATTCTAACACATTTCAAATCTCAAAGAACAAAAAGATAATCATGCCAAGGAATTGGTTGTCCAACATGAAACACAGGGCTAAATGGCATTTTAGTCAGGGACAACATGAAACACAGGGCTAAAATGGCATTTTAGTCAATGTAAATTTAAAGCAAGATATTTCTAAACACATCTTTTGGAAAAGTTACTTTATTTTATAAAGGCATGTGCCATCTTTAGTCAAAATAATCTTTTTATTTTTTGTATTATTGTAAAACATTTGAGAAGTAGTTACTTGTTTGGGTATCTGCTCCCCATTGGGGATTTTACCACCCCAACTGGCCCAAGATCATTAGTACAATAAATTTATTTTAGCTTGCGTTTGAGGTTCAAACCCAGGGAGCCCTAGCCCAGGTAGGAGAAATGTCGCTCACTTGGGGCATTGGGGGAACAATCTGGGTAATGACATATTACTATAATATGTAACCTATGTTGTTCCGAATGTACACTTTTGTTTGTTAAAACGATCATTGGCCCATACAAAACAGAGGTCACCCATGGTCTGTTTTATATTTCATTCCGGGAAAATAATCTACCCAGGCTGCCTAGGGAGGGAATGTCGAACACGCCCCATAAGTAACAAATGTGCTGCTCCCCAGTCAACAGCTGGTCAACACTCTAGCCCAATGGGACCCAGGAATGGGACATACTACACAAAACAGATGTGAGGAGTCTCATAGAACGGTTGAGTTTTAATAAAGATATAAGGCCATCTGGTTCAGGACAATATTCAATTTTGTAAACTCAAAAAGTTTGAAGTCTTACATTGTTATCATCTTTAAGCTTTAAATCTTTTAGAACACGTCTAGTTCTTGGGCTAGCCATTATTTGTACACGAATTAAACTTTTCCCTGTCTATATCTTCCTTTTTGATGTGACAGATAATTTTAAAATCGTGGATCTTTCTTTCTCTTGTGAGTTGTCAAATTTTCTTCTTACATCAGCAAATCGTAGTTTCGAATAAAAATATATTAAAATGAATAAATAAAAGCTTATTATAATGTTTAAAAATCTTTTAAGTTCGTGTAAATAATAAGGTAGAAAACAATTCCTTTTAACGAATTTTAGAGAAAATTTATGACGAATATGCGAAACTAATAAAATAAAAATGGCGGCGCCTATGAAATAATTTTTAGATTAGAAAATATTTTGATTTTTCCATATAAACCATGAATAAGAATATTTTACAATGAAGAAAGATGGGAGAGTAGACGACCAACGATCATTTAAAATAGGTAATATGGTAATAGGTGCAATCTATTAAAAATGGGACGCAGCTTCAGAAAATAATTGTCTAAACATCATGGATCAATTCCAAATTCCACAAAAAAATTTAAGTATCGAATTGTTTGTGCAAATTATAGATATTTGTAACATTCTGGAAAAGGGTCGATAAATTTTGAGACAACATTCGACAGGGACGTAATAATATTTTTTGGCTTTGTGTAATCCATGACATCATAGCCGGTTCGCGCTTCAGCAGAAAGTTAACAAAGTAACCAACTTTTTCTGCCAGGTTTTGAAAGATTTTCTGTATACCAATATATCTAATTCGTAGTATTGGCTGGAGAAGGAGATTTATATGAAATTTTAAATCTGGCAGAATTGACGACGGGTTTCAAATTCAAAACTTGTCTGACACAATTTACCATAAAATTTCTAATATTTTGTCGCTGAAATTACCGATTTTAAAATTCAAAATTTTCTAAAACACCAGGTTTCTTCCCTTGTAATGCACATGGTCAACAGGTTAGGTACAAGTGTAAAACAAGCTAGGTTACGGTAGATCAATCGAGCTAGGTAAGCTCGATCGAGTTTTAAATTATTATCTCCCTTTGCTGTTTTTGACAAAAAGATCTATATCCAATTTAATTTGGGTCAGTGCAAGATGAAACTTTCTATTACCTTTAAGTTAACATACCAGGACAAAGAAACATCAAAACATCAATGTTTTACAGTCGACTTTTCAAAAACCAAATTGCATTGAACTTAATGCAAAAATTCAAATTTTCAGAAAAATAATTTCCACGGTAGAAATGAAAAATTATGGTTGCATATTGACAAACAGTATCTTTGTAAAGAGAATCTACAATTTCATGATGCACAGGGATGATTGAAAAAAGTTATGCAATGTTTTGATTCAAATGCTACTGATGGGAGGTTACTCCTTGAAATATCGATATACAGCATATCCAAATTAACCATTTATAACCGCGTTTTGGTATTTGTAATGCAGGACACATGCAAAGGATTAATTATCTCCATACTAGTCATCCCAGCTAAGGTAAGACCGTCTTTGTTACTATTCAGTATTGTAAAGCTTTATGTTTTATTGTTAATGTCTTAAACATCGTCATAATTAAATTTGGTTAATTCACTGGTAAACAATGACTGATCATGATGATTGACAGCGCACCTGTTTACAACCACAAGGATACTGTAAAAAATTCTCACGAGATATTGGCAAGATCATTTCATCTCTTTTACAGCGAGAGTTTACTTGAAAAATATATTTAGAGAGTTTAGTTCTGACTTTCCATTCGCATTCTCCTGTATATTTTAGATAGAAATTTAACTATGGTAATTGAATCTTTCAATTTTTAAATTTATTCCAGAAAAAGCATCTAATTTCTAGCCCCATAGAAATGTGTGCCTAGTGCGCTTGTACGCACTCCGCACATCTGGTTAGAAAAAAAAAAACATTTAACTTTTGGAAGTTCCTACATATTTGGGACTGCGTCCTATAATAGGATAATATAATTATAGGTGCAGCTTTAGAAAATATATTTTTTTAAGGCACTGGATACAGATTTCTGGAAAAGAAACAATAAGAAAAAAATTATTGTTACCCAACACCGGAAAGACAGACTAAATGAAAACAGTGTTACGGAAGCAAACATGTTTTAATGGAAGTAACAATAAATATTTTTTCTAATTGTTACCTTGCGTTAAACGTTATTGTTACCTGATTATAGTTAATAATAATTTGAATATTATTGTTTTATTTAACATGTTGTTAAGATTATTATTAACATTATAGCTTGCTCTTATAATGCTATTATAGTATAAAGTGATTTTTTGCTCATTACTGACATACTTCCTGTTTATTGAATATTTTATAGGTGCAGGTGACAGACATCTGCCATGGAAGACTGCCTTTCTAGTTTAACATGTACATCAGAACATCATGAAAAAAAACATGATATAAATGAAATATTTTTTTAACCATTATTTTATTTATTTGTAGCACATCAGACATTATGCATCAGGCAAATAAATTTCCTCAGAAAATCAGTTGTTGTAAGTATAAGTGTAATGTGCATACTGGGATCATCTGGTTTTAGCTTGACTGCTGAGAGAAGTCGAAGGAAAACATGCCACAATATTCTTAGTCGTAACAACACTACCAGGTCAACTGTTCAGATTTACCATTTCTTAATGCAGAGCATGAAATTTTCTTTTTTATTTAAACCATAACATTCTCAAATGAATGACTTAATTCATGTACATGTGTGTAAGTTCACAAAAAAATTGTCTTCACTTGCTAGCTATCTAATGTGTAATGATAAAAACTCTTATAAAATACAGTAAAATGCATCTCTGCTGCTTAACTGTATTCAATTGTTATGAACAAAAATATGAAAAAACTTGTTGTTGCAGCTTTAATCATTAACATTTCTTTATTAAATATTTTGATTGTGCACAACACATGAAAATTAACTAGTTTTTACATGACGTACATGTATTTAGTATTTTGTTATAGAATAAGATGCTATGTGGCTATTTGTATATTTGCAGGGATATGTGGAGCTGGCTATACACCCTTTGGTTACCAATCTAAGGAGAATCAAAATAAATAGCAAACAGTGTAATATCCTTGATTAATTTACTCTTGCTTGTTTAGTTTTCTAAAAAAAAATGTCATTTACATGTAACTTTCAGCATTACAATACATGAAGAAAAAATTCCTGATATATTTTTTACATAACTGGTATAGTATTAAGTACTATTCCACATAAGGACCAGGCAGGGGGTGGCACATCGATAATTTCCAATTACAGATTTTGGAGTATAGATGCATTCATTTTACCATTAAAACAAACCCAATGCAGTTTTTACATCTAAATATGTATTTGGTGCCTAGATATATTTTGACTGCTTATATAAGAAAAAATATGGCATAAATGTTCATATCAAAACTGATTTAAACAATTAATAAAAAAAAACAATGCTGGCTATTTGATATCAGAACTTTTTCAAGCAAAAGGTCTTCTTTTAAATATTTTTCTATGCATTCCTTAACTGGTCCCATGGATATACCATGTGAGTATCAATGAGCAATGGGAAGCCAGATTTATGTACAATGATCCATCATTGGAGATTTGTCAGGGAGATGGAAAACAGTAAGTATTGCTGAAATAATTGAATATCATTGTTCTCTTAGCTTTTTACATATAGTCTGCTGTATATAACAAAGAACATAACATTAAAAAAATAAACTTCATATACCGATACATATCATGCACTCTATGTTGTAAGCAATTTTATGATGAAATTTAATTTTAGCTAAACACTAGCATATATATTTAATCAGGTTGTTTGTCTATTCAAAAGTACAATTTAAATGATATTTTTTATTCCCTATTAACATGATTAAACCTACCAGTTTTGTTAAAATCATTTGTTTCTATACCACAGTCTCTAGGGTATGCATTAAAATAGAATACTTGCTTATTTAAAAAAAAAAAAGTTAAAAATAATATTATACCTTAAACCTTGAAAATAAAAATCAAGAGTGTGAACCAGCAGTATAACAATTGATTCTTTTTTTCAATATTTGAAACTTTTATTTATAGACGTAACCTTGACTACTTCCAAAACTTCCATTTGACCTCTATGACCTCTGTGGATCCAGAAACAGGAGATGGAGAAGTAACGATCAGATTACCACCAGAATCTCACCCTATTATATCTGGTATGGTTTATGTCTGCTTTGTATTATTAATTGGGAATGAAAGGATGGGTGGTTGAATGGTCTAAGGTGGTGGTTTAATCTAATATACCCAACTGGTCACTAGCTAACATTCAGGTGATATTGGAGTTCTGCTTGTAATTTACAACAGCAGGACTTATACACCTGATGTAATTAGGTTTGTTAGTAACCTGCCCACAGTCGTTGGTTCTTCCACCATTAAATCTAATCATTCTGTATGAACATAGTGCATCTTAAAGGATGTCTAGAGACTTAAGCATACATGTGATTCTCCTGGTGGAAGACAAAATCTCCTGTCTTGTATACCACTCCCGTGTTATCCCCACTTTTTGTGAAATCTCCCACTTTTTCAAGACTTAAAAAACTTAAATGTCTTTGTATTTTATAGACATTTTTATTGTTCGGTTATAAAATGTGTCCAATGTTTTAGGGGTGTGTCGATTAGTCAGACGTTAATTTTACAGGTAAGAGGGTTAATTGAAGATTTATTGCATAATTGGCCTGATGATTGTATAAATAGTGGAGATAAATCCGTGAAGCCAGGTATCTTTGGCACATGCTAGTGCCTCCAATTAACATTGAAATGCAATTTTTAAAGAGCATTGAAGCTCCCACTTTTTTGTCCAATATCCTGCTTAAAAAATCAAAATCTCTAGCTTTGCCATGACAAATCTGTCACATGTATCCTTAAGACTCAATTATATTTGTAAAGACCTAAAAAAAATTCCCAAATTGCAAAGTGATATAAGAATTTATTCCTGCTGTTATATAAAAATAGATGCATGTTTCATAAACCAGAAAACAATGTGTAAATATTTGAATTCCTTGTCAACTTTCCATGATTTCAACCTTTGTGTTTTAAACACAATGTTCTCAATCCATTAGGTTTCTAATTACAATGACTAAGGCAGGTTTATTTTACAAGTGAAGCTCCAAAGTCTACTGTTTATTCTTATTATGTTACTCAAGGGGTAATAAAATAAAGGCATGTGTAATTATTTTAATCAGAACATCCAAAGATAACAATTATAGAACCATCAATGTAAAATTTAAGACTTAATGTATATATTGGTAGATTAAGATATGGTATTAACATATTTATGTTTGTATGAAACTCTTTCACTTTTTTTGCTGTATTTTACAGAGCTGCGACCTTTTAAATTGTGCATAGAATTTTCACTAGAGCAACCCAAAGGGGGAATTCATTTTGTAACACCAGACATGGAAGGAACTCCAGCAGAGATGGGATGTCACCTGTTTACATATACCAACTTGTTTGAGAATTCCTCAAGGTTTGTACCATATTAAACACTATGTAAATAAAATCTTTGTAAGTTAATGTAACTTATTTATGACTAATATTTAAAAAAGTGTCTGTATTCTATTAGTAAAATGCTTAATTAAGCTTGAAAATTCACTTTAATTAATGAAATTAAGATTAACAGGAAAATATTACCACCTACAAATACATATATACATTGTTATACCCCCCCCCCCCCAAACAAAGTTTGGGGGGTATATAGGAAACACCCTGTCTGTCTCATAAGCGCTTCTCCTCCTAAACCACTTGAAGGATTTTGCTGAAACTTCATGAAGGAAGTACATTATATGTAGATATGCATGAAGAGTTTTCATCGCAATCAGACATCATTCAGGGGAGATAATTGGACTTAGACTTTTTAAATACATTATTCAATGGAAAACCCGTAAGACCAACTCCTCCTAAACCGCATGATGGATTTTGATGAAACTTTACACGAAGGAAGTACATCATTTATAAATATGCATGAAGAATTGCTCTCAGTTATCATCGAGGGGATATAACTGGACTTGAGATTTTTGTTATAGAACAGAGTCCAATATGAAAGGGGGGGGTATCCTTTTGTGAGCTCGCTCACAGTATTACTTGTTTTGAATTTAATGAATTAAACAGCACTTTTTGTATGATTAATCCATTACATATGATACATGTATCACAAAAAGTATAATATTACTGTTCTAGAATGTGGTTTCCTTGTGTTGATGCTTATTCCGAGCCCTGTACATGGAAGATAGAGATCACAACAGATATGGACATGACAGCTGTGTCATGTGGTGACCTTATAGAGGTCGTACAAACACCTGACAGAAAGAGTAAAACATTTCATTACTTTCTCTCTGTTCCAACAGCTGCACCTAACATTGCTATGGCTGTAGGGTGAGTATCATTCTTTAAATGTATGTCCCCTGCAAGTTGTTGCAAGGTCATGATATGGTTTACTTTTACACAATCATGTGTCTTGTGGATAAACACATATTTGGTCACAGTTTTCCAAGTAATTCTGTGCCATATTCTCTTGATTTTTGACCTTTATCTTTATCCTATAGTACTGTATTGTATAAAACAATGTTTATGACTGTAACCCATTTACTTCATGTTTCCAGGGTACTGTAAACAAAGGAGTTTTGTTTTTCTTGAGTATCATTCATGGGAGATAATTGGAATTTATTTTTTACCCAATATAAGGTTCAATCTGAAGTGGGATATTCTGTTAGCTGGCTCATAGTATTTTTTGTTTATTTCCTATTAAACATTTCTGTAAACCAGAATCATACATTTATTATTTCAGTTAAATTGATTGTACCTTTATGAAAATTTGATTTGTTAATTGTTGATCAAAATAGAAATGCTTTGTAACTGTAATTATTTACACCAGACGTATAGAAGAATAGAAGTTATTCTATGAAGTGTTCATTTGATTAAAATGAATATTTTTTCTCTCAACAGACCTTTTGACATTGTTGTGGATCCTAACATGCATGAAGTTACCCATTTCTGTCTACCACACCTGACAGAGATTCTGAAACATACAACAAGCTACATTCATGAAGTAAGTATTAGCATAGACATATAGAATATTATGTACTTTCCATTTTAATACTATCTATATCTAGGTGATAGATAGTATCAAAATTGAAAGGGAATAATATTCTTTTTATTGGGAATTATAAAAACCAACAATAATCAAGTGCTCCCATCTGATATTTTGTAGCATCATGGACTGTCCATGATACTAAAAATATTAACCAGATGAGATCGAAGGAAGAAACACCTAATTACTGGTTAATCAAAGTAATAAAATAAAATGAGATGTGGAATAGCTATACCCAACACAGCTTATATAAATCTGCAGTAATCTAAAAATTTACAATGGAATACAGGTTCATCCAGCAGCCTTCAACGTGACCTGTAACCTCTTCTCCCTCTTTTGCAATTGGTCCTAGATTAAAAATAAAAGGCTTACCATTCAAAAGCAATCCTATATTAGACAATGTCAATATCGAGATACATCAATGCATTGGAACATAACAGTTGTTGGTAGTAACACAAAAAATTAAAGATATGATTTGTATTCTGCTGTTACCGGTATTGGTTAGGTTACTCTTTACTTATTATAAATAAAGGTAATAACAAAGTTATCAAACTTGGAGGCTCTATCTAATGTCCATTAGAAAAGACAAAAACAGAGAGATTACCATAGAAACTGAATATCACAATGGTCCTAACTTGGTACAGGCATTTCAAAAGGAATAGTGGGTTAAACCAGGTTTTACGGGGCATTCAAAAGTCAGAAAAGACCAAAGATTAAACCAGGTCACATCCAGCAACATGCAAGAAACCAAACAACATTACAAATAGAAGAAAATGAAATGTGGAATAAGTGTACACAGCACAACCTACAATATAAACGTAATTTTAGAACATCCACAATGGAAAACAGCCAGCAGCCTTCAATGTGACCAGCAGTCACTGCTCGCTATTTTTCAATTGGCCCCTGGATTGAAAATAAACTACATATGATTCAAGCCCAATCCTAAAGTGCAATGAAAGATCCCCTTCTTGACAAAAAGCAATTAACATAAATTCGACTAACAACAAGCATAAGCTTTGATAAAGATTCCTGGCTTAGGACAGGCACATAAAAATGTGGCAGGGTTAAACTAGTTTTTTTTTGGCGCCAACCTTCCCCCTATTGATAATCAATAACAAAGCACAAACTAACACACAGTAAAAATCAAATCGATAGAAGTTCAATTCAACAAGAGAGTATCTGAGACAAAAGGACAACAAGTAATTAACAGGACACACAAATCAACTGAACCACAATCAGCAACACAACCTCACATGGAAATAAGAGTGAACTCAGGTGATCTGCTAGGGTAAGCAGGTCCTGCTAATTATAACACCTGTTGTAATGTCAATGATCAATCAAGGGTGAGTCAAATCTGATAAAGGATTACAATACAAAAACTTGATGACAACCTTTATCGTACATAGTAAATGCAAGGAATTAGATAGAAGGAAATGAATCTCATTACAATTTATACACAATGTAAACAAACATGTTGCAAGGCGAGATTTGGGTGAGATTACCCATGATGCAACACATTATGGTGTTATTTTTAAATCAAAAATATTTGATATATTTTTATGAATCATTAAATGTAAAAACATTCATGTTCAATTAATGTTTTTATAGATAAACTTTAATAATTTATTACCATTTGTTAACTTTGATGAAAACAAATTTGATATGTTGATGGGTTCCTTTTCAATTATTCTCCAAGTCTCGCCTTGCGAGATCAGATGAGATTTCACGAGATTCCATTCCTTCTATCTAATTCCTTGGTAAATGTGAAAAATTCAATATTTATATATATTTTGTGTGTCCCACGTATATGCACACAAAGCGTTCAGGTATTTTCATCCATTCCCAGATCAGATTTACTTTAAGGTTGATGTTACTTTTTCATTTTGTGTGGAGGTGCATACTGTCTTTTGAACATATTCTTGTTTCTTTTTTTACAGGCTTTTGAATTCTTTGAAGAATCTCTATCCAGTAGATATCCATATTCATGCTATAAACAAGTCTTTGTGGATGAAAGCTTTATTGATGTTTCGCCATATGCCACAATGACAATATTTAGGTATGTAGCAAACATGTCATGCAAGCTTGAATTTCAAAATTGTCAGAAAACGTGATAAGTATAAGCAATACAACTAATAATAATGCATCAGTACTAGTATCTTATTTGCATAGAAGTACAAAAAATATAGATATTTCAAGAAACATGTATCTGATTTCTTTGTAACACTATTGAACAGTGTACAAAAGTAACATACAAAATTACTTCTTATCCAAGTATTTGTGAAATTTATTTGTAAACTAGCGACCGAGTTCAGTGTTGTTCACTACTACCTTAAAAAACATTGGTGTTGAATAAATGCACACAAAGTCTATTTTGAAATACAACAAAACTTTGGTTTCAATGGTATAATGTAATATTCATTTTCTTTTCAGCACAAATTTACTTCATTCCTCAAGAGTCATTGATCAGACAATAGAAACAAGATCTCTCATGGCGGCAGCAGTGGCTCATCAGTTCTTTGGTTGTTTTCTCTCTATAGGAAGCTGGTAATATCTAACTTTTGTGTTTCTCTATTTATGTTTATTTTTGTTATGTTGTATCTTTTCTCCTTCTAAGAGTTACTTTTATCATAAATGACTTACTTACCCTCTTACTTCCAAGTGGCACATCGACCATGTTGGTATGATAAGTGCACCTAGTGATGCTATAAAGCACAATGTATGCTTCATCCGATGGCTTTGTAAGACATACTTATTTTTTTTAGATTGAGCTTAACAATGATTCTCTATAACAAGGTGATCTTTATAATTTATGCAATAATGCTGCTAACAACAGGTTGTCCCTGGAAACAAATATACAGTGCATGTACATAACTTTGTTTACTGGTTGTTGTTTTTTTTTGTTTTTTGGTGCCATGTTTTTTTGGGGTGTTTTTTTTTTAAACAAGTTCTAATACTTCTATCTTTTATTTTTAGGGCAGATGCATGGCTTACCCTAGGGATTTCCAAATATCTTCTAGGAATGTTTATCAAGAATAAATTTGGGAATAATGAGTATCGATACATGATTTCAAGTGTAAGTAATTTAGCAGATTTTGCTCAAATTTGTATAATTGTTTATTGTTACCTGCAACATTTTTCAGCTGTGGTAGTAGACATAGCCATGTGTAAGATGTCCTACTTTATTTTAAACTACCACTAAAAATTTGGAGACGTATAATGGTAGGATGTTGTCTACATTTGTGTCTAATTGTCACATTGTCTGTTTAGTGTTCTAACTTAAGTCCTAGTTGTTCATTTGCTATTATTATGGTGTTCTTTACCACAAAAGTCCACCTTTTATTTGGTTAAGAACTTTTGAGCCTAAAGAGGCAAAAATGCAAGTTCTAGCTCACCACACCTGTATTACATATTACCTGTATAATACTGATAAAATATATTAATTTCAGAACACACATTGTTCAATTTCTAGCATGACATACCAGAACTTTAATGACTATACAATAGATGAAAGCTATACAATTGACAAAATCTGATCATGTATGTCTTTGACCAACTTTTATATATTATAGATGATGAAATCTGTACAGGACTATGAACACAGAGTTGGCGGAATTGTTTTGGATCCCTCAGCCAAACAGGGAACTCACCATTTCTCTGTGTGGCATCGACAGACTCTTTCACCAAAATATTTTGAAATCTTCCAGAAAAAATCACATCTTATTCTTAGAATGTTTGAGATCAGAATTGGTCAGCAACTCCTCATACAGGTTTGATTAACATAACAAAAGTTTAAAGTTGATATTTGACTTTACTAAACTAATAAGCAAAACAGATTTAAAATAGTAAAACTATCTGGAAAACAAATTGAAAATAAATAAATAAACATTATTTATGATAAGGCACATAAAACATATCTTTTTACATTCAAAGAATGTTGTAATAAAGATCTGTATAATAGCAGGAAAAAGACAGAATGCTTTGTATTCTTGCTTTCATCAACTTCAGATGTCATGGTCCTCCTTTAAACAAGTATCTCTGATCTTACAGACAGGCATTGATATAATTTTATAGAACTCTATGATTTTCCAATTTTAGACTATTTATCTTTGACATCCTTCTTTATTTTAAGGTACTTAACAAGCTCCTAGCTCTTGCAGTCTCTTCATCTCAACAGAAGTTTTTAGCAAACACATGGGGAAACATGTTACTCTCAACTGCTTCAGTAAGTTTTTATAACTTTTTCATATAAAAAAAAATCAGGAATAATGTATATACCCCCTGCAAACAAAGTTTGGGGAGATATAGGTCTTTCCATCCGTTTATAAATCTCATACGTGCAATTTCAGCTAAACATCTTGATGGATTTTGGTGAAACTTTACATCATACATGTCATATACATGTAGATAAGTGTATGAAGACATTTCGTTGCTCTTGAATATCATTCTGGGGAGATTAATGAACTGAAGTTTTTTTTCCTAATAAGAGTAAATTAAAAAGTTCAATATGAAGCATTGAGTTTTCTTTGTTTTAATTTTATATGAATATTGTATTTAAAATTATATTTATGCAAAAATATAAATCTGAAAATGATTATTCCAGTTTGTATATTTTTGTCTTCTTTTATATTAATACGATTATTGTTTAATTTCCAGTTTACCAAAATCATATCAACAGTCACAGGAAAAGATATTCAACCATTTCTAGACCTTTGGGTGTATCCTTTTATATTGGTACAATATTAATTATACCCCACGGCGAAGGGTATAATGTTTTTGACTGGTCCGTCCGTCCTTCCGTCTGTGATCAAAGTTTGTGAACGCAACTCCTCTTAAACTACTGAACAGAATTTAATGAAACTTGATATGTAAGATGTTCACCATATGTAGTTGTGCATCTTACCAGGAATTTCAGATCTGCAAATTTTGTGGGAATTATTACCCTTGGGACTTAGAAATTAGCTGAAAATCTTTATTACAGTTTGTGATCACAACTCCTCTGAAACTACTGAACAGAATTTAGCAAACCTTAGTTTGCAAAAAACATAACATACGTATGTAACTACTGTGAATATTATAACAATTTTTTTATTCGCAAAAAGTTTAGGAGCTCTAGGTTAATTTATATAGTCATTTAGCAGAACACGTGGGGTTTGTGAGCTTGCTCACTAAAGTTCTTTCATTCTTTAAGCATATATAAATATTCATCAAAATTATACATGATTGCAACAAAACTTAATAGCAACTTTGCAACATACAAATTATCATTCATATACAAGTTATTAGGATAAACTAAAGATGATTACTTACCTATTGAGGGCTATAAATATTTTTAAGCTGAAGATATGTACAAATTTCTGGCTTTATATAAAAACAGGAAATCTTTTTGGTAATATTATACCCCCACTCGTAAGAGAGGGGGCTATATTGCAATCACCTTGTTTGTCTGTCCGTCTGTCCGTCCGTCCGGTTCAATTTCTCTGCTTCTACTGGATGGATTGGTTTCAAATTTGGTACACAGCTTCAGCATGATGAGTTACATCTTGCCTCCCCTTTCCAGGTCAGTCCATCATCTACTTCCTGTTTTCCGAACCAACTTAGACTTTTTTAGGGTAAAAAATTTGAAATGTGAAATTTTTGTAACAGATTTCTCGGCTTCTACTGGATGGATTGGTTTCAAATTTGGTACACAGCTTCAGCATGATGAGTTATACCGTGCCTCCCCTTTCCAGGTCATTCGGTCATCTACTTCCTGCTTTCAGAGCCGACTTAGACTTTTTTAGGGTAAAAATTTGAAATGTGAAATTTTTCGTAACAGATTTCTCGGCTTCTACTGGATGGATTGGTTTCAAATTTGGTATACAGCTTCAGCATGATGTGTTTTACTGTGCCTCGCCTTTCCAGGTCAGTCCATTATCTACTTCCTGTTTACCGAGCTGACTTAGACTTTTTTAGGGTAAAAATTTGAAAGAAGCAGAGGTACCAATGGGGTATCCGAATGTCAAAAGTCCGAAAGGGCAGAGACAAAACCTGTAAACACCAACAAGAACAGGACAAAAACAGACAACATGTAAAACATGGAAACACAAAACAACTGAATATCAATCAACAACGCGAACTCCAGTGGAACAAGAGTGAACTCAGGTGCTCCGGAAGAGTAAGCAGTTCCTGCTTGCTATAGCACACCCGTCGCGTTGCCAATAATCCATTCAGCGTGTCAAATCCGGTAAAGGAAGACAAATCAACACCCTATGACAAACCAACATCTGCACTCATCTGAGAGATCGAAATCCCATATTTGTCTATAAGTGCATGATGTCTTCCGTAAAATTTCTTGAGTGAAGACAGCAATCGAGGAGCAACATAACCCTGTGTGAGCAATTTTTGTGTCAGACGTGTCGCTCTGCTAAGGAAATCGATGTATGTCCCGCACGCTCTGGAGTAACGAATCAATTGAGATACGTAAACTCCATAAGCTGGAGTGGACAGAATGTTGCTACACAAGAAGGGGAAGTTGACAATTGGAAAGTTGAAGTCATCACGTTTGTCATAGAGCCTTGTTGAAAGTCTTCCTTGAGAGTCAATTTCGAGATGTAGATCTAAATATGAAGCAGACTTCCTAGAATCCGTTGTATCCTTTATCTCAAGCTCCTGTGGATATATGTGAAATTTTTCGTAACAGATTTCTTTGCTTCTATTGGATGGATTGGTTTCAAATTTGGTACACAGCTTCAGAATGATGAGTTATACCGTGCTTCTTGTTTCCAGGTCAGTCCATCATCTACTTCCTGTTTTCCGAGCCGACTTAAACTTTTTAGGGTAAACAATTTAAAATGTTAAATTTTTTTGTAACAGATTTCTCAGCTTCTACTGGATGGATTGGTTTCAAATTCGGTACACAGCTTCATCTTGATGATTTATACCGTGCCTCCCCTTTCCAGGTCAGTCCATCATCTACTTCCTGTTTTTCGAGCCAACTTAGACTTTTAATGGGTCAAAAATAGACTATTTTTTGTAACAGATTTCTCGGCTTCTACAGAAGGGATTGATTTCAAATTTGGTATATAGCTTTAGCATGATGAGTTGTGCCTCCCCTTTCCAGGTCAGTCGGTCATCTACTTCCTGTTTTCTGAATGGCCGAGTGGGGGTATGCTTAGCGCGACTTAGTGCAACCCCTTGTTTGTTTTTATTTTGTCTTTTTGTTCTCTAGTTACTTTTGTTCAAAATACAAGAGGAAATAATAAGCAAAATGCTTGATTTTCCTTAACTGCTAATCAGAGTGCAGAGTGGTTGTGCTAGATTTTTTGGTAGCTTTGTATTCAACAGAAAAAGAAATGTGGTAGAACTTGAAATCAAACAGGACCTTAGTGCTAAAGGGGCACTCAAATATGTGGTATGTAGATCCTTTACTTAGAGTTCATGAAAAAGATGTTTGATATTTTTAACAAGCTAGATTTATTGGTAGCTAACAGATCAACATTGATCTTTGATAATAAACTCAGTGTATTTTTTTCACTGCTCATAAACAAAGTAAAGACATGATAATTTAATTGGTATGCATGTGGAGCAACATTAAAATGTGCAAGAAGTTACCTACACACCTTATCCAAATTGTCTTACAATAGTCATAAGTATTGATTTGTCATTACTTCATACAGCAATTGGAAAATCTGACTTAATATGTATATCTTAAAATTGTATGTTAAGATTTGTATGATAAAACTATTTTTGTTGTTGAAAGGATGAAATTTCGGAAGCAAAACGGTTTTTGTTTTATTTTTACAGGGACCACTGACAGTTACAATTCAAGAATTAGATGGATCATTTAATCATACCTTTAAGATAGAAGAAAACAAGACCAAGTTTGATATAACATGCCATTCTAAAAGTAGGAGGTATGTTATAAGTGTGTAATCATGTGCATAATCCACAACAAGGTCACAGGGGATTGAACCCTGACTGGTCCACTAACAACCCAGCTTGTTACCAAATGGGCTTAAGATTTAAGCGAAAAAGTAGGCAAAAAAGGTACTAGAATGTATTGATTTTGCTTAACTTTTCAAAAAATAGCGGTATATCAATCCTAAAAAAAAATGATAGTAGTTGATTAAAATTACGATTAATGAAGGCTGGTTTTAAAGGCCACATTCACTTACTGCAAGCTGGAAAGAGATTCAAAAGCTTGTTGTCTCATCCTGTATATACAAAAATAAATTTAACTTAAGCTAAACAAGCAAATCATTTTATTTCTTATCACAGCACCCAATAAAGAGCAAAATAATCAGTTTATGATTGAAATACCAGTATACTCAGATGATTATTATTGGATAATTTATGTAAAACCCAAACCCCCTCATTACACCATTTCTGTTCTAATGGGTAAAAATAAGGTCCCATTGGAAATTAACAAGAAATATAAGACATTATAGAGAGAATATTCAATATGTCAAGCTATTATAAGAATTATTGTCAAATTATAGAATACAGATAGAAAAGAAATATGTATCAATATAGAGGAGATTCAGACCATGTCCATTACCAACATTGATCGGTCATATCTATGTTGTTTTTACTGGTTCTATGGGCTTCTGAATCCTGATCTTATTACTCTGTAGAAAAATGGCAATGAAATTAAAAGAAAATTATCTTCTTTAGTGATAAAAAGAACAGAATTATTTTGTCTACAGCAGAAATTAGTTACCCTACCTGAAATGTAACTATTTTATTTCTTCAATGTTTCAAATAAATCGTAAATATAAAACTATCCTTTGCTGTTTGTCGAACATTTGTTGTTTCTGCCCAAATTTCTTGATTGGACGTCATTCTTAACGACGTAATTTTTTGTTGTCCGTCGGTGAAAACAATTTCAGGACATCTTGCGTATTGTATTTGATTTTTTTAGGAACAAAAAGAAAAAGATACCATTGGTTACTGGAGAAGAAGTGGATATGGACCTCAGTGCTATGGAGTAAGGTTTTTTCACATTCAAATACTTAAGTTTATTTTAAATACTTGTTCACAGAACAAAACTATGTCATTTTCTATGGTAAAATTATCCCAGAAGGGCAAATAATAAGCATGTATATTTATATGCATAAGAATTGTATCAGATGCCGATAGCTGATCTTATTGTTTCATCACTAACAAAGATTGGAGAGTATTTAGAAATCACCTTTTGTGTCTGTCTGTTCATCTCCTTATGTAGATGTTCATGAAGAAATTTATTTGCTCTAAGATATCATTCGGTGGAGATAATAATTATAGTATAACTAATGAGGGGTGGCAAATATCAATTTTGAAAGAGTTGAATCCCTTAGCGTTATTCGACACAAGTGACATTAAAATTAATATTCATCACCCCGAATTAGTTACACTATTTATTATATAGATAATTTGGAAAAACGAGACTAATAGATTATCAAAATTATGAAAACGAAAGAAATTATTGATTGATTAATTGTGTATTGCGCACTTATCTACATGTATGTTACATATTTTTTGTGGGAAACTTCACGAGGGTTACATAAATTCGCACGCGAGTTAGATAAATCCTGTAATTAATTCCGTGAAAATCTAGAAATTTATTTTTCTTGGAAATCACGATATTTCACCTATATTTATATAATAATACTACATTTTTTTTTAAATAAAGAGTTAAATATGAAGTGGGTTATTTAAGTTTAAACTTAGATATGAAAAATATTATAAGTCCTTGGTATTTTGAAATTTCTATATTTACTGGTAGTGTTATCAACTTGCTAATTATATCTTAATCTCATAAACAAACCTTGAATGATAAACCCTTCTACTGTTTTTTATCTTATCTTTCTTCTAGTGCCGATTCACCAGTACTGTGGCTACAGATAGATCCCAAATTAGAGCTACTCAGACAGGTGACCTTTGAACAACCAGATTACATGTGGCAATACCAGCTCAAATTTGAAAGAGATGTTGTGTCACAGAAAGAGGTAGTAACTGAAAATCTATTGAACTTTTATATAGAAAATGAGATTGAATTTTTATTAGCACTTGAAATTTTAAATAGTTACATCAGGTGTGTGCTACATACGGTAACGCAAATTTAATATTTATAAATGATGTATAAATGTAATGACATTTTTCGCTCACCTAACCAAAGGCCATGTGAGCTTATGCCATCACTATGCGTCCGTCGTCATCGGTCATCGTCTGTTGTCGTCCGTTAACAATTTAAAAATCTTCTACTCTGAAACTACTGAACAAATTTGCCTGAAACTTGGCAGGAATGATATATGGCATGTTGGCTACAAACGATCCTCATTTTAAATAGATCTGATAAAAAACATGGCTGCCGTTGCTAAAAATAGACCAGGGGGATCAGACTACTGCTTTCTGCTTATAAATCAAAAAGTATAAGGGATAGATGAAATCTGATGCCATGCTGCTGCTTCAGCATCAAAAGCTCTACAAAAGTCTCCATTTGGTCGAAGTTGTCAGATGACCCCTTATAGCAGTTATGGCCCCTTAAAGGTGAAAAATTGTGTTTTTTTCATATTTTTGGCCTACAGAATGAAAACTATTGCAGATAGAGATTAGCTGTTGCTTGCTCAAATGTTCAGCTTATTTAGCTCTACAAAATTCTCCATAGGGTCGAAGTTGTCAGATGACCCCTTAAAGTTGAAAAATAGTGTTTTTGGCCTATAGAATGAAAACTATTGCAGATAGAGAAAAGCTGTTGTTTGCTTACCATTCATCTCAGTTAGCTCTACAAAAGTCTTCATAGGGTCGATATCAAGACCAGGTGAGCGGTTCAGGCTCCTGGGAGCCTCTTGTTAAAATCTA
The DNA here is from genome assembly GCA_963971305.1 of Arcuatula senhousia. Taxonomy (NCBI): domain Eukaryota; kingdom Metazoa; phylum Mollusca; class Bivalvia; order Mytilida; family Mytilidae; genus Arcuatula; species Arcuatula senhousia. The sequence continues at coordinate 48,781,338 of OZ020303.1, read as the reverse complement.
GATCCCATGGTTCACTTTATATTTTGAAGACACTGAAACATCTTTGACATCACAGGATTTTACCATTGCATGGCTCATTGTTTTGTCGTATATATTAAATGACAATTTAAATTTCAGTTAAGTTAGTTAAATTTTTACTGGATTTCATGAAAAGAATGGTGAATGAAATGACAACTACAAATCACAGCCTCTTTATCAGCATGTGCTGCCATTATACATATCAGGTGATTTGATTATCAAGTTTTCAATCACCTAATTAATTCCTTTTTACAAAATACAGCCATTTTTACTACCAAAGACTAGACTTGAATTGATTTTCTTTTCAGGCAATCACTGCATTAGAACACTACCCATCACCCCCTACAAGGAAAGCATTAACTGATGTGCTGGAAAATGAACACTGTTTCTATAAAGTCAGGATAGATTCAGCTATGTGTTTAGCTAAGGTAACAGTAAAAAATGTGTAAAACCACTTATGTTTAATAATTATAAATTGCGAATTAAAAAATCTATTGTTTTCATATAGTTCCAGATTTTTATACGACCGCAAAAAATTTGCGGACGTATTATGGTATGATGCTGTCGTCGTCGTCGGCGTCGGTGTCTGTTAACTTTTTAGTGTTTCCACAATAACTTAAGTTCTAGTTATCCAATTGCTATGAAACTTTACAATGATGTTCCTTACCATAAAAGGATGAATGGGATTGATTTTGGGGGTCCCCCCATTTATCGTTTAGAAATTAGGGGCCAAAAAAGGGCCAAAAATACTACTTTTTTGTTTGTTTCCACAATAACTTTAGTTCTAGTTATCTGATTGCTATGAAATTTTACAATGATGTTCCTTACCATACAAGGATGAATGGGATTGATTTTGGGGGTCCCCCCTATTTTTGTTTCGAAATTAGGGGCCCAATAGGGGCAAAAAATTCAAATATTTTACTTGTTTCCACCATAACTTTGGTCTTAGTTGGCCTATTGCTGTGAAATTTGTCAAGAATGTTTCTTACAATAAAAGAATGAACCTTATGAATTTTTGCGCCCCCTTTTTCTCCGTTGTGTAATTAGGGGCCAAAATAAAAACTTTTTTATTTGTGGTCCGATTTTGAAAATTTTTTTTGCATGTTTGTTCTTGTCAAATAGCGGAAACAATATTAAGAATTAATTTTTGCAACCCCCCCCCCTTTTTCCCCCTATTACGTCATTAGGGGCCAAATGGGGCCAAAATCGAAACTTTTTTATTTGTGGTCCGATTTTGAAATTTTTTTTTGCAAGTTTATTCTTGTCAGGCAGCAAATCCCGATTTGAGAATTAATTTTTGCGACCATCCATTTTTTCATTTGTTTTGTAATTAGGGGCCAAAAGGGGCCTTAATCAAAACTTTTTTATTTCTGGTTTGTTTTTGAAAATTTTTTTTGCAATTTTATTTTTGTCAAGTAGCGAATCCAAATTTGAGAAATTATTTTTGCGACCCCCACCCCTTTTTCACCTGTTGCGTAATAAAGGGGCCAAAAGGGGCCGATATCGAAATTTTTAAATTCTTGTCCGATTTTGATAATTTTTTTGCAAGTTTATTCTTGTCAAGTAGCAGATATATTTTTGTGTCCCCTTTTTTTACTGTTACATTATTAGGGACCAAAAGGGGCCAAAATTGTAACTTTTTTATTTCTGGTCCGATTTTGAAAAAAATTTTGCATGTTTGTTCTTGTCAAATAGCGGATACAAAATTAAGAATTAATTTTTGCGACCCTACCTTTTTCCCCCTATTACGTTAATAGGGGCCAAATGGGGTTTTTTTACTTGTGGTCCGATTTTGAAAATTTTTTTTGCAAATTTATATTCTTGTCAGATTCTAAATCTAAGAATAAATTTTTGGGGCTGTAATCATAATTAAAAAAAAATTCTGGTTCGATTTTTAATTTTTTCCCCAAACATTATTCTTTTAAAGAGTAGAATACAACATTCAAAATTTATATTTTTATCCCCTGGGTCGAAAGTCCATCAGAGAAGCATGTGTCAAAAACCTTTGTCAGTCCACCATGGGCTGCATGTGTCCAGAGCAATAGACTATCCATATTAGGCCTAAAACATACAGGGTTCAACATGTTGCATTCGTATCATGCTGCGCTCGGCGAAGCTTTTTATTATCAGTGTAATTGAGTTCTGTTTTTATAACCCCGCTTTGAAGAAGAGGGTAGTATACTGTATAACCTTGTCCGTTAGTCTGTTTGTAAATATTTTCTGTCCAAGTTTTCTAAGCAACTACATGATGTATAGGTCTGATATTTTTTATATTAATTTTAAGCTCTAAGTTCATCTACTTCCTGTTTACAGAATACAAAGGTTTTTACACAAGGTATAATCAAAAGTATCACTAGTGAGCATAAGCTCACAGATTAACTTGTTCACCTCCCCCCCCCCCCCCCCCAAAGAAGGACTGATTGACAGAGTGATCTAAGGTGCTTTCTTAAAAAGATTATTACTTTTCTCAGAAACCATACACAACAATGATTTGAAATTCAGTAACAAACTGTACCTTCTTAGTCACTTTCAGACCTGTCAGACTTCTACTTTCTGATTCGGGCCCTACGCTGGGACATCTGTATCCCATGGCCACATACTTTTTTTTCAAAATGGCTTGCATGTTATACCCGCACAAGACCAATGGTCCAGTCTATTCCCTTTTGATTCTGATGACCCTATCTGACAAATTTGGTCTTGGGTGGAAAATTCTTACACATAGTCACTTTACTGGAGGCATATAATTCAAATTCCCTTCCAGATTCTAAATAGATCATTTAGTGTATTAATGATGGTTATTGATATTTTAATTTCTTAAAATTATGAACATGAAATATTTTTTCTATATTTAGGTAGCTAACTCCATGGTACAGTCATGGGCAGGACCCCCAGCAATGATGACCATCTTCAGGAAGATGTTTGGATCTCACTCGTGTCCAGCTATAATAAGACAAAATAATTTCACCAACTTCCAGCATTATTTTCTTCTGAAGGTATGCCGATGGCTATTCTACAGTGGAATCAAATCATACAATTAATGATTTAATTGAAGGGGGAAAAAAGAAAAGAACCAAAAGATAGGTTTTAGAAAAGGGTGATATTTGTTTAAAAATGATTTTGATAAATAGCAAACCTTATTTGAAATTGTGTAAAAAAACAAAAAGAACAATAAAGCCTGCATTACATTTCTCTTTGTTTCTATCTGCTTTTTAGTATTGTATTTTGTTCTTTAGGAATACATGGGTTGAATTAGATATGATAATGTAACCCTAAGTCCGCTATTTCCTTGTCTCCTTGTTGGTTTGATAGATTTTGATGAAGTAAGTACATCACATGGAGATGTGCATAAAGAAATTTGATTTCTATCAGATATCACTCAGGGGAGATGATTTGAAATTAGTTTTTTCTCCACTGTTGAATTCATATTCTTCTATTGGCTCGCTTAGAATATTCTTTTTTTTTCTTTACAGACTATACCACAAGCCATGGCTCATTTGAGAAATTTACATGCAAAGTGTCCACCAGATGTGTTTGACTTCATTATGGCATTGTTCAAATATAATGATAACAGTAGAAATAAGGTAAAAATATTCTTTATATGAATGCATTTTCAATATTTCTATAATTTCCAAGAAAGCATCTATGGTTTTGAAGAAAGCAATGGACATCAGGGCATGTCCAACTTATTTATTTAGCTGTGAATGGTTACCTCATTAAAACACTTTCTGCAGCAATATAGCTTAAAAAGTTACTTTAATCATCATTTATGTCTGTTTATATATCACTATGATCTTAAATGGATGGATTATGATATCTTGTAATTTTGTTATTTAGGTTAGATGTCAGGCAAAACAAAGTTACAGTTGAACTATTTTAAACAGTAAACATATCTCAAAATCAGTTGCCGGTACAAAATGAAAAATATAATTATTGCTTTCAGATTTTAGCAGTAAAGATCGATTTCAAACAGATGCAGAAACTTGTATTGTTATGCAACAACTTCCTGAAAAAATATGTTTTTCTGTTGTACTGTAAATCAATCTTTTCAGATTGTTCTTACAGAAATACCCACAAAGTTCTGAACCTGCACTATTGTTATACCCCCACTTGTAAGAGAGGGAGCTATATTGCAATCACCTTGTTAATCTTGTTTTCCTTCTTGTAGTATTCTGATTGTTACTATAGAGCCTCTCTGATAGATGCAGCAGCTGCTTCAGTTACTCCAGCTGTCACTATTGTAGGAAGTGGGTAAGTATTTTGAAATAGAAAAATAAAAGAAAGAAATGCAAAAACATTTTTCCAGGAAGTCTGTAAGTATTTTAAAAGTAAATGAAATAGAATTATTTATCCATTTTAGGACCCTTTTAGTTTTAAGAGTTTAATTGAGGTAAACAAAAAATCACTATTTCAACTTGAATTATGTCTTCCTCCACTTTGTTGGGGAGACATATTGACTTTGTCCTGTCTGTCTGTCTGTCACAAAGTTATTCTGCTCAACTTCTCAGAAACCACTCAACAGAATTTAATGAAACTTGGATGTTAATAGGAAATTTAGATGCTCAAATTTTTGTTGGAGTTACAGTCCTTTGTATTAAAATTTTTCACAAAAAAATATAATCCTCAAACTTTTGATAGAGTTACAGCCCTAAAGATTTAGAATGTGGGGGAGGTGGAGAGATTATTTTTGCTGTCAAAAACAGACTTTTATTTATGTCCTTCAAAATCACAATTTTTGTGTTTATTTACTGTTTATTTCTTGTATGTCTGATCTGTAAAAAATGGGAGGAATTTAGTGTTTGGGACCAATTTTATAGCTATAAATACGTTACCATAATAAATTCAGCTAATTGACCCCTATTGCGTCACTGAGTCGGGAAAACACTCAAATATTAAAAATAGAATGACCTATATGGTTGCTGACCCGGAAGGAGGCTTCCCTTAATTCGTCCATTTTGTTCCCGACTGCGTCGACGAGCGGCACGTGTATTTTTCACAGCGAATTTTCAAGACTTAAAGTTTACAAAAAGTGTGGTAAACCAAAGGAGTAGAGTCACGAATGCCTCAAATCGGCCCGGTATTTTTACTAATTTTCAAACTACTTCAACTTTTCGTAAATTTATCCAAAATTAGTTAAGGCATAACTGAACTTTTCATATATGTATGATTTAACAAAATATCTACATCACAGGTCTAGCCTTGGCATTTCAAACACGCCATATATTATACAATTCCTAATTTTTTGCCCATTTGCACGGTTTTCTCGTCGTATTTTGCCAAAAATAGTATTGGCCACATTCGTCGACCATCGTAATTTTTTGATAGTTAATTTTTAACATAATAATACACATTTCTATCACAAAATAATTTTGGTCGACGGGTGTGGCCATTTTCGTTTTCACCGATTTATACATGAAAATCAATGAAAAATGTCAAAAAAACGAGATTTTGTACAAAATAGACTGATTTTTAGATCACTGTCCTCCTTGTTGATAAACAATTAAACCAAAAGATATTGCAATTTATAAAATATGAAGTCTAATGAACATCAGAGCAGCAATTACAAGCAAGTATATCAAAGTTGAATTTTTGGGCCGATTTGGGGCCTTCGTGGCTCTACTCCTTTTGCATACACTCAATTCAAATTTATTTGTATTTTGTTTATTTATAGCAATTTTGTGCTATTTATTTTGCACTGTTATTTATTTTATACAGTTCAAACTTGTTTATTTTTTGACCTGTTTATTTTGATATATATTTACTTTTTGGTTAAATATATTTAGTGGTTACTCAGTATGGATTATTTTCCTGGTAGCCCTTATAATGTGGTTGCTGACCCAGATGTATTTTTGGATAGTGTGGTGGCTAGTTCTGAACTGCCATTTGCCAGTGTCTCAGTTAGTGAGGTCTCCCTACCTCCTGGGTTTCAAACTGCAACTTCGGTTTCAGTTTCCAGGAGTGGCACTCAGACCCTATCTTTAGGTTCTGCAGTGGCACACGTGGGTGTTCCTACTCTTGGTGTAGTTACTCATACCATTTCTAGGCCTGTGGGATTCTTCTGGGTCTGCTTATTCTGCCCCAGGTTCTGCTATGAACATTTCTCAGGCTAGTTCTAGACCTCCAGCCTCTTATTGTGGTTACGTTTTACCTGGTACGGGTTCCTTTCCAGCTCGTCCTGCTTGGCCTCAGCCTCCAGTCCCCTATCCTGGTTTTTATGGTGGTCAAGCTCCAGGTTACTGGCCTTATGGGGATCCCAGTTTATTTTGTCGTCCTACGATTTCTTCTGGTCCCCATACCTCTGTTTCTAGTAATAGTACTAGTAGGCCATCTGTTTCTAATGTTTCCTCACAAGGCAATTCTCAGGAACAATCAGAGCTGATCAGAAGTCTCTTCTCTGATTTTAAGCAATCTGTCAAGAGTGATTTTGATTGTCTTTCAGCTCGCCTTACTCGTTTGGAGGAGTCTAGATCGGAACATCCGAGCTCTAGGGTTTCGGATCAGGATTCTGATGAGGAGCAGGTAAGTCAGGCTGAGGAGGATGCTCTTTCAGTTACTCCTGCTGATGATGAGAGAGGTTTTCTCACTGAGGATGAAAATCTCAGCTCCTCTGGCTCTGTGGTTCAGTCCACTGCTGGCACGGGTTTAGTACCTGCACCTAATGCAGTTACTTCTCTTGTGTCTTCGGTACATGTATCTGACCCAACATCAGCTACCCCTGTACCTACTAGTCAGGCCCTTCCTCACTCCTCTGATGGTGACCCATCTGAGGATAAGTCATCTTTTGCTGACTTGAGAGAAGAGACCTATTCTTTGTTGCGGAATGTTGCTAAGATTCCTTTTGCTTCTCCTCCTAGACCTAAGCAGTTTGCTTCTGGCTATGAAGTTTCTTGTGGTCTTTCTAAGGAGCCTAGTACGTCTCATGATTCCTTTCCAGAGTCTAGTCACATAGCTTCTGCACTTCATACCATCAATGATGGTATTAAGTCTTTTGCTGCAGATAAAGGTGCTAGTAATAAAGTGACTGGTTTTGGTACTTCTAATTTTCCAGGCCACTTTAGGAACAAGGATCATCAAGTGCATAATTCTACTTTGGGTAGGACTTTTCCTCCTTGTGAGAAAGCTTATTCTACTCTTCTAGGCTGTAAAGCTATTGATGGCGTACGTATGAATCAGCAACTTTACTCTAAGACTGAGAACCTTTTGCGTTGTTCTTCGCAAGTTCTAAACTCTGCAGAGGTTTTTCTCGCAGCTACTGGTTCTTTACTTAATCAGGAGGATTTTTCTTCTTTACCCAAGGTTAAATCTCTTCTTCTTCAGGTTGACAAGGCTATCGGTTCCACTCAGTCTTTGTTACTGGGTTCTCTTGCTAACTTTACCCTTTCTAAAAGGGCTGAAACCCTTGATAAGTCTGCTGTTTCAGACAGTATTAAGGACTCTATGCTTAGGTCTGAATTTACAGATAAACTTTTTGGTTTACCTTTGCCTAAGCTTCAGGAGGAAGTCAACAAACAACCTCCACCTGTCAAGGTAAATGTACAAGTTAGCGGTAATGGTAATAAGAGGACAGTTTCTACTCCTTCTGCCTCTCAGCCTGCTAATTACAGTCAACCTCCTGCTTCTAAGAAAAGGAAGGTTTTCTTTAGAAAGAAGCCTAACAATTCTGGTTCTACTTCTGCCAAACCTAGTAGGTCTCAGCCTTCTGGTGGTTTTCAGGGTGGTAGGAAGCCTCATCCTTCTACCTAGGTCTTTGCCCCCTCGTACGTTATTGACAGAACTAGTGGGGGTAGAACAGTTTCCAATTCCATCTCCACATATTCCGGTTGGGGGGAGGTTAACAACTTTCCTCAGTCAGTGGGAAAAGATCACTTCAGATCGTTTAGTTCTTTCAATAATTCGAGGGGGACTGACTCTTCAGTTTCATACTCTTCCTCCTCTATCGGATACTCCAGTATTCCTTTCTCAGGTTTCCGATCCAGCCAAGCGTCTTCTCCTTTCTCAAGAAGTCGACAAACTTTTACAGAAATCTGCGATAGAGGAGGTACTTCAGCCTGTGATTTCTCTGGGGTTTTATTCCCGTCTTTTTCTCGTACCGAAGAAGACTGGCGGTATGAGACCAGTTATAGACCTATCTATTCTGAACAACCATCTCGTTATCCCTCATTTCAAAATGGAAACGAACAGGTCTATCAGGACTTCTATCCTTCCGGGCATGTGGACTACTTCCATGGACCTCCAAGACGCTTACTTTCACATTCCTATTTCCCCTTCTTTCAGGAAATATCTCCGTTTTGTTTGGAACAACAAAGTCTACCAGTTCAAAGCTCTTCCTTTCGGTCTGTCCACAGCCCCTCTGATTTTCACCAAGGTCATGCAGGTAGCTATTGCTCACCTTCATTCCCAGTCTGTACTTATTCATTCTTACCTAGACGATTCTCTAGTCAAGAATCTTTCCCGTTCAGTTCTGTTAGGCCATACAGAGATGGTTCTCAAACTTTTCTTCTCCCTAGGTTTCCTTATTTCATGGAAGAAATCAGAACTAACTCCTTCTCGGGACTTCAATTTTCTCGGGGAACATTACCTTACAGACCAAGGTTTAGTTCTTCCTACGGAGGAGAAATTTTCCAATCTCAAGAAACAAATTCTGTTGTTTCTTTCCCTTCAGTCTGTATCTGCTCGACAGTTTCTTCAACTTCTAGGGTTTCTGAATTCTCTAGCAGATGTGGTCCCTCTGGGTCGTCTACACATACGTCCCATTCAGTTTTACCTTCACAGTTTTTGGATCCCATCATCTCAAGACTGGGAAGCTCTTATTCCACTTCTACCATCTCTTCACCCTCACCTTCAATGGTGGTTAGTGAGGGAGAATGTTCTAAGGGGCCTGTCTCTGTCCCCTCTTATTCCTGTAGTCACTCTCTTTACAGATGCCTCCAACCAAGGTTGGGGAGCATACCTGTCTCCAGGAGATCTGTCAGTGTCAGGGGTTTGGCCCCCTTTTCTACAGTCCGAACACATCAACCTTCTAGAGATGAGAGCAGTTCTACTCGCTCTCAATCATTTTCTCAAGAACTTGTCAAATCGGTCTATTCTGTTGGCGTGCGACAACACGACAGTAGTCGCTTATCTGAAAAATCAGGGCGGGACACACTCTCTCCCTCTTTATCAGATATCCAGGAAGATTTTACTTCTTTGCCATCAGTTTCAGATTCTTCTAGCTGTGAGACATATTCCCAGTCGTCAGAATCTGTTAGCAGACACTCTCTCCAGGTCTCTTACTCCAGTGAATACAGAGTGGGAGCTAAACCCAGTTGTATTCAAGAGCATAACTCAGATTTGGGGAACTCCTCTGATAGACCTTTTTGCCACCAGTCTGAATTTCAAGATTCAGACTTTTGTGTCTCCAGTTCCCGATCCCAAGTCTTATGCAGTAGATGCCATGAGCCTTTCTTGGGAGGACATGTTTGCTTACGCCTTTCCTCCTTTCAGGTTTCTAGCTCCTGTTCTTCGGAAAATAGAGTCCTCCAACTGCAAGATCATTCTTATTGCTCCGGCATGGCCCAAGCAAAGTTGGTTTCCAGACCTTCTTCGTCTGTCAGGTGCTCAACCTCTAGTTCTTCCTTTGAGGGTAGATCTCTTGTCTCAGTTGAAAGGAAGAGTAGTTCATCCTCATCCAGAAAACCTACATCTACACGCCTGGTTTCTGTCAGGAGTAATCTCACTAAGAGAGGGTTTTCTGAGGGAGCAGCCAAACATCTCTCTAGATCAGTCCGAGAATCAACCAATGTTGTCTATGATGCCAAATGGTCTATCTTCGAATCTTGGTGTTCTGAAAGGGAAATTGATCCGTTCCAGACTTCTGTTCAACAACTAGCAGATTTCTTTGTCTTTCTTTTTGAAAACAAAGGTCTGGCTCCTTCTACCATTAAAGGCTATAGATCTGCGATTTCTCGTACTATACTTCTTTCTGGTGGTCAAGATTTTAGTTCTAATGAATTTCTCTCCTTGTTGATCAGAAATTTCAGTTTAGAGCGTCCCAGACAGAGGATTCTAGTTCCTCAATGGGATTTATCTCTTGTTCTTCATTCTCTAAAGTTGTCTCCTTTTGAACCAGCTAATGAGGTACCCATTAAATTTGTTGCTTACAAATGCTGTTTTTTGTTAGCTTTAGCTTCAGGTAGGAGAAGAAGCGAAGTTCATGCTTTTTCAGCTTCACCATCTTGTCTTCGCTTTTCTAGAGATAAATCTTCAGTGACACTTTTAACTGATCCTTCCTTTCTTGCTAAGAATCAGCTACCAGATAAAGGATCATCTCCTGTTGTTATTCCTGCTCTTCCTCGTAATTCTGATGGAAATTTATTGTGTCCTATCAGAATTCTGGATATTTATCTTAGTAGAACCTCATCTTCTAGATCAGCTTCTAACTCTAGATTATTCATTCCCATTAAGAAGGGTGTTTCTGATTTATCAGTGAAGACTATTTCCACTTGGATATGTAAAACCATATCCTTGTGTTATCATTTGTCTAAAGAAGATGTAAGAGCTTTATATAATGTTAAAGCTCACGATGTTAGATCCATCTCAACATCTTGGGCTCTTTTCAGCTCTGCTTCACTTGATGAAGTCTTATCCGCGGGTTTCTGGAGATCTGAAAATTCTTTCATTTCTCATTATCTGCGCTCTATGTCTTCGATGGCTGAGAGTTTGTTTTCTCTAGGTCCTATAGTTTCTGCCCAGAGAGTCAATTTTCCACCAGTGTCTTCGGATGCTGGGGATTCAGCCTTACGTTAGATTCTAGCTGAATTTATTATGGTAACGTATTTATAGCTATAAAATTCAACATTTTTAAAGTAAAATGAATTTTTATAATATAAATACTTACCATAATAAATTAGAGGTCCCTCCCTTGTCCTCCCCTTCATCCCTCATCTCCTCAGATGTTTTGTTATGTGGGATTAAATGGACGAATTAAGGGAAGCCTCCTTCCGGGTCAGCAACCATATAGGTCATTCTATTTTTAATATTTGAGTGTTTTCCCGACTCAGTGACGCAATAGGGGTCAATTAGCTGAATTTATTATGGTAAGTATTTATATTATAAAAATTCATTTTACTTTAAAAATGTTGAATTTTCTGCCCATCCCAAATTAGTTTTACCTTCAGATCAAATAACTTTTCCATAGTGTAAGGTAGGACATCATGTCTTTTGAACATATTCATGTTTCATAAATAAACTCTTTCTGTAGGCAAGGACTAAGTACAGATAGTCTGACACCTGAAACTAAGAGAATACTGGAAGAAATTACACGATGTTTGAATCTGGAAAAACTACTTCCTTGTTACAGACATGTGGTCACTGTCAGGTTTGAAGATTGTTTTTATTCGAAAAAATGACTTGTAAAGATAAGTCTGTTGGAGAAAAAATTCTTTGATATTACAGACATGTTGCAGTATATATGATTAAGGTCACTTTGACTTATAATTATCATAACTAGAAATAGGTGAACCAACGTCGAGTGTTGCTGTCATTTATTTGCTATTTTATAATTATCATGTTACCTAAACTTACGCATAAAAAATAGATTAGAAAATCAACAATTAACATTTCCCAAACATTTCCATATTTCGGTAAAATGGAATAAAAAAAAAATCCATGCATTAGTGAAACTTTAGGTTACATGGAATTAAAAAACATTTGAATTAAAACTGTACTGTAAACCAATTAATTTTCTCTGGATAAAAAAATTGTGAGAAAGATTTTAACACAAAGTTAATAGCGCACTATTCATTATAAATGTTTATCTGTTTGTAAAATTTGTTTCAATGAAAAAATTAATTTTAGTATATTCACAAAACTTTGTAGCTGTGAACTATAACACTTTGTATGCATGTCTTGTATTTTATTGATAGTTGCTTAAAGGCCATTAGAGTCCTTCAAAAGAATGGTCACCTTACTACAGACTCTACATTCTTCATTAACTATGCCCAGTATGGTGTGTTTAGAGACATTAGAATAGTAGCTCTGGAATGTTTAGTGGATGTAATCAAAAGTAAGCTCAAATTAATGTTGAATAACATGAATCTGTAAGCTCAAAATTTGTATAAAATTCATCTGTTACAACATTAAAATTTGTAATATACAATATAAAAATGCTGTTGTGAATATTTAGAATTAGAAAATATTTGAAAGTTGATAGGGACTTTATTTTACTGGGTTTATGCAGGTATACACATATTACCTATTTTTTTTTATTTCCCACAATACAAAGTGGCAATGCTACATATTAATGGTATGATCTTGGTTTAGTTAGGTGTCCTTCAATCTGCTCCTGTAGCTTTTTAGATAATACTTTGAAAAAGCTTCTGCAGATGTGAATAAGATTTTCTTCAGCTTTTTCATGTATTCAGTACAGTAAAATAAAAGCTTTCCATTTCAAAGGCTTTAAAGTTCTACTACAAAGATTTTTACACCCGGCTCCATGAAGAGGTGTTTTTTTTGTGGAAGTTATGGCACTTTGAACTTAGTAATTTCCTTAATCACCTGGTCAGCGCAACTCCTTTGAAACTACTGAACAGAAATTAACCAAATTTGGTATATAGGAAGGGGACCATATGTAGTTGTGCATGTTATCAAGAAATTTTTATCCTCAATTTTATAGTGGGAGTAATGGCCTTTTGAACTTTAATAGAAATTTTTGAAAATCCTGTCCTATCACCTTGTCAAGGCAACTCCTCTGAAACTAATGAACAGATTTCAACGAAACTTGGTACATGTATATAGGAAAGGGATCATATGTAGTTGTGCATATTACCAGGAAATTTTTATCCTCAAATTTCTGCCAGAGTTATGGCCCTTTGAACTTAGAAATTTCCTTAAAATCCTATTATCACATTGTCAGCACAACTCCTCTGAAACTACTGAACCAATTTAAAATAAAAGTTGGTATGTAGGAAGGGACCATATGTAGTTGTGCATAATACCAGATAATTTTTAGGGCCCCGCATCAAAGATGCGGACGCCCTATAGTTTTCACTTTGTCCGTCTGTCCGTCCGTCAACAATTCTTGTGAACACTAAAACTCAAAAATTATTAACACCACAGTTCTGAAACTTTGCACTGCTGCTAAGTAGCATGTCATGATGTGCATATAAAAATTTTGTGCAAATTTGATTAAAAGTTTTGTAAAAAATCTTCATTTTTTATCGAAAATCACAGATTTTGAGAATTGGACTTTGTGAACACTAAAACTCAAAAACTGTTAAAAATACAGTTCTGAAACTTTGCACAGCTGCTAAGTAGCATGTCATGATGTGCATATTGAAATTTCGTGCAAATCTGATTAATATTTTTGGAAAAAACTTCATTTTTTAACGAACATCACAGATTTTGAGAATTGGACTTTGTGAACACTAAAACTCAAAAACTGTTAATGAAACAGTTCTGAAACTTTGTTCAGCTGCTAAGTAGCATGTCCTGATTTGCATATTAAAATTTCGTGCAAATCTGATTAATATTTTTTGAAAAAATCTTCATTTTTTATCAAAAATCACAGATTTTGAGAATTGGACTTTGTGAACACTAAAACTCAAAAACTGTTAACAATACAGTTCTGAAACTTTGCACAGCTGCTAAGTAGCATGTCATGATGTGCATATTGAAATTTCGTGCAAATCTGATTAATATTTTTGGAAAAAACTTCATTTTTTAACGAAAATCACAGATTTTGAAAATTGGACTTTGTGAACACTAAAACTCAAAAACTGTTAATGAAACAGTTCTGAAACTTTGTTCAGCTGCTAAGTAGCATGTCCTGATTTGCATATTAAAATTTCGTGCAAATCTGATTAATATTTTTTGAAAAAATCTTCATTTTTTATCAAAAATCACAGATTTTGAGAATTGGACTTTGTGAACACTAAAACTCAAAAACTGTTAACAATACAGTTCTGAAACTTTGCACAGCTGCTAAGTAGCATGTCATGATGTGCATATTAAAATTTCGTGCAAATCTGTTTAAGCTTTTTTGGAAAAATCTTCATTTTTTATCGAAAATCACAGATTTTGAGAATTGGACTTTGTGAACAATAAAACTCAAAGGCTATTAACAATACAGATCTGTAGTTTCATATGCATTCCATGGAACATGCCTTAGTGGTTATAATTAAAGTTCGTATGATTTTGAAAACACTTAGATATTTTGCCGCGGGGCCCTTTCTGACTTTGTCAGTATTCTAGTTATCCTCTTTATCAGGGCTGTCAAGTTTTGATGAGCTGCTCGCGTGAGATTTGCCCAAAAATTGAAAGATCAAGGAAAAAATTTAAAGGTCTGTCTTTATGGACCTTTTGAAATTTTGTGGGAAACGTAGGGGGAGATATTGTTTTTGCAGGAAAAACAAACTTAAATTAGTTTGTTGCTTTTATATCATATAATGTTTAATTAGATGCTTTATTTTGCTTAATTTTCTGGTATGATCATAAACATTCTATTTTCAGCTGATCTAATGCCTGGGGATCTATATTGGTTACTGGACTTGATAGAAACAGACAAAGATAAGTTTGTTTGGTAAGTCCAAGTATGCTATCATCTTTATAGCATTAATTAATGTGATCTAGTGTTACGGGTTCAAAATGAATCATATTTTTAAAAATGAATAACAAAATTACAACAAACACCATGTAAACAATATTAAGCTGTATTTGACATTTGTTTCATATAAAAGAAAGTTCATGAGAAAAAAAAATTGTTTTGTTGCATGCAAAGTTTGCTAAGCAACATTTATGTATAAATAACTCATGTACTTCCTGTTTACTGAATATTTTAAGACACAGGCCACATACACTATTCATTAAAGACAGCCATTGTGATTGAGTGTGTGTGTGTGTTGGTGTTTAACGCCCTTCATCGACGCACCTGGGCCATGTAGGGTGGTCAGTGTTTAATGGTGAAGGAAACCACCGACCTTGGGCAGGTAACTGACAAACCTAATCACATACAGTTGAGGAAGTCCTTTTTTTTGTTAAATAGAAACAGGACTTGAATACCAGCTCAGAGGTGATCCGCTAGTGATCAATAGTATGGTATTTAAACCAGCCCCTTAGACCACTCGGCCACCCAGGCCATTGTGATTGAAAAAAAATTCTAAATTGTTAAAAAATAGCAATCTGAGTCTGATTTTTATACAGAATTACTTTCAGGCTTTTTGATTAATATTAGAATGGCATTGTGCTAACAGCCTGCCTACATACAAAATTAAATCCATTCCATGGTAAGTCGATTTGAATTGACCGAATGAGATCATTAAGGACAATGTGATAGTAATTCTGGCCAGTGCCAGTGTGAGTAAAGACTTTTTTTAAAAAATACGAAAAATCTGAATAAGTAACAGAACACTTTTGCTTTCATCATATTTTAGTGTTATACAATTTGGCAGACTATCCACATTAGAGAGATTGCTACACTTTCTTACTATCTATCATTTATGTATGTTATAAATTGACAGCCACACAGCCATGAGACAGCTGATATCCAATCCCCCATTTAAGAGAATGGAACATAATCCCCTCCACACAGAAGATTTAGTAGAGAGATTGTGGAGAATGATGAAGTAAGTGAATGATTGTCTCACCTGTTGGATAACTGTTACACTTAACATTAGCAGTGTCCTTCCATTACTTTTGCATTGCCGCTGATTGACACCTTTAACATTCTAACAAGTATGACAGAGTAAATAAAACTTCATTAAACATGATTTAACACTAAAGTATGTCTCGCCTGCCGGCACCATCAGAAACAATTATTCTTTCTTACTTCCACTATATTTTGAATTTACATGGATTTTCAGTTTCTGAGATCAAAAGATGTTTATAGAACTTAAACATTGCTAATATTTGCAATAAAAATAATCAAAGTCACTCAACTTGAAAATCAAAGTCATGGTCAAAAGATGGGGATGCAGCTGTGCTAAGCTATTACTAGGGCATATGCATACCAAGTTTCATCAATCAATACCAAAAATACTTGAGATATGGAGGTGTTTGCAAAACCTTAACATTGGTATTACATGTACATGTATATGTATTGAAAATTGTCAAAGTCACTCAACCAAAACATCAAGGTCAAGGTCAAAAGATGAGGATGCAACTGTGCTAAGCTACTACTGGGGCATATGCATACCAAGTTTCATCAACCTAGGACCTATAGTTTTTGAGATATGAGGGTGCTCACAAAACTTTTCCATTGCTATTATATGTATTGAAAATTGTCAAAGTCACTCAACTGGAAAGTCAAGGTCAAGGTCAAAAGATGGGGATGCAACTGGTCTAAGCTACTACTGGGGCATATGCATACCAAGTTTCATCAACCTAGGACCTATAGTTTTTGAGATATGAGGGTGCTCACAAAACTTTTCCATTGCTATTATATGTATTGAAAATTGTCAAAGTCACTCAACCGGAAAGTCAAGGTCAAGGTCAAAAGATTGGGATGCAACTGTGCTAAACTACTACTGGGGCATATGCATACCAAGTTTCATCAACCCAGGACCTATAGTTGTTGAGATATGGAGGTGCTCATAAAACTTTCCCAAAAGTTAATGCCGCCGCCAGTAAAGTAACACCTATGTCCCGCTCTGCTTTGCAGGCGAGACAAAAACTGCATATTCAATAACCAATAGAAATATTATCGATAATAAAAAGAAAAGAGTAGGTTCATTGGAAAAAAGTTTCAAATATAAAATATTCTTTTCAAAATGTTAACATATTATTGAGTAGTTTAAAACTTTGGCAGACAGGATTAAAATGATTAAACAGGTTGACGATTTTAGTTAATTTCAACAGATTTTCAATAGTGAGGCTGACCTGGAAGTCATAAAACATGTAATGCAAACTTAAAAGATTTCACGTGTCCACACATCAGGAAAATAGTTTTCATAAAAGGACTATAGGCAAAACCTGGGGATCTTGAAAATCTTACAAAACTCAAAATATGATGACCATACCTACTTAACTGAAAATTAATTTTATTTCAGTTCCACTTTGTCTCATGACAGTAGATTAAGATGTGATGTAGCAGATCTCTATTTTACATTGTATGGCAGAACAAGACCAACGTGTCTCAATATTCCTGATGTTAGTATTATAGGGAGAATATAAGTTAACAAAGTTCAGGCTTCTCACCTGCTGCGGTCAAAATTTGCACACAAAAAAAACAAAAGTTGATGTCAATTAAAATTAAATAATTTAGGTATTCTAGATGTATGCAGTTTTTGAACAAAACAAAAAACCCTGAATTTATTAAAACTAAAACATTAACCAATAAAAAAAAAGTTCAAAGGGGGATAAGCCCTAATCAAAATTGTAGCTATCGATTGCTCTGCCTTGAAAAAAATAATACCTTCTTATTTAAGTAATTTGGTGCCTGCTAAAAGGTTTTTTATTTTGTTTTTTTTTTAGAATTTAGTTGTATTGAATCTGAAAGATAAAAAGACAAGAATGAATCCAGCCATTGTTCCAGATGAATTAGAGGTCAGTGTAATATAAATTAAAAAAATATATGATCATGTACTGTTAAAAGGTATTTTTACTGTAAACGTACATATGTGTGTATGTGATTAGAACACCAACTATAGCATGTATATGATTCAAATGTGTCAGTGTGGGATTTGTAGAACTTTGCCTCAATTATTAAATGGTACCACAGTCATTTCTCAAAGTCTACCAAAAAAATATTTAACATTGCTTTGATTACCGTATTACTCTTTCCTGAAATGTGACAAACATTTTTGCCTCTTTGAAAGGATGAGCATTATTCCTTTATCCAAGGTAGTTGGAGAAAATAATGTGATGTGTAATAAGAGTATGCATCACAACCTACATATACATGTATCAGCAACAATTTAGTAATCCACAGTCAAACACAGCCAGCAGCTTTCAATGGGACAAGTGGTTGGAGCTTGCTGCTTAACAATTTGCTCTAGATTAGAAATATAATGCATACAATTCAAAACATTCCTAAACTTGCAAAAGAAAAACCCCTCTAGACATAGGACATGTAAACATAAAAAAAAATTATGTACAAACATAAACTTTGATAAAGATTCCTTAGAACAAGCATGTATAAAATGTGGCAGGGTTAAACTAGTTTTTTGGCCAAACCTTTCCCCTATTGGTATTCTTCAACAAAGTATAAAAAATAACACACTGTAAAAATCAAATCAATTAAAGTTAAATTCAACAAGAGAGATTCGTGAGACAAAAAGCCACCATGAAATATTAAACATTGGGGGGAATGTCTTTAGGACATTCACTGTTACTGACAGCTAGCTTAGAAGCAATGACGCAAACTGAACAAAACACTTTTATTATGTTAGTAGTCTGTCAATTGATTTTTCATAGAATGAACACACTATATTTTTAACCTCCTTTTGTAATATTCCAGGAAATGTTTGCTAGCGATTCAGATGAGGAGATGAATCTCAATTCTAGTATGAACACAGCTGATTCTGAGGATAGAGAAATCAATGTTATGGATGTGTCCCCACTGAAGGAGGAAGTTGGATTAAAGAGGAAGAGTGATTCAACATTTGACCTTAAATCCTCCTTCACCATAGAACCTAGTGTACCCTCTGACTTCCCACATGATGATGATAGTAATTCAGGATTTAAATTCAAACTTAAGGTGAGATCAATGCATTAGGTTTTTGGTAGTGTAAACATTGTTGTATTCAAATTTTCAAACTTTGTTAAAATTGAAGACAATTAAGGTGCTCTATTTCTATTTTACATTAAAAAAGAGAAGAAATGTAATGATTTTTTTAGCTTGTATCAATATTAATACCAGAGACACATTTGCTTGTTTTTAAAATGCCTTTATTCTTTGCAAGTGACAAATAACATATTTAAAGGTTTGTTAATAGATGACCTACATAAAGTTAAAATTGGTAAGAACTACGTTTGTAAGTGTATTTATCCCTTTTCTTTTGATTGTAATTATTCTGTTGAAGTTCAATTAAGTTTTTGTTTTCAGTTATATAACATAGTTAGCTTTACAATTTGACTTTCAGGAGAAGAAAATGCAAATAAGTTACATTATTATAAATCTCTGCATACGATTTTTTAATGTAATTAAAATTATATTTTCGATCATGCATGAACTGTTATATTAACTTGCTGACAGGAATCCAGTTATGAGCAGACGACTGATACCATGGCAACAGACACCAAAACACCTAAAACACCAATCACCCCTTGTTCTGCTACTACGTCAGCTTTTGCTGCGGAGTTTATGAAATTTGTCGGGGTACAGTTAACATTTATTAGTTTCTCTGTAGTCTGCTTCTTGTGCTTTCTTTGTATCATGCTTCACAAAATCAATGCAGTATAAAACTGTAAGTTGGCTTCGCGTTGTCATGTCAACTAAATTTGCAACAGTATATCTATTTTTTACACCGTCACAGCTTGAAAAGCAATACAGTTATTCCTTAAAGTACCTTAATATAAAATTGCAGTGAAATCTGTTGGATCCTGCATTATAGAAGAATACATGTAAAGACAATGTCTAAGATGTGTATATAATGTACAGGTCAACATTTGTAACTGAAAACCTACAATTGTAACAGAAGACATAAACTTATTGATAGCAATATCATACAAATAATCCAAAACCAATATCAAAAGTTATCAAAGAATCATCCTTTCTGGAATTTAATTACAGTGAGTTGTCTTTTACCTTACAGGTATTCCAATTGGTATTACCTATTTAAATTGTCAAATAGGTATTTCAATAGGTCCATTTAAATTGAGGAATTGCTTTACAAAAAGGTAGCTCTATAGATGACCACTCATGCATTCAGATTTAACACCTGGCCAGGTAAATTTCAGATGGCCAGATTTACCTGTTGTATAAACATTGTACTCTTATAAATACCTTCTGGGCTAGCTATTCAAATAATCAAATAGGTATTTTATTGAACAATTGCTATAGAACCAGAAAATTAGCTCCATAGAGTTAACACCTCTCCAGGTTTATAATCACACAGAAATTTAGTAAGAATTCATGTATTTTGTTGCAATTTCTATATATTGTCACTGCTGGAACATATATCATATAAAAAAGTTTTAAAAGACTCTTAAATTCCCAACATAATGTGAAAATGCACAAAACGTAAGAGTAAATCCCAAAGTAATTGTGAATAACACAGTATTAACACATATATCCCAAACAAAAAATGCATTACATATGTATCCAAAATAATTGTGAAATATACACTGATCATGAGAATTCGAAGTAACAATAATTTTCGAGGAACTTTTGTAAAGAACCAAATATATTCCAAATCAAGTATAAATCAAAGAAAATGTATAAAATATAATGCAGCAATACATACATCCAAATCAAATTATAGATCCAAGAAAAAATGTATGAACACATGTATGAATTATGATGAAGTATTACACGTATATCCCAAATCAAATATAGACCTAAGAAAGTATGTATGAATTATAATGAAGTAACACATATATCCCAAATCAAATCTAGACCAACGAAAATATGTATGTATTGCTTTGAAGTAACACATGTATTCCAAATCATATTTGTAAAGAAAACAATAATCCAATAATGTTGCGCAGCTTAGATTAAGGATAAAATAATCCATACACATAAACAAGTTTAAAGCTTATACCTATTCTTATATAAAAAGCATAGAGAAACTGGTCCTTAATACTACTTTAACTGAGACATTCTATTATTCTAGGTGAGGTCAGGATAGCTTATATAGAGAAACAATTGTGGATTAAAACGGGCTATTCACAACAAGTTCATATGTTGTAATTCTGTCACTTCTTTTTAACTAAATCTGGCTGTTATAAGATAATTAGCACAACATCACTAAAACAAGATAACAATCCTTGCTAACCTGTTTATAAAATTGGAATGATATAATCCATTTCAATAGAATAGAATAAGAGTACAAAACAGGTAAATCAGGTTTACCTGGCCAGGTGTAAAATCTGAATGCATGACTGGTCATCTATAGAGCTATTTTCTGGAAAAGCAATTCATCAATTTAAATGGACCTATTGAAATACCTATTTGACAATTTAAATAGGTAATACCAATTTGAGTACCTGTAAGGTAACAGACAATTTACTGTAATAAGCATAAGTATTACTCAAACAGATAAGTTTACAAAGATTTCTGTCTTGTACCATATGGTGAGGAGAATGATGTTCTAAGGTGTAAGCATCAACTTTACATCTGAAGTCATTTAGTTCTTGGTAAAGCTGTAAATTATTGGTTCATATTAAAATTTCTTTTAATAGTGGGTTGATTTAATAAATTATTTGATTTATACTTTAGTCCATTCTCACAGCTTGTGTCTAGCTTTTATCTACTGAAAGGAAAGCAAACTTGTGCATTTAAACATACCATTTTCAAAAGTAGCTTTAATATTGCTAACTTAAACATATTTTAATCAAATTCTATCTCTTAGATATTGAGCTTTGCATGTTTGAAGTACTTGAAGTGTTGATGCATGGCATGCTCTGTACTAACTGCATGTGTATTGTACTTTTTGTAGTTACTGTAAGGTGAACAAACATGTGTTTGTTTAGGGTAACATTGCTTAAAATTTAGGGTAGGTAGGTAGGCAAAACCATATCCATACCACATTCAACAAAGTTTTTGACAGACAGCCCAACTGTCGCCGGTCTGACTGTCTTTGATCACAGTTTGTGGACCCAACTTCTCTTCTGAAACCACTCATCAGAATTAAATTTGGTATGCAAGAAGTACGCCATATGTAGTTGTGCATATAACCAGGAAAATCTACAATTTTTTGTGAGAATTATTTGGACTCAGAAATTAGCTGAAAATCCTGATTCATCATTTTGCGGACACAACTATTCTGAAACTACAGAACACAATTTAATGAAACTTGGTGTGCAAGAAGTACACACTATGTAAATGTGCATATTACCAGGAATTTGTAATCTGCAAATTTTTGTTGGAGTTATGGCCCTTTGGACCTAGAAATTAGCCAAAAATGCTGATTTACATCTTGTGAATACAACTCTGAACAGAATTTAATGAAACATGGTGTGCAAGAAAAACACCCTATGTCATCATGCATATTAACAGAAATTTTTTATCTGCAAATTTTTTTGGGGTTATGGCCCTTCCAACTTATATATTTGCCGACAGTTCTGTTATGGACGCAACACCTTTGAAACTACTAAACAGAATTTAATGAAACTTAGTATGTAAGAAGTAAAACATAAGTACTTGTGTATGTTATCAGAAATTATTTTTCTCACAAAAATTGACAAGCTCAAAGTTAGTTTTTAAGCTCAAATAGCGAAGGTGTGGTGTATGTGAGCGTGCTCACTAAGGTTTTTTCATATTTTCTAAAATCATTTTATAAAGACCTATACAATTTCTTGACTTGAATTGTGCTGAATGAATTTATCAATCTTTTGTCTAATCATTTTCTATAGAAATTGCAAAAAATGAGACCACCTGTTAACCCTAAACGAACATATATTTTTTGCCAAAGTTAAAATTTGCAAGGTTTTCTATGGAATATTTTCATATTGTTAGTTATATATACTGCTGGTCTATAAACTCATTGTAAATAGGTTTTTAAAAATTGTGAACCCACTTAATAGTACCATTTATTTAAACTAATAAATAGTCAAAAATTCTCTACCTTCTGCAAATTGACTCTTTATCTACAGGTGTGTAAGTTCCATATTATAACTTTATTGTTAAAATTCTTGTTTTAACCCTAATGAATATTACAGTTATTCATTTTATGAACGATAAATTATATTACTTTATGCTATGAATTATACTGTAGCAATAAGTTTCTTGTAATACTTACAAAATACTAGATCTGAAAATACTAATTGCATGCATGGTCAAAGAAGATTATCCAGAAAGCATGGTAGGTTTAAAGACATTTTTGAAAGGACCTCCTTATCTATCATTTTTGTTTATTAGGTTAAGCCTGAAGAAGAGACCACAGTAGCATCGTCTATAACCAGAGATACAGACAGACTGACAGACGATTCAATGTCCCCATCTCAGTCAAGCTCAGCTCCAGGTATATATTCATATCTCAGGATTATAACTTTACTTATCTAGATAGAAATTGAATACTAAAAGAACATATCTTAATAACCTAGCTTGATACAAAAATTTCTAAGTTCAATTTTAAAAGTATTCTACCGACTTAGAATGAAGTTGATAACTCTTCATTGTCAATAAATTTTCAATTTATTGACAATGGATTACTTTGGTAAAGGTACTTGTTTAACTTCTTAAATCCTGTGTACCATAAAACCACTTCTTGTGAGCACATTTCTTAATTTTATCTTTCTGTATTTTGAATCTACCACAATTATTTACAGTACATTGTCAGGTACATTTTGTACCAGTTTTTGCAGTTTTCCTTGATGACATAAGAATCGTACAAAATGGTCAGTTTATATTTATTTCTTCTAGCAAAATGTGAAAACTACAAACTTAAAAATCCAACAAAATCAGTGAAAAGGGCAACCATAAGTACTCACAGAAATAAATTAATACCTAGTTTTGCCTATACTCATTTTTTTTTCAGCTACTGCAGCTACTTCGCAACCAACATCCTTCTCTGGACTATTTCCTTCCATGTCGGTGATTGAATCGGGAGATACCAGCAAGTCTCACAAAGCCAAGAAAAAGAAGAAGAAAAACAAGAAACATAAACACAAACACAGGCATGAGAGGTCAGAACCAATGACCCCTGTCGATCGCTTCAAAGATTCTGAACAGGAGAGTCGCTTGTCATTTATGGAAGGGATCAGATCATCAGAGAGTAGTGCAGTCAATTCTCCATCAATTCGTCCCCCAAGCTCTCCTGAGTTTGAGGTTATTTGATTGAAGATGACATTGAGATTGGGCGAGATGAAAAAAAGTGCAATAACTAATAAAATTTGCATAGTGGTGATAAAAAGTACAACGGAAGCATGTCTAAACAGAATAGTGTATCAAGTTTGAAACTTCAGAGAATTGCATTAGGAGACATACACTTGTTCATTTGTACTGTTGTATAATTTTTGATGAGCACCAACCATCATTCAAAAGACGCTGATCAATGTTAAACTTGTATATTTGTTCTAACTTGAATGACTTTATGAAGTTAGGGTTTTTGTTTGTTGCACAATGTAACAATGCAATTGTTTTGTAAAAGCAACATAAATGTCTATGAATTAAAAAAATAAGATATGATAGTTTATTCTTCCTGAACAATTTAAGAAGTTGTGGAAGAAGTTTATTTGTTGGTTTGACATATAGGCTTGCTATTGTCATCCTTTACCCAATTTGTCCCGCACTAAATCCATTGTTGGCAACATGACAATTGTGCTATAGTAAGCAGGAACTGCTTACTCTTCCTAAGCATTAAAAGTTCACTCTCCTTTCAACTTGAGGTCACATTGCTGATAAAGGTTTGATTGTAAAATATTTTTGTATTTGTTGTATGTTTTATTTAATACCTGTTGGTACACCTTTACTTTTAGAAAAAATATCCATTAAGCAGCAATTATTTTTTTTAAATGTAAAAGCCTGTTACTTTAACATGTACAAGTTGTTGCTTTGTCTTGAAACTGGTCCCAGGTAAAATATTCATGGAGCAAAATAGTTCATTACTACTGGAATACATGTTTGTCACACCTGATGATATGTAAATAAGTTGAAAGTAAGCTGAATTTTTATGTCAAGTATACAATTACATTGATTTGTACCTTTCTGAGCTGTAACACTGGCGCCCTAAATAAGATCGTTTTGTTTCTTTTTCACTTTAGGCTATTAGGATTTCTGATAGGTCTTTAATATATGAAACATGCACCAGACACTTTAAAATTATTCACCTGGAACTTGTTTTTTTTTGCTCACCTGACCAAAAAGGTCATGTGAGCTATTGCCATCACTTGGCGTCCATCCATTAACTTTTTCAAAATGACCCAAGTTGTGAACACTTTTACCTTGTGCCAGAATTTTGATATTTGTCATCATTAGTTACTTGCAAAAAACTGCAATTTACCCCTATCTTCTATTTTTAGACATGTTTTTTACGAATCAAAAATCCAAATGACAGTTTTGTAGCACATATACCAATAAACAACTGTACCAAAGTTAGTTGCAATTCGACTTATGGTGTCAGAGGAGTTAACGATTTTAATACATGTACGATGAATACATGACCCTTTGGGTCAAGTGAGCTAAAAAGATGATGAAAGACAGACCTGAAATTGAATCTCACAATATGCCCATTGTGATGTTGCATACTAAATAAAAAGAGGCTGTGATTATTACTATACCCGCAGAGAAATCTGTTAGGAAAATGTTACCCATTCTGCAGACACTCATCATTATGTTACCCTGAAATACAGCCAAAATTGTAGCCCTCACATTCAAATCTGCATATAAACTGTACTTGGTTCTCATTTGGTCAAGGCATGATAAGGATTAAAAAACGGAACACATAAGGTTTGAATGGTTTATAATAGAGACATACTTTCTTTTATCAAATGAAATTCCAAAATATATTACATCTATTTCTTAAATAACAACAAACCAGTCTGAGACTGAGGTTGGAAAACTTGCATCTCCTTATAGTAAACAATCAAATAATATTTCAATTCCATTTGGGTCATTTTCATGACCTTTCAGCACTTCAACACATCTTTGGTAAAAGGTTAAAGGTTAGTATATTGTCATGAGAAAACATGTGCCCAAAACATAATGAGACTGGGAAATAGACAACAGCACCAAAATAATTCAAATATCAATAAATTCCTACCAATAAATTAGATCACATTCTTCCCATCTCATGTCCAAGGTTCAATAACCAGGTCAAAAGGCAAGGTATTATTCTATGTCAAGGTCAAAAGTAAACTTTAAAAAATGTGGAATCACAACATGTCTTTAAAATTTTTCAAATCTCTCTTCAACATGATTATTGAACTGGACATGTGTGATAATAAAAATTTAAGTTTTAAATTTAAAATCTGTCATTTTTTATATATTGTCTGATATTTCTTCTGTTATGTGGATGATTTGATCATCTGTTGACACCACTGTATGAAGGAAGCTGTAGTATTCTGTAGTGCTGAGATTCCTGAGTATGTGATCTTCTGTAATGACTGAGGTGTAAAATTGTTTCTGAAAAATAAAATAATAAAATAAAATGAATATGTAAAGTTGTACAAATATGGATGTTCTGTTATTAAACTTCAGGCAGCTTTATATTTTATGAAAGGACTATTTAACTTAAATAAGGCCAAATCAGCTATATAGACACAAAAGCCTACACAACAAACCCAATACCTTTAATGTGTCACTCTATTTTATTCACAAGATAGGACGAACCTTATTTGCTTGATCTTTTTGATAAAATTTAACTGAAGAAACCCAAATCAACTGACCCGTGACCAACCAGAACAATAAAATAGAGTAATATGAGATAAAATTTAAAAGTTGACACTAATCAAAAGCTGTGGCAGATCCAGAAATTTTCAAATGTGATGGCGTACAATTAAAAAAAAATCTTCTAGGACCTCTTGTTTCATACATTTTCCTGTCGAACTGGAGGGGACGCCCCCAGCACACCAGTTTTAAATCCGCATTTGAAAAGATGCATTTTTTGTTCATTTACAATTATACAAACAAACATTATGATAACAAAATACTTACAGAATAATGTTTTCTTCCAACCACCGGTAGATGGCTAAAAATAAGTTGGCCGTGTGGCCATATATTAATATTAAATAATCCCAGGCATACGCCCAGGCAATATTAATATAATTTCCTATCTGATCAAATACTTCTGGTGAAAGTGAGTATACCTGAAAGAAGGAAAGATTTTAAATATATTTTATTATAACTTATTATTGACTAGAATCACAATGCCCTTTAAATATTGTTGCATATATAAACAAAATGCTATATCCATTTTAATGAATCTCTATAACTTCAAATAACTTTTTTTATACTCATTTAAATGAATTATAAATGCTTTAATGCTTCAACAGGGTTATTGTCATCAAGACACCATCCTTATAGAAATTACACATTTTATGTAGAAGATGATATGGAACTTGGGGGGTTTATTATAATTTTGATTTTTACTTCACTTATGCTGCCAAAATATTTTTTGCAAAACAAAATCAGATTAAAGGTAATTTTCTAGGGAAGCCTAGTCCCTTCCCTTATGTTAGATGGTTATTCCCTAAATATGTATTAACATGCTTTTTAAACTCACCCAATGCCAACCATCAACAAGTTTAACCATCAGCCATTCTCTGTGGGGTCCAGTAACTTCCATAAATCTGGTCCAAACAGTGACAACTACCTCAATCGCCTTGTTGACTTGTGGTCTCACAACAGCAGACACTTTACCATAGTATAATGGGATGTTGACACTCAGCCAGCTGTAATATATCAATTTTACAATGTGCAATGAAAAATATGCAAGAAAGAGGAACTGTATTCCAAAAAATTTAAGTTCTTCTTAATCTTTTTCAAGGATGAACCTTAAAGAGTAGTGTATATAAAAAGAAAAGAATAAAAACACAATATGAAGGTCCAAATGAATAAACTGACATACTTGACACTTCCTGTAACAGTTTCATGGGTCCCAAATCTTGCCATTTCAAACCAAAAGAGATGTATTTTATATTAGCCTTTCTTTTTTTATTTTCACATTTTCTTAAGTTTTCAAGCTTAATATAAAATTCACCAAACTTGAGTGAGTTTTATATTTGACACTTCTTTGGACTTAGCAAATATGGCAAACATTTGCAGAACCTTGCAAAAAATTTCAACAATATGGTATTTTTTTAATAGTCCTTCAATTGAATAGGTCTTTGAAAACTCTTTTTTTATCTAACCAAAATACCTATTTCTAGTGCTAGAATTTTAATGAAAAACCTGAAGATGTATCCACCATCTTGAATTTTTTGTTTAAATGTATTGAACATGTATTACCTATAAGCAATTCCATAGTACATGGTGACCTTGGCCCACACTGTCTCAAGGACACCAAGTATCCCATAATTCTCCATGAATTTCATTGTTTTAGAATCTGAAAAAAGATTTTTTTTTAAATTCATCAAATTGATTTTTCATGATTGCAAAGTAATTGCGAAAAATATCTTCCACGTAGTTAAAAGTTGATAGACTCATAAGATGAGTTATTGGAACAACAAATATGTCTTCTGTACAAAAATGTTCAAGTTTCCAGACTGAAAACATTCCTTCTCAAGTTCATCAAAACTCTATGTATCATGTTAGTTTCACTGTAAGAATGTCCAGATCTATTTAAAGGAATAAAACAGGGTATCTCTCTCAAGAACAATTTAAAGGCATATTTTTAATGCTGTCACAGGTTATTCTTAATGAAGATCAGAAATAGCACTATAAAAGCTGATTGGTTTTTTTACCACACTGAAGTCCAATAAAATAGTTACCTTTGATAGTTGGACTGGAATACAGGTCATACAAAACTATGGCTGTCACAGAGAAAACAAAGAGAAGAATCATCAGAAACCAAGGAAATCTAGTCTGCTCCATCTCATGAAGAAGATCCTGAAATGAGAGAGACAAAATTTATTTTTAAGATAGCTTTACATAACTTATATTGATACATTGTACAAGATACCAGGTTTCAATCCAAATCAAAGACCTACCAGTGTCATATAAATGTATATAAACAAGAGTTGACACTAAAGTATGTCTCGGCTGTCGGCATCATCACGGAACTCATTGAAGGTCTAGCTGGGCCTTCAGAAAAGTTAAGGTCAAGGTCATGTGACAGGTGACAGAATTCCATTTAACAATCACAAAAATGTCTGAAGTGTGTTCTAGATACCATAGTTCTTGAAAAACAATAAAAAAAGACCAACATTCACTAATTTATTCAACCATGAAAATGAAATAAAAATCACATTAGTTTGTGATGTCAGTTGTGTATACCATGATCCCAAAATAGCAGATGCCTAGCTATAATATTATACTTTTCACTTAACTCATTTTCCACCCAAAAATCATTTAAGTTCACAAAGTCATGCACTGAACTGTGAAAATGGGGTCATGGTCACACAACATGGTGTCAGTTGCATAGACCATAACTCCAGGTGTCTGTATACCAGATATCAGATGCCTAGCTATTATTCTTTTCACTTAATTCATTTTCCACAAAAGTCTTACAAAGAGGTTTTTTGGCCCCCAAAATCATCGAAGTCCACAGAATCACTGAACCATGAAAATGGGGTCAGGGTCAAATGGCATGGCACTAGTTGCATAGACCATAACCCGAAGTGTCTGTACACCAGCTATGTGATGCCTAGCTATCATACTTTTCACTTAATTCATTTTCCAAAAAGGGTTTTTTGGCCTGAAAAAACATCTTAGTTCAGAGTTGCTGAACCATATAATTGGGGTCAGGGTCAAACGGCATGGTGCCAGTTGTGTAGACCATAACCCCAACTGTCTGTTTACCAAATATCAGATGCCTATCTATTATACTTTTCTTGGAATTCATTTTCCACAAAAGTCTTACAAAGGGGTTTTTTGGGACGAAAAAAACATCTAAGTTCACAGAGTCGCTGAACCATGATATTGGGGTCAGGGTCAAAGAAATTATGCCAGTTGCGTAGACCACAGGCCTGGGGTCAATAACAATGCAATGTAATGCATTACATTATCATTACTTTACAAATTTTGTCATTACATTACATTACCATTACTTTTTTTCTCTTCTGTAATGCATTACATTACCATTACTTTGCTGGTGTAATGCATGTCATTACGCATTACATTTTGATTAAATATTTATAGGTTAATCTTTTTGTACATCTAATAAATCATCTGTAGAAAACACTATTTTTTTTTTGTTCTTTGTACAATAATGTTTTGAAATTTTTAACATCTAAAGTGAAATGGTATTTACATAAAAATGATACAGTGATTTCATATCACAATCCCTTGCAGAGATATATGGATTTGAAATTAGAAAGAATATTTATCGGCAATCCAGTTTGAACTACATTTTTTTTTGTACCAGTGGTACAAACATGACAAATGGTCAAAATCTGTAAACCAACAGAAATGATGCTAACTTATTCAAGTTACTGTAGAATTGTCACAAATGATCATATATTGAAATACTTTTAATTATCATCATGAAATAATACTATAGTTTTGGTGCTTGTTTTTTCTGTTTTTATTATTTCAATGTTGAAATTTTTTGAATAAAATAGTGTTTTCTGCAAGTCCACTATAGACAGACATGTTCTGTTTTTACAATCAATTATATTTAAAGATAAAAGTCTTTGGTCTTTTGTCCTTTCATTAAATTTGACCCCAATTAGTGAATATATCTAATTGTTATAAAAACAAATTAGTTCAATAAAAATGCCATTGGTATGCCTGAAGACATCTTAATTGGAAACATCAAAAAAGTGATTTCAAGTGAAACTATTTAAGGATTTTTTTTTATTTTAGTCTCTCTTTTCTAACTTTACTATAGACATACATAGTGTCATGTTGCTAAGTGCACCCTTTAAATAAATTAAAATCTTTTTTTTTTTTTTTTCAAATAAAAGTCATGAAAGTATATATAAACTAGAGGCTCCCAGGAGCCTGAATCGCTCACCTGATCTCTTATGCCAAAGTTTGAATAAATTTCACAAACTTTCAAGTATACAAAGTTGCAAAACAATCCTTTCAGTGGTTTCTGAGAAGATTTTTGGAAATCAGTTTAAATTAATAGAAAAAACAGTTAAAGGGCAATAACTACTGTAAGGACCTTTTGATGCTGAACAAGAAAATTTGCTTCCGATTT
This sequence comes from Arcuatula senhousia, assembly GCA_963971305.1. Taxonomy (NCBI): domain Eukaryota; kingdom Metazoa; phylum Mollusca; class Bivalvia; order Mytilida; family Mytilidae; genus Arcuatula; species Arcuatula senhousia. Next base: position 48,750,445 of record OZ020303.1, on the reverse strand, counting down.
TCTTTATCTCTTTTACTTTTTGAGTTATAAGCCAAAAACAATGGTTTGACCTCCCTGTTCTATTTTTAGCAACGGCGGCCATGTTGGTTGGTCGACATGTATATAATTCACAAACTTGGTAGAGAACATCCTAAAGATCATGTATACAAAGTATCAATGCAATCCCTTCAGTGGTTTTAGAGAAGAAGATTTTTGAAAATCAGTGTAAATTAATGGAAAACAAGTGTGGCCACTAAAAGTATGTCTCGCCTGCCGGCACCATCGCTAAAATCAACTACCTAAGCTTTCATTTCTTGATATAAACAGAAAAAGTGTCAGTATACCTAATAACAGATGCCTAGTTATTATACTATTCAAGCAATCCATTGTCCACACAAGTATTACAAAAAGTTTTCTGTCTGAAAAAAGACCTAAGTTCACAGAGTCACTGGAGCGTAAAAATGGGGTCATGGTCACATGGCATGGTGACAATTGCGTTCTCCATAACCGCAACTGTCTGTTTACCCAATATCAGATGCCTAGCTATTATACTTTTCAAGCAATTCATCGTCCACAAAAGTCTTACAAAAAAGTTTTTCGGCCTGAAAAAGACCTAAGTTCACAGAGTCACTGGAGCGTAAAAATGGGGTCAGGGTCACATGGCATGGTGACAGTTGCATGGACCATAACCTAAACTGTCTGTATACTAAATATCAGATGCCTAGCTATTATACTTTTCAAGCAATTCATCGTCCACAAAAGTCTTACAAAAAAGTTTACAGCCTGAAAAAAGACCTAAGTTCACAGAGTCACTGGAGCGTGAAAATGGGGTCAGGGTCAAATGGCATGGGGACAGTTGCGTAGACCATAACCTGAACTGTCTGTATTCGAAATATCAGATGCCTAGCTATTATACTTTTCAAGCAATTCATCGTCCACAAAAGTCTTACAAAAAAGTTTACGGCCTGAAAAAAGACCTAAGTTCACAGAGTCACTGGAGCGTGAAAATGGGGTCAGGGTCAAACGGCATGGTGACAGTTGCGTAGACCATAACCTGAACTGTCTGTATACCAAATATCAGATGCCTAGCTATTATACTTTTCAAGCAATTCATCGTCCACAAAAGTCTTACAAAAAAGTTTACGGTCTGAAAAAAGACCTAAGTTCACAGAGTCACTGGAGCGTGAAAATGGGGTCAGGGTCAAACGACATGGTGACAGTTGCGTAGACCATAACCTGAACTGTCTGTATACCAAATATCAGATGCCTAGCTATTATACTTTTCAAGCAATTCATTGTCCACAAAAGTCTTACAAAAAAGTTTACGACGCCGCCGCCGCCGTCGCCGCCGCCGCCGCCGGAAAGTAATACCTATGTCTCGCCTTCCGCGACTATTCGTCGCAGGCGAGACAAAAAAACAGTTAAAGGGGAATAACTCTTAAACGGCTGATCTGACAATTTAAACCCTGAATCACATTAGTAGATCTCAATGAGCTAAACAATTCTGCAATGCTAACTTTTCCTCTAGCTCTAACGGTTTTCAAGATATAGTCCAAAAACTGCAAAAATGGTCAATTTTGATGATTAAAGGGCATTAACTCCTATAAGGAGTCGTTTCACAACTTCGACTCAATGGAGAGATTCGTAGAGCTTTTGATGCTGAACAAGAAAGGTTGCTTCGGATTTTCTCTATCTCTTATACTTTTTGAGTTATAAGCCAAAAACAATGGTCTGACCCCCCTGTTCTATTTTTAGCAACGGCGGCCATGTTGGTTGGTCGACATGTATATAATTCACAAACTTGGTAGAGGACATCCTAAAGATCATGTATACCAAGTATCAATGCAATCCCTTCAGTAGTTTTAGAGAAGAAGATTTTTGAAAATCAGTGAAAATTAATGGAAAAAACAGTTAAAGGAAAATAACTCTTAAACGGCTGATCTGACAATTTAGACCATGAAATCATTTTTGTAGATCTCAATGAGCTAAACAATTTTGCAATGCTAACTTTTCCTCTAGCTCTAATGGTTTTCAAGATATTGTCCAAAAACTGCAAAAATGGTCAAATTTGATGATTAAAGGGCAATAACTCCTATAAGGAGTCGTTTCACAACTTCGACTCAATGGAGAGATTCGTAGAGCTTTTGATGCTGAACAAGGAAGGTTGCTTCAGATTTTCTCTATCTCTTATACTTTTTGAGTTATAAGCCAAAAACAATGGTCTGACCCCCCTGTTCTATTTTTAGCAACGGCGGCCATGTTGGTTGGTCGACATGTATATAATTCACAAACTTGGTAGAGGACATCCTAAAGATCATGTATACCAAGTATCAATGCAATCCCTTCAGTGGTTTCAGAGAAGAAGATCTTTGAAGAAAAGTTAACGGACGACGGACGACGGACGCTTAACGATGACAATAGCTCACATGACCCTTCGGGTCAGGTGAGCTAATAAATTATTATAAAACATTATTGGATTATTAAAGGGTTGATTGACAACTTTCTGTTTTAAATCCTATAATAATTGTTTTTTAAAGACTTTTTTTATTTTATTGTTGTACAAAATAAGAAAAAATATAATGACATGTAATGCAATGTACTGGGTGCATTACACAATTTTTTACCCAAGTAATGCATTACATTACATTACATGTAATGCAGAATTTGTGCAATACACATTACTTTGCATTACTGAAAAAAAATGTAATGATTACAATGCATTTGCATTACGAATTTGCATTACCCCAGGCCTGGTAGACCATAACCCCAACTGTCTGTATACCAAATATCAGATGCCTAGCTTTTATACTTTTCTTGGAATTCATTTTCCACAAAAGTCTTACAAAGGAGTTTTTGGCCCGAAGTAACATATAAGTTCACAGAGTCGCTGAACCATGAAATTGGGGTCAGGGTCAAACAGCATGGTGCCACTTGCGTAGACCATAATCATACCAAATATCAGATGCCTAGCTATTAGGGTATACTTTTCTTGGAATTCATTTTCCACAAAAGTCTAACAAAAAAGTTTACGTCGTTGTCGCCACTGCCGGAAAGTAATACCTATGTCTCACCTTCAGCAACTTAAGTCACAGGCAAGGCAAAAAGGGTCTAAAGAAAATTTTATTACATTTCTACAGTGAAATATTATTTACAGGTTTTTAGCTCACCTGACCCGAAGGGTCATGTGAGCTATTGTCATCGTTAAGCGTCCGTCGTCCGTCCGTCGGTCGTCCGTCGTCCGTTAACTTTTCTTCAAAGATCTTCTTCTCTGAAACCACTGAAGGGATTGCATTGATACTTGGTATACATGATCTTTAGGATGTCCTCTACCAAGTTTGTGAATTATATACACGTCGACCAACCAACATGGCTGCCGTTGCTAAAAATAGAACAGGGGGGTCAGACCATTGTTTTTGGCTTATAACTCGAAAAGTATAAGAGATAGAGAAAATCCGAAGCAACCTTCCGTGTTCAGCATGAAAAGCTCTACAAATCTCTCCATTGAGTCTAGGTTGTGAAACGACTCCTTATAGGAGTTATTGCCCTTTAATCATCAAAATTGACCATTTTTGCAGTTTTTGGACGATATCTGGAAAACCGTTAAAGCTAGAGGAAAAGTTAGCATTGCAGAATTGTTTAGCTCATTGAGATCTACACAAATGATTTCAGGGTCTAAATTGTCAGATCAGCCGTTTAAGAGTTATTCCCCTTAAACTGTTTTTTTCATTAATTTACACTGATTTTCAAAAATCTTCTTCTCTGAAACCACTGAAGGGATTGCATTGATACTTGTTATACATGATCTTTAGGATGTCCTCTACCAAGTTTGTGAATTATATACAGGTCGACCAACCAACATGGCCGCCGTTGCTAAAAATAGAACAGGGGGGTCAGACCATTGTTTTTGGCTTATAACTCAAAAAGTATAAAAGATAGAGAAAATCCGAAGCAATCCTCCGTGTTCAGCATCAAAAGCTCTACAAATCTCTCCATTGAGTCGAAGTTGTGAAACGACTCCTTATAGGAGTTATTGCCCTTTAATCATCAAAATTGACCATTTTTGCAGTTTTTGGACGATATCTGAAAAACCGTTAGAGCTAGAGGAAAAGTTAGCATTGCAGAATTGTTTAGCTCATTGAGATCTACAAAAATGATTTCAGGGTCTAAATTGTCAGATCAGCCGTTTAAGAGTTATTCCCCTTAAACTGTTTTTTTCATTAATTTACACTGATTTCAAAAATCTTCTTCTCTGAAACCATTGAAGGGATTGCATTGATACTTGGTATACATGATCTTTAGGATGTCCTCTACCAAGTTTGTGAATTATATACACGTCGACCAACCATCATGGCTGCCATTGCTAAAAATAGAATAGGGGGTTAGACCATTGTTTTTGGCTTATAACTCGAAAAGTATAAGAGGTAGAGAAAATCCGGAGCAACTTTTCATGTTCAGCATCAAAAGGCCCTTACAGGAGTTATTGCCCTTTAACTGTTTTTTTCTATTAATTTAAACTGATTTCCAAAAATATTCTCTTAAACCACTGAAAGGATTGTTTTGCAAGTTTGTATACTTATTTATTCAAACTTTGGCATAAGAGATCAGGTGAGCGATTCAGGCTCCTGGGAGCCTCTAGTTTTTATGTGAGATGATTTACTTTTCTTCAAAACATATTCTTGAATAATAAATGGACTGCTTGATCATTGAATGCTATGTACTTCAAGTAACTATACACCTTAAAACCAGTTGGACACTGTTCCACCAAAAGTAACAGAACCTTGAGTATCTCAATTAACTTTACAGTAAAATTACCTTACAAGCAGTAGCACACTGACTATAACCCTCCATACTGTTCTTCCCCTGAGCAGCCAACTCATCATTAGTTATAGAGAAGGACCTCAGGGTCTGCTGTAGTAACTTCTTATCCAACTTAGACCTTAGCTTGTCATAGTTTTGACCTATGTACTGTAACAGCAAGCTATAACAAAGACAGGATTTAATGTAAGACTATGTAAGATGCTATAATGGCAATCTATCATAACTTTGTCAGGTTTTGTAAGTGTTATTTTTCTACACTCTGCTGTTTTATTATTTTTGATTGAATAATTACCAATATTTATATGATTTACATGAAAGAAAATGTAACACCCCAGTAAATAAATATGAAGGTCTAGTATATAATCAAACAATGTTACTGTAATTTCAACCCTGAAAATCATCTGACAAACAGATTTTGATTTTCTTGAGTGCCATCAGGGAGGATCAGACTCACAACCCCAGTAAATAAAACTACATATTTAAAACTTGACCGTGGTTGCAAATTTTTAACATGAAGCGCAAGTGCTAGGGTCAATGGTTATCAATAACAAACATTCATTTCTTAAATGATTGCTTATCTAGCACATATTTGATGAAATTGTAAATTTTTTGCTGAAATGTTTTGTTCATATGATAATTTAATTAAGATTCAAAACAAGATTTTTGAAGAACAGCTAAAATGCAAAAATTAACATGTGCCAGTGAGGTGGAATGGATATACTGATATGTCCTGCAAATTTCGTTGGCGGACCATAATAAACAAAAGAATCCAAGAACCATACCTAGAAGAGAGAAGTTTGTTGGTGTACATTTGACACCACACACTGTAACACTGCTTGTCACTAACCAGACAGTTTATCAGACAGCTATACAGCTACAAAATATAACATTTACAAATATAAAACTCCAATGGCTATACTTCACATCATTTTAACAGCACTACAAAAAATTATGGCAGATTTTTATTTAAGTCCCTTCAGTGACTAAATCAATGCATGACTTTAATCTGTAATGTTAAAATGTTATATAGGAATGTGCAAGTTCTATAATAAAATAGTGGTGTTAGTAAAGTGGTAAAGTACATAAGCATAATTAAATGCCCCTCCCCAACAATGTTGTATAAAAAAAATCATCAAAATAATAACTTGGCTCAAATGATAGAAATAACTTGAGAGCATAGGGTTGATGTTAAATATAAATGTCTTGTACTTTTCAATGTGGATTGATTTAATGAGATAGATTATGACAACTTTACACTTACCTCATTTTTCATAGCTTGAGATGCTTTAGGGGTCAGTCTAGTAAGATAAGAAGGGAACACGTTCCTCAAAGCTGGAGAATTACTACCACCAAATGCTACCATCTGTTATTAAAAAGAAATAAATGTAAACAAATGGTAACAAGTTTTGGAAGGTCTGTTTTTTCCTTATCAACTAATAAAGTGTTTCATTTTAAAAAAAATTTCATAGCATACAAATATGCATTTTATTCTACTAAATAAAACAACATAAATATTTGTTAAATACCATTTAAGTGGTTGAAATTAGCACTGGCCTGCTGGCTCCTGGTCGGAAAAAATCCTTTAGGGCAAGTCAAATAGATGAACATTAGACAAATGGGATAAGAACAAATAATCCAAGATTTGAGCAAGTAACTCACAAATACTTATTTTTAACTACTATTTCACTTACCTTGACTTTGGGATAGATAGCCTGCAGTTTTTTCTTAAGTTCATTGGAGACATGGTGGTCCTCAAAGACAGCATCCATCATATGGAAGTACTCCCTTACTGATACTTCACCATAGTATCTCTTCATGTCAGTGTGTCTCCTTTAAAACAGGTGTACAAAAGCAAATACATTACATTATATATTATGAAAAAGATTTCAATTTAGTGCTCATTAACAGTCATGGCAACTTTCATTTTTATAGACTTTTTATCTTTTGTTGGTCATCCCTGTCTGTAAAATATTTAAAACCGACTATATCATGTATATAAAGGGTAACAACCCATGCTACAGTTATTATAGCTATTTCCAATTAATTTTTTTGTAAACTCTCTGCATAATCTTAATTACTGTGGATTCATTTATTTTCATGGACACCAATTTTCATGTTTTAATGAAAATTGACCAGTTCTTTGATTCTAAAATTTGTGGTTTTGTCTGCAGCATACAGATCAATGTTGAATTTCCTTTTTGTGAGGAATCGAACCTCGTGGGTCAAGGCAACCCTAAGAAAACCATGAAATCTGATACCCCACAAATAATAATACTAGAGGATCCCAGGAGCCTGAATCGCTCACCTGATCTCTTATGCTAAAGCCTCTTACCTAGTGTGCAACATGGTCTACATGTACTTGGTAAGTAACATTAAAGAAACTAGTTAGGATAGAAAACACTTTTAAGATCAAGAATACAAAGTTACAAAGATTTCCATTTGAAAAAAAAACAAGTTAAAACTGATTGAAAACACTGAAAGGGGGATAACTCTTCAAAGAATGATCTGACAATTTTGACCCTGACATCATTTTTGTAGATCTCAATAAGCTGAACAATTTTGCAATGCTACCTTTTCCTCTAGCACTTACAGTTTTCAAGATAAAGTCCAAAAACTGTGAAAATGGTCAATTTTGACAATTAAGGGGAAATAACTCCTATAAGGAGTCATCCCACAACTTTGACTCAATGGAGAGTTTTGTAGAGCTTTTGATGCTTCCAATTTTCTCTATCTCTTATACTTTTTGAGCTATAAGCTAAAAACTATGGTCTGACCCCACTGTTCTATTTTTAGTAATGGCGGCCATGTTGGTTGGTCGACGTTCACAAATTTCACAAACTTGGTAAAGGACATCTTAAAGATAAAGTGTGCAAAGTTTCAAAGCAATCCTATCAGTGGTTTCAGAGAAGAAGATGTTTGAAGAAAAGTTAACGGACGGATGGACGTTGACGCTTAATGATGACAATAGCTCACATGACCCTTCTTAAAACCACAGTAAGTTAAGATGTTCACAGTGCCTTGATGGTATAATCTTACTTGAACAAGTTCTCAAGGTAGTCAATGCAAAAGGGAGCTAAAGCTTTGGAGCTCAGTGACGGCAGCATAACTTTGAACCAAATTCTCAATCCACACTTGAAATCTCGAGAAGCTTGACTCAAAGCCCACAGAATAGACAAGCATTTCTTAGAGTTGTTGGTATTAGTTGATACCAGCTCCTCGTACTGTAAAAAAAAGATTTATAACATCACATACAAAACTGTTATTTTCTTTCTTACACATGACTGTTTAACCTCTTAGATTAAAAACATGTAAAGGAACTTATTTTAATGTTGTTGTTTTTTTTATTGTGATGTTACTAACAAATATTGAGAATATCAATCTGCAGTGCAAACTTTGAAAAAAATACTTGGAAATTTTAAACAACATTGATTCTTGTGCATTTTTTCACAAATAATCAGTATTGATCAAAGTAAGGACAAATGATGACTTTTCATCCTATCTAAGTATATAATCTATAATTAAGTTCTTATACTCTAGTTTGTTTGACAATAAAATATGTTTAAATTAATTAATTACTCTATCACACTTTAATACCTGTTGTAATTTAGACATGGCCACACTAGGACGAACTTGCACAAGGAGCTGCAAAAACACTCTGTACCCATAGGTTGATCGGTCTAAAAAGCAAAACCAGATGCTGAAGATAATTTGAAAAACAATTATTTTCTACTACACTTTCAATTTTTTTATTCATACTTGTCATTTTAAATAATTGTTTTAAATTTTTATTCACAGTAGTCTTACTTTTGAACTTGCACATGGCAAGTTTTTAAAAATGTCCAAATTAAAATACATGTACTGGTAAATGAACGTGCTTCAACTCAATACTAATTAAACTATGCAAATAATATTATTGACAATGCTTTTTACGAGTACACAATGTACCTAATGATAAAGCCCAGAGCATACAAGAATATATATAAAAGCAAAAAGACATGATGCTCTGCCTTGCAACATGTCATTTTTTTTCACAATCATTTGAATTTCAAGTTGATGCGAGGAATAAAAAAATTATGATTTTTGTTTGGTCCTAGAATATATACTCTTTGTCTGTGGTTACTATACCTTTTGATGACTCATTTAGAACTTTCATGATGCAATGATAGAAGATATGCTCCAAGGTATCAGGTGAGGCCTCACTTAGGGTACATCTTATCATCTCTTGACAATTGTGATTCAGTTTCTGCATTGGGTAGTCTAAAAAGAGAAGAAAAATCTGTTAAAGTAAAAAATGGTCAGATTTTGTTAAACAGGAAGTAGATGAGCTAGCGACCTGAAATCAAATCCCACATTATTGGACCTCGCCCTGGCCTGATGCTGTATACCAAATATCAAGTGGCTGTGATTAGTAGTTGCTGAGAAAATTGCTACGAAAATTTGATAATTTCATGATCGTCATACTATTATTTTTCCCGACTTTTCTGTCTTCATCTTGACATATCTTTGTAATATGAACAGACAAAATTTGCTAGGTTGCAGTTATAGAACCATAAGTTTGGGTGTAAAAGTTCACCCCTTAGAACAAGATAAAACAAAATCTGCACCTTTTGGTTTTCCACTGAAAACTGGGTCATTTGTCTCTGGTACACTTTCTAGTTGAAAATTAAGATAAGATGCTAAATCCTTCAACCAGACATCAATGCTATCAGGAAATCTAGTCTGAGCTGTCGTCAACAGAGATGATACTTCATCAGTAGTTATCTGAAGAAAAGAGCATCCAATTTCCATGAATATATTTTTATACATGACAAACAGAGTACATTGTAAAACATCAAAAATGTAAATATTTTGGTTGATTCTTAAATTGAGCTACTGCTAGTCAGCAAATTAGCATGTGGCACCTTCTTCCCATATTTTGTCACTTACATGTAAGACCTGTTACTGCATCTGCTGATGAACAAATATTTTGATATCAAAACACTAGTGAATAAGGTGGTATAAAAGCAAAGTATGGTCAGAGAAAACTGAATGAAAAAAACATTGCCAAAATGCACTTTTTTCTGCTACTTACTGTTCTCATGGCCTCTTCCAAAGTAACAGATTTCTTCTTCTTGTCTTGATCAGATTTCTTTTTCTTTTGTTGGGTTTGTTTCTTCTCTAACACTGGCTTGTTGGTATTCTCTTTACCTGATGGTTTGCTGATTCCATTGCTTGCATTTGCAGCTCTCAACTCCTTTTCAATGAAGGCTTGGTACATAGTTGAAGACTCCTTTAAAGGTGCTAAAATAAAAAGAAACAAACTTTAAATTGATTCAAGTTCCAGGGACACAAACCTGAGAAAATTAAAATAAGAGATTTGTCTCACTCAATAAGTTCAAAATAGAAAGGGCTACGCAATCTTTTGTATACTTGGGATATTGTCTAGAGATTCTCTGTCAAAACATGGTATAATGGTTTGAGGGTTAACTCTTTTATTATAAATAGGACATGTAAAATATTCATATCATTGGCAAGAGAAATTCCTGCTGCATGCATTAGGCTCATTTTATAAAATCAAAGAACATGAAGAAGGACCTGTTGCAGGAAGGTGTAACAACAAATCATAAACAAACCTTATTATTAGGACCATTGGAGGTTCTGATGGGAATTTGGGAGACTATATGAAATGAGGTCAACCCACCCTCCTTTCTATATTAAATACATCTTTTTGTTAATATATATACATAACCATAACCATGATACATACATGTGTACCAGTAAACTAGAATGGCATTATTTCATGGAAGACATATGTCGCCTGCGTCTAAAAATATTCAGTTAACAGGAAATAAATGAGTTACGGCTATAGGATTGCTTTACACCTTAAAGTACTATAGGAGGAAACTACATGCTGAATATAAAGAGGTTGTGTCACTAAGTTGCCTGGAAAACTGCAGAGGAAATTTGTGACGACACAAGATGATGGATAGTGTTAAAGTGACTCCTATATACATGTATATGTTGCTTTGCAACACATTACAGGTGACATAATGATAGAATTATGATCATGAACATGATGATCATTTGGTCTAATCAGAGACCCTATATATGTGTATATGGGTTCAAATGTTTTTTTTACATAATACTTGTTCTACAGAACAAGTATTATGTAAATTCAAACCGGAAGTGGCATTTTCTTAATTAATTCCAAAATCCCCCAAAGACCCACAGGTCCCGTCATTTTGTTTTTGTTTTCGCACATGGACAAACAGTTAGAAATTATGTGTTGGCAATGGCACAAATTAATTTAAAGTTTGCATAATTATTGATCCAAGGAATTTTTTTATAAGAATACAAATGCCATGATTGCCCGAGGGTGATTAATATCGTAGACTTAATAGAAGAAAGGGCGTTATAATAATTGAAATGATTCAAAATTTTATTTTATTTCAGTATACATGGGTTGCACAATGTTTCTTTTCCGGATTTGACTCATCATTTATACGAGGTCATCAGGGGTCAAGGGGAGGAATAAGGACCTCATTCAACATGGGACAAAGGGAACGGCATTTTCTATCAACGATTCTTCTCAGGGTAGGAAATTCGCTGAAAAAGTTACCAGCCCTGAATTGAAATTCTACCTGTTTTTGCTATATAGCCAGTGAAATTTTCATGAATTTCAGCCAGTCCTGCCCAAAAGTTAACGGTCTCGGGCTGGCGGACAGGCTGTTATTTCCAACTCTGTTCTTCTGTAAGTATTCAACATACGGGTAGAAATCATTTGCAACTGACAAATAAACCCACAGACAACATTTCCAACCCATACACAAATCAATCTTGAACGGAAATAAAGAAATCACTTTCTTTGTCTATTAACGTGTTGGACCCAGTATTTTTACCAGTTCCTCCTCGTTTCGGTTTGGCTAGAATAGTGACCGATCCTGCAAATGCGCAACATGTGTTACTGTATTAAGAGCAATTGACTTCATCTGATTTTAATGGGCTAAAGCCTACTCCATATTAAAAAACGTGCCAAAAAGGATAAAAAATATAAAAATAAAATAAAAACCGTTTACAGATCTTCCTGCCGTAATGACCATATGTTTAAATATTTCTATTTTAATAAAATCATATGATATGTTTGCAGCTAAAAATATTTATCTTACGTTGAGACTCGATCCGGGGCATATTCTCAATGAACTTCTTCTTTTCTTGCTTCGTCAGTTGTGGAATCTGACTTTTCACCTTCTTTCCTTTGCCAACAACCTCCCATGACGCATTTGGACTAGCCATAATGTCAAGATAGTCAACTTTTCAAATTTGACAGCTGAATTTCAAATGTGACGTGCAAACATTAACTTACTTCCGCTTTTCGGAACCTTTCTAGAATTTCCATAATTTAAACGCAATTTGCAATTACACCCCGTGTTATCGGTTTCCTCTTTAAATGGTCGAACGATTACCATGAATCTAATCAAAAATAATTTAAATTTCATATGAGTATTTTTGTCTCCGTGCTTTAAGTTATTGTTATTTTGGGATCTGAATTTGAATCATACAAGCTGTGGATGTTTATGTCGCCATGAGTATAGGGACGACAATTCTGCATAAAAAAACTTTAAAAACACTAACAGAAAATTATAAAAATTAAGAGTTTATCTAATATTCTAGAAAATGAATTGAACATAAGTTCCATTAATACTGACAGATGTGTTAACTGAACAGTTGATGAGACCCATGCATGCATGGGTTACATGGGCTACAGTGGTGTAACCTATTCATGAATGAATAACAGTGGTGTGACCCATGCATGCATGGGCGGCAGTGGTGTAACTCATGCATGCATGGGCTACAGCGGTGTGACCCATGCATGCATGTGCTACAGTGGTGTAACCCATTCATGAATGAACAACAGTGTTGTAACTCATGCATGCATGGGCTACAATGGTGTGACCCATTCATGAATGAACAACAGTGGTGTGACCCATGCATGCATGGACAGCAGTGAATTGTAACTCATGCATGCATGGGTCACACTGATGTAGCCCATGCATGCATGGGCTACACTGATGTTTAACTGAACATCTGCTGCATTGCGAAATAAATTAGAAAATGTGTATTTTTAATATCCATAAATATTGATTGATTATGGGACCAACCCTTTCAACTTGAAAAGGGGGCTTGGTTTTCCATTAAGAAAATTTTTGAATCTGATTTTGATGAGAAAAATACTTTGGTAGCAGAAGTTAAGAAAAAAAATCTTAAGAAGGATTTCTGTCATAAAAGATTGAGCTCATATTTGAAAAAATACCTTTTTGGACACCTTAGAAAAATAAATCTTACTTCATGTGGAAAAATAAAGCAAGCCCACCCCTTTCAACTAAGAGGCTGTAAATAATTTTGTCTCACTTCTTCTAATTGATAAAATGACAGAGTTCACAAAAGCATGTTAATTATATGGTAATTAATTTTATCTCCACAAATTAACATCCAATTGATAAGCCCCAGCAGAGTGAAAAGACCCTAAACAGCTTGTCCTTTTATTACATGTTACCCCATATCTCTTGTTTTTAACAAGACATAAGAAGTTCAGTACACTAAGGCAGTTAATGTTTGTACATAAAAAAAATGAACATGTAATTTTTCTAAAACTGTTTTGAAGTTTTGTAGGGTAGACGATAAAGAGATGTGGAATAAGTGTACGCGACACAACCAACATAAAGAATCGGCAATTTTAAAATCACTATGGAAAACAGCCAGCAGTCTTCAACATGACCATAGCAAAATTTATCAAATATATGTAACATTACCATGTTTGTTGTACATTTGTTTGTATGTTTTAATATGAATATGTTTTTAGAAATCTTTTTTTTCACTAGTCAGAAGAAAATGTTGCATTCAAATTTAAAACCATAAACTAAGACCAGACAAGGAGATGCATTATACAACCCACTGAAACTGGAAAGATGAATGATGGATCTCCTACTAGTATGAGAACGCTGACAGTCCAAGACAGAAAGCGAAGAAAAAATCAGTTGACAGTATTACAACAACATAAAGAACACACAGCATAACATACATGTACCATTGTATAAGTGATACACATCAAACAAACGGATGGCTGTCAACAGGACTGATGTCAAACAATTCGAAAACACACAAACAAATTATTTAAAAATCCAAAGAATCCATTAAATGTGACCATAAAAATAGGGAAGTGAATAAAACATTAATTTATTATTTTAAAAAATATAAACAAACATATATATTTTATTCATGCACCATTAAGTAAACTTTTCTTGGTTTGAAAACCAGAATCTTCACGATGGAAGTGTCTTAACGTTGACAAAAAGGTAATACTCTGAACAAATGACAAGAAAGTGCAGTTCGTCTTCTGTTATAGTTAAAATTTAACAGTCTTTGTTCAACAGGAATTTGTTTCATAAGCGTCCTTAATTCTCTTCTTCTGAAGGAAAAGTCAAACATCTCATTCATGTCATTTACATTGATTCAACGATCTTTGATGTCAATTATAAGCATTGGTTCAGTTGGAAATTCTGTTTTACATTATTGGTATACATGTACTAATCTACATCCTCGGAAACCCAGGGGTTCTTCATTCGCACACTCATTCATCACCCCTGGGTCCATTCGTATCAATTCCTTCGTTTTACACAGTTCTGAGTCGAGCCTTCTGATTGGTCGCTTAACAATGTCGTTAAGGGACGATTTATATTGTTTTTATTACAACTTAGTAAAGTTCAAGATCAGGGGAAAAGAACGCACAAATATGTGTCCAATCAGAATGCTTGATAGGAAAATTGTAAAGCTGTCTTAAACGATGGAATTGATACGAATGGACCCAGGGGTGATGAATGAGTGGGCGAATGAAGAACCCCTGGGTTTCCGAGGATGACTAATCTATTACTGGTTATCTTCTTCAGCTTATATGGTTCGATCTCACAGTCACGTGTTTACTTAAAACGCAGGTAACCCCAATGCACCAAATGTACAATTACTATTTCAGAAATATTCTTCAAATTCTATGTTGCAAAATATTACACTTTCATATAGTATATAGACATTCATTCATTTGGTAGTTGTCTGTCAACTTGTGCTAATCATCAGACAGCTGTGTCTTGTTCTGTATCACAATAAATGGCCTTCATTGCTGTCTTAATATATTTTTCATATTTTTCGCATAATGTTTTCAGTTATTTTATTCAGGGTTCCACAAACTGACACATCTTTCTCCAAAGGAGTCTGTAAAATAACTTAGGGTTTTCTGCATTCAACTAAATCAACAGGAATTTTGTTGTAATTATTTCCAAATCTGTAAAGATATAAAAGCTTTGTTTTAGAACATTGATGGCAGGCATCATATGTAATTGATTCATTTATAATTTAGAAAACAAAACAAAATGAAAAGGAGTTTAAAATTGAAAACTTGCAAGGAATGGATATGCATGCATGTGTTCATGTGACATGCACAGATGCCCCCCATGACAGGCCCCAAACAGAAAGTAGGAGTCTGACTGGTCTAAAAGTCGCTAAGAACATTACACATGCATATTCTCGTTCAATTGCATGTACAGTTTCTGAGGAAACATCTTTATATTGGCCTGGTTCCAAACAGGATGTAGATGCCTATCAGGTCTGAAAGTTGTTTAGAACATACAGTTTGTCATACTGTACTACCCTGACAAACTTCAAATCATTCTTATGTACAAGTTCTGAAAAAAGCTTGATGGAAATTCATAATTACATACAGACACGAGTTAGAATAAATGCAACCCCCTTCTCCCGACTTTTGCATGACTGATGTTCAGGTGTTGCTAATTCCAAAACATGTTATACATGTCATATTGGCCTGGGGAAAGTTATAGCTATTATTTTTCCAACTCTTGTTTCATATGGAAGCTTTCTAAGTACATGTAGTTAACTTAAATTTCACAAATAGATCAGTCATGTAGATAGTATGTATAGAAGTAAGAAATTTTGCTTTCAAAATGACTAACACTACAAATATTTTTGTGTGATTTTTTTCTGAGAATAAGGTTAAGTTGACAAGTTACATGTAGATAAACGGAAGATGCACTTAATGGTTTACTAAATGAAATTAACAAGACCAATATGTGTCTGGCCCGCGTCACACTGCAAAAACGTTGAACCATGTATATATATGATAATTTTTTTTTTCAAAATCGGACTATACATAAAAAGTTTAGTTTTTGCCCATTTTGGCAATCCATCATGTAATGCTAAAGAACATTATTGTACACTGTATTAGAATTTAATAGCAATATTTAAGAAAGATCTAGTGTTTGGATTTTGAGATTCAGATTACACAAGACACACACCCAATAGTGCAACGGACAGCCGGAGTGACGAAGTGACCTGACTCCGAATCTGCTTTCGTCTTCGTCGACGCAGGTCAAAAAGAATCAAGTCTGTAAACATACATATTTTTAGGCACAGTTTTATAATCTTGCAATTGAACCTTTTAACTTTTTGTGATAGTTTTATCATGCAGCCATTACATTAAATCTTCTTCATGTTTCAGGAGAGGAGTTTTTAACTTATGAAACAAATAACAACAGTATAAAAATATATAAGTTATAATTCGGCTTTAAAATATGTTACTGTGCAAATGAAAAATTTAAAGATTTATATATACCGGTACTTATTTTTTCATCTAAAATTATAAAAAAATAAAGAAGGAGTGCGTCCATAGGATACAGATGGGTCTTCTTAGTTCTTTGGACCCCAAACAAGTTTGACCCATTCGCATCAATTCTCATTATCAACCCAGTCTTAAATAAGTCAGTCAAGCCCGATGTCCAGTTTGTCATATGTCATTTATTTCACCACCCTACCAAATTTCAAATTCTGATAAAAGATTGATGTGATTTCATATACATATACATACAGACAGATATGAGTAAAACTAAATGCCACCGGCATGACGATGAGGGAGCATTAAAATAATGCAGGGAACATATAGATCTATAACTTAACTTGTTCTGCAAAATCTTTTTCTTAACTTGAAATAGTAAGCTTTAGATACTTAAAACAAATAAACATATATAGTATAATGACATCATCAGCAAGCAACAGTCACAGTGACCTGAAAATTATTATTTTTCTTTGTCTCTATCATAAGAATGATATAAAAAAAAAAACTGACTGTACCTTTTCTTCACAGGCTTTGATCTTCACACTTATTCTTTTCATGTTTTCTTACTTTGTATATAAATTCACAAAAATAGAAAAATGAAAACTCCACTTGATACATATAAGGTTCCGAGAAATTTTTAACTTTACAAAAATATTATCAAGATTTTTTTTCTTACCAATTTTCTGTGTTATCATTTTCCTCCCATCACAATACATGCATCTTCTTTAATATGATCAATGTGAAAAATTTCATCAAACACCATGACAAATAAACCCTGCAGGCAATCATATCTACCCCCTATTCAGATAAGGATCATATGATTCCAACTGTGAGGTTTGGTTCTAATCACAATGGGGACATGATAAAAAGTATAGGACTTAGATGAACAAGAATGGATTTATTCATAAATAATTTATCTTTCAAGAGAAAAGAAAAAAATGTTTGCTTAGCCAATTAACAGATAATGAATGATTAACAGTAGTAGCATAACATTCACAAGTAGTGGGGTACAAGCCTATTCATTTACTGAAAGAGAATTGTAAAAGATGGATGACCTTAACATATACTGTAAGTATTATATGTATATTTTAAGGATTATAAACATTAGTTTTTTGTCTTGGTAATGAAATAAAATCATATTTATTTTCATTTTCAATTTTGAACACTTATACAATATTATTTCATCAATTTCCACGCTTATTAGTAAGTTTAACATGTTTAATATAAATGAACAAATACAAATTTTCACATTAACACATTATGAAATGTTTAAAATTAAAATCTGTTCTTTTTTGGCGGGATTTCAAGAAGTGAAAAATCTGAGTTATAAAATGGTGAATGTCGAGAGGGCGGCAGTTGGGCAGTGGAGAAATTTTCTCAGCAACAGCCACTTGATATTTGGTATACAGCACCAGGGTGGGTCTGTCGCTCACTTACTTCCTGTTAAACGAAATCAGGCCATTTTTGACTTATACTAATTTTTTTAATTAAGGTAGCCTAGTGCAAATATTTGACAAGATTAAAAAAAAAACTTTCATAGTAAATAGATATAAGTACATGTATGAAACAATAGAAACATTAGCATGATTGGGTCAAGGTGATTATTTTTCAAGTTAAATTGCAGGATTAAATTTTCAAGAAATTAATTTGTATACATTTTATAGATGCATATATATATATTTTTATGGTTTAAAACCATCCACTACAAATTTCTATAATTTTTTTGTAGAAAAACAATTAAAAGGACACACTTTAAAAGAAATTAAAATAAAAGTTTAAATGGGATCACCATACTTCTTTTCGAGATACTTTTTAAGAAAAACTAAATTCTCCCACACATTTCTTTACAAAAAATTGACACATTTTCCTGCCAATTATCCCCCCTTTGATGAGATTTAAAAAAAAAAGGCTAGAATATCTTTCTAAATGTTTATCTAGTTATAATTTTATCAATAAGATTACATGAGGAACTTAATCTATGATATAACAAGTCACTTTGGCTTGAATATAGGCTAAATTCTGCAAGAAGTCTGAAAAAAGCTCTGTTTTATACTTCACATGCAGCTACATTAATTTGTTACAGCAGGGGCGATTCCATATATTTTTAAGAGGGGGCGGGAGGTCCACATACAGCATATTATGGAGGAAAGGGGGTCCAGATCAATTTCAGTGCTGGAAAATTACCTTCTGGACCGGCAACTGTACAGGACATTCGCTTCCAACATTTGTGTGACTGTTCATGAAGTCTGAGGCGTAGAACTACTTGAAGCAATGCTCCTGTGTTAGTTTTATTTCCAAATCTGGAATGTATCAAAAAGAAAGGGGGATGGGGGTATAGGCAATACCAAGACATGGACACAAAATTATTAAGTCTTAGATTAAGAAACACATTTAAAAGATTATACATGTATATGCTTGTACATACTAAAGTATACATGTACTTTTCTACGTCAATTTTATTTTAATTCTCAACCACTTCTCTAGTTTCAATATATTTTACACTATTTTTTTTACTTATATTAAAAAAAATAAATAAAAAAAACAAGAATATTTCCAAAAGACATAATAAATGCCCCATCTCACAATTTGGAACTAACCGACAGACAGATGGACGAACAAACCCGAACACTGTATGTCCCCCTACTTTCATACATGGGGCATACAAATTTTATTGATAATTCTAATAAATTTTCGAAGGAGAAATAATTTTCTGTTTCAGTTGTAAAATTTGCAAGGGCATAAAATTATGTGGCTTCTTCATGCTTATCGTTATAATACAAAAAAAACTTCCAAAACTCCAACAAAACAGTAATACCAAAAAAACTAGAAAAACTGTGAGCTGCAGCTCACAAATAAATACCCCCCACCCCCCAAAAACAATCAGATAAAATTAAAAACAGGAGATGCACATCTACATTATGTCACAAATATTGTGTGTAGGTTTCATGAAAATCCATCAAGGGGTTTAGGAGGAGTTGTGGATAAGAGTTGGGTACCCCCATGTAGTCGAATGGCTAAGTCCATGTTTAGCTATGGGAAACCCCAAAAATCATTCTGATCAAATTTTAAAATAGTAGATGCACATCTACATTTTGTCACAACAATTGTGAGTAAGTTTCATGAAAATCCATCAAGGGGTTTAGGAGGAGTTGCGGATAAGAGATGGGTACCCCCATGTAGTCAATGGCTAAGTCCATGTTTTGGTATAGGAAACCCCAAAAAACATTCTGATCATATTTTAAAATAGTAGGTGCACATCTACATTATGTCACAAAGATTGTGTGTAAGTTTCATGAAAATCCATCAAGGGGTTTAGGAGGAGTTGCGGATAAGAGATGGGTACCCCCATGTAGTCAAATGGCTAAGTCCATGTTTTGCTATGGGAAATCCCAAAAATCATTCTGATCAAATTTTAAAATAGTAGATGCACATCTACATTATGTCACAAAGATTGTGTGTAAGTTTCATGAAAATCCATCAAGGGGTTTAGGAGGAGTTGCGGATAAGAGATGGGTACCCCCATGAAGTCGAATGGCTAAGTCCATGTTTTGCTATGGGAAACCCCAAAAATCATTCTGATCAAATTTTAAAATAGTAGGTGCACATCTACATTATGTCACAAAGATTGTGTGTAAGTTTCATGAAAATCCACCAAGGGGTTTAGGAGGAGTTGCGGATAAGAGATGGGTACCCTGAAGTGTAACGGAAGGACGGAAGGAAGGACGGACGGAAGGACGGACGGAAGGACGGACACCCCTATCACTATATACCCCCCACTTTGGAAGTGGGGGGTATAAAAACAAGTAAATAAAAAATAATAATCTCAATTACATCCTATACATGTATGATCTACATGAACATGTCCCATGATTAATTAGCATCTGTAAGGATAGTTATGATATTTAACTTCAAATTCATACTGTTTCCTTTTTTTCGTATTAAATCCACTGTTTTTGCATTTAATTAATGTTTACGTTCAAGTTGTCCTTAATTTATGTCTAAGAGTCATGAGAGTATAGATATTTTTCAGCTAATAAGTTGCTTTATTAACTTCGAACACAGAAGATAATGAAATAAAGAAGGAATGTGTCCATGGGACATGGATGCCCCCGCTAAGCCCCAAACAGGAAGCTGATGTCCGACAGTCCTGAAAGTCACTTAAGACATACAGTTTGCCATGCTGAACCATCCTACCAAGTTTCAAATCATTCTCATGTATGGTTCCTGAGAAAAGGTTGACGGAAATTGTCAAAGTCATGTTCACATATTTTCACATCTGCCTAAGTCCAAAACGGGAAGTAGATGTCCGACAGGTCTAAAAATCGCTTAGGACGTATAGTTTGTCATACTGAACCACCCTACCAAGTTTCAAATCATTTTCATGTATGCTTGACGAAAATTGTCAAAGTCATGTTCACATATTTTCACATTGGCCTAAGTCCCAAACAGGAAGTAGATGTCCAACAGATCTCAAAATCGCTTAGGACGTATAGTTTGTCATACTGAACCATCCTATCAAGTTTCAAACCATTCTCATTTAGACTTCATGAGAAAAGCTTGATGGAAATTCGTACGGACGGACGGACATGAGTAAAACTTAATGCCCCCCGAAATGTCGTCGCGGGGCATAATAGATGAATCAAATGACAAACATTTCTTTTTTTTAGAGAGAAATATAAAGAGTTTACCAGTGGTTCAGCATATGATTTGATATTGTTTTTTTTCCATTTCATAGGCTTATCTAGGAACCCCATCCAAATAAATCACTAGTAGGACAGATTCGGCAGATCCTCCACTGGTATAAACAGGAGAAGATGCTGAGCTGCATTGATATGAGCATGGTGTGGCAGCCTAAAACATCAGCATAGACACCTTAATTGTAGAATACCTGTTTTAGTTTACAGGATAAACTGATGACATAAAGGAAGATTGTTAAGGAGGCAGCAGATATTTGGTTATCAAAAGTGACATCAACAAAGATAAAACTGCACTCAAAGAAAGGATGCAACTGATGACAATCATTGATAGTATTTCTAACATTTGCTGCAAATAATACTATATGTTTTGACTTATTTAAAGCATCACAAATACTTTTTAATTGACTCTATTGATGCCCAGAGTTGACTATAATAAAAGAAAGTTAGTTATAACAAAATACAGCTCTTCGTTTCCATTTATTTGACTACAATTATTCCTTAAATCTTTAGCTCACTTCACGAAGTGAGGGTGGCTTATGATGTGATACCCTGAGCATTAGAATTGGCATTCACACCAACTTACAGAAGCCTGGTTAAGATCCATATCCACTTACTGAAAAGTACCACATCAACCATGCATGCTTTGGATGGTGGCTGTGACCTATATTTTCCATATGGATGACCACTTACAGAAGAACGGTTAAGATATATACCCGCTTACTGACAACTAATATAGTGCCACAGCAACCATATTCGTATGGTAGATGTACCTAATGATCATGCTAAACACAATGCATGTTTTGGATGCTGAGTGGCTCTGACATATATTTTATCTGCATGGATGACCATTCAAAATTTTGTTAGGTTAACATGAGTCCATTTTTGTTTATAGATTACCTATGTTTCTACATGTACCATATGTAATCCATTCTCTGTTTCTAGTAGCATTTAGTGTAAAAATTACTTCATTTGATTTGCTGAGTTGTTTATCCCAATTATTCTTTTGCCAGGCATTGGTTTTAAATGAACAAGTGCTCTTCATATACTTAATTATGCAATGGAATTTTTAGATACAGACTGTCTTTGACGATTTTTCTCTAGACAAGACAAGCATCAGACCTATTTAAAAAAAAAATTGTCTCTGCGAAATTTGTTGTTGTGGGTTTTTTTAGGACAATTTTCATGTGTTAAGTTGTTTGCTGTCTAAAAATTGATAAGTTCTAATAGATAAAATTAGAAAAATGTTATAAAGTAACGTATGACCACAGGAGTCATCTGCAGAAATTTTAGTAGCTCATGGCCATTTTCATTCATTCTGATGAACCATGGGTTACATGTATGTTGCCAGACATTCCATAAACTAAAGCAGTGCACCTATTTTGCAAATTATCTTTTCTGGTCACACCAAACTCTTTACTCTTGCTCAAAACTCTATAGACTATGCTTCAAGATGGTCCCAACCCTTTAAAACGTAAAAATATTTATAAAAATACAGTTAGGTGATTACCAAGTTTATTTCACTATGCAATCTACATGTATACTAAGAATCAAGAAAATGCCTAAATGTAATTTATTCTCGATCGATATTTTACAGTCTCTTATTCTCTATTTGAGATCAAATAAACATGCTTCTTGCAATATATTTGATAAATCCATTGTATTTGAAATAAAGATTTCAAACCCTTTAAAACTTCAAAATATATGGTTTAAGAACTTGAAGTACACAAAATGTACCAAATATAGTCTTATTGCACTGAACTTTTTTCTGTTGTCAGATAAGGGGTAATTTGTAATAAAAGGACCAGCTGGATAGCCTATAGGGTCTTTAATTTTTCACCCTGCCAGGCTTATCAGTTAGATGTACAAAATAATTTGTCAATCCAGATAAAATTAATTAACATATAATTAACACACTTTTGTGATCTCTGTCATTCTGATTATGTAGCAAATTTATGAATTTTATCAACCATTATACATGTTATACTGAAATACAGATAGTTTAATCAATCAACATCAATTAGAAGAATCCAGAGAAAAATCGTTTACCACCTCTAAGGGACCGACTATTTAACTTAAAAATAAGGGTGGTTTATTGTTCTAAGTCAGATTTTTTGTTGTTTTCAAAATAAGAATAATTTTATATTTTACAATAATTATATTTCATATTTTTAGTCTTATATATAAATCCTTCTTCAGAATATTTTTCTTTCTATCCTCTGCTGTCAAAATATTTTTTCATCAAAAATCATTCAAAATATGCTTAAGAAAAAAACTAAGCACACCCCATTCCTTATAAGTTTAAAGATTTAAGTATGAATCAAATATATATACAGATTATCTAATTCATTTCATAATGTAAAAGTATTACAGTTATACAACACTGTAGCCCATGCATGCATGATTCACACCACTGTTGTTCATTCATGAATGGGTAACACCACTGTAGCCCATGCATGCATGGGTCACACCACTGTAGCCCATGCATGCATGGGTCACACCACTGAAGCACATGCATGCATGGGTTACACTGCTGTAGCCCATGTATGCATGGGTCACACCACTGTAGCCCATGCATGCATGGGTCACACTGCTGTAGCCCAAGTATGAATGGGTAAAATGGTAAAATGGTATTGATAAATGGGTAACATGATCGCTGTCGTTGATTCATCTCTTAAGCCCATGCATGCATGAATCACATCAACTGTTGCTGTTTCATATTAAATGATCCTTCAGCATTGACACCTCTGTCAGTATTTATGGAACCTCTGTTTAATCCATTTTCTAGAATATGAGATAAACTCTTATTTTTTATAATTCTCTGTTCACTCAGTTTGTTCCGTGCGTTCGCTCATGACAGCTCACTGCCAGATTTAGCTGCTCCAGAGGACCCAGTACGATGACTTTATCATTACACCCGGACTAAACAAAACAAGAGGCTCCCAGAAGCCTGAATCACTCACCTGGTCCTGATTTCTACCATATGAAGACGTTTGTATAGCTAAATAAGCTGAATGTTTAAGCAAGAAAAAGCTTTTCTTTATCTGCAATAGTTTTCATTCTATCAGCAAAAACAATATTTTTCACCTTTAGAAGGCCATAACCCCTTTAAGGGGTCATCTGAAAATTACCTATAAGGGGTTTTCACCTTTAATTTAAGGTGTAACCCCTATAAGGTGTCACCTGACAACTTCGACCCTATGGAAACTTTTGAAGAGCTAAATAAGCTGAACATTTAAGCTTATCTCTTTCAGAAATTGTTTTCATTCTGTAGACAAAAAACATGTAAAATGCTATTTCAGGGGCCTTTCGTCGTTATTCCTACAAGGAGTCATCTGACAACTTTGACTCTTTGGAGACTTTTTTAGAGCTAAATGAGCTGAACATTTAAGCAAGCAATATCATTCTGCTATAGTTTTCATTCTATAGGTCAAAAACATGAAAACACGTTAATTTAGGGGTTGTTATCACTAAAAGGCGTCATTTGACAACTTTGACTCTATGAAGGCTTATGTAGAGCTAAATGAGCTGAACATTTCAGAAAGCAACAGCTTTTCTTTTTCTGCAATAGTTTTCATTCTATAGGCCTAAAACACTATTTTTCACCTTTAAAGTGTAAGTTCGTGATTTTTGAGTAATTAGTTTATTTGATTTATTATAATGAGAGTAGGCATCATGCCGGGTTTGGGCATTGAAAACGATATATTCAGAAAGATATTCGTAATTTTATTCCAATACACAAGACCATATGGGCGCGTCCATGTTATGAACAATGATGAATTATGGGATAGCTCAATTGGAGATGTGACGTCACATCTCCAATGATAAATACATGAACCAATTAACGATATTTGTAACATAAGACCGATGTTGTCGATCATAATAATGATTTGAAATATGAATAATTTGGCATTAATAATTTTTTAATCCCGCGTTTAGCAAGATAATAGTTTACTAAAACCTTAAATTGTTTTAAAATAATTAATTATAATTCCAAATAGTAAATAATCTGAAACATTTATTGACACAGTAGCCCTAGTTTTCAATCCTTTTTCAAATATTTTAGACAATAAATTCAGTTCTTGATGAATACACAGGTGTCAATTATTAAAAATCATTAACCTTTTGGATGATCTGCCACGCCCCGTTGGTTAATTACAGGTATAATTGACAGATATCATAGATCAATTAAGGTGCTCCTCCAATCAAAGATTTCCTTGCAGCACTCAATCCGCTTTAGACACACCCACCACAGCTCAATTTTAAGAATTTCGACCGGCACATCTTTTAATAATTTCTTAATTAGTATACGGTATAATTAATCAGCAGGTGTCAATATCACTTGTTCACTTCATTGACTACCTTTCTCTTGCAATTATCAATCAGCCAAAGCGTGGTGCTACATCGTGTTTGTGCATGGTTTGTGTAATACTAGTACCCAAATTAAAAATGTGTCTAAAGAGTTTTAGTTCCCACTTTTTTCCATTTTTGAAGTGTTGGAAAAACAATTTATAATTAACTACATAATTATTTGCAACTTGACAAAAAAAAAGATTCCTACAGTCAGAGACAATAGTTTATTGTTTTTATATGTTTTTGATTTGAAAGGGTATTTTATAAACATTTTCGCACTTCAATGTTCAATAGACTCTGGCGGACCAAAGGGGTTGATTTTCGTTAAAAGAAAGTGTTCTAGAACCCATTCAACCAGGTAAATGTCAACTTCTAATACACAGGAAACAATATTAATCCTCTGTGGTGCCGATAGTTTGCACGGGGGTACTAAACATACACAGGAAACGGAAGATGAACCCCTGTTGTGCCAGTGGTTTGTAGAAGGGAATAAAGTCTTCTACACAGAAAACCATAAGTAAGCCCCTGTGGTGCGATGGTTTGCACGAAAAGACTAATTATCAAAATATCACTTCAAACGGATCATGCAAGGTAATCCCAGTAGGGTGTCTGGGAACCATGAATTTTAAACAGGATGTATAAAAGAAATAGTATAGGGCAATTCTACATACTGAAAATTGAAATATATATTTTCCGAAAATGTCTGTATACGGCGTATCAAATTCAAAAAAAAAAATTCTATATTTTTATACGAATTAATTCTGAACTTTACGATTGGTACCATTTTAAAACGTTTCACAACCAATCATTCGACTGACTTTTATTTTATCATTCCCGACTTAATTTTAATCATTCCAAATTGTCCGTTGTGGTACACATCGGTAAATACATGTACCACATGGGTATAGGATGCAACATTCACTCTGTGAATAAGGCACGAGGTGGTAGTTAGCTCGCAATGCATTTTCAATATAACGTTTTGTGGATTTAAAAAAATTGCACCATTTTTTTTCTAAAGAAATTTTGACCACATAAAATTTATTAGCTTTCCATAAATTGGTGAAAAATTAAGAAAATTTTACCGTTTAACGTTTCAGAAAATTTTATTTAAATTTGACCCCTCTGGGGGTCAAGGCGGAAGAGCACAAAAAATTGTAAAATTCACCTTTTTGCACTAAGCCGAATCACAACTTTATCACTGAATTTCAAAAAAACTCAAATTTGATCAATATCTACAATCATTCATCTCTCATTTCATTCAAAGATTGTCTTTTTATCATTTGAATTAACATTACAATAGAATTTGAAGGAAATACTATGTTTTTATAAGAACTATATTACTGGACAACGAAAATTGAAGGGAGCTAACTGCAACCTCGTACCTGTGTATTGGCTTTGAGTAGCGCCATCTAGTACAAATCACGTGACCCTCCATGGATCGATTTTTTTTACTTTCAAAAGCCAATTTTATCCTAACTATGCATATTTGAGCGCTAGGATTTTCACCAAAGTTATTTTTACATGATAGTCTTTCAATGTACAAATTTTGAAAAAATCGCGAACTTACACTTTAAGGGGCCGTAACCACTATAAGGGGTCATTTGACAACTTAAACCTTATAAAGACTTTTGTAGAGCTTAATTGCCTGAACATTTAACCAAGCAACAGCTTTTCCATATCTGCAATAGTTTTCATTCTATAGGCCTAAAACACTATTTTTCACCTTTAAAGTGTAAGTTCGTGATTTTTGAGTAATTAGTTTATTTGATTTATTATAATGAGAGTAGGCATCATGCCGGGTTTGGGCATTGAAAACGATATATTCAGAAAGATATTCGTAATTTTATTCCAATACACAAGACCATATGGGCGCGTCCATGTTATGAACAATGATGAATTATGGGATAGCTCAATTGGAGATGTGACGTCACATCTCCAATGATAAATACATGAACCAATTAACGATATTTGTAACATAAGACCGATGTTGTCGATCATAATAATGATTTGAAATATGAATAATTTGGCATTAATAATTTTTTAATCCCGCGTTTAGCAAGATAATAGTTTACTAAAACCTTAAATTGTTTTAAAATAATTAATTATAATTCCAAATAGTAAATAATCTGAAACATTTATTGACACAGTAGCCCTAGTTTTCAATCCTTTTTCAAATATTTTAGACAATAAATTCAGTTCTTGATGAATACACAGGTGTCAATTATTAAAAATCATTAACCTTTTGGATGATCTGCCACGCCCCGTTGGTTAATTACAGGTATAATTGACAGATATCATAGATCAATTAAGGTGCTCCTCCAATCAAAGATTTCCTTGCAGCACTCAATCCGCTTTAGACACACCCACCACAGCTCAATTTTAAGAATTTCGACCGGCACATCTTTTAATAATTTCTTAATTAGTATACGGTATAATTAATCAGCAGGTGTCAATATCACTTGTTCACTTCATTGACTACCTTTCTCTTGCAATTATCAATCAGCCAAAGCGTGGTGCTACATCGTGTTTGTGCATGGTTTGTGTAATACTAGTACCCAAATTAAAAATGTGTCTAAAGAGTTTTAGTTCCCACTTTTTTCCATTTTTGAAGTGTTGGAAAAACAATTTATAATTAACTACATAATTATTTGCAACTTGACAAAAAAAAAGATTCCTACAGTCAGAGACAATAGTTTATTGTTTTTATATGTTTTTGATTTGAAAGGGTATTTTATAAACATTTTCGCACTTCAATGTTCAATAGACTCTGGCGGACCAAAGGGGTTGATTTTCGTTAAAAGAAAGTGTTCTAGAACCCATTCAACCAGGTAAATGTCAACTTCTAATACACAGGAAACAATATTAATCCTCTGTGGTGCCGATAGTTTGCACGGGGGTACTAAACATACACAGGAAACGGAAGATGAACCCCTGTTGTGCCAGTGGTTTGTAGAAGGGAATAAAGTCTTCTACACAGAAAACCATAAGTAAGCCCCTGTGGTGCGATGGTTTGCACGAAAAGACTAATTATCAAAATATCACTTCAAACGGATCATGCAAGGTAATCCCAGTAGGGTGTCTGGGAACCATGAATTTTAAACAGGATGTATAAAAGAAATAGTATAGGGCAATTCTACATACTGAAAATTGAAATATATATTTTCCGAAAATGTCTGTATACGGCGTATCAAATTCAAAAAAAAAAATTCTATATTTTTATACGAATTAATTCTGAACTTTACGATTGGTACCATTTTAAAACGTTTCACAACCAATCATTCGACTGACTTTTATTTTATCATTCCCGACTTAATTTTAATCATTCCAAATTGTCCGTTGTGGTACACATCGGTAAATACATGTACCACATGGGTATAGGATGCAACATTCACTCTGTGAATAAGGCACGAGGTGGTAGTTAGCTCGCAATGCATTTTCAATATAACGTTTTGTGGATTTAAAAAAATTGCACCATTTTTTTTCTAAAGAAATTTTGACCACATAAAATTTATTAGCTTTCCATAAATTGGTGAAAAATTAAGAAAATTTTACCGTTTAACGTTTCAGAAAATTTTATTTAAATTTGACCCCTCTGGGGGTCAAGGCGGAAGAGCACAAAAAATTGTAAAATTCACCTTTTTGCACTAAGCCGAATCACAACTTTATCACTGAATTTCAAAAAAACTCAAATTTGATCAATATCTACAATCATTCATCTCTCATTTCATTCAAAGATTGTCTTTTTATCATTTGAATTAACATTACAATAGAATTTGAAGGAAATACTATGTTTTTATAAGAACTATATTACTGGACAACGAAAATTGAAGGGAGCTAACTGCAACCTCGTACCTGTGTATTGGCTTTGAGTAGCGCCATCTAGTACAAATCACGTGACCCTCCATGGATCGATTTTTTTTACTTTCAAAAGCCAATTTTATCCTAACTATGCATATTTGAGCGCTAGGATTTTCACCAAAGTTATTTTTACATGATAGTCTTTCAATGTACAAATTTTGAAAAAATCGCGAACTTACACTTTAAGGGGCCGTAACCACTATAAGGGGTCATTTGACAACTTAAACCTTATAAAGACTTTTGTAGAGCTTAATTGCCTGAACATTTAACCAAGCAACAGCTTTTCCATATCTGCAATAGTTTTCATTCTATAGGCCTAAAACACTATTTTTCACCTTTAAAGTGTAAGTTCGTGATTTTTGAGTAATTAGTTTATTTGATTTATTATAATGAGAGTAGGCATCATGCCGGGTTTGGGCATTGAAAACGATATATTCAGAAAGATATTCGTAATTTTATTCCAATACACAAGACCATATGGGCGCGTCCATGTTATGAACAATGATGAATTATGGGATAGCTCAATTGGAGATGTGACGTCACATCTCCAATGATAAATACATGAACCAATTAACGATATTTGTAACATAAGACCGATGTTGTCGATCATAATAATGATTTGAAATATGAATAATTTGGCATTAATAATTTTTTAATCCCGCGTTTAGCAAGATAATAGTTTACTAAAACCTTAAATTGTTTTAAAATAATTAATTATAATTCCAAATAGTAAATAATCTGAAACATTTATTGACACAGTAGCCCTAGTTTTCAATCCTTTTTCAAATATTTTAGACAATAAATTCAGTTCTTGATGAATACACAGGTGTCAATTATTAAAAATCATTAACCTTTTGGATGATCTGCCACGCCCCGTTGGTTAATTACAGGTATAATTGACAGATATCATAGATCAATTAAGGTGCTCCTCCAATCAAAGATTTCCTTGCAGCACTCAATCCGCTTTAGACACACCCACCACAGCTCAATTTTAAGAATTTCGACCGGCACATCTTTTAATAATTTCTTAATTAGTATACGGTATAATTAATCAGCAGGTGTCAATATCACTTGTTCACTTCATTGACTACCTTTCTCTTGCAATTATCAATCAGCCAAAGCGTGGTGCTACATCGTGTTTGTGCATGGTTTGTGTAATACTAGTACCCAAATTAAAAATGTGTCTAAAGAGTTTTAGTTCCCACTTTTTTCCATTTTTGAAGTGTTGGAAAAACAATTTATAATTAACTACATAATTATTTGCAACTTGACAAAAAAAAAGATTCCTACAGTCAGAGACAATAGTTTATTGTTTTTATATGTTTTTGATTTGAAAGGGTATTTTATAAACATTTTCGCACTTCAATGTTCAATAGACTCTGGCGGACCAAAGGGGTTGATTTTCGTTAAAAGAAAGTGTTCTAGAACCCATTCAACCAGGTAAATGTCAACTTCTAATACACAGGAAACAATATTAATCCTCTGTGGTGCCGATAGTTTGCACGGGGGTACTAAACATACACAGGAAACGGAAGATGAACCCCTGTTGTGCCAGTGGTTTGTAGAAGGGAATAAAGTCTTCTACACAGAAAACCATAAGTAAGCCCCTGTGGTGCGATGGTTTGCACGAAAAGACTAATTATCAAAATATCACTTCAAACGGATCATGCAAGGTAATCCCAGTAGGGTGTCTGGGAACCATGAATTTTAAACAGGATGTATAAAAGAAATAGTATAGGGCAATTCTACATACTGAAAATTGAAATATATATTTTCCGAAAATGTCTGTATACGGCGTATCAAATTCAAAAAAAAAAATTCTATATTTTTATACGAATTAATTCTGAACTTTACGATTGGTACCATTTTAAAACGTTTCACAACCAATCATTCGACTGACTTTTATTTTATCATTCCCGACTTAATTTTAATCATTCCAAATTGTCCGTTGTGGTACACATCGGTAAATACATGTACCACATGGGTATAGGATGCAACATTCACTCTGTGAATAAGGCACGAGGTGGTAGTTAGCTCGCAATGCATTTTCAATATAACGTTTTGTGGATTTAAAAAAATTGCACCATTTTTTTTCTAAAGAAATTTTGACCACATAAAATTTATTAGCTTTCCATAAATTGGTGAAAAATTAAGAAAATTTTACCGTTTAACGTTTCAGAAAATTTTATTTAAATTTGACCCCTCTGGGGGTCAAGGCGGAAGAGCACAAAAAATTGTAAAATTCACCTTTTTGCACTAAGCCGAATCACAACTTTATCACTGAATTTCAAAAAAACTCAAATTTGATCAATATCTACAATCATTCATCTCTCATTTCATTCAAAGATTGTCTTTTTATCATTTGAATTAACATTACAATAGAATTTGAAGGAAATACTATGTTTTTATAAGAACTATATTACTGGACAACGAAAATTGAAGGGAGCTAACTGCAACCTCGTACCTGTGTATTGGCTTTGAGTAGCGCCATCTAGTACAAATCACGTGACCCTCCATGGATCGATTTTTTTTACTTTCAAAAGCCAATTTTATCCTAACTATGCATATTTGAGCGCTAGGATTTTCACCAAAGTTATTTTTACATGATAGTCTTTCAATGTACAAATTTTGAAAAAATCGCGAACTTACACTTTAAGGGGCCGTAACCACTATAAGGGGTCATTTGACAACTTAAACCTTATAAAGACTTTTGTAGAGCTTAATTGCCTGAACATTTAACCAAGCAACAGCTTTTCCATATCTGCAATAGTTTTCATTCTATAGGCCTAAAACACTATTTTTCACCTTTAAAGTGTAAGTTCGTGATTTTTGAGTAATTAGTTTATTTGATTTATTATAATGAGAGTAGGCATCATGCCGGGTTTGGGCATTGAAAACGATATATTCAGAAAGATATTCGTAATTTTATTCCAATACACAAGACCATATGGGCGCGTCCATGTTATGAACAATGATGAATTATGGGATAGCTCAATTGGAGATGTGGCGTCACATCTCCAATGATAAATACATGAACCAATTAACGATATTTGTAACATAAGACCGATGTTGTCGATCATAATAATGATTTGAAATATGAATAATTTGGCATTAATAATTTTTTAATCCCGCGTTTAGCAAGATAATAGTTTACTAAAACCTTAAATTGTTTTAAAATAATTAATTATAATTCCAAATAGTAAATAATCTGAAACATTTATTGACACAGTAGCCCTAGTTTTCAATCCTTTTTCAAATATTTTAGACAATAAATTCAGTTCTTGATGAATACACAGGTGTCAATTATTAAAAATCATTAACCTTTTGGATGATCTGCCACGCCCCGTTGGTTAATTACAGGTATAATTGACAGATATCATAGATCAATTAAGGTGCTCCTCCAATCAAAGATTTCCTTGCAGCACTCAATCCGCTTTAGACACACCCACCACAGCTCAATTTTAAGAATTTCGACCGGCACATCTTTTAATAATTTCTTAATTAGTATACGGTATAATTAATCAGCAGGTGTCAATATCACTTGTTCACTTCATTGACTACCTTTCTCTTGCAATTATCAATCAGCCAAAGCGTGGTGCTACATCGTGTTTGTGCATGGTTTGTGTAATACTAGTACCCAAATTAAAAATGTGTCTAAAGAGTTTTAGTTCCCACTTTTTTCCATTTTTGAAGTGTTGGAAAAACAATTTATAATTAACTACATAATTATTTGCAACTTGACAAAAAAAAAGATTCCTACAGTCAGAGACAATAGTTTATTGTTTTTATATGTTTTTGATTTGAAAGGGTATTTTATAAACATTTTCGCACTTCAATGTTCAATAGACTCTGGCGGACCAAAGGGGTTGATTTTCGTTAAAAGAAAGTGTTCTAGAACCCATTCAACCAGGTAAATGTCAACTTCTAATACACAGGAAACAATATTAATCCTCTGTGGTGCCGATAGTTTGCACGGGGGTACTAAACATACACAGGAAACGGAAGATGAACCCCTGTTGTGCCAGTGGTTTGTAGAAGGGAATAAAGTCTTCTACACAGAAAACCATAAGTAAGCCCCTGTGGTGCGATGGTTTGCACGAAAAGACTAATTATCAAAATATCACTTCAAACGGATCATGCAAGGTAATCCCAGTAGGGTGTCTGGGAACCATGAATTTTAAACAGGATGTATAAAAGAAATAGTATAGGGCAATTCTACATACTGAAAATTGAAATATATATTTTCCGAAAATGTCTGTATACGGCGTATCAAATTCAAAAAAAAAAATTCTATATTTTTATACGAATTAATTCTGAACTTTACGATTGGTACCATTTTAAAACGTTTCACAACCAATCATTCGACTGACTTTTATTTTATCATTCCCGACTTAATTTTAATCATTCCAAATTGTCCGTTGTGGTACACATCGGTAAATACATGTACCACATGGGTATAGGATGCAACATTCACTCTGTGAATAAGGCACGAGGTGGTAGTTAGCTCGCAATGCATTTTCAATATAACGTTTTGTGGATTTAAAAAAATTGCACCATTTTTTTTCTAAAGAAATTTTGACCACATAAAATTTATTAGCTTTCCATAAATTGGTGAAAAATTAAGAAAATTTTACCGTTTAACGTTTCAGAAAATTTTATTTAAATTTGACCCCTCTGGGGGTCAAGGCGGAAGAGCACAAAAAATTGTAAAATTCACCTTTTTGCACTAAGCCGAATCACAACTTTATCACTGAATTTCAAAAAAACTCAAATTTGATCAATATCTACAATCATTCATCTCTCATTTCATTCAAAGATTGTCTTTTTATCATTTGAATTAACATTACAATAGAATTTGAAGGAAATACTATGTTTTTATAAGAACTATATTACTGGACAACGAAAATTGAAGGGAGCTAACTGCAACCTCGTACCTGTGTATTGGCTTTGAGTAGCGCCATCTAGTACAAATCACGTGACCCTCCATGGATCGATTTTTTTTACTTTCAAAAGCCAATTTTATCCTAACTATGCATATTTGAGCGCTAGGATTTTCACCAAAGTTATTTTTACATGATAGTCTTTCAATGTACAAATTTTGAAAAAATCGCGAACTTACACTTTAAGGGGCCGTAACCACTATAAGGGGTCATTTGACAACTTAAACCTTATAAAGACTTTTGTAGAGCTTAATTGCCTGAACATTTAACCAAGCAACAGCTTTTCCATATCTGCAATAGTTTTCATTCTATAGGCCTAAAACACTATTTTTCACCTTTAAAGTGTAAGTTCGTGATTTTTGAGTAATTAGTTTATTTGATTTATTATAATGAGAGTAGGCATCATGCCGGGTTTGGGCATTGAAAACGATATATTCAGAAAGATATTCGTAATTTTATTCCAATACACAAGACCATATGGGCGCGTCCATGTTATGAACAATGATGAATTATGGGATAGCTCAATTGGAGATGTGACGTCACATCTCCAATGATAAATACATGAACCAATTAACGATATTTGTAACATAAGACCGATGTTGTCGATCATAATAATGATTTGAAATATGAATAATTTGGCATTAATAATTTTTTAATCCCGCGTTTAGCAAGATAATAGTTTACTAAAACCTTAAATTGTTTTAAAATAATTAATTATAATTCCAAATAGTAAATAATCTGAAACATTTATTGACACAGTAGCCCTAGTTTTCAATCCTTTTTCAAATATTTTAGACAATAAATTCAGTTCTTGATGAATACACAGGTGTCAATTATTAAAAATCATTAACCTTTTGGATGATCTGCCACGCCCCGTTGGTTAATTACAGGTATAATTGACAGATATCATAGATCAATTAAGGTGCTCCTCCAATCAAAGATTTCCTTGCAGCACTCAATCCGCTTTAGACACACCCACCACAGCTCAATTTTAAGAATTTCGACCGGCACATCTTTTAATAATTTCTTAATTAGTATACGGTATAATTAATCAGCAGGTGTCAATATCACTTGTTCACTTCATTGACTACCTTTCTCTTGCAATTATCAATCAGCCAAAGCGTGGTGCTACATCGTGTTTGTGCATGGTTTGTGTAATACTAGTACCCAAATTAAAAATGTGTCTAAAGAGTTTTAGTTCCCACTTTTTTCCATTTTTGAAGTGTTGGAAAAACAATTTATAATTAACTACATAATTATTTGCAACTTGACAAAAAAAAAGATTCCTACAGTCAGAGACAATAGTTTATTGTTTTTATATGTTTTTGATTTGAAAGGGTATTTTATAAACATTTTCGCACTTCAATGTTCAATAGACTCTGGCGGACCAAAGGGGTTGATTTTCGTTAAAAGAAAGTGTTCTAGAACCCATTCAACCAGGTAAATGTCAACTTCTAATACACAGGAAACAATATTAATCCTCTGTGGTGCCGATAGTTTGCACGGGGGTACTAAACATACACAGGAAACGGAAGATGAACCCCTGTTGTGCCAGTGGTTTGTAGAAGGGAATAAAGTCTTCTACACAGAAAACCATAAGTAAGCCCCTGTGGTGCGATGGTTTGCACGAAAAGACTAATTATCAAAATATCACTTCAAACGGATCATGCAAGGTAATCCCAGTAGGGTGTCTGGGAACCATGAATTTTAAACAGGATGTATAAAAGAAATAGTATAGGGCAATTCTACATACTGAAAATTGAAATATATATTTTCCGAAAATGTCTGTATACGGCGTATCAAATTCAAAAAAAAAAATTCTATATTTTTATACGAATTAATTCTGAACTTTACGATTGGTACCATTTTAAAACGTTTCACAACCAATCATTCGACTGACTTTTATTTTATCATTCCCGACTTAATTTTAATCATTCCAAATTGTCCGTTGTGGTACACATCGGTAAATACATGTACCACATGGGTATAGGATGCAACATTCACTCTGTGAATAAGGCACGAGGTGGTAGTTAGCTCGCAATGCATTTTCAATATAACGTTTTGTGGATTTAAAAAAATTGCACCATTTTTTTTCTAAAGAAATTTTGACCACATAAAATTTATTAGCTTTCCATAAATTGGTGAAAAATTAAGAAAATTTTACCGTTTAACGTTTCAGAAAATTTTATTTAAATTTGACCCCTCTGGGGGTCAAGGCGGAAGAGCACAAAAAATTGTAAAATTCACCTTTTTGCACTAAGCCGAATCACAACTTTATCACTGAATTTCAAAAAAACTCAAATTTGATCAATATCTACAATCATTCATCTCTCATTTCATTCAAAGATTGTCTTTTTATCATTTGAATTAACATTACAATAGAATTTGAAGGAAATACTATGTTTTTATAAGAACTATATTACTGGACAACGAAAATTGAAGGGAGCTAACTGCAACCTCGTACCTGTGTATTGGCTTTGAGTAGCGCCATCTAGTACAAATCACGTGACCCTCCATGGATCGATTTTTTTTACTTTCAAAAGCCAATTTTATCCTAACTATGCATATTTGAGCGCTAGGATTTTCACCAAAGTTATTTTTACATGATAGTCTTTCAATGTACAAATTTTGAAAAAATCGCGAACTTACACTTTAAGGGGCCGTAACCACTATAAGGGGTCATTTGACAACTTAAACCTTATAAAGACTTTTGTAGAGCTTAATTGCCTGAACATTTAACCAAGCAACAGCTTTTCCATATCTGCAATAGTTTTCATTCTATAGGCCTAAAACACTATTTTTCACCTTTAAAGTGTAAGTTCGTGATTTTTGAGTAATTAGTTTATTTGATTTATTATAATGAGAGTAGGCATCATGCCGGGTTTGGGCATTGAAAACGATATATTCAGAAAGATATTCGTAATTTTATTCCAATACACAAGACCATATGGGCGCGTCCATGTTATGAACAATGATGAATTATGGGATAGCTCAATTGGAGATGTGACGTCACATCTCCAATGATAAATACATGAACCAATTAACGATATTTGTAACATAAGACCGATGTTGTCGATCATAATAATGATTTGAAATATGAATAATTTGGCATTAATAATTTTTTAATCCCGCGTTTAGCAAGATAATAGTTTACTAAAACCTTAAATTGTTTTAAAATAATTAATTATAATTCCAAATAGTAAATAATCTGAAACATTTATTGACACAGTAGCCCTAGTTTTCAATCCTTTTTCAAATATTTTAGACAATAAATTCAGTTCTTGATGAATACACAGGTGTCAATTATTAAAAATCATTAACCTTTTGGATGATCTGCCACGCCCCGTTGGTTAATTACAGGTATAATTGACAGATATCATAGATCAATTAAGGTGCTCCTCCAATCAAAGATTTCCTTGCAGCACTCAATCCGCTTTAGACACACCCACCACAGCTCAATTTTAAGAATTTCGACCGGCACATCTTTTAATAATTTCTTAATTAGTATACGGTATAATTAATCAGCAGGTGTCAATATCACTTGTTCACTTCATTGACTACCTTTCTCTTGCAATTATCAATCAGCCAAAGCGTGGTGCTACATCGTGTTTGTGCATGGTTTGTGTAATACTAGTACCCAAATTAAAAATGTGTCTAAAGAGTTTTAGTTCCCACTTTTTTCCATTTTTGAAGTGTTGGAAAAACAATTTATAATTAACTACATAATTATTTGCAACTTGACAAAAAAAAAGATTCCTACAGTCAGAGACAATAGTTTATTGTTTTTATATGTTTTTGATTTGAAAGGGTATTTTATAAACATTTTCGCACTTCAATGTTCAATAGACTCTGGCGGACCAAAGGGGTTGATTTTCGTTAAAAGAAAGTGTTCTAGAACCCATTCAACCAGGTAAATGTCAACTTCTAATACACAGGAAACAATATTAATCCTCTGTGGTGCCGATAGTTTGCACGGGGGTACTAAACATACACAGGAAACGGAAGATGAACCCCTGTTGTGCCAGTGGTTTGTAGAAGGGAATAAAGTCTTCTACACAGAAAACCATAAGTAAGCCCCTGTGGTGCGATGGTTTGCACGAAAAGACTAATTATCAAAATATCACTTCAAACGGATCATGCAAGGTAATCCCAGTAGGGTGTCTGGGAACCATGAATTTTAAACAGGATGTATAAAAGAAATAGTATAGGGCAATTCTACATACTGAAAATTGAAATATATATTTTCCGAAAATGTCTGTATACGGCGTATCAAATTCAAAAAAAAAAATTCTATATTTTTATACGAATTAATTCTGAACTTTACGATTGGTACCATTTTAAAACGTTTCACAACCAATCATTCGACTGACTTTTATTTTATCATTCCCGACTTAATTTTAATCATTCCAAATTGTCCGTTGTGGTACACATCGGTAAATACATGTACCACATGGGTATAGGATGCAACATTCACTCTGTGAATAAGGCACGAGGTGGTAGTTAGCTCGCAATGCATTTTCAATATAACGTTTTGTGGATTTAAAAAAATTGCACCATTTTTTTTCTAAAGAAATTTTGACCACATAAAATTTATTAGCTTTCCATAAATTGGTGAAAAATTAAGAAAATTTTACCGTTTAACGTTTCAGAAAATTTTATTTAAATTTGACCCCTCTGGGGGTCAAGGCGGAAGAGCACAAAAAATTGTAAAATTCACCTTTTTGCACTAAGCCGAATCACAACTTTATCACTGAATTTCAAAAAAACTCAAATTTTATCAATATCTACAATCATTCATCTCTCATTTCATTCAAAGATTGTCTTTTTATCATTTGAATTAACATTACAATAGAATTTGAAGGAAATACTATGTTTTTATAAGAACTATATTACTGGACAACGAAAATTGAAGGGAGCTAACTGCAACCTCGTACCTGTGTATTGGCTTTGAGTAGCGCCATCTAGTACAAATCACGTGACCCTCCATGGATCGATTTTTTTTACTTTCAAAAGCCAATTTTATCCTAACTATGCATATTTGAGCGCTAGGATTTTCACCAAAGTTATTTTTACATGATAGTCTTTCAATGTACAAATTTTGAAAAAATCGCGAACTTACACTTTAAGGGGCCGTAACCACTATAAGGGGTCATTTGACAACTTAAACCTTATAAAGACTTTTGTAGAGCTTAATTGCCTGAACATTTAACCAAGCAACAGCTTTTCCATATCTGCAATAGTTTTCATTCTATAGGCCTAAAACACTATTTTTCACCTTTAAAGTGTAAGTTCGTGATTTTTGAGTAATTAGTTTATTTGATTTATTATAATGAGAGTAGGCATCATGCCGGGTTTGGGCATTGAAAACGATATATTCAGAAAGATATTCGTAATTTTATTCCAATACACAAGACCATATGGGCGCGTCCATGTTATGAACAATGATGAATTATGGGATAGCTCAATTGGAGATGTGACGTCACATCTCCAATGATAAATACATGAACCAATTAACGATATTTGTAACATAAGACCGATGTTGTCGATCATAATAATGATTTGAAATATGAATAATTTGGCATTAATAATTTTTTAATCCCGCGTTTAGCAAGATAATAGTTTACTAAAACCTTAAATTGTTTTAAAATAATTAATTATAATTCCAAATAGTAAATAATCTGAAACATTTATTGACACAGTAGCCCTAGTTTTCAATCCTTTTTCAAATATTTTAGACAATAAATTCAGTTCTTGATGAATACACAGGTGTCAATTATTAAAAATCATTAACCTTTTGGATGATCTGCCACGCCCCGTTGGTTAATTACAGGTATAATTGACAGATATCATAGATCAATTAAGGTGCTCCTCCAATCAAAGATTTCCTTGCAGCACTCAATCCGCTTTAGACACACCCACCACAGCTCAATTTTAAGAATTTCGACCGGCACATCTTTTAATAATTTCTTAATTAGTATACGGTATAATTAATCAGCAGGTGTCAATATCACTTGTTCACTTCATTGACTACCTTTCTCTTGCAATTATCAATCAGCCAAAGCGTGGTGCTACATCGTGTTTGTGCATGGTTTGTGTAATACTAGTACCCAAATTAAAAATGTGTCTAAAGAGTTTTAGTTCCCACTTTTTTCCATTTTTGAAGTGTTGGAAAAACAATTTATAATTAACTACATAATTATTTGCAACTTGACAAAAAAAAAGATTCCTACAGTCAGAGACAATAGTTTATTGTTTTTATATGTTTTTGATTTGAAAGGGTATTTTATAAACATTTTCGCACTTCAATGTTCAATAGACTCTGGCGGACCAAAGGGGTTGATTTTCGTTAAAAGAAAGTGTTCTAGAACCCATTCAACCAGGTAAATGTCAACTTCTAATACACAGGAAACAATATTAATCCTCTGTGGTGCCGATAGTTTGCACGGGGGTACTAAACATACACAGGAAACGGAAGATGAACCCCTGTTGTGCCAGTGGTTTGTAGAAGGGAATAAAGTCTTCTACACAGAAAACCATAAGTAAGCCCCTGTGGTGCGATGGTTTGCACGAAAAGACTAATTATCAAAATATCACTTCAAACGGATCATGCAAGGTAATCCCAGTAGGGTGTCTGGGAACCATGAATTTTAAACAGGATGTATAAAAGAAATAGTATAGGGCAATTCTACATACTGAAAATTGAAATATATATTTTCCGAAAATGTCTGTATACGGCGTATCAAATTCAAAAAAAAAAATTCTATATTTTTATACGAATTAATTCTGAACTTTACGATTGGTACCATTTTAAAACGTTTCACAACCAATCATTCGACTGACTTTTATTTTATCATTCCCGACTTAATTTTAATCATTCCAAATTGTCCGTTGTGGTACACATCGGTAAATACATGTACCACATGGGTATAGGATGCAACATTCACTCTGTGAATAAGGCACGAGGTGGTAGTTAGCTCGCAATGCATTTTCAATATAACGTTTTGTGGATTTAAAAAAATTGCACCATTTTTTTTCTAAAGAAATTTTGACCACATAAAATTTATTAGCTTTCCATAAATTGGTGAAAAATTAAGAAAATTTTACCGTTTAACGTTTCAGAAAATTTTATTTAAATTTGACCCCTCTGGGGGTCAAGGCGGAAGAGCACAAAAAATTGTAAAATTCACCTTTTTGCACTAAGCCGAATCACAACTTTATCACTGAATTTCAAAAAAACTCAAATTTGATCAATATCTACAATCATTCATCTCTCATTTCATTCAAAGATTGTCTTTTTATCATTTGAATTAACATTACAATAGAATTTGAAGGAAATACTATGTTTTTATAAGAACTATATTACTGGACAACGAAAATTGAAGGGAGCTAACTGCAACCTCGTACCTGTGTATTGGCTTTGAGTAGCGCCATCTAGTACAAATCACGTGACCCTCCATGGATCGATTTTTTTTACTTTCAAAAGCCAATTTTATCCTAACTATGCATATTTGAGCGCTAGGATTTTCACCAAAGTTATTTTTACATGATAGTCTTTCAATGTACAAATTTTGAAAAAATCGCGAACTTCTATAGGCCAAAAACATGAAAAAAACTTATTTTAGAGGCTGCAACCCCTTTAAGTGGTCATCTGACAACTTCGACCCAATGAAGATTTTTGTAGATCGAGCTAAATAAGCTGGACATTTTAGCCAGCAACAGTTTTTCTCTATTTGCAATAATTTTCATTCATACCAAGTTTCATTAAATTCTGTTCAGAAGTTTCGAGTAGAAGATTTTTGAAAAAATGTTAGCAGACGACGACGACAGATTTGTCCAGATGATCTAAAAATATTTTTTACTTCAAATATTTTCTGATAGATTTTCTCTGCAAAAGTGTTGAGAATCACCCATTTATAGATTCTTCAACCACAAAGACTTTGCTTGTTGTCATCATTCGATGTAGTGGCACATTTGAGTCAGCATGCTTTGCCGAGAATGAATATATTGACAGACGATTCACGCATGTTTTAGAGACATAATTTCTCTTAAATCAGTGACATATCCGGCTTTATATGTGAGAGGGTGTGGATGGGAGTTTCCTAAATTCTTTATTATTTTTTATCTATTTATTACAATTTCCTATATTCTTTAAACGTTTTGCCCACTTTTCTCATATATCTGTAACATGTGTATAATACAACAACGATTTTCCACTTTACCCTTGGTCTATGGTCCATTTTCACGGCCACCAGACGGTCAAACGAGCGAAAGTCTGTTAATTTTC
The DNA here is from genome assembly GCA_963971305.1 of Arcuatula senhousia. Taxonomy (NCBI): domain Eukaryota; kingdom Metazoa; phylum Mollusca; class Bivalvia; order Mytilida; family Mytilidae; genus Arcuatula; species Arcuatula senhousia. Next base: position 48,707,863 of record OZ020303.1, on the reverse strand, counting down.
CTGTATCATGGAGATAAATGCGCAAGAAGTCTGTTAATCAAGTCGGTTCTGTGACTGTTAACAGTAAAATTTAGTTTTAAAAGTCATTTATGTACACAATCATTACTTTTTGAGAGAAAAAACAATATTTGTATTTGGGCAAAACAAAAACTGTCTGTCAAACTGATTATCATTTGTTGATGTAATGGACGCAAAAAGTAAAAAAAAATCAACGGGGTTATACACAATAGGAGAGGTAGAACAAAAACAAAAACAAAAAACATGTTCAAAAACATGTGCAGAATTTCTGAGTTTTTAAAATTTATTCACTCTGTAAAGTGAAAATATCAGCATTGTAATTGTTAATCTTGCACCCCAGAATACTACTGGTTGCATTTTTAAATTTTGTATCATTCTGTCTTTTATAAAACGCGATTTTCAATGAACACTGCAAAATAAGTCGGTTAAAGAGTAAATCATAAGTAAAAATTGTCTGTTAAGATTTTTATTATTCCAATATGTAATATAATGCATATGTATCTTTATGTATACAGTGTTTTAAATATCATTATTATTTATCAGATTTCTTTATTATGTCAGAACAAAAAAGTGACTTGTTTTCCTCATACGCTCCCGAAGGAAGCGATAATGGTAGCATATGTGCTAATGAAATTTTAAAAGGGCACAACCATCCCCTATTTTTAATATATGCAGCTTAGTCGTAGCATTTGTTGTTTAGACTGCAACCCGGCTAACAAAAAATGCTTCGTTATTTTAGTAGTATAAATGGGTTGAATTTTCCTTCAACGTCCGGTTAGGGTAAATCAAGCCCGATTTCCCGAACTTTCAGCGTCATTTTAACGCTTTTTGCTTTGAAAATTTCGAACGTCATCAAGCGCAGATGTGACCAACAAGAAAAGCTAGTTTCAATTATTTTTATTTTCGAATATTTGTTTTTTTAAATAGATATCATGCTTATAAAATAATTTTAGATGCGTTTTAACTTCGGGAGCGTCACAGGTTAAAACCTGCCTCATATTACCCAACATTTGTAATTGGATGCAAATGACTTATTGTCAAACAAAAACATGTGTTTCCTAGCTGTTCCCCTACCTACCCTATTCTTCATGCCTAACCTAACATTTTTATTGACATATTTGCTTTCATAAGCACCGTTAAACTTTTTTCTACTCTCTGTGTAATCAAGGTAAAACCAAATTGTAAAAAAAATAATGCCTTTATACCTACACTATTTTGTTCATAACGATGTCCTTGCCGCTGAAATCTTGACTTGTAACAATTTGCAACAACAAAAAACTTGAAGTACCACATACATGCAACAATTTGGACAGACATATATTTTGTTTTACAAATAAGATTCTAGAAAAAATAATAATTATAACAAATGCAACTTTCCTGTGAGTATTTTCTCAGTAACATTTGATTAACAGTCTTTGACCAACTTTATTAACAGACTTCTTGTGCAGTTATCTCCATCATGCTACAGGTAAATTTAACAGACTTTCGCTCGCTTGACCGTCTGGTGGCCCTGAACTTTTATATACCTGCCTGGTCGAGTCACTTCTGTCTCAGCTACAATAATGTAGCTCCTTTGACATCTTTGATTGAGCGGAGCTACAATGCGGTCCCACTACTCGTAATGGAGCAAATCGAATTTCTTTCTCCGACTCAAACAAAGCTTAAAGATTGTTCGAATTTTCCAATAACACTGAATAATATTGAGTCAATAAAAAATTTGGTTAAAAGTCACAGGTAACTGTCAATTTGTTAGAAAACCCACATATACAATATTCTGATCCTGAACTTCATTATAAAGTTCAGGATCGATGAGCTTCAAAACATGTTATTTTCACGAAAGTCTTTTAACTTGCTCAAAATGTCGGTAAATTTGAACCGAATTCGATCGCCATTAAAATACTATAAGCAATATGTTAGTACCAAATTTGACGTCCAATTGATTGAATTGCGCCCGGTGTGATTTCGCTTTCGGCGTTGCTCCGTTACGAGCAATGGGCCGCATTGTAGCTCTGCCCAAATCATTCAAAGATGTCAAAGGGCCAAATTATTGTAGCTACTAGTCTCCTGTCTGTGTGCCTTAACTTTATTTTATTCATATTTCTGTTCATTTTGGTTCATCTGGCACCATTTTTACATATTCATGATTTTATTTATTTTTCTAAAAAAAAATAATCTAACTTTATTTTTTCGGGGGGGGGGGGGGGGGTTAAAATTGCAGATGTAGATAAATTATTCATTTATTTTTTTTCCACGATTTTTAAAATTCATGTTGTATGTGGTACTTAAAATAATCGTGATAATTAGGTGTGTGAAATGTATAATTTTTTATATAAAGAGGCCTAGCAAAAGATCAATTGAATCTGATTGTAAATCAAAACATATAACAGGTAAAAATGAGATTCAGGTGTGAAAGAAATTCCTCCGATTCCGCGAACGTATTGTGAAATAGTTCATAATGAAACCATCAGAAAATAATTACATCTATAGCGATCGAATTTACCAATAACACTCTGAATAATATTGAGTCAATAAAAATTTTGGTTAAAAGTCACAGGTAACTGTCAATTTGTTAGAAAACCCACATATACAATATTCTGATCCTGAACTTCATTATAAAGTTCAAGATCAATGAGCTTCAAAACATGTTATTTTCACGAAAGTCTTTTAACTTGCTCAAAATGTCGGTAAATTTGAACCGAATTCGATCGCCATTAAAATGTTAGTACCAAATTTGACGTCCAATTGATTGAATTGCGCCCGGTGTGATTTCGCTTTCGGCGTTGCTCCGTTACGAGCAATGGGCCGCATTGTAGCTCTGCCCAAATCATTCAAAGATGTCAAAGGAGCTAAATTATTGTAGCTACTAGTCTCCTGTCTGTGTGCCTTAACTTTATTTTATTCATATTTCTGTTCATTTTGGTTCATCTGGCACCATTTTTACATATTCATGATTTTATTTATTTTTCAAAAAAAAAAAAAATAATCTAACTTTATTTTTTCGGGGGGGGGTTAAAATTGCAGATGTAGATAAATTATTCATATATTTTTTTCCACGATTTTTAAAATTCATGTTGTATGTGGTACTTAAAATAATCGTGATAATTAGGTGTGTGAAATGTATAATTTTTTATATAAAGAGGCCTAGCAAAAGATCAATTGAATCTGATTGTAAATCAAAACATAACAGGTAAAAATGAGATTCAGGTGTGAAAGAAATTCCTCCGATTCCGAACGTATTGTGAAATAGTTCATAATGAAACCATCAGAAAATAATTACATCTATAGCGATCAGTAATTACACAAACCGTATGAATGATTGACTTCGCCAACACAAAACCGTACTTTATTATGCAAAAAAGCATTCATTTGTAAAACCGGAAGTGTATCTGTTCGAAATCCATTGCATACTCCCTTCTCAGGTACAACTTCCGCTTTACCTATGTCACATTACAAAGGTGTATTCCATAAAAATAATTTGTTCAGACAGATTAATTGATGAAAATCTGACCAATTGTTACAAGAATCTTGTTTATCTGAATAGACATTACAATCATGCACAAAATATTCGGTAAAAAATCGAAAAGTAAGGACAATCTCGCCGATTATACAAATTCACCACAAGAGGAGTTGCCCCGCCCAGCAGAGAAAAACAGTGCACCAGAGACAAATGGAACAGCGAAACAACAGACGCCAGTACCACAACGTAATGATACACCACAGCAACCACCAAGACCAAAGCTTGTTTTTCACTGTCAACAAGCCCATGGGAGTCCGACAGGAATCATTTCAGGGTTTACAAATGTGAAAGAATTGTATCAAAAAATTGCAGATTGCTATGACATGCCAGTTGCAGAGGTATTTATCCTTACCTATTGGACAAACTGACAATGACATGTCAAGAAACCATAAATAACCTGTAAATAGTTTGTATTTTAAATTTTAAAGTTTGATATACAGGGCATACGTACATGTACATGAAGTATATTGAATGAACAACAAGGCATGCTGGTTCTATTTTTTTACATTCAAATTTCATAATCAAAAGCTCATTAGAGCTTGTGTTACTTTGTTAAATATGCATCGACTTTAAATAAAACTTTGATTGATTGATTGATTGAAAGAAAAAAGATTTAATAATGAGATATATAAGGAATAAGTGTACGCGACACATCCCATAATCAAGCGGAAATTCAGAAAAAAACACAATGGACAACTGCCAGCACCCTTCAAATAGGCCAGTAGGTACTACTTGTGGTTCTTCAATACACGGGTTGCGCATTTGTGGGATCAGTCACTAACTTAGCCAAACAAAGAGGAACTGGTAAAAAAACTGGTTCCAACAAGCTAATGGACGAAGAAAGTAATTTCTTTATTTCTGTCCAAGATTGATTTTCATGGGTTGGAAATGTAGTCTGTGGGTTTATTTGTCAGTTGCCAATGATTTTTACCTATTTGTTGAATAATTACAGCATAATCATTGATGGAAAATGTTGTTCCCTTTGTCCCATGTTGAATGATGTTGTTTTTCCTCCCCGTGGCCCCTGATGACCTTGTCTAAATGACGAGTCAAATCCGGAACGGAAACATTGTGCAACCCATGTATTGGCCCATGGTCTAAACAAAATGCATATAATGCAAATCCAGTCTTGAAATAGTCACAGATAGACCCCCTTCTTAAACAAGGAACAGAAAACTTTAAATAACACAGGTACAAATAAAAGCTTTGTCAAAGATTCCTGGCATAGGACAGGCACATATAAAATCTGGTGGGGTTAAACTATGTTTTTGGGTTCAACATCCCCCTATTAATATTCCCCTAACAAAGCACAAAAAACTAAACACACAATAAAAACCAAATCGATCAAAGTTCAATTCCACTAGAGAGAACCTTAGACAAAAGACAACAAGAACAAACAAAAGGACAGTAAAAAAAACTCTCTATAGTACATGTAAGATGCTTTTTTGTGAGTTCAATCATATCTTGTGAATCCTCTTATCAGATGAATTGTTTACAAGAACATCTTAAATAAAAGGTTTCTGAAGGGCAACATGTTTACAACGTCACAATAAAACATTTACAAAGAAATGCATTTGTCATATTACAATATACATGTATTTCTAAAGAAACACAACATCAGAGAAAAACTAGCAGAAGAATACATCATGACCAATGTTTGATAACAAAAAAATTAGGACTTACAGGTACACAATGTACACATGTTATTGGAAAACCAGCAATTATGATCTCTCACTTGTTATAGAATTTTTTGTGGTTTTTGGCTCATTTTGCTCAAAAAGCCTAGAAATTTCTATCACTTGTGAGATATCAGCCAATATCTTTTCCAAAAACTCATGCAAGTACAATGTATGTACCGATAATATTATTAAAACCGAAGTTCTTGGAAAAGGCAGGCTAATTTTTATTCACGGGTGACAGAACTTTTTATATTGGGCTCAGGTTTAAATCTTGAGCTCATTCGGTAACGAGCTGGCTTGTTACTGGGCTGGTCAGGGTTTAATCCTCTGGCAGTGTTGTGGATCATGCTTTCCGGTTACAAATGCATGTCATAAAGTTTTATTAATTTGTTTTATTTCAGATTTTGTATTGTACATTGAATACACACAAGATTGATATGTCCAGACTGCTTGGTGGTCAGATCGGGTTAGAAGATTTTATATTCGCTCATGTGAAAGGTCAACCGAAAGAATGTGAAGTGTCCAAGTCAGAGGATGCATTAGGACTTACAATAACAGACAATGGAGCAGGATATGCTTTTATAAAACGAATAAAAGAAAACAGTATTATGGATAAGTGTCCCTTGGTCAATGTAGGAGATCACATAGAGAAAATTGATGGAAAAAGTTTAGTAGGATGCAGGCATTTTGAAGTGGCAAAAATGTTGAAAGAAATACCCAAAGGAACAACTTTCACTATACGGGTTGTTGAACCAATGAAATCAGGATTTTGTGAGTATATAGGAAGAAATATCAAACTCAAATTACAAAGAATTCAGGTCTTTGCCCATATTAACAAACCCTGTTTTAATTGATACTTGTTTACTCAGCTTTTTTCAAAATTAGGTTCAAATGACAAATATGTTTTATGCAGATGTGTACATGTATGTCTTTTATGTATTTTGTCTCAGTCCGAATTAAGTCCTGAAATTTGAATGTTTTTATCTCTTCCATCAATGTCCTTAGAAAGTTAGCCAACTGGGTTGCGCATTAGCTTTTCACATGCTGAATTTTAAACATGCGCCCAATAAAAACAATTATTTTTGTTTAATATGTCTTTTGCGCATCTTTTTCTGACAGAATAATTCTGTCAATTTTGTTGCATGCAGCGGATTTGTTAGGTAATTACAGTAAATGAACAAAATGTACATTGTACTGTACATGTCTGTGTTCAAATGTTGTCTGTGCAGATCAGTTTTTATTGTATTAAAGTTAATGTTATTGTTATGTAGTAATGAAACTAGTGAAAGCATATGCATTTGCGCAAAAAATTATAATTGTATTTCATCCAAAATAACCATTAATGCATGTGGTAAGTTACATATGTATGATACACATGTAGATATTTAGCTCCTCAAACTCCTGTGAACTATTTATTGATTTTGGAACAAAGGAGAAAAAAAAATATTTAGTGCTGTTACATTTGTATGTCGAAACATCTATTTTAAATACATGTATTTAACATTTAATTTTGTCTGTTTACAATTAATGTACATGTTAATGAACAAATTCAATCCATGACCCATTATAATTTGATTAAATGTATTTACCCCCGGTAACTATTTCCTCCATGTTGCATGTTATATTCATGTTTGTATAGAGACAAACCCTTCATTTACATGTTATTTTCCTCTGTCTAATCATGCCAAGCATAACTGTATTCCATTAATGGACGTTAAAAAATTCTGTAACATCTGCTCATTAGATAGTAATGTTGAATCAATACTTCATTATTTTCTTACAATCATTAGATTTTTGTCTTTTATGAAGCCTGAATACATGAACTAAATGTAAAGTTACTTTATAAACTAAATGTTACACACATATACATGTATGTATATATCTATAGGGATGTTTGATGTTTAAATTTTTTACAGCATTTGTGGAGCAAAAACAACAGAAGAAAGGAAGCAGTAATATAGGAAGTGGTAAACAGACATTACGGCTCCGCTCAACAGGTCCTGCCACAGTTGAAGATGTAAGTATTGTCATAGTATTTATGCGAACAAAAATTTATCAATTTTACCAAAAAACGTCCCCAAGATCTATGAACTGGTCTTACAGAAATTTGTAGCTCACCTGACCCTTTGGGTCAGGTGAGCTATTGTCATCGTTAAGCGTCTGTTAACTTGTCTTCAAAGATCTTCTTCTCAAAAACCACTGAAGGGATTGCTTTCAAACTTTGTACAATTGATCTTTAAGATGACCTCTACCAAGTTTGTGAAATTTATGCATGCCAACCAACCAACATGGCTGCCGTTGCTAAAAATAGAACAGGGGGGTCAGACCATAGATTTAAGCTTATAGCTCAAAAAGTATTGGAGATAGAGAAAATCTGAAGCAACCTTCCTTCTTCAGCATCAAAAGCTTTATGAAACTCTTCATTGAGTCAAAGTTTTGGGACGGATCATACTTGCATAACTTATAGAAGTTATTTCCCCTTAATCGACAAAATTGACCATTTTCTCAGTTTTTGGACTTTATCTTGAAAACCATAAGTGCTAGAGGAAAAGTAAGCATTGCAAATTATTAAGCTTATTGAGAGCTATAAAATTGATTTCAGGGTCAAAATTAGGATTGCAAAATTATTAAGCTTATTGAGAGTTATAAAATTGATTTCAGGGTCAAAATTGTCAGATCAACCGTTAAAGAGTTATCCTCCTTTTACTGTTTTTTTTTCTATCAATTTTAACTTGTTTGCTTTTTTTTCAAATGAAAAGCTTTGTAACTTTGAATTCCTGATCTTTAGAGTGTTTTCTATCTGAACTAGTTTCTTTAATGTTATCAAGTACATGTAGACCATGTTGCACACTAGGTAAGAGGCTTAAGCATAATTAAGAGATCAGGTGAGAGATTCAGGCTCCTGGGAGCCTCTTGTTTTAATAGTTTTGTCTTGTGAGTTATTTAAAGGCAGCAGTATGTATTGGTATTTATTTCCAATGAGGACATGTATTGAAAGTTTTTCCAAAAGGCTATCCAATCCTAAAATGTTAATTTGGAATAAAAGAATTGTGAGATTGCCAACAAGTACAACTAGTTTGTTTTCCTGCTTGAATTATTTTCGATCCTCAAAACTATGCTTTAGAAAGAAAATATTAGACATGTTGAAACTGATCGCAAGATTCCCAATACATGCGTCACAACACACACAGACGCAAAGATAGAAAAAAGCTTTTCAACATAAACATAAGCTTTGATAGATGCAAAAATATATATGACTTCATGGTGCTTTATTATTTTTAGCTCACCTGACTGAGGAATTGAAATTGCGTGTTGTTAACCGCATTAAGATCTACAAAATCTGTAATAGGGTCAAAGTTGTAGGACCCTTACTTTTAGGAGTTATTCCCCTTTGACCATCAAAATTGTTAATTTTCACAACCTTTTTGTTTTCCCATTTTTTTGCAAATTGTTAAAGCTAGAGTAAAACTTTGAAAATACAATTCTGCTTAGTTAATTAAGCCCTACAAAAATTGAATATGATACAGGTTCTTATTGACCCCATGTAGAAGTTATGGTCCCTTAATGTCTAAATAACTATTTTATGTCTTATTGCTGGCAAACTGTAAACAAAATTAAAAGCTTTTGATTGCTCAAATATGTTCAACTAATTGAACTCTACACTTTAATGCATTAAGTTTATCAATGATGTCAGATGAGCCCTCTTTTTCAATGTCAGAAAAAGCATTCAAGTCAGGTGAGCAAGTCAGGCTCCTGGGAGGCTCTTGTTGTTTTATGTAGTGATAATAGGTAATTCATCTACATTTGTACACGTATCTGGTATGGGCTTACAAAACAAACACAACAGTGTCACTTATCAAAGTGACAATATAACCTTATTGTCATGATGAAAGCCTTGAAAATAAGGAATATATTTACAATGTAAACATTCATTTTAAACTTCATTTGTGATTGACTTATTCAGGAAGTATAAAAAGTTTGGTCCAAATAAATTATGCTGCCTTACTTCCCTATTCAATGACAATGGTTTTTCACATGAATGAGTTCCTTTAATGCTCAAGGGAAAATTTAAATTTCATATTTGTGTTTTGTCTAAATAAATTTTAGTTTCCTGATATGTACATGCTGGAATTTATACTATCGAATACAATTTGTTCAACTGAAAATTAGGTTATACACACATGCACACTAATTTGTGAAGTTTTTAAATGGAATTCCCTTCACATGTACAAAACTTCATGTAAATGCAGGTCAATGAGTAAATTTGAGGATTTAAAAAAAATAGAAAATGACATGAGGAGTTTTAATAGATTGCTTGTTATGTATAATATTATAAGGATACTTTATTTGTGAAGTGTGATTCCTTCCATTTTATCTGTAAATGCATGTTTCTGTGTAATTTAAAACTTTTTGTCAAATGTCATAGATTAAACAGATAACTTTTAAAAGTAGATTGATCAAGATTTTGTTGATTAGATTTAAAATCAGGACAAAATCTTGTATTTATTTTAAAGATTACATTTTAATAGTCTTAAAAAGCTTGTTAAGACATGACTTTGTACAACAAGGGTAGATAACTCACAAAATATTGTACAATATATAAGAGGATGAATTTGTCATACATGACCAACATGATCTTCGTTTTGTTACAAATCACAGAGAAGAAATATTTGAAGACAGCCATTATGAAAAACAAACATTTGCAGCATTGTGAAGGGAAATATCAGTAAAAACATAAACAGACTTCTGATAAACTGAGTTTTTAGCACACGGAAATGACTCACAATGTAGATTTCATGGCATTTAATTTTTTGGTCAGAGTGTTCTTGACCCTTATGTTATGTTAACCATATCATCATTTCAAGCAATGATATACCAGTTCTTGCCATGCAATGCATTTTTATGCCCCATCTACGAAAGTAGAGGGGCATATAGTATTCGGGTCTGTTCGTCTGTCCGTCCGTCCGTTCGGATGTCCGTCCCAAATCCCATATTTCCAAATTTGCACTTACTGACAAATGCCACATCAATCATATTGGAATGGTAGGTGCATCTAGTGATGATAAGAACATTGCATGCTTCGGATGCTGGATGTGACCTATATTTTCTGCATGAATGATCATGTACAGAAAAATGGTTTAAGTCTATTCCCTCTAACTGACAAGTGCTATATCAACCATATAGGTATGGTAAGTGCACTTAGTGATGCTAAGCATAATGCATGCTTCAGACACTGGCAGTGACCTACATTTTCCGCATGAATTACCACTTATAGAAGAATGGTTCAAGTCCATTCCTCCTTACTGACAAGTGCCATACCAACCAAATAGGTATAGTAGGTGCAACTAGTGATGCTTAGCATAATGCATGCTTCGGATGCTGGATGTGACCTATATTTTCCACATGGATAGACTTTTAAAGAAGACTGGTTAAAGTCCATTCCCACTTACTGACATGTGCCACATCTACTCTATTGTTATGATAGGTGCACCTAGTGATGCTAAGCACAATGCATGCTTCGGATGCTGGCTGTGACCTATATTTTCCTCATGAATGACCACTTATAGAAGAATGGATAAAGATCATTCCTTTTTAGCTCACCTGGACCGAAGGTCCATGTGAGCTTTTACCATCACTTGGCGTCCGTCGTCGTCGTCTGTCGTCGTCTGTAAACAATTTTTCAAACGTTAACTTGTCCAACACCATAAGTCCAATTGCAACCAAACTTGGTATAGTTGTTAAGTGGCATTATGTGTACTAAACTATCGTTCGGATTTTTGATTCGTAAAAAATCATGGCCGCCATGGCTAAAAATAGAACAGGGGGGTCAAATTACAGTTTTTTGCAAATAACTCAAAAACCGTAACAGATATCAAAATTCTGGCATAGGGTAAAAGTGATCAGCACCTCAAGATCTACCTGCCTAGAAATTTTCAAGAAGATCCAACAACTGATGTAGGAGTTATTGCCCTTTTTCTGGATTTTTTCAAAATTTTGCACTTATTTAGCCCTATATCTTGAAAACTATACAAGTTATTTTAAAAATTCAAAATGCAGATGATTGGGCACGTCAAGATCTACATTTCATGTAATTAGGTCAAAGCTGTAGAACCATTTCTTTTAGGAGTTATGGCCCTTAAAGTGTCAAATTTACCGTTTTTCATTACTTTTCCCCTGAATTTCAAAGATTAACTTGTCTGACACCATATATCCAACTTCAACCAAACTTGGCACAGTTGTTTAATAGCATATATGCTACAATTCTATCGTTCAAATTTTTGATTCGTCAAAAAATATGGCCGCCATGGCTAAAAATAGAACATAGGTGTAAATTGCAGTTTTTTGCTAATAACTCAAAAATGGTTACAGATGGGAGACAAAAGTGATCAACATCTCAAGATCTACCTGCTATGAAAGTTTCAAGAAGATCCAACAACTGATGTGGGAGTTATTGCCCTTTTTCTGGATTTTTTCAAAATTTTTCACTTGTTTAGCCATATATCTTGAAAACTATACAAGATATTTCAAGAATTTGAATTGCATATGATTAAGCACATCAAGATCTACATTTCATGTATTTAGATCAAAGCTGTAGGATCATTTCTTTTAGGAGTTATTGTCCTTAAAACAACAAAATTAACCATTTTTCATTACTTTTTCCCTGAATTTCAAAGAATAACTTGTCTGACAGCGTGAGACCAACTGCATTTTAACTTAGCACACTTGTTTAATAGCTTACATGCTACAACTCTATTGTTCAGATTTTTGATTGGTGAAAAAACTTGGCCGCCATGGCTAAAAATAGAACATAGGGGTAAATTGCATTTTTTTGCTAATAACTCAAAAATGGTTTCACGTATCAAAATTGTGCAAGAATAAAAAAAGATCAGCATTTTAAGATCTACCTGTGCTGAAATTTTGGAAAAGATCTGACTGCTGATGTGGGAGTTATTGCCCTTTTTCCTAATTTTTGCCAAATTTTGCACTTATCAAGCCCAATATCTTGAAAACTAACCAAGATATTTCAGAAATTTAAATCGCATATGGTTATGCACAATAATATCTACAAAATATATGTGTCTGTGTAGTTCAGGTGAGCGATTCAGGCTCCTGGGAGCCTCTTGTTTACTGACATGTGCCACATCAACTATATTGGTATGGTAGGTGCACCTAGTGATGCTTCACATAATGCATGCTTTGGATGCTGGCAGTGACCCACATTTTTAGCATGAATTAAAGTTTGTTTTTGCCTACAAAAACGATGTCTACCCCCGTTTCCCCAAAAAGTTCTAAGTTCAAAGGAACATAACTCCCACAAACATTTAAGAATCAAAATTTCCAGGTAACATGCACAACTACATATGATGTTCTTCCTATATACCAAGTTTCATTGAATTCGGTTCAGTAGTTTCAGAGGAGTTGCGCTGACAAGATGATAAATGAGGATTTTCAGCAATTTTCTAAGTTCAAAGGGCCGTAACTCCTAAAAAAATTTGAGGATCAACATTTCCTGGTAACATGCACAACTACATATGATGTTCTTCCTATATACCAAGTTTCATTGAATTCGGTTCAGTAGTTTCAGAGGAGTTGCGCTGACAAGATGATAAATGAGGATTTTCAGCAATTTTCTAAGTTCAAAGGGCCATAACTCCCACAAAAATTTGAGGATCAAAATTTCCTGGTAATATGCACAACAACATATGGTGTCCTTCCTATATACCAAGTTTCGTTGAATTTGGTTCAGTGGTTTCAGAGGAGTTGCGCTGACAAGATGATAAATGAGGATTTTCAGCAATTTTCTAAGTTCAAAGGGCCATAACTCCCACAAAAATTTGAGGATCAAAATTTCCTGGTAACATGCACAACAACATATGGTGTCCTTCCTATATACCAAGTTTCGTTGAATTTGGTTCAGTAGTTTCAGAGGAGTTGCGCTGACAAGATGATAAATGAGGATTTTCAGCAATTTTCTAAGTTCAAAGGGCCATAACTCCCACAAAAATTTGAGGATCAAAATTTCCTGGTAATATGCACAACAACATATGGTGTCCTTCCTATATACCAAGTTTCGTTGAATTTGGTTCAGTAGTTTCAGAGGAGTTGCGCTGACAAACTTTGTGACGGACAGACGGACGGACACGACAAAAACAATATGTCTCCCCACAAAAGTGGGGGGAGACATAATGACCACTTATAGAAGAATGGTTAAGTTAAAGTCCATTCCTTCTGACTGACAAGTGCTTTAATAGCAACCATGTTGATGCTTTAGTGATTGTGGAAAAAAATAAATGTTGCGAGATGGGGCATTATGTCTTTTGGACATATTCTTGTTATTTATGCTGAACACAAATTCTTTATTTACACGTACATGTGTATTTATTTTTGCAGAGTGCAGACTCTGATGGCGAGTCTAATGAAACTGATGCTGATCAAACTGTACGAAGCCCCTTACCTTTACCATTCCTTTTGACAACTGTTACACATCATTTTACACTGGACACAACCTTCAATTTTCAAAGAATTTACATCGTATAATCATTTTACCGAGATTGACCATTGACCATTTCCTCTATATATATATATTAATAATCATAGGCTAGATAAAAGTTAAGAACAAATTGAAGTACATGTAAATTACAAGAACAATAAGTATTCTGAAATTGATTTAAAGTACAATGTTAATTAGTCACAAGCATTTTTTTGTTTAACTACAACTGTGTCAACTTCTAAAGATTTAAATATTTTGTCATTCTTACAAACATTTATTCCTTCTTTTTAAAAAAGGCCTCCATTATCAAGAGAAAGGTTTAATCATCGACATCAAGTATGATACTTTCAGTCATAAAATTTTAACAAGTGGAGATTCTGAAAGTATTGAATTGTCAGATTTTAAACCTTTGAAATTTAGAGTTCACATACATGTACATAGCAACATACAACTTATTTAAAACAGTAAGTACATTCATACATATATATACATGTATGTATACATATTTAATATCAGAATATATATAAAAAGAAATCTGAGCTTATAGAACTAGAATAACAATGAATTCTTTTTCAAGATACAGATTTTATTAGACTTTTTTCTCTATTTCAGGTTGATGATTCCTCAGACCTTGCTATAGATAAGATAAATGGATTACTAGAGTCATTTATGGGTATCAATGACACAGATCTAGGTATGTGTGTTTTGATCCAAGTACAAATGTACTTGTAGTCTCAATACATTCTTTTAAATGTGTGGTCTTATCTGGATTTTTTTTTGAAAATTGCTCAAATCTTCTACATTGAAATCCTTAATTTCCCATTGAAATCCATAATTGCATAGTTAAAGGTTGAATTTGCAACCCTCATGTTAGGAACTTGGGAGAAAACATAATTTAACAAAATTTCAAATGCATTTTGTATCAAAGATTCTGTGAAAGTTTCATTAAATTCCAAGCAATAATGAATGGATAGTTGTGGATAAATTTCAGAAATATTTATGTGTTCACCAAATTATCTTGATACAGAAACAAAAATTAAATATGGTTAAAGAGCATTAATTAATTCTGAAATACATGCATGTATTCATTACTAGTCCAGTCTTAAAAAGAATAAAAAAATGAATAAAACCAAAAAATTAAAGCAATGTCCTAGATGGGAAGTATTGACCCAATACCATACTAACTATACTATTTGTATACATTTGTAGATTGTTAATTTGTAAAACTTATATTTCAGGCACGGATTCAGGCGAGGTGCACCCGGCGCACCTTCCCCTCTAAAATGTGGAAAAAATTAGAGGGGTTTACAATAAAATCAATCAAAAAAGGCCAAAAATTTTCGAATATTTAATACCTGCTCTAATCGAAAATCCTTGATCCGCGCCTGTATATGAATGATAAAATGTATATACCAGGATAAAAATTGAAGCCAACAAGCATGGGAGCAATACACAAATGTATCAATTTATTTAACTTTTATTCTGGGCAAAGTTTTTGATTTCATACTCAGTAATTTATATTTTCCATTGTAGCTCAACAAATATGGGATATTGGAAACAAGCTTGACAACCCTAGTGATTTTGCAATGGCCATTGATAATTCAGAAATTAAAGATTTTGGATTCGCTGATGATTTTGTATTCGATTTATGGGGTGCCATTAGTGATGCTAAAAGTGGAAGATTAAACAAATCAGAAATGAAAGAATTCAGTGAACAGTTCTAAAAGTTTAGAATTGGATTTTCCTACTTTTACAAATATGAAATTATGTTGTCCATAATGTAACGTTATGTCAACCTTGTGGGACATTGAATTATAGATACCAAAACAGAAGGCTATATTGTTACAACCATTCATGGTACATGTATTTTTCACCCATGTTTAGTTCGATGCATGGTTTTTGATACTCAGAAGTGCATGAACAATCTAAGTAATTTGTAAGCATTACATTTTATGACTTCTGAATTTTTTTATTGAAAAATATATAAATGTAATTAAAAAATGACAATTTGGTGCAAAACTTTTTTGTATTTTATTTTTTAGAACTTATTTTTTTTTTTACAAAAAGTAATATTTATTGAATCAGAAAAAAATTGACGAGAAATGCCTTTCTAAGATATGATTGAGTGTCCCAGTGTGTTAAAACAGTCCTTATTTGGTGAAATATTGTGATATTTGTTATTTGTTTGTTAATTGATTTATGTTTTATTGTCTGTCCATTATTTCTATAAGATGTAGTGTACCAATGTATAATGTTTAATGGTATTTTCTCCTTATTTCACGCAATTCATTCTAAAGGCAAATATTTATTTATAATATCATCATTGTTTATTTGTTACATTGAAATCATTTTGGTGATTATTGTTGTTGGAAAAATATTAAAACACTTTGTTCTGGCATATTTAACAATAACAAAAAATATGGTACATTTTAACCAAAAATCAGAGTGCAAAACTAATACTGTATAGTGGGAAATTCTTGTGTCGCCTTTTTCCATGAATTTTAGTAAGGCCACGCCGAATTAATTACTTGTTCGTCGGACCGCCCGCATGTGAAATTGTTTCCTTAAGAAAAAAATATAAATTTCTTCCGCCCGCATTTACCGGAAACCCGCCCGCATCCGGAGCCGGAAGTTGTGTTCAAATTTTTTTTTATCTCCGCGTTTGAAAAATAATTGTCTTTTGCAAAAGTAAACAACACAAAAATTGCCGATTTTCAACCATGTACTCTTATAAATTGTCTAATCGCTTGTTAGTTAAGTTTAGTGCTCCAATATTGGAGATACATTCAGGATAAAAGGCGTTAAACTTAAACGGTTGAAACTACATTTCATTCCCCTCTAACAAAACACTCGGATGAAAACAATGAAATCTGTTGCCACCAAGTAAAAGTATTCTTACAAAATACGCCAATTGCATGTCAAATGGAAGACTCTTACATTGATTTATTTAAAAACATTCATAACATTTAAAGAATGCCATATTCGATGTATAGTCGACCCCTTTTATTGATAGATTCAAGTTCCTGTGGTATTTTTCCTAGGATGACCTCAGTTATACATGTAAAAACAACATGGTTCAAATTGAAAACATTAAGGAAAATCCCTAACTTATGTGTAAGGACAATAATGGGATATTAATGACACCATCTATGAACTTCCAATTCACCATTGACCAAGGATTGTTTTGTAATATTTTTTTAATAAATATTTACAAATTGTTATTGTTGTTTTATGTTTTTTTTGTGAATAAAGATAGGAAGTTGTTTTTCTTTTTAATATTTTATCTTAAAATTATGCCTTGCCAGCAAGATTTTGGGACATAGTCATACTTGTTTGGTGTAATTGACTTTCTCTTGGTCTGCTTGTGGCTATTGATAGTAAGCCAAGACAGCAACTCTTCAGAGAAAAAAAAAACAACTAAAGACAACTATTTCCTGCTTAAATAATATATTAATCAATTGGAAAAGCCATAAACCACTGAGAACAAGCATTTGTTATACTTAAAATAGAAGTTTTTTAATATTTCACTTATTTTCTTCAAAAATAAAAATAATCGCTCGCTCGCCTCACATTTACATTAAAAACCAGAAAAAAAACTTTAAAAAAATTTAAAAACAAGTCGCTCGCCTAAAAAAAAATCAGTCGCTCCTAAAAATCAGATATTCAGAAAAAAAATTAATAAAAATAATTTCGCTCGCTCGCTCCTTTTTTTTAAAGTCAAAATCCAAAGAACAAGAAATTAATTCTGTGTGGCCTAAGCACAGTTATAAATTTGCACTATAATGTTATTGTCCATAGACTACGATGGAAGAAAATAAAACTGCTGCAAAAATTTCCCAGTTTACAGTAAACAAAGAAGCTTCTAGCTACTATCAGACCTTTTATCATAAATTACTTATTTATAACATCGAAATGTAACTTATTTCATCATTTCTTTCTTCATTCTGAAGAAAATGTTTTCAACTATTTATACAAGATGTCTCTTTATTTTGATGAAATCCATTTTGTTAGAGGATTGAGATATATTTATTTTGTTTTGCTAGAAAAGAATATTCGTTTTAGTCAATATGGCTTTATACCCCATGGAATGGGACCACATAGTGCATTTATGTTTTGCACAATGATGTTTTTGTTTTGTTTTCTTCCTAGATTTCATGATAACATTTTCTTTTATCATGCTTAGGACAGATGTGCTCAAGAAAAAAAAATAGACTTTAATCTATCACTGTAAAAGCTTGCACATATATTAGAACAGGGTTCTTTAAAAAAATAAACTTATCTAATTAGTCTAGTAATGAAGTAAATGCATTCATCCTTAAAATCATTATCAGTCCAGCATTAGCCAGAAACTTACGTTTGAAAGAAGAAAGGAAAGAGAGGGAGTGAAAGAAAGTTTTCTAACACGTCATGAATGTCTTCTAGAGGTTTTCTAACAAATAGCGTCCACTTTTCTTGTAGCACATTACATTAGTCTGCTTGAAAGGATATAAAACTAACAACTTTTTCCCTGCCATATTTTTACTGTTTTGTTGTGAGAGTGTTGTTGTAACATTTTGATGTCTTGACTGTTCAATAAACATTCCCAGAATTATATATTTAAATCTATTTTTTGTATTGATCACATTGTGTGTTCTTGTTGTTTTTGAACTTTGTTAATCTGTTTTTATATCTCTATAAATTGTTCTCTTTTTTATGCTACAAAATTAATGTCACAGCAATGCAAAATATTTAGTAAAAAAATTAATATATAGTAAATTTGATTGTTATTTAATGTACTAAAGGAAAGAAAAAAAGATTAATTGTAAAAATAAAATGATACAAAAACCTACTTATTACAAATACAGTGCGACCAAACCACAGGTCTTAATTTATATATATTTATTATATAAATATATTTTTATTATATTTATAAAAACAAATTTTTACCATAAAAAGCAAATTATTATATAAACTTCTATTTTTATGATGCAGTGATTTCTTCATCGTGTTGTCCTATTATTCATTGTCTATTATTAACCATAAATCTAATGAAACCTTAAATATACAGATCAATGAATGGAGTGCAGGTCACTTTTATGTATCCTCTTATTGTCAAGCTAGATTTGTGAAAACATGAAATGAGAATAAAACCTAATAAATATTACTTAGTTGTTTATTATTTTGTGCAAAAGCCCAGGGTAAAGTACTTAAACACGTATTTCTATGAAAGTACTTAAATTTGTGGATATCAATTTTTGTTGGATTTGGTGTAAATTACATATTCAAGGATTCATGAATTCTTGGTTTAATCAGTTCTCTATCAAAAGCAATGTTTAATTCTCTGTTTGTTGGGAATTGAATTTCGTGGTTTGCCTGATCCATGAAAACCACAACAAGAGGCTCCCAGGAGCCTGAATCGCTCACCTGGTCTTAATGTCAACCCTTTGAAGACTTTTGTATAGATAAATGAGCTGAATGTTTAAGCAATAAAAAGCTTTTCTCTATCTGCAATAGTTTTCATTCCAAAGCAAAAAACACTATTTTTCACCTTTAAAGGGCCATAACCCCTTAAAGGGGTCATCTGTCAACTTCCACCCTCAAAAGACTTTTGTAGAGCTAATTAAGCTGAACATTTAAGCAAGCAACATCTTTTCTCTTTCTGCAAAAGTTTTTTTTTCTTTAGGCCAAAAACACACTATAAGGGGTCATCTTCTGGCAACTTTGACCCTATGGAAACTTTTGTAGAGCTAAATGAGCTGAACATTTAAGCAAGCAACAACTTTTCTCTATCTGCAATAGTTTTCATTCCATAGGCCAAAAACACTATTTTTTGCCTTTATGGGGCTGTAACCCCTATAAGGGGTCATCTGACAACTTCGACCATACAGAGACTTGTGTAGAGCTAAATGAGCTGAACATATAAATAAGCAACAGCTTTTCTCTATCTGCAATAGTTTTCATTCTATAGGCCAAAAACTCGTTTTTTTGCCTTTAAGGGGCCATAACCCCTATAAGGGGTCATCTGACAACTTTGACCCTTTGTAGACTTTTGTAGAGTTAATTGAGCTGAACATTTAAGCAAGCAACAGCTTTTCTCTATCTGCAATAGTTTTCATTCTATAGGCCAAAAACACTATTTTTTGCCTTTAAGGGGCCGTAACCCCTATAAGGGGTCATCTGACAACTTCGACCCTATGGAGACTTGTGAAGAGCTAAACGAGCTGAACATTTAAGCAAGCAACAGCTTTTCTCTATCTGCAATAGTTTTCATTCTATAGGCCAAAAACTCTATTTTTTGCCTTTAAGGGGCCATAACCCCTATAAGGGGTCATCTGACAACTTTGACCTTATGGAGACTTTTGTAGAGCTAAATGAGCTGAACATTTAAGCAAGCAACAACTTTTCTCTATCTGCAATAGTTTTCATTCCATAGGCCAAAAACACTATTTTTTGCCTTTATGGGGCTGTAACCCCTATAAGGGGTCATCTGACAACTTCGACCATACAGAGACTTGTGTAGAGCTAAATGAGCTGAACATATAAATAAGCAACAGCTTTTCTCTATCTGCAATAGTTTTCATTCTATAGGCCAAAAACTCGTTTTTTTGCCTTTAAGGGGCCATAACCCCTATAAGGGGTCATCTGACAACTTTGACCCTATGTAGACTTTTGTAGAGTTAATTGAGCTGAACATTTAAGCAAGCAACAGCTTTTCTCTATCTGCAATAGTTTTCATTCTATAGGCCAAAAACACTATTTTTTGCCTTTAAGGGGCCATAACCCCTATAAGGGGTCATCTGACAACTTCGACCCTATGGAGACTTGTGAAGAGCATTTAAGCAAGCAACAGCTTTTCTCTATCTGCAATAGTTTTCATTCTATAGGCCAAAAACTCTATTTTTTGCCTTTAAGGGGCCATAACCCCTATAAGGGGTCATCTGACAACTTTGACCTTATGGAGACTTTTGTAGAGCTAAATGAGCTGAACATTTAAGCAAGCAACAGCTTCTCTCTATCTGCAATAGTTTTCATTCTATAGGCCAAAAACATGCAAAAATGCTATTTTTCACCTTTAAGGGGTCGTAACTCCCATAAGGGGTCATCTGACAACTTCGACTCAATGACGACTTTTGTAGAGCTTTTGATGCTGAAGCAGTAGCGTGGCATCAGATTTCATCGATCTCTTATACTTTTTGATTTACAAGCCAAAAACAGAAGTCTGACCCCCCTGGTCTATTTTTAGCAACGGCGGCCATGTTTTTTGACGAATCAAAAATCTCCACATCAGTTCTGTGGGGGATACCCTAAAGTACCACCAGACCAAATTTTGTTTGAATCTGTGCAGCCGTTTGAGAGGAGAAGAAGTTTGAAGAAAAGTTAACGACGACGGACGACGACGACGACGACGACGACGGATGACGACGACGGACGCCAAGTGATGGCAATAGCTCACATGGCCTTTGGCCAGGTGAGCTAAAAATTGGTACCCCACAAATATTTATACTTTAACAATATCACATTTTTCCTCTATAAAGGTAGAAATACAAACAAGGAGTTGAACTAAGAATGCTCCACTCAATCTTAAAGCAAAAGGAGCTATGTACTAAGTTTGAAACCAATCCCCTTTAGTTGAATCAGAGAAATCTGTTGCAATATGGAATAATCTCAGACCAAATATCATCCTTCTATTATGTTTAGTTAATAAATTATTGACTAACAAAAAACATTACATACATACACACATATGAACAAATGAACCAAAGCTATATACCCTACCCAACTCTGTTGGGCTCAGGCATAATAAATTTGATTAAGGTACATATCTCAACAACTGCAAGTGAAAGAGAGATGATATTTGGTCAATGGGTATATCTTGTATGGTAACCAGCATCTGTACAAAATGAGCTCATCATGACCTACAATTTCCGCATGAATGACTCAGGTTAAAGTTTTGGTTCAGGTCCATATCTCTTCAATTGCAAGTGATAGAGGAATGATATTTCGTCAGTTGGAACATCTTGGATAGTAGCCAGTATTGGTACAGAACGTGATCCATACCAAAATAAGGTCACCTTGACTACCTTTTCCACATGAATGACTCGGGTTAAAGTTTTGGTCAAGATCTCAGCAACTACACGAGATGATATTGCATCAGTAATGCATCTTGGATAGTAATCAGCATCCATACCAAAATAAGGTCACCTTGACCTACATTTTCTGCATCTCAGGGTAAGGTTTAGGTAAAGGTCCATATCTCAGCAACTGGAGTGGTAGAGGAATGATATTTGGAAACTGGATATATCTTGGATAGTAATTAACATCTGTTCCAGATTTAGGTCAGACACTTTGACTTACATTTTAATGCAAAGGTTAAGGGAATTAGCTGTTGTGTGCGACTGCCCCATTTTTTATTTGATTTTCAATTAAAACAAGAGTTAACACTAAAGTATGTCTCCCCTGCCAGTACCATTGGAATACCTAAGTACATTAATTTATTAATTGTTGAGAAATAAATTAAAACCTTACATTCCCCCAAAATACCAAATGAATACTATCAAAGTCACTTAAATCCAAGTTAAAAGATGAGGATGCAGGTGTGACGAATTAGCATATCAATGTATATAAACCTAGAATTTATATTTCCAGCTAGCGCATTAAAACTTTCACATTGCTATTTTACATATTGAAAATTGTAAAAGTCACTCGACCAGAAAATCAAGGACAAGGCCAAAAGATGGGGATGCAACTCAGCTAAGCTACTACTGGGGGTAGGTATACATATACCTTTTCATCAACCTTCGACTTATAGATCTTAGATATAGAGGTGCTCATAAAACTTTAATGTTGCTATTACATGTATTGAAAATTCTCAAAGTCACTTTATCGTAAAATCAAGATCAAAAGATGGAGTTGCAAATGCCCTAAGCTACTACTGGGGCATATGCATACCAAGATTCATCAATCAAGAACTTATAGTTCTAGCTTCATAGAAATATGGAGGTGCTCATAAAACCTTAACATAAAAGTTAACACCGCTGCTGCTGGTAAAGTAACACCTATGTCTCGTTCTGCTTTGCAGGCAAGACAAAAACAACAGGAAGAAGGAAACCAACAAACATATAGAGAAAAGTCACACAACAACCTTGCTGTACTTGAGCTGTGTATCAAATTTGGAATCAATCTATTCAGTAGGATCATTCAAGAAATCTGTTATGATTTACCTGAGATAATCTTAGTTCTGGTAGTGTATGTCAGCAATTTAGGATTCCCATGTCCTGTCAATCAAAGTAATAATGGTTGATAACCAGAACACTCTCTTTGTTTATTTCATATTGTGATGCGTTAGTGTACTAAGTTTTCATACCAATTGGCAGAAACAGAAACCTTTGTAAGAAAGGAAAAGATAGAACCAACAGACATGACAGATGTACAAACATAATTATATTGAAAATTTAGACCTGCAATTTGATGGTACCAACAACAAGAATATGTCCAAAAGACATAAGGCCCCATCTTGCAAAATATGGGATGGACAGACAGACAGATCCGATCACTTTATGCCCTCTACTTTCCTAGATGGGAATTAAAACATCAGTTCATACAAGGACATTTGTCTACATCAGTGCTTTCAAAAATTCTATGAATTTTAATATTTGTCCAGCAATCTTTTGATTTGATGAACGGGATGCTTTTTGCTTTTTATCTAAAATCTAAAATAGGGATACACAAAATGGATGGACCATGTTCTGCCTTCTGTTTCACAAAAAAATATAGGTCTAAAAACAAATCTATCAAAACAAGTATTGCACCATTTATTATAATGTGATAATTTTGTCAACCATTTTTTTCCACCTTTCCACAAGGAGCATCATAAAAGTATCCAAATACAGTTGTTTATTTCAATATGACAAATATTTACTTGTGTGCTTTTTCACCAATAAATTACTTTTTTAGTATGTTTTTGGAATACAGAACTTTCAACATTAAAATTGTCAAAGAGATTCAAATTTTTATATTATTACTAAATTCATTTAATCATTTCACAAAGCTTATAAAAGTAGGAATTATGTTACACAAAAACAAATGCAGATTATCAAAATTAATAAAAATTAAAGATGTTAGACTTTTTTTTTTAATATATGGTGCCAGTCAAAAAGTTATTTCCATTTCATGGAAAGATTCAATTATTTTTGTAAATAAACTTACAGTTAAAGGTATTCCAAAGAATCTTTAATAGCACTTGATTTAACATAATTGTAGCATTTTAAATATAACTCTTTCAAGAGAAGCATAATTAAGAACCTGCTGACAAAATAAATGAATCGCAGTAAATGAAAGCTGACTTACACATTGTTTAAGTTCTACAGAAGGCCATGATTTGATTTTCTGATTTTCAATCATCTTTGTATACACATTCATCACAATGCATATTAATTGGCATATAATTTAAAAAGACAATAAATTAAGACTTTGAACACAGACTAATGTTTCTCTACTCTGCATATAGGATTATCATAAACCATCTGTAGATTAACTTTAGGTCCTATTAATGTTCGTATGTCATCTATCTTATACTTTATCATTGTTGGTCTGAAAAGAAAATTAGAAAAAGTCTTTACATACAAATATGATGATAAATTAAAAAGAACTTTGCTGTCATATTAAACTAATAAATGCGTGATCCAAAGAAACACCATTGCTGAAAAAATATGAATTGTGTAAAGTCATAACTTTCTGTGAAAAAAATGTTAGATATCAAATATTTATAAAAGTGGTTAAAGACAACAAGGAATACTGTTCACTAGTGAGTTCATGAAAGGATACCCCCCACTTCATATTGGACAGTAATGGACACTTTATATAAAAAAAAATAAAAGTCCAATTATCTCCTCTTAAAAATATCTGATGGCGATGAAAATACTTTATGCAACTTTCCATATGATATATTTCCTTCCAGGAAAGTTACATCAAAATCTGAAATGTTGTTTAGGAGGAGTTGCACTTACAAGATCCCTCACTTAATACTATATTCTTAAAGTCTTAAGTCAAATTATCTCCCCTCAATGATATCCAAGGCAAAGAAGATTCTTCAAGCACATCTCCATATGATGTATTATGTTTCATTGAAATCTGTCAAGGGGTTTAGGAGGAGTTGTGCTTACAAGATATATGGATAGTTAGTGTGATTCCTATATACACTCACGAACTTTGTTTGCGGGAGGTATAAAAATGGCCCTGTTTTTTGTTTTTTTGAACGTGACAGATCTGGATGGAAACCAATGTTTCCAATAACTGATGCAACATATCAAATACTAAGTGACAGTGATCCAGAGAGATCTGTTATTCAAGTTTCTTTCTCTGCTCACCAGCAAAAGAGTCGGGTGACAAAGGCTTCATGGCTAGTACAAAAAATAAACCTTTGTCTTTCAAGGTCAAAATGACTATTCACAATTTTTATTTAAGAAATAATCCATGGCCGCCCGTGGTTTATTGGAGATTTTAACATGGGTTGCCATTGTTTTCATTATTATTTTACCCTGAGTAAAGCGCAGCAGAGCGAGGGGTAAAATAAACGAAAACAATGAATACCCATGTTAAAATCCACAATAAACCATGGGCGGCCATGGATTATTTCTATTCTAATATGCAATTTTTGTGTTTTCTGTTGACCTATAGTGCAAGACAAAATGTTTGCCATTTTTATTGTTTTTGTGCACAAAATATATTATGACGTCATTATTTTTATCGTTGAAGTAACTGTGACATCGACCCGGTGTTTATTGGAAATTTACACACGGCTTGTCGTCATGGTTTCCTTTGTTCATGGGAGTTGTCCATATTAGAATTCAAAGTAGACATAGGAATGTTGAGTTGCACAATTCTAAAGAACTATAGGAGACTTACGAGTGGTATATGGTTCGTAAAATGTTCAACCAGCCTCTCAAGTAGTATTTTTGTGAAAATACCACTCACAAGTATCGTATAGTTCTTTAATTACACAAAATATCCATTAATGAACGCCTTTGCTGTATGATGCAGTAGAGCAAAATATGTGACGTCACAATATTACTTATAGTAATCTATTTTTAGAATAGGGACTTTCCCGGATTACCATGGTATTTCAATAAAATACCACGGCATTTGAAATGCCCTGTTGCTAGTGGAAAAACTCACCTTTCTAGAGACAATCCCCAGGCTATCACAGACACACCCTCAGGTAATCCCATGGGTAACAACATTTCTGGTCTAAATATTCCAGAATTACCTATCTCTACCCATTTCTTTAAACCTAGAAAAAGAAACAAAATGTTTATCTGTTTATTGTTCTGTATCTAGAAGAAGGTCTTCCTTGGATAATATTGTCAGATTTTAAGAGTCTGTTCATGAGAAAACCATGCAAAAATGGAAATTTTGTCCAGTAGCAAGGTTTTTAATTATGTAAAAGGTATATTGCAACTGAAAGACCATCCTATAAGACTTATTCAGGCAAATTTATTTTTTCGAAAAATTCAAGATGGCCGCCCTACAGGCATCAATAGATATATATAGCTTTCATCTGATTTATCGCTTATTTCAATCAAATTTTATTTGAAAATTTGACATTTTTATTGTGATTTTTTCAGTCTACGTAGAAGGAATTAAAATTGTATCAATGTTTTTTTGAAAAAGTGATGTTTGGTCTTTCAAATACAGTTCAATTTTCGTAATTCATAATTTTGGTTCCTTTGGTACCTTTAGGTAGGACTTGGGCAGTATTCCAGACTGTTCAAAAATGCTAAAATTTGTTATTTTTAAGGGCACTTATTGTCCAAGGTAACGCTTTTTTATCCTTATCTTTTAGTAATTCCAAAACAATAACATATCAAGACAAACTTATCAAAAAGCCAAGCTGGGATTTTACATTTTGACTTAGCCACAGCACCGGAAAACAAAGACACGTTTTGATAATTCTTCATAAAATCTACTTTTTGGAGGATTCAGTTTAAAACTCTGAATGTGTTTGATATGAAACAAAATACATTTAGAACATTTGATACAACGGATGATCACAATACAAGTACCATTTAAGGGTGGAGAAAGACATATACTTGGGGATTAAGGGTGAAAGAAGGGAATATCTTGTGTATTTTGATGAAATGTACAGAAATGGCCAACTTTAGGGGACTATTTTTCATGAATGAAGGGTTGGACTATTAATATGGAATATATTTCCAAAAGACTGTTATATGGTCTATACAAAAACATATTTGTAACTTTGCTTTCGGTCATCCCTTACATGTTACAGCATTACAAAAATGGAGATTTGGCCATTTTAGCACATGGCTAAAATGGGCTTTGGGGGCCTAATAGTGGCATCTTTTTGAAATAATTAAAAGATGTACAGAACAGCAGACTTTATAGGCCAAATGTATATAACTTGTTCTATATAAACAAATAATATTGCAGAAATCAAACAAAAGAGCACTTTCAACTTGGTGGTCCAATATGGCTCCCAGGGCCATTTGGCGAAATAGTCCCTTGTCCTCAAGCAAAAACTAACATTTTTTTTGGTCGGGATCCACCATACAAAATGTTTTATTGTGCAGAAAATGGTCGAATATTACAAATAAAACAATTTTCCTGGTTCATATTTTTTTTTCACATTTAGGTCTGACTTAGTCATTTTAAGGGTGGCTAGAGACCATTTTGTAAAACGGCTCTGGGGGCTATATTAGACCTCCAAGTAAAAAGTGCTCTTTTGTTTGATTTCTACAATATTATTTGTTTATATAGAACAAGTTATATACATTTGGCCTATAAAGTCTGCTGTTCTGTACATCTTTTAATTATTTCAAAAAGATGCCACTATTAGGCCCCCAAAGCCCATTTTAGCCATGTGCTAAAATGGCCAAATCTCCATTTTTGTAATGCTGTAACATGTAAGGGATGACCGAAAGCAAAGTTACAAATATGTTTTTGTATAGACCATAGAACAGTCTTTTGGAAAGATATTCCATATTAATAGTCCAACCCTTCATTCATGAAAAATAGTCCCCTAAAGTTGGCCATTTCTGTATATTTCATCAAAATACACAAGATATTCCCATCTTTCACCCTTAATCCCCAAGTATATGTCTTTCTCGACCCTTAAATGGTACTTGTATTGTGATCATCTGTTGTATCAAATGTTCTAAATGTATTTTGTTTCATAGCAAACACATTCAGAGTTTTAAACTGAATCTTCCAAAAAGTAGATTTTATGAAGAATTAACAAAACATGTCTTTGTTTTCCGGGGCTGTGGCTAAGTCAAAATGTAAAATCCCAGCTCGGCTTTTTGATAAGTTTGTCTTGATATGTTATTGTTTTGGAATTACTAAAAGATAAGGATAAAAAAGCGTTACCTTGGACAATAAGTGCCCTTAAAAATAACAAATTTTAGCATTTTTGAACAGTCTGGAATACTGCCCAAGTCCTACCTAAAGGTACCAGAGGAACCAAAATTATGAATTACGAAAATTACACTGTATTTAAAAGACGAAACATCACTTTTTTCAAAAAATATTGTTACAATTGTCATTCAATATACGTAAACTAAAAAAATCACAATGAAAATGTCTTATTTTCATAAAAAAAATTATTGAAATCACTGAAAAATCAGATGAATGCTATATACAGCTATTAAGGCCTGTAGGGCGGCCATCTTTGATTTTTCGAAGGAAAAAATTTGCCTGAATAAGTCTTTTAGGATGGTCTTTCAGTTGTACTATACCTTTTACAAAAATGAAAACATTGCTATTGGACGATTTTGCATGGTTTTCTCATGAACAGGCTCTTAAATCATTTGTATTATATTTTTATCTTTTGTCAAAATTCAAGACAGCAAGCAGTGAGAACTTGTTCATGATGTAGGCTCCAGGCCATTATCCACTGCAGATGCCTTTGTTTTTATGAATATCATTTCCATGTATATGTAAAGGACCCTTGACAGAAAAATCCAATTTGTCTTTAGTTTACAAGTAATTGCCCAGATTGTGAATTTTTGAGATTATTGCTTATCGTCTATACTAAGTAATTTTCAAAAACATAAGGCTGTCTTGATCAAAACTAGGGTCAGGCAACCTGTTATTCCCTTCTCTGCTGAAAATTACCTTCATGGTAGCTGAAAAGTTCCATGCTTGGTTCTGTGTAGGGATTATATGTTGGTTTGAAACGTAATGTTGAAATATTAAGTTTTTTGAAGAATTCCTGAATAATTCCCATAAGATTTCCTAATGTTAATCCATAGTCTGCCACTACACCCTCTATCTGGTGGAATTCAGCTAAATGTGTAGCATCGGTGGTTTCATTTCTGAAAACTCTGTCTATTGAAAAGTATTTCACTGGTGTGAATTCTTTCTGTTAAAACAAAGTGACAAAATAACTGTTATAAATAACATTACAGAAATAATGTGTTTTATTATTTTTTTCATAAGTTTATCATTTCTTTCTTTTCTTTCACCGCTAAGTAATACCTATGTCTCACCTTCCGCTACTTTACTATAAGCATGGAAGTATTAAATTGACAGTTTTGAAGAAAAAACATCACTTGGGTTTACTATCGGTGGCCTTTATCAGTTACACTATTAATAAGGATACAGGACCGCCTGTGGTTCCCTTGCCGTGCAATTACCTGGTTGCAACAGCTTCAACTACTTATTCGAAAGTAAAGATTGAACAAATGATAAAAATCGGTCAACATTGAGCAAAGTTATGGCACAATGAAGATAAAGAATCTGCTCAATTAATGATTATTTGAAGAAAGCACAATTTTTTAAAACTGTGATTACTTTTACATCTGATCTTTTCTGATTATGAAAATATTATGGTCTTCAAAAGGAAAGAGTTTTCTTCTTTGTGGTATGTGTCGTTACTGTGTAGGATGTTGTAGGATACTCCAAAAACTAAGAAAAAGTGAAAGAAATTTATCGTGACATACAGAAATTTTTGTAATTTTTGTAGTTTTTACACTGAATATAACACAAAAAACTAGACCCGCACATGTTATGATTTTACAAAATTCATATTATTATCTATAAAAAAAGAAATCATAAACTGAATTGTTGTAGTTTTGTGAAAAGATGTCCGATTTTCTTCCTAATTCTGTCACACCTTCACCAGGAAGGTTAATCAATAGGATATTAATTAATACTCAAGCAAAAGACACTTGAGAACAAAAATGTAAAGAAATTTGACAAAATGTATCAGAATTTATTAAATGACAACGCACAATGATTTAAAAAGGTAAAATGAAGAATACAATAGCAACGAATTTATTTTAATTGAAAAATCAAAGGATGCAACTGCAAACAATGAAGATAGGCCCCAAATCTTATAATATATCATATATTTAAGTATAAATATAGTCTTTTTTAATATTCATTATAGGACAAAGCGCATTTTTTTTAAAAATCAATAGATACTCTATTTGTGCGGTCATAATTTTTCGATAATAAAACCACTCATAGTTAAGGATTTCGACTAAGAAGATAGGCAAAACTTCGATCAGTATGACGTTATTAGTAGGTACTTGATGATTTTGCGGTAACGCAGATGGAACGTTTGAAGTGAGGCTGTTGTAATTCCTGTCAATTTAATACTTCCATGCTATAAGCAAGACAAAAACAGGTCCTTATACAAGAAGTTAATAGGGATGAGTGTTGGTTGTGGGGGTGAGGGTCACTTGAAGAATAATGTTTTTATGTGTAACTTTTACAATCTTTTGGTACTTCTTAATGTAAACAGAACACTGAAAAAGTTATGAAGAGAAAATTTTTGGTGAACGGATGGCTTATGATAATAGCCTATACCTGTTGAGCAAGTTTATATAACATCCTAGCACTAACAGCTGTAGTATGTGTTCTCAGTATATTTTTCTCTGCCTCTGAAGTCTTCCAGTCATAAATGTACCTATCAGGTAAATAAATATGAATGAAAATAGTTATGATTAGTCCATTGTCTACTTTATTTCATGGTGTCTAACATATAAAGTATTTTAAAAGTGACTAGAATCAACAAATTAATCAGTCCAAAAAAAAAATTTTGTGTAAAGTGTTTAATCACTAAAAATCCATTTTTTTTTTTTTCAAAAAGCAGAATATATGTATAGCAGAATACTGTGGTTTTATTATCTTTTGAGGGGTATCAATTTTTGTAGTTTTTGTGGGTTGCCTTGACCCACAAAATTTGATACCCCACAAAAAGAAATTTATAACATTGATCTGTAAGCTGCAGACTTCAGAACCTTTAATTTAAAATCCACAAACTTATCAATTTTCACCAAAACATGAAAATTGGTTCCCGCGAAAATCAATGAAACCACAGTGTATGAAAAGTCTATTTATAGATTATTTTGTTTTGAAGTTCAGCGTATCAACTTTGTAAGTAGTAACAACTGGCATTTATTATATTAATCAAGTCCTCAAAAATGGATTATGATCATATTTGTCATAAGACTAAGACAAAGGAAAACTGAACAAAACTATTGATAATTCTTAATATGCATTCTTCATCAAATGAACAATAAAATATATACCCTTGAGAACCATAACCTCCTTCAGAATGAGTCTTCTTCACCCTCTGTAAGTAATCTGGTGGTACTTGTTTCAGATCTGCCACCCTAGGTTCTTAAATAAAAACAGTAACATAATCTTAAAACTTGATTGTTCACTCCTTATACTCACTTTTAAAGCATATACACTGCAGCTATAATGGAAAATCAGAGGCCCGCGTCTTTAAGCGGATGAAAAGGGATTTTAATTACTTATTAGATAATCGTTAATTCCGCGATCGCCACGTCTTGAGATGGACGTTTTCTATCTATCGTGGAAATCATAGTCTGCTGTTTATTTTATCGATGAGTAGCTTCATTAGTGAATATATAAGGTTACAATCGGGTTTAACAAAACTTTTTATTAAAGTTTGATGATCTAATCAAGTCCGTCGCTCGTCAAATCAGTTTGTTTGATCTTTTCTTTTATTACCTTTTATTAAATGCCTCGTGTAGATTGGAAAATCTCTGATTGGCAAAATAAAATGCCCCATTCAGATTGGAAAATCAATATTTTAGTTTTTCATTTCATTGGATGTTCAACAATTGAAAATAACTTTATGGGCGGAACTAATCAGGTAAGTAGGTGTGAATGACAGGTAAATTGTATGAAGGCGGCGCTTGTGTATTAAAAGTTACCAACTCTAAAAATGCTGACACCTGTGGTTTTATTATCGCCAGCCTGACCAGAGATCATTAATTTGTACATGAACCTTATTATCAACCTAATTACTGTTACCTGTCAGCTTTATTCTAACTGATTGAAATATTTCAATAGATGTCAATTTGAAAAGTTCTTAATAATTATGATTGTGCTATAAGTTATATAATTATTGAGAAAGACACGTAAAATCGGTCAAGCAATGATTGACATAAAAATTCGTAACATGTATATAATATGAATTTTAAACTTAGACTTTTTTTTATTTTTTGACCCGTAAAAGCGGTCATCATCGATGTTATAGAATTTAAAAACGAAAGAATATGGAATATGCCAGAAAGACACGATCCACATTTTGAAAAATCTTCATTGCCGTCAATTAATAGTAAACATCTAAAAACCTAATTTGAAAGGCTTATGTTGTATTCAATTTGAAGCATATTTTATATAAGAATTAGATTTAAAATAAAAGAGAGAGAAAAAGAGACTGATCAAGATTTAGGATCAAGAAAGAACCGTCGGCAGTTCGGACTTCCATGTAGTTTTATTTCAAAAATCAATTTGAAATCGGTGATGTATTAAATAAGTTTTTACGTTTTAAAATTAAAAGATTTTACAACTGTAACTGGAAAAGAAAAAGAATTAAGTCATATAAAGACCTAGACGAAATTTGTCTTTCTTTTAGGGCAAGCGTCTTGCAGTTTCAGCAAGTCTGTCGGTCCTGTGTAATGCGAGCAAGATTTACTCTTGAAGTTTATAAGTATAACTTTCCACTTGACTTATTCATATAGACGTGTGAATCACAAAACGGAGAAACAAAAATACCATTTTACGTGAAAATTGTAATTTTTTCTTAATTCTTATAATCACCTATCGGAAAATGCAGATGTAATATTTTACGCAAAATTGTTTTAGACTAGTAACTTACGCTTTTGTAACGAAATTTAATACAAGTGAAATTATTGCAGCAATTATTTTTTGTTATCTTATAAATAGGACAATTCTTTGTAATTTTTCAATTTGTAAAAGACGGTAGTGAAAGACTTGCGACAAAGTGAACTGCAGCGCATTTTCATTCTTTTAAAAATGACAACGACCTTGGCTGAAATGAGGTCTTATGATTAAGATTTCAAGAAAGTTTTAAAAAGTTTTATGTAATAAACTTATATGAAAGAAATAATTATTTCAAACTGATTAAAAATCGAAAAAGACATTCTTTTAACAATGACAGCAATCTGGGCTGAAATGAGAATATGGAAAGAAGTTTTTATCTAATAATCTTATATGAAAGGAAAATTCATTTCAAACTGATTTAAAATGGAACAAGACAGGACTCAAAGTCTGGGACTTGCACCAAATTTAACTTCAGTTCCTAATCAGCCTTTTAAGAATTACGATTATTTGAATTGATAGAAGACAATGTAAGATGTAAATTTGACCTTGCATGACACTTTGATGCTCGGACCAACAGCAGTGCACAACAGGGGTTTACCTACCGTTTCCTGTGTATAATACTTCAGACCCAAATGCTAATTATTATCTGGATTATGTAATTTGTAAGGTGGTCTCCCGTAGTGTAGGCCATGGCGTAGCCAGGTATAATTCACATCTGCTAAATTTGTTTGTTTATTCTACGAAGTAAATAATTGTGCCAGTGGAATTTTCCATTCGAGCTGTTGTGGGTGTGTCTAAATTCTAATCAGGGAAATCTTGGATTGGAGCATCCTTCAATTGATTTACCTGTCATCGTCTGCAACAATAACATAAACTCCTGGTGCGTGAGAATATTTTAATCTCACCGGTCAGTCACCTTTCATCTTTAAATATCTTAAGGAATGATTGACAGGTGACAATTACAAAGGAATGTGGTTCCAGATAAAACAACTGAGGCTCTTAATGGGGAATGAAAACTTTTTAACATCATTGACCATTTTTAAACAAATACTTCCATTAAAAGTAACAACATAACTTAGCTGTATAAATGTTTTTTTACAAGTAAATAAGTATATATGAAAGCAACCTATTTAAACATCTAAAAATACTTTTTATTAGAAAAACCCCAAGTGTCTATCAAACGAACATTTGTTTCTGCATTAATATATCGCATATCCATTTTCAACGTGGATTTCTTCGCGGACATCGTTTTACAATCCACGATGATTTTATCGATGGCCGTCAAGGACAGTCCATTATGAGTTAATGGTCGCCTTCACGACATCACGGCTTTGATTAATCCGTGTTAGCTGGAGTGTAATTATATGAAAATATTTTTATTGCCATAGGAGACTTTGTGCATTCTGAAATGAAATATGTCCAAAAGACATAGTCAAATGTTAAGACAATAACCTGTGGTTTTCCGTATTCTTCACCTTAAATAAATATTTTCAGAAAGTTACTGTATTTATTTAGTTGAAAAGCGCCACATTGACTTCAAAACTTAATCAAACAATGCTTGACTTTAATTTCCATCTGATATAAATATAAGCATTTGTTTTTGGTGTTTTTGTTGTTTTTTTTTTGTTTTTTTTAGTATTGACAGTGGCTGAGAATTGTTTTCTTTTTGATTTACACTTATTTTTTATTCATGTTTCATTTTATATGTTGATGTTCAAAATGTAATTGTCTTAAACACAAATTTATGCAACATTCCAACATTTACAAACCTACCTGAGACAAAGAAAGTGTCATGTGCATCTCTAGCAGGATGTTGTTGGGGCTGGAATAGGGCATCAAAATTCCAGAAACAACTCTCCACAAAATTATTGGTTGGCATTTCAGTGAAGCTATAGGACATAAAATAATGTATAAATTTAAAACGATTGCAAGGTTATTTCCAATTGATCTGTGAAGAATGGATTTGAAAATATCTACTAAATCATAGGTTATTTCCAATTGATCCAGGGATTGGGAAGGAATTTTTAGCAAAGGGCCATTTACCACTTTTTTCATAGAAATTCAAATTTTCAAGGGGCCATTTCTTAATATTCTATATAAATTTTTGAGATGAGAGGGGGCCATTTTCAATTCTGATGTGCCAATGGCCCATGGCCCCCTGCCTTCCCAATCCCTGTTGATCTGTGATGAATTGATTTTAAATATATCAACTCAATCATTGAAAGAACATCATGTTACATTTTAAGCTTGAAAATATATTGAAGTGAGTCATGCAACTCGAACTATTTTCATTAAATTCTTCCTTAGAAACATTAAGAATCAGAGCGAATCGGAGCCTATGACAGACACAACAATTTTACAAAAGATAGCTATACATAACCATACCCCATTTCTAAGAATATTTGTCTATATGCTGCTCTAACTTTAAGTAATGGATGAAGATGACCAGCATCAGGAGGGATGCCTAAAGCATCAAAATTGTATTCTTTGAAGGTCTTTGTTTTCCATGAACCACTGAAAGACAATAAATCTAATATTTTAACATTGTATCTACATCTACTGGTTATTAGTGGCATCTCCACTTATACTGGTTCGGCATGGGTGGTTAGAATACCAGCAGGTAATACAACTAGAGGCTCCCAGGAGCCTGAATCGCTCACCTTGTATTCGATGATACTTATATGCTGGATATTTATTAAAGGACTGCTACTCTGTGGAATTATCAATTTTAATGTTCTAAGGGAAACAACTCCTATCAAGAAAGGTCTTACAACTTTGACCCCATTACATAATTTTTAGATCTTTATGTGCTTAACCATATGCAATTTAAATTTTTCAAATATCTTGTATTGTTTTCAAGATATAAGCCTTAAAAGAGCAAAATTTGAAAAAAAACAAGAAAAGGGGCAATAACTCCTACAACCATTGTAAGATCTTCTTCAAAACTTCAGGGCAGGTAGATCTTTATGTGCTGATCATTATTATCTAAATAGAATTTTAATATCTATTACCATTTTTGAGTTATTTGCAAAAAACTGCAATTTACCTTATGTTCTATTTTTAGCCATGGCGGCCATGTTTTTTGTCGAATCGAAATTTCGAACGATAATTTTGTAAACCACATACTATTGAACAACCCTACCAAGTTTCATTTCATTTGACTAAGCAGTTTCAGAGAAGAAGATTTTTGAAAAGTTGAACAAAAAACTGTGAAAATGGTCAATTTTTACAATCCAAGGGGTATAACTCCTAAAGGAATGATCCTACAACTTTGACTCTGTTACAACTTTTGTAGATCTTGATGTGCTTAGTCATATGCAATTTAAATTTTTGAAATATCTTGTATAGTTTTCAAGATATAGGGCTAAATAAGTAAAATTTTTGAAAAAAATCCAGAAAAAGGGCAATAACTCCTACATCGGTTGTTGGATCTACTTGAAAATTTCTAGGCAGGTAGATCTTGAGGTGCTGATCACTTTAACCCTATGCCAGAATTTTGATATCTGTTACCGTTTTTGAGTAATTTGCAAAAAACTGCAATTTACCCCTATGCTCTATTTTTAGCCATGGCGGCCATGTTTTTTGTCGAATCAAAATTTCGAACGATAATTTTGTAGAGGACATACTACAGAACAACCCTACCAAGTTTAATTACATTTGGCCGAGCGGTTTCAGAGAAGAAGATTTTTGAAAAGTTGGACGACGGACGACGGACGACGGACGACGGACGCCAAGTGATTGCAAAAGCTCACATTGCCTTCGGCAAGGTGAGCTAAAAAGTACTGTGCAATTAAAAATGAATTAGTAAAATGATTCTTTGAGCCATATCAGTAGTCTTTAAATTCAGCAATTAGTACTGTTGGCAACTTACTACTAACTTCTGTAAATAATTTGTTGGCCTTAGCAAATGAAAATGTCCACAATGTATAAACTAAATGTTTTGATATTGTTTAAGAACTAAGATTCTGTAAGAAAAACTAATATTAACCTTCATAAAAATTGGACAGCATAAAATGCTCTTTCATCAGTGTCAACATTTTTGACTAAACATACCTTTGTAACATTTCTGGTGTCAAGTCAACCTCTGGTTTATCAATTGTAAGACTAAAGTTCTCTCCCTTTGTCACCTCATAACTAGTAATCTTTCTAAAAAAGTTAAAAATAATACAATCAATGAACGATAAGTCATTTAGGATTAATAAAATCTTTAAAATACTTCAAGGCCTCCCTGTGACTATAGGATGAAGAATAGTAATATAAGAGCTGTTCCCTTGCTTCTTATCACTTTGATTTTGTTTCATGCATATATATATATATATGGATTTTACATTTCACAGCTAGTAAGATATGCTTGGATCTGCAGTGGTGCTCTGATTTTAATAATAAAAACTGTTTTATTTCTGAAACAAGAGGCTCCCAGGAGCCTGAATCGCTCACCTGGTCTTGATGTTGACCCTATACTTTTGTAGAGCTAAATGAGCTGAACATTTAAGCAAGCAACAGCTTTTCTCTACCTGCAATAGTTTTCATTCTATAGGCCAAAAACACCATTTTTCACCTATAAGGAGCCATAGCCCCTATAAGGAGTCATCTGACAACTTCGACCCTATGGAGACTTTTGTAGAGCTAAATGAGCTGAACATTTAAGCAAGCAACAGCTAATCTCTATCTGCAATAGTTTTCATTCTGAAGGCCAATAACATGAAAAATCGCTTTTTTCAGGGGCTGTAACCCCTATAAGTGGTCATCTGACAACTTTGACCCTATGGAGAATTTTGAAGAGCTAAATGAGCTGAACATTTAAGCAAGCAACAGCCAATCTCTATCTGCAATAGTTTTCATTCTGTAGGCCAAAAACATGAAAAATCGCTATTTTTCAGGGGCCGTAGCCCCTATAAGGGGTCATCTGACAACTTCGACCCTATGGAGAATTTTGTAGAGCAAAATGAGCTGAACATTTAAGCAAGCAACAGCTAATCTCTATGTGCAATAGTTTTCATTCTGTAGGCCAAAAACATGAAAAAACGCTATTTTTCAGGGGCCGTAACCCCTATAAGGGGTTTTCTGACAACTTCGACCCTATGGAGACTTTCGTATAGCTAAATGAGCTGAACATTTAAGCAAGCAACAGCTAATCTCTATCTGCAATAGTTTTCATTCTGTAGGCCAAAAACATGAAAAATCTTTATTTTTCAGGGGCTGTAACCCCTATAAGGGGTCATCTGACAACTTCGACCCTATGGAGAATTTTGTAGAGCTAAATGAGCTGAACATTTAAGCAAGCAACAGCCAATCTCTATATGCAATAGTTTTCATTCTGTAGGCCAAAAACATGAAAAATCGCTATTTTTCAGGGGCCGTAACTCCTATAAGGGGTCATCTGACAACTTCGACCCTATGGAGAATTTTGTAGAGCTAAATGAGCTGAACATTTAAGCAAGCAACAGCTAATCTCTATGTGCAATAGTTTTCATTCTGTAGGCCAAAAACATGAAAAATCGCTATTTTTCAGGGGCCGTAACCCCTATAAAGGGTCATCTTACAACTATTGAGAATTTTGTAGAGCTAAATGAGCTGAACATTTAAGCAAGCAACAGCTAATCTCTATGTGCAATAGTTTTCATTCTGTAGGACAAAAACATTAAAAAACGTTTTTTTTAAGGGGCCGTAACCCCTATAAGGGGTTGTCTGACAACTTCGACCCTATGGAGACTTTCGTAGAGCTAAAAGAGCTAAACATTTAACCAAGCAACAGCTAATCTCTATCTGCAATAGTTTTCATTCTGTAGGCCAAAAACATGAAAAATGGCTATTTTTCACCTTTAAGGGGCCATAACCCCTATAAGGAGTCATCTGACAACTTCGACCCTATGGAGAATTTTGTAGAGCTAAATAAGCTGAACATTTAAGCAAGCAACAGCTAATCTCTATCTGCAACAGTTTTCATTCTGAAGGCCAATAACATGAAAAATCTTTATTTTTCAGGGGCCGCAACCACTATAAGGGGTCATCTGACAACTTCGACCCTATGGAGAATTTTGTAGAGCTAAATGAGCTGAACATTTAAGCAAGCAACAGCTAATCTCTATGTGCAATAGTTTTCATTCTGTAGGCCAAAAACATGAAAAAACGCTATTTTTCAGGGGCCGTAACCCCTATAAAGGGTCATCTGACAACTTCGACCCTATGGAGAATTTTGTAGAGCTAAATGAGCTGAACATTTAAGCAAGCAACAGCTAATCTCTATGTGCAATAGTTTTCATTTTGTAGGACAAAAACATGAAAAAACGCTATTTTTAAGGGGCCGTAACCCCTATAAGGGGTTGTCTGACAACTTCGACCCTATGGAGACTTTTGTAGAGTTAAATGAGCTGAACATTTAAGCAAGCAACAGCTAATCTCTATCTGCAATAGTTTTCATTCTGTAGGCTAAAAACCTGAAAAAATGCTATTTTTCACCTTTAAGGGGCCCTAACCCCTATAAGGGGTCATCTGACAACTTTGACCAAATGGAGACTTTTGTAGAGCTTTTGATGCTGAATCAGCAGCGTGGCCTCAGATTTCCTTTATCTCTTATACTTTTTGATTTATAAGCCAAAAACAGTAGTCTGACCCCCCTAGTCTATTTTTAGTAACGGCGGCCATGTTTTTTAACGGATCAAAAATCAAAACAAAAGTTTGGTGCAGGACACCCTAAGGATCATTCATACCAAGTTTCATTAAATTCTGTTTGGTAGTTTCAGAGGAGAAGATTTTTGAAAAATTGTTAACAGAGGACAGACGACAGACGACGACGGACGCCAAGTGATGGTAATAGCTCACATGGACCTTCGGTCCAGGTGAGCTAAAAAATGTTAAAACAAGATTATCCATTGTGGTTTTTCTGTATTGCCGCTTAATACACGGCATGTACACGTCCACATCTAATTATTTTCTATTCATTTAATATTGTTCCATCTTTTTTACCCTTAAATTTGTTGTCTTTTGATACAAATCATCTCCCTTTTAAAATTTTGCTAAATTGACACTTCCATGCATATTTTTAAAATAATTTAATCATTACTCCTTAATCATTTGAAATCAAAGTGCATCATCAAATATATAATTGAAATTTTGCAAACTGTACATAGTTCATGTTCAAAAGACTTCTGAATTCATAAACAGAATTTTAGTCTTCATGAAATTTATAGTAATAAAATTTCATTCATTAAGGCATGTTGAGCAATTAAATATAATTTTTGAATCTAATCTTATATTCATTATATGATAATTTTTAATAAATTTTATTTAAATATCATGTTGGGTAAGGCATAAGAGGACCTTACACTTCTGTTATAAGCTTTCTTTTCTTGTATTCTGCTTTTTGTTCATCTGTTAATGAATCTGTCTCATTCTGTTGCAGTTTCTGTAGATTTTTCTGTATGACATCATCTATACTGGCAGCCTAAAAGTAAACCATAATAATAATTAGACCTGCCTTTTGGAATTTGGCAATAATTACATTCCTGTAAAGCTCAAATAAAATTGCCTTAGCGTTATAGATATTCCAGACCATACATATACATAGGTAATTGAACCGTTTGAGTTAAGGGATATGGTCTTGTCCATGTACACATGTCTAAGACTTACATGCATGGTTATAAAAAGACTAAGTATTCCACAATCTAAGCATGTTTACTTTGGTCTATTTTTTTAATATTAGAGAAAAATATTGTGAATATGTCAAAACATTGATTTTAATGCCCCATCTACAAAGGTAGGGGGTATGTAGTGTTCCGGTTGGTTTGTCCATCCATTGGTCCGTTCATCCATTAGTTTGTCTGTCTGTCACCAATGTTGGCAGATTTGGCATTACATATGTCTTTTGGACATATTCTTGTTTATGATTTTTTCCAGTAAACCTCATCTATTTACTGATAGATTCAAATTCATTGTTTACCGATGATATTAAAGAATAAATCAAAGCAAGAGCAAAGGATTGCTTTTTAGGTGCATAAGTACATAATATAATACGATTACAATGATATTTGTAATCATTACAAAGGGAAATTATATCTTTCCTCACTTTTGATTGTATACACAGTTTCACTACCAGGCATGCAAAATGATGTAAATAATTTATATGTCTGTTATAACTAGGAGACGGATTAATAGAAGCAAACTTGCTTATTTCCGAATCCTTACGTGTTGTATTTATTGTATGTTGTAAAAAGATGTATGTTTATTTGAAATAAAATATGTTTAAACTATTTGTCTTTTTATTTGACAACTTTTACTATTTGACTGTACATGGGTTCTCTTTTAAATGAAGATTCATGTTAATCAAAATAAATGGTTTCCCATTGTTGGATTTTGACTATTTTCTATTTCTGATACCTTTAGTTACCTTTTTTGTCACTTTTGGTCCACCTTCAGCTTTTTTATCCATAGCAATCCATCCAGCTTGCATAGCTTTACTGAAGCCTATTTTTGCATTTGGTACTGTTTTCTAAAATTAAAAAGGTAAAATATTTAAAATATTTTTCATCAAGTGAATAAATGACATTTATACTGAGTCTCTCATACATGTAGAAATAATTCTAAAACTCAAATCAAAATATACATGTACGACTAAGAAAAAATGTTTGTTTTTTTTAATTAATATTTTGCTTTTCATTTGTTTACATATAGTGTATAGGCCCCCTGTTAGGCCCTGTGATTAAGAAATAAATTAAATTTAAAAATCCAGTATTCTTTTTTTTTAGAAGTATTTGAAATCATTGATAATGTGATTTCTTAAACACATGTAGGTTCAATTAATCAGTATTTTTATTACATCGTTACTTTAGTAAATGCTCCATATTTACTGTAAAAAAACCAGGGTGTTCTATTTCATGCATATAAAATTGTGTTTGAGTGTAAATAATATAAGTCAAAATTCATATACCATGATTTCAGCTTGGGCAATTCCACCATCAGGAATTGCATAATAAACCCTTGCTTCGTGACTGCCATTGCTGGTCACATCTTTACCTTCATCTGTTAATTCCCATCTTTTGTTTACAACTTGTTCTGCTTTTATAAGCTGTAATTCATAAATATGGTCAATATATATTCTATTTAGATAACATGTACTTCAACTTTTTTTTACTT
The DNA here is from genome assembly GCA_963971305.1 of Arcuatula senhousia. Taxonomy (NCBI): domain Eukaryota; kingdom Metazoa; phylum Mollusca; class Bivalvia; order Mytilida; family Mytilidae; genus Arcuatula; species Arcuatula senhousia. The sequence continues at coordinate 48,665,925 of OZ020303.1, read as the reverse complement.
TTCCATTTATACTTATTTATTCTGGAACTTATTGTGAAACAAGCTGTAGGTTAAATAACCTGTGTTCTCTCTAGAGTCTAGAAATATGAAGTCAAAAAAAATATTGAAAATCATTGAAAATTATTGAAATGGGCTTCTCTTTTTGGTCATTAAAATGTATGCCATTGATTGACTACCTGGCAAACATTTAAAATAAAACAAAATTATCATTTCTTCTATTATTATATATCTCCACACGAGAGTTTATATGCTCCCTTAGGAACGATAATGGAAGAAATGTCAACATTTTAGTTGTACTATGAGTTTATTGCCCTAGTTTTGCCAAACTTTTGGTGTCTTTTAAAAGCTTTTTTCTTTAAAAATAAAATTTTTGACGTCATCAAACATATATTGTCATGATTGTTGCATACTTTTACTATGTGACCATAATAATATTGTTAACTAACTGTGTTACCCTCTATAAATAAAGAATTTATTATTATTATTATTACAAGTGTGACCGTGCATATAAATATACAAAGGGTTTTTTGATTTCTTTTAAATATTTATGTATTGTCCACTAAAATGTATATGCTGTTTTATGGCTACCATTTCAGATAACCTGAATTGCAGCTAAATATTGTTCAGTTTATATCCCAGCTATTAAGTAGAAGTGTAAATAAAGTTTTTCCTGGGTGTCCAGTTCATTCTCGCTTCGTCATGAGTTCATGTTGCTGATTGCGGATTTGACGGTTGTATAATGTGTTTTTGTTTGTTGTATTGTCTGAATTAGTGATTATATTCGTCATTCGATCGTGGCTTTAGAAACATACAGATGAAACACTTTTGATTTTGATCTGTACTGATACTTATGCAACTGCATACCATATATTAATGGTGTACCATAACATGTTAAACAAATTAGACCATCATCGCCTACTGGCAAAGCAAGAATTCTAGCAAGTTCAATAAAAAGCTACGCCGAGCGCAGCATGATACGACCGCAACATGTTAAACCCTGTACATTTGAGGCCCAATATGGATAGTCAATTGCTTTGGTCACAAGCAGCCCATGGTGGACTTATAAAGCTTTTTGACACATGCATCCTGTGGTTGACTTTAACAGTGTGATTTTGAAAATTATACCAAAAATAAAAAGTTTGATATTATAGTGTGGAAAATCTTTGGCCCCCTGCAGCAATGTAAAGGTGCAATATATTTTCAAACCATGGACACATTTAGGTGACAGAATTCAATGTGCAATTCAACAAAAAAAATCAAAATCGAATGAATGATAAACATTCTACAACAGTTTTGTCAATGCACCTGTTTTAGTCCCTTTTGGCCCTTTTTTTCTAAAACGGTAGGGGGCACAAATACAATACCAACCTTCCCTGAGTGGATATAACCATCATATAAAAACTTAATAACAATTGTTGGGTCCACTACAGCTAATTTTCTTTACCTGGACAAACTTTAAATAACAAGTGTGGCCACTAAAAGTATGTCTCGCCTGCCGGCACCATCGCTAAAATCAACTACCTAAGCTTTCATTTCTTGATATAAACACAAAAAGTGTCAGTATACCTTATAACAGATGCCTAATTATTATACTATTCAAGCAATCCATTGTCCACACAAGTATTACAAAAAGTTTTCTGTCTGAAAAAAAGACCCAAGTTCACAGAGTCACTGGAGCGTAAAAGTGGGGTCATGGTCACACGGCATGGTGACAGTTGCGTTGTTCATAACCGCAACTGTCTGTTTACCCAATATCAGATGCCTAGCTATCATAACTTTCCAGCAATTCATCGTCCATAAAAGTCTTACAAAAAAGTTTTTCGGCCTGAAAAATACCTAAGTTCACAGATTCACTGGAGCGTGAAAATGAGGTCAGGGTCACACGGCATGGTGACAGTTGCATAGACCATAACCTGAACTGTCTGTATACCAAATATCAGATGCCTAGCTATTATACTTTTCAAGCAATTCATCGTCCACAAAAGTCTTACAAAAAAGTTTACAGCCTGAAAAAAGACCTAAGTTCACAGAGTCACTGGAGCGTGAAATGAGGTCAGGGTCACATGGCATGGTGACAGTTGCGTAGACCATAACCTGAACTGTCTGTATACCAAATATCAGATGCCTAGCTATTATACTTTTCAAGCAATTCATCGTCCACAAAAGTCTTACAAAAAAGTTTACGGCCTGAAAAAAGACCTAAGTTCACAGAGTCACTGGAGCGTGAAAATGGGGTCAGGGTCAAACGGCATGGTGACAGTTGCGTAGACCATAACCTGAACTATCTGTATACCAAATATCAGATGCCTAGCTATTATACTTTTCAAGCAATTCATTGTCCACAAAAGTCTTACAAAAAAGTTTACGCCGCCGCCGTCGCCGCCGCCGTCGCCGGAAAGTAATACCTATGTCTCGCCTTCCGCGACTATTCGTCGCAGGCGAGACAAAAATGATGTTTTTCCCCTTCGACCCCTAATTTCTCGAAAATGGTTTGAGATATTGCAAATCTGATGGAAAAACGCAGGCAGGGATTTTCACAAGGATTCCAATGAAAAAAAAGATTTTCAAAATCGGACCACAAATAAATAAAAAGCTACGCCGAGCGCAGCATGATACGACCGCAAAAAGTACATTGGAGGCCCAATATGGATAGTCTATTGCTTTGGTCACATGCAGCCCATGGTGGACTGACAAAGCTTTTTTACACATGCAACATATGGTGGACTTAAAAAGGCATATTTGACACATATACAATAACATTTAATAGAAATAAAAATTCTCTATTCATTGACATTTTTGACAAGATTAAGCCCCTTTTGGCCCTTTGTTTTTAAAGTTAGGACCACAAACCCCAAATGCAATAAAAAGCTTCCTTCAGTGTATATAATCATCATATTTAAACCTCATAACAATTGGCTGGCCCACTTCAGCTAAATTTCTTGTGTTAAACCATTTGCCTTGACCAACTGTTAAAAATGGCGGTTTTTTTGCCCCTTTGACCCCTTATATCTCAAAAACAGTAAGAGATATTGCAAATCTGATTGAAATATGCAAGCAGAAATTTTCACAAGGATTCCAATGAAAAAAAAGATTTTGAAAATCGGACCACAAATAAAAAGGTTGATTTTTTGGGTGTGGTCCGTCTTTGGCCCCCTGTAGCAATGTAACATTTCAATATACATCAAAACCATTGACATATTTTGTTGACAGAATTTAATGAGGAATTCAATAAAAAAAATTTTTTTTAAATCAAATGAATAATAAACATTCTACAACAGTTTTGTCAATACATCCATTTCTCTAAAATGGTAGGGGCCACAAACCCCAAATACAACCCTTCTGTAGTGGTAACAAACATTATAACAAAATTTCATAACAATCGGTCAATATTTACTCAAGTTATAGCACGGAAACCAAATGTCTACAGACGACAACGACATCGCCATAACATTATACGATCGCAAAAATTTTGCAGTCGTATAAAAATTGACTTGAAAATAGATGAACAATTACAGAAGACAGACGTCAAGAAAAAAATCCATAAAATAGTAAAAAGAATGATGCAAAAACAAATAAAAGCTTCCAACTAATATAGTGTTTTTATTTATTCATATGACATTTATCTTTGATATACAAAAGTGTCGTGTCCTCCCTCTTCACTTTAGACATGAAAAATCTCACTTTTGTCTTTTTTTGCTTTCAATATACCAGGAAAAAAGCTGACAAAAGTAAAAAAAATGCTATGGATCGAAGTCATTGAAATATCTTCGTTTGTTGAAGGTTAACAGAGTCCATTCTCCTTAATGCGTGCATAGCCAAGGTAATGGTAAGCTTCCCCGATCAAGTTATAGTTTCCATATTTTCACACAGTCATATGTCCGGTTTTTTTAAATTATATAATCGGTCTGACGGCCTAGTTGAGTAAAAAAATATTCCTGCAATGGTCGAATTCCTCTTGTGTCTGTATGCGTGCTTCTTTTACTTCTACAAGACCAATTTTACACATATTTCCATCAACTGAATATAAAAACTGTCTTTAATCTGTATCGCGAATCTTGACTGTTTGTCCTCAGTGCTTTTAGGTACATTTCTACAATAAATAAATGAAAATAATAATTAGACTCAATGTTTTAATTTTTTCTTATTGAACCGCTACATACATTTTTGTAGAAGGATGCGGTTATTTGTATGGTTAAAGCTCGAGCTTTGTTTAAATCTGCGACATCCCTTTGAAAAGAAAACCTGTTTTAATGTAAGGATAAAATGCTCCAGTCTTTAGTCGAATGAGTTCATATAGAAATATTTTGGTAGCATTTGTTTTTTATATTTCAAAGCATACACTTAACACAATCCCGCAATTAAAAAAAACATATATGAGCAATATTTCAACCGGTTAACTTCTTATAAATTGATCAAAGGACTTTATAAATGTTAATAAAAAGTATTTCCAAAGTTCCACGAAACATTATGCATCTTGATTTTAGATCAGTAGTTGTCGAGGAAATTTTTACGAAATTTTCCCCACCCGCATGCCGCACGCCCGAAATTAACAAGGCCTACATTTTTGCCGTTAAACATTACTAATTTTTAACCGCTTTGAACGAAACATATTACATCAATTTTGATATATTCGAAAAGTTTCCCGCAAATTGTGTAAACATTGTCAATTCCGCTCAGCGCATTCAGATAAAAAAGCGATGAAACTTTTTGAATCCACACAATAACATTGCAATTGATAATTTATTTCCCTTTTTTCTCGAAATGTAATAATTGATAAAAGTATTTGTACAAATAAAAATGACAACAAAGTTCTAGACAATAAATTTTGCTACGCCTGACGTGCGTTTCGTCTATTCAAGACTCATCAAGTATTTGTACAAACTATTTTACTAATAAAATAAAGTTTAATAAATACATTTTGTAAATATATAAAAACTAGATCGAAGTGTTTGAAAATTAAAATATATATCAAATATGTAATAACGTATAATTATGTTCTTTAAGATGACAAACACTTACCTAAAAAAGCAGATAAACCTATCCCGAAAACATCAATTCTGTGATGGCTAGTTTACATAAAAGTGACCACGTGAAATATCAATTCCTTTTTATACCAAGAGGTCAAACCGGGTGCTCTTGACCTCACACCGGGTTTATCTTTCGGAATATTCTCTAGATACTTCCTTTATAAGTATAATGGAGGAAAAGGTTAAATGAGTGCGTTTAACCAGGTGAATATCTATAAATAACATTGATGTAAACTTGCAAGGGGTCAAACCAGGTGCTGTTGACCTTGCACCGGGTGAAGGATCTTTCTCAGATATTATTGGTTGATGAAAACTGGGAAATCCCCTACTATATTTCTGTCTTGCTGGTGAGGATAATGGCTTCCATGACCTAATTTAAAACGTGTCCGCTTCAAAAGTTTACTGGCCGATTGCAATTTTATTACAACTTCTATCAAAATAATCTTACACTTGATTCTAGAAAAAACATGTCTTAATCCAATGGTGTATTTATTTTTTTGCTGCAACATATAATAAAGGCTAAACTATCAAAAGAAGTTTTTTACCACATTAATTTGTATATTTATATATAATTATTATGTAACCCACAGTGACATGAAAAGCTAGTTTTTTTTTATTTTCTAACAAAAAAAATAAATAAAATTTAATTGTAACTTAGGGATCGTTGCAGGTTTAACCTGCCTCATATTAAATAATCAAAATACTTTATATAAAACAGTGGACCAAAAAATAGCACATAGTCACTTTGTTTTTGCCACGTAACCGCCTCCTTCATTAATTTGAAGATTCTGCCTTGTCTCTTACAAGTCTGATTCTAGGAAAAGGCTTCCATCAGCCTGTGGTACCAGCTATAGGTTTTTTTTCTTCTGACTTATTAAGTCAGGTTCTCAGTAATAGAATAGTTGTTCCTGGACCATGTGGTGCTGGAGCCATGATTTTAATAGACGAGGAAATTGTAGAACTCAAACAACCAGTTTGTAAAAGAGGGTCTATTCTACTTGGAGAACTGGAAGCATTAAATCTGGTACTAGAATACATAGGAAATCCTATAGTCAACAACAAAATAGACCATATTATTTTGTTCTCTGATAGTCAACAGGTGATAGGAGTGTCAACACTAAACTGGAAGGCAGATAGCCACACAAATACTATTAGAGAAATCAAAAACCGATTGGAAAATCTACAGAAGGATGGTATAAATGTAGTAATTGAGATCAAATAGACTCCAAGTCATTCAGATGTCAAGGGAAATGAGATGGCTGACAAGTTAGCAAAAGAGGCTGCTAAAGAAGCAGAGTCATTTATAGAAGGGGATGCATTAATGTCATTAATGAAATTAATGTCACAAAGCAGGATGTGATAAGGGCAGCAAAGGATTTTGTCTTGCAGAAATGGCAAAAGAGATGGGATGAAAGTGACCAAGGGAGATAATATTTTATTACGACTTTAATCAAACAGTCAAGAACAAGAGAACATTTGACTTTCCAAATAGAAAATCAGCTTCAGTAATCAATGGATTAAGATCAGGATATGCCAGTCTAAATGATTACTACTATAAACTCGGAATCGCTCAGACACCTTATTGCCAATGCGGAGAATTTGAAACTGTAGAGCATTATATTTTGAAATGTGATCTTTATGAAGAAAGTCGACAGAGGCTTATAAACTAACTTTTCTTTCTAACTGGACTGATCGTAGGAGAATCGGAGGAAAATACCATTACAGAAACCCAGCGCCTACGATTAATGGCCGATTACATAGAGGATACATAGCGATTTTTTTAATCTTACATTTTTTTTACATAAGTTTTATTTTTTTAAAGCGTCCACCTATCAAAGTACAAAAGCGATATATAACTAGAGTTTTAATAATACACGCGCGTCAACACAGTATATCATACGCTCCCGAAGGTGAAGATAATGGTAGAAATGTCAATATTTTAGTTGTACTATGAGCTGAATTTACCTTCAACGTCCGGTTTGCAGGCTTGTTTTCCCAAACTTTCGGCGTCTTTTTATCACTTTTTCCTTTGCAAATTTCGTTCGTCATTAAGCGCACAAGTGACCAACAAGAAAAGCTAGCTTGGTTTTATTTTTGAACGTGAATGGTTACTATTTCATCACATTTAAACATTTCTAAAATTAATTTTAACTTGTAGAATATTTATTGATAAGTTTTAACTTCGGGAGCGTCACAGGTTAAACCTGCCTCTGAGTCTGACATATTACAATTACAGGAGTGAAAACCCAATGTATAACCACAGATAATTGTTGGATTTCATCTATATGAGCTTTCAAGCAGTGCCTTTTCATACGCTAAGGGAGAGTTAATGGTAGAAATGTCAATATTTTAGTTGTACTATGAGCTGAAATTTCCTTCAACATCCGGTATACCACGCTTGTTTTCCAAAACTTTCGGCATCTTTTTAAACGCTTTTTTCTTTGAAATTTTTTGACGTCATCAAAACAGGGGTCGACATTAACTTTTAAATCCGCTTGTCCCGTCGGACAAGTTACAGCTAAGTTTTACTTGTCCGAAAGTACTAAGTACTTGTCCGAGTTTTTACCTCGAATGACGTAGAGGCATATATATTTAAAGGAATTTTTTTTAAAAATCAATAGAATGGACACCCTAACCATATTAACAAACTTTATTTTAATTGTGTTTTCAATTTTCTATGAAGAAACTGTCCCCTTTTGACTACGACTCCAATACACCATGATTACTTTCAGTTTACAGCATTATTGAACTAATTATATAACTATAATATTGATCAACAATCTGATTGGTTGATAATTAAATGGCCATGAAAGGAATGCGTGATCATCACTTCGTAGTGCTCGGGTATCTTATTATGTATTATCGGTTATACAAGAAAAGTTTCGAAAAACTGATCTCCAATTGGATATGATATATTTAATTGACCAATAGGAATAGGGTTTTAAATAGAATGTTCTATAATTATACTTGGGTTTTCCTTTTTGAGAAAATAAATACAAAATGGTGACCGATTAATGAAATAATACAACGAAAGAAGTTTCAAATCACAGTTTTTAAAGAAATCAACTTCTGAAATGACGAAACTAGGAAATCAATAGAGTAATTGTAAATATTTTTTCACTTGCCCGATCGGACAAGCTGGATTTAAGTTTTAGTTGTTCCGACTTCGCATTTCACTTGTCCCGGGCAATCGGACAACCGTTAATGTCGAGCCCTGCAAAAGCAGGCGTGACCCACAACAAAAAGCTAGCTTGTTTTTATTTTCGAACAACAAAATTAAATTAATTGTAAATTCGGGAGCGTCACAGGTTTAACCTGCCTCATATTATTATCTTAAAGATGTGCTCTATATAATTAATTACACGTATGTGTACATGCATGAACTATATTGCATCATTCTGCAATAAATTATTTCCACACACAGTACACGCCAGAAAATAAGCAAATGTACGCTTGAAAGGATAGCTAAACTTACACCACCATAAGACTGTAAACTTTTAATGTTCCCTACAACTTTTTGGTGGTCCTCATTTAACTCTTGGGCAAGTTGGAGAGAGTTAATGTGACCTTTTTGGTCAACATGTTGTAAAATTATTTCAGCCATGTTGTCATTCGTGCGTTTCCTCTGAGCTACAATTTACCATTAAAAAATAATTTCTGGAGTAAACTGGACGTATATTCATAAATTAATCACAATATAATAAGTTGAAATAAAAATCTTCAACAAATATATTTTAAAGATAACATTATGTTATTTAATATAGTTCTTTCCGCACAAAATAAAAAAATAAGAGGTCAAGGTCAAAAAATATTATGTAGGATTCTCTTATGAAATACATTTGATCTGATATTGAACGTTGACATGGCTTTTTCTGTGTGTTGCAGACAATTTTCTAATGTTTTTAAACAGAACTTTACACAGATATCTTCAAGATGTCTAGGGACAGCTCGTATCCTTTGCTATTATAAAAACATGTAAGCTGAAAAAAATGTGGGCCTTGTCCTTATCTGCCAATGGGAAGCTCTTTCAACATTTTGATTCAGTCAATAATGTACTCTTCATAGGAATCATTGACATGAAAAATTTAAATTTGATGTAATGTGTTTATTAAATAAAGCTCAGGATAGGATTACAGGCAATTTTGGGCAAAACCGTCACAAGAAGGTCTGGTCTGGTCTTAAGGTCTTTATGACACTAATAGTCACGTGGTACTGTAGTAAGGTTGTTTACAAAATAAACTGGTACATATCAAATAACGGTACTTTCACTTGGTACTAATAATTTCTGCGCATGTCTGTTATCAATCTACACAAGAAGAAATTCTTATTTTGTCAGATGTACCGTAACAAGAAGAAATTCTTATTATGTCAGACGTAGACCAATCATTTATGAAATAAAGAGTAAATATATTATTTGCATTTTGATATGAGGCAGGTTTAATCTGTGGTGCTCATGAAGTTTACAATGTTTTTATAAATATTTAACAAGCGAAAATATTTTTATAGATTTTTTTTTTCATTCGTATTTGCTGAACCCATCAGGATTTTATGTTTTGCAAATAAACTTATTATATAAAAGCAATATGAATATTGAAACAAAATAAATTTGAAAATAAAAACAAACTAGCTTTTCTTGTGGGTCACATATGCGCTCAATGACTTCAAAAGGTGTTAAAAAGACGCCGAATGTTTGGGAAATCAAGCATGTTAAACCGTACATTGAAGGAAAATTCAGCTCTTAGTAGAACTACATGTAAGTGGGTGGTAAAGGGTCTTTTTTGTGCATCGTGTTGAGCAATTTTTATTTGCTGTTCAGCCGTGCATGGAGGTTCATCGTGCATCGTGTTTCTCTATTTTATTTTTCGTTCATCGTGATTATCATTTTTTATTGGCCGTTCATGGTGATTATCATTTTTATTGGTCGTTCATCCATGCATGTACCCCCCTTTACCACCCCCAAGTAAAATATTGACTTTTTGACCATGGGAGCATATTAATTAATATACATTTGTACATTTAAGAAGGCAAAAATAATAATCTTAAATCAGGTCAGTTATTTTGATAACTTTTGGCACATGCTGGGTATATAAATTTTTTTTTTCCTCCCAAACGTAGATTTTGATCTGCTTCCTTAATTGATCACAATTTAAGTGTTAGATAATTATTAAGAACATACATGTATGAAGGTGTAAACATACAAAAGAGGCCACAGTGAGTTCTCCGGGACGGCTCCCTTTGGCAAAATGTTTTTTTTTCAACTGAAAGTAGAGAGAATGTTTTACAGCCTGTAATGAGGAATAAAATATGATGACAAAATATTTTCTTATTAATAAAGATAATTAAAACTGCAAAAATGACCTAGGTCTTACTAAGAATCAAACTGGATAATAATCCAGATGCAAATTAATTGTAAAAGAATTCATACAATGTACAATCAGGTCTGAGAATAACATATATACATGTATATCTAACAGTCAGATGACAAGATTTCCAATTATTGATTTAACAATACATTTCCTGTAATCCCATTTATTACAAAATTTACTTGTTCCTTAATTGGTGCTTCAGAACCACAGACATCTGCTAAGAACACAGATAGTGTTAAAACTGAGGGTGAGTTTTCACTATTTATATAATTAATATATATACATTTGTAGTATATGCACTTTTATTTGTGTATTTGTGAAAGATCATTAAGAAATTTTAATCCTAAAAAACAGGTTGAATATATTTACTTTTTAATACTCACTTTGAAATTGTATTCTGATTGAATTATTCAGTGATTAAATCTTTGCATTGAACTACATATACCAGTCCTCCGGTATTTTAATGTTCAATTAAATTATCAAAAAACCAAAAGGCTAAAGCTACAGAAGTTCTAAATTTTATTTTACAGTGGCATTCGATTGGCAAGATGCTCTTAACCTTGAAAATCAATTGACAGAAGAGGAGATTCTGGTGCGTGACCAATTCAAAGCATACTGTCAAGACAAATTGATGCCTAGAGTTCTATTGGCAAATCGAAATGAAGGTTTGTAATGTAAATTATGGCAGTTAATTAATGAGTATGTTACAAAATATGACAGAGACATGATGTGTTTTTATGCTTGCTACATGTATATGTCTATATAAAACAAAGTATCCTTATATTTTATCAAAGTATTTACAAAGACATCATTTGTACTAATGAGTAATGAGTGACAGAACTTTTTTTGACTGTTTTGAAAGTCTTGTAAATGCTTGTAATTTAGATACAATGTAATAATGAGAGGTGGAAGACACGCAATACAAGTGTACAAATGTTTGTGCCGCACAATCAACAAACAAAAAACTGAATTTGAAAGGACAAGATGTGATAAGGGCCGTTTTTGGCCCCTTTTTCAAAACTGACAAATTTCTTCAAAATGTTAATATTACTACTCTAAATTGGTGATTTTTAATTAATTTGAATGTTTCAACTGTATAATTGATCAAATTTCTTCTCAGTAGTGGGCTAAATATGTTATATAAGCGAATTTTTCTCAATATGGTAGATTTTCATATGTTTTTAATTAAAAAACGTATGAGCGGACACAGGGGCGGATCCAGAAATTTTCGAAAGGGGGGGTTCCACATACTGGGTTCTGTGGGCCAAAGGGGGGGTTCCAGACCAATTTTGCTGAAAATCTACACAAAAATTTTAAAATTTCGGAGGAAAAGGGGGGTTCCGACCCCCGGAACCCCCCTCTGGATCCGCCACTGGCAGACATGTGACCCACAAAAATAATTTAACTGCGGGTGAAGCATCACTATACCAATGTTTGCTAAAAATATCTTTGTGGGTCACAGGTTAGGAGTAGGTCACAGGTCTGCTAATATTTATTTTTCACAAAAACTGCATAAATTTTAGACATTTTGAGCCTATTTTGCCATATTGCATTGAATTGACCATTTTTGCACATGCGTATTCAAACAATAAATTTCTTTTCACAATAATCAATGACTGTCCCAAAAGATCATGTACTATGACAACTTAACTGCAAAAGCCCAAAAGTCATTACTATGGAATATTCCTAATTTGAAAAATATGCAAATATTAGGGGGCCAGATTGTGCTTCTTATCATATCTTCACCTTTGAAGAATTGTAATGGAAAGGAACCAGCAAGTATTAGTTAAAATCAGTTTCTGCATTGGGACATTCAAAAATGTATTCTTACAAATAAAGATGTGGGTTTTTTTTTGGGGGGGGGGGGACATTAAGACCCCATTTTGAACAATCATTTTGTAAATAAAATACTGTTCTGCAGCCCTTCTTGAGTTTCAGATAATATAAAACTACATCATCAGCATAAATGAGACAACTGAATTAATTTGAATTAAGAGTAACTGGGATAGAGTTATCATTGTAAATTATTTTTATATTTCATATCTTTTATAATTTTATTGGTTTTAAAAAATGTAATTGATATATTTTTATGGCGCAAGTTTTATACATACATTTGTATTGTATCTTCTCTTTCTTAGTATTCCATAGAGAAATTATTCCAGAAATGGGATCTATAGGAGTTCTTGGACCAACCATTCATGGATATGGTTGTGCTGGTGTTTCTTCTGTGGCATATGGTTTGATTGCTCGAGAGGTAGAAAGGTAAATTTAGTGTTCTTGGTCTCAAGAAACAATGCTAGTCCTTCAGAAGGGACATAAAGGGTTGTCCCATGTATGGGGATTGCAATATCTTGTGCATGTTCAAGACCCCTTTGTACATATACGATATTGAGATGTGGAATAAGTGTACGCGACACAACAAACATAAACAAACAGCAGTTCAAAAAATCACAACGGAAAACAGCAAGCATGTAGAGTTCAATAAGAGTAGGCTCAAGGTGGGGGGTGCTTCAAAGGCCTCACTTGCAAACTACAAGCTGGAACAGGCTAATAGAAGCATTAAACATATTTCGAGGGGTTAGTGGAAAAAGGTGCTATGTGTTTCACATTTTCATATAATTATATCACCTTTTTCCACTAACCCCTCGATTTCCCAATACAGAATAAAAAAATAAATGTATGTTTAAACTAAAGAATATTTGTCAATTATTGCCCACATTAATAATGTCATACTTACATGTATCTCCTAATTTTCCAATTTCAATTCCATGTGTACGAGTTATTCATATTGATGATTCATAAACAAACTAGACAGAGAAGCCTATTCATATTATTTCACATGTGAATAAACAAGTATATTTGTGTGACACTAGAGCATGATAAAAAACTCTTGTCATTGGGGATCCAGCACTGACCAAATAGTTGACAAGCCAGTGTGTTAGAGAATCCACTAAGAATTTAAAACATTTAGCCAAGTCAATAATCTATTTTTTCAACAAGTGGATTGTTGTTTTTTTTTTTTTTCAATATCCGGAGCACAATGCAGGTTACTGTTTGTTTGTTTATAGGGTTGACAGTGGTTACAGATCAGCTATGAGTGTCCAGTCCTCCCTTGTCATGCATCCAATTAATGCTTATGGAACAGAAGAACAGAAACAAAAGTACCTACCTAGATTAGGTTTGTAAATTTAAACATTAAGAAATTCAAGAAATGAGTAATTACAAAATAAAGCATTGTCCTACATAAATAAATAATCTTCTGTATCCACCAGGTCAGGTGTTCTGTAACACTTTCTGATGTTGCTACATGTTTTATGATTTCTTATATTTATATGCAGAATGTATTTAAAAATAAAAATAAAACAGTCTGAATAAAAGCAATGTTTTCAGATTTCGTGGTCTGCTTAAGGGAAAATCAACCATTTGGTAAAAAATAGGTTGGTTTCAGCTACAACTTGTGTTATTTCATCCCTTTTAGATGCTACCTTGAAATGCTGCATAAGTCATTAATGATTTGTAGATTGAAAATACAATAAAGAGTAAATCTGCAGGATGACTTACGCCACTGGTTTCCTGTCTTATAGCTAGCAGAATGATTTCAATGGAATTATTTTATATTTTTCAGCTAAAGGAGAGTTAATTGGGTGTTTTGGATTGACAGAACCAAATCATGGAAGTGACCCATCATCCATGGAAACAAAAGCAAAATACAATCCTTCTAGTAAAACATTTACACTCAATGGAACAAAGTCATGGTAATTCAAATACTAAGTTTCCCTTTGCCTTTTATGATGTGTGAATAAATGAGTGTAATGATAAATTGACAAACCTACTAACTTTATGCAAAAATTCAAGAGTCTCTAAAACTACATACCTATTTCTTATTTAGTGCATAAAAAATGAGTTCAGAAGTGAACATATTGTTCCTACATTCTAAGATCATTGATACTAAATTATTTGGGGGATTGTTTTCACTCTGGATGTTAAATTTGATGAGGACACATTCAAAACACACATTGATAATCCTTGTGCATCTTCTTTAAGTTATCTGAGAAAATCAATCTTGATTTAGATATTCAATGAATCTTGAGGTAATTATTAATCGAAACTCTCTTTTAAAGGTTGAATGCTTATAGAATTTATATGGTTGAGCATACCTGATACATGTATGGTACTATGATTTCAAAAAACTCATTGTACAAACAACCAACTGCAAAATAAGCACAAGTAAGTGACATTTTATTTTAATCTTAAAAATCCATTTCTTTGCTATTTTAGGATTACAAATTCTCCTATAGCTGATGTTTTCATTGTTTGGGGCAAATGTGATAGAGACAATAACAAAATCAGAGGATTTATTCTAGAGAAGGGCATGAAAGGATTAACAGCTCCTAAGATTGAAGGAAAGTTTTCACTGAGAGCCAGTATTACAGGTCAGATCTCCATGGAAGATGTAGAAGTCCCCGAGGAAAACATGCTACCTAATGTTATGGGATTAGGAGTAAGAGCAATAATCATGATAATACTCTGTGATTCATTTTAATATCAATTCAGAAAGAAGTAAAAAAAAAAGAAAACAAAATGCAAAAAGTTTAAAATTGCATTGAAAGTATAAGAAACGATAATTCCATTTCTCAGTTCATTTAAGAGAGTTTAAGATGCAAAGGTTTATCAAAGGGGCAATCAAATATTGTTAATCCTAAAAGACAAAGAAACAAAATTGGAGGACATAAAATGATCACAACAAAACAAACAAAAAACACACATAACAACCAAATCACAATCAACAACTTGACTCAGGTGCTCCGGAAGAGTGAGCAGTTCCTTGCTTCCTATAGCACATCTGTCATGTTGCCAATGATCAATTTAGTGTGGGTCAAATCCTGTAAGGATGACAATACTATAACAAACCTCTGAGAGATTAGAATCCCATATTTGTCTACAAGCACATGATGTCTTCTCTAAAATTTCTTGAGTGACGACAAAGACCGGGGAGCAATGTAACCCTGTGTTAGATTTGCCTGTCAGCTGTGACGCTCTATCGAGAGTCACAATACTGTTGTTAGACTGAACTGAGCAATTAAATATATTTAGTTTTATCATTATCTAAATAAAATTTATTAATTTGAAATACATCAAAATGTTAATTCAATTTATCTTTTGTTGTAGGGACCATTTGGCTGTTTAAACAATGCTAGATATGGTATTGCCTGGGGCACACTAGGAGCAGCTGAATTTTGTTTACAGACAGCCAGACAGTACACATTAGACAGGTATGAAATTCAGAACTATAAATTTTTTGCCCAATATAGGAAACTAGGGGGTAATTTAGTGTTTGGTCTATTTATCCATCTGTTTGTCCATTCGTTTGTCTGTCTGTCCCACCAGGTTTACCTTCAAGTTGAAGTTACTTTTACCATGAAGGAAGTATGGTAACATTATGAAGCTTTATATAAATTAACATCAGGGTATGAACGAAAAAAAATCATCATAAAATTGTACCTGTCTCTTCAATATCATGGTTGATTGATTACAGAAAAAGGGGGATGTTATACTAAGGTTTTTCTTACAGGTTAAAGTTACTTTACAATGAAGGGAGTGTGGTACTATCATGAAACTGTAAACATAAATACATAAGGGTATGGCCAATCCAAAATTATCATAAAATTTTACCTGCCTCATCAACTTCATGGTTGGTTGAAAAAGGGGGATATGATACTTTATCTATAGGTTTAAGTTACTTTTCCATCAAATCATGAAACTAAATACCCATATACATCAGGATATGAGCATACAAAAATCATAAAACTATACTCCTGGTGTTTTATGGTAATTGCAGGAAAAATAATCTTGTTTATCCTTGAAAAAGATTTAAGTCTTAAATTTGAAAGATAAAGGAGAATGATTAAAGTTAAGATATAACTGGAAATAATATGGACTGCTTTTTGTCCCCTTAACATATATGGAATATCAGGGTTCTACTTCATAAAGTGATCACATTTTTATGTACTCATTTTGTTAACAATTGCAGTATAAAACAGCACCATGATTATAATTGATTACATTATAACTTTCAGTACATAACAATAAATAATCAGTTAAGCTTATGATTTTGTAGACACCAGTTTAAGAGACCTTTAGCTAAGAATCAGTTGATACAAAAGAAGATGGCAGATATGTTGACAGAGATATCATTGGGACTGCAAGGCTGTATACAAGTGGGGAGATTAAAGGACCAGGGATTGTAAGTTTAATAAGTTATAGAAAAATTATACTGAATATAAAAACTAGAAATAAAACTTTTTTGTCTTATATATAGAAAAGGTAGTTTTAATTAAAAAAATATTGCCATTTATATATACTTAATATAATTTTTATGAGGAAATTCTTGTTGCTCGTCACAAACTGTACCACCCACAAACCTTTATATAAATGAACTTTACTATACTAGATAAAGTTAAAGTTTTCATTTCTTCCACAATTAGATTAATATCATACTTTGTAACATTTGAATACTTTTCCATGAAAATTATGGGGATAGATGAAAAAAAAAATCCTACAAGTTTGTGGTATATTTTTCAGGGCTACACCAGAAATGATTTCCTTAATAAAGAGGAATTCCTGTGGAAAAGCATTAGACATTGCACGACTGGCTCGTGATATGTTGGGAGGCAACGGAATCTCAGATGAATACCATGTGATACGTCATGTGATGAACCTAGAAGCTGTCAATACATATGAAGGTGTGTAAACTATTACTGTAAAGATATTTACATTATACAATTATTGACTTTGATATAGGTTGACATCTATTTTTATCAACCTGAAAAAAATTATATTAACTGAGCCGAAGGCGAGGTTAATATAATTTTTTGAGGGTTGATAAAATTGATGTCCACCTATACCAAAGTCGATAAATGTTTTATTACATGAAAACTTGTATGCTGAAGACTGATAGTTCGGGAGAAATCACATGATCTATTTTTAGTCACTTACAGGGGTTTGGAATCTATTTTTAGGAAATAGTAGGGTGACATCGCTTTCCATCGTGTTTATTTACTATATTTAGACATTTTAAGGCTGTTCTCACTCTACATCAAAACTTTTTAGGGTTATTTAGGCCAATAAAATTAATGCAATTTTCTAGTCATGTAATAATACCATTTGTCCTCTATAAATGGCCTTTGAATTAAAACAAAATAAAATTGGGTATACACTTCATATTGACTATCTTTTTGCTAATACATAAAAAATAATTTGCATGTTTTAAATGAAATAATGGACAGTATCTATTTATTGTAAAAATAAAAAGCAGAAACTATTTTTAGAACATGCCAAAATAGAAATTTGAAAAATAATGCATTTAGTGTCCTTAAAATTTATACTGTAAAAATAAGTTGGAATAAGTTTTTATGCCCCACCTACCGAAGAAGTGGAGCATTTAGTGTCTGTTTTTCACTCTGTCCAGTTTCAGGTTTACATTCAGATCGAACTCTCTAAAATGTCTTTTCCATGTTAAAAGGAGGGGCATCTTTAGGATATCTTCTATATTTTTTGTGTAGACATAAAACTGATTAAATACAAAGGGGTATGTTCAGGAAGTGCTGAAATTGGCCCCATATTTGCACAAATTGTCAACCTTGTACCATCTTAATTAATTGGATGTAATTCAGTTATTAGATAACCAAACTTTACATATTCAGTCTATTCCACATGCTGACGACAATATGCATGATATTATGATGTCAGAAACGTGCTGAAAACTTTGAAAATATCAATATTTGCTTCATTTTTGACAGTTCACAAGAGGTTTTTCTTGAAATTAGTATAGAGCGCATTCGTCGACAACCCTAATTCTTTGCCCATCTATTTGTCTTTAAAAAAAAAGCATTTCATCACAAAATTGTTTTTGTCGACGCATGCGCTCTATGTTAAAATAAGAGATTTCTAACCAAAAATGCTCAAAAATTGCCAAATATCAATAAATTTCATCAAATGGTATGATTTCTAGGCCAGTGTTCTTCTATCTGCTCAATATTTTGAACCTAATGCTAGTTGTTTCTTAAATTACAACATTTCAAAACATACTTGGCAGTAGTTTCAGAAAGTTTACTCCCTAGTTGAAATTTTGGGCCAATTTTGGTTATAACCGAACCTACTCCTTTATATGTTGTGTTTCAGGTACCCATGATATCCACGCCTTGATACTAGGAAGAGCTATCACTGGTATCCAAGCCTTCACAGCAGACAACTGACTATCATGAACGACATAAGGAGACAGATCTAGTCCATTAATTCATGCCAAAATAACCAGAGCATTATTATATGTCAAGGCATTGTCTTAAATCTAATCACAATAAGGAAGTTGATATCTTCTATTGAAGGAATAACAAGTGCCTTCAGTGGACAGCTCTTAGCTGTTTGGATAATCTTGACATTTTTATGCCCCTGCAGAAAATTTTGGGTAAAATAAGAATCATCTGTCTTTATGTCTGTCCATCTGTCTGGTATTTCGTTTGTGCAACTCCTCTTTAACAGTTTGATGGATTTTGATGAAACTTACCATAAAGGTGAAGTAAAAGGAGAATTTTTGTTGCTATCGGATATCATTCAGGGGAGTCAAGACAACTGCACTTGAGAAATTTTTCCCCTCAGTTTAAAATGATAGCAAGGGCATCCTATTGTGAGTTGGATCACAGTATTCCTTTTTATATTACAGTTAAAATGCACCACTTTTTAATTCAAATGACTCTTTGGATATATTTATAAAACAAAAAATTATAGGGGAATTTTTTAGTCCTCAATAGTTTGGGGGTTCTTTCCAGATCTTGAAATTGGGACAAAACTAAGCAAAATATACATGTATTACAATGTACCTACTTTAAATACTTTATTTGAATCATGGTTTGATGGAAAAATATGAAATCATATATGATTGATATAAATTTTATTGTTTGTTATAGGCTGTGATAATCTTTGTACATAGACTTCTATTTTATACATTGTTGATTATTCATTGAAAAATACAAAGTGTGATGCTCTTTAACCAAGAAAAAAATTGCTATTCACAATGATTATGTAATAATAGACATATCTAATAAGTTAGTTCAACTGTTTGTCAATTTTTATACTAATGGAAAAGCGTGAAATATTTTATTACTGACACAAGTTTTTTGTGTCAAATTTTCATCAGTAAGTTTTGTTCATTCCACAATTTCACAATTTAAATTGAAAATCATATAAAGTTTTGACCATACTTTGTGGATTTTTAAACACATATTTTTTAGAAATAAAGTATTTAATACCTCTATGTGTAATTAACAAAACTGTTAATATGAACTGTTTGTATGCCTTACATTACACATTGTTGCTTACATGGCCTGTCTGTATGTTCTGCAATAGACACAATTTTCACATTTGACATATAGTTAATCTTCCTTATGTGTGAAATCTGCAGCTAAAAACCTTCATCCAAATATTTCTGAAGTTTTACACCATGCTTTGTTCACCTACTCTTTAAGCTAATTTGATTAGAAATGACATTTTGTTGACATTTTGATCTTAATCAAATTTTTTTATGTCCGACACACATAGGGATACCTGTTTTGTGTAACGCCTTACTTTTAATCATACTAAAGATTTACACAGTGATTTCAGACGCATTTAAAGTGTGCATCTTTTCAAAAATAATTTGGTTAAAAAGAATGAAATTAGTGTGACATTTTGAACTTAGTCAGTATTCATGTTTGATATATACTAGTAATAGGGTTGTTTTATTTGTTTTAAATTATTTATTATCCAAAGATGCATTGTCAATCTATCATGAGTTAATGTGACAAAAAAGCATTTCATCTTACCTGACCCAAAGTAACCAGCACCTCAAGAGATCTACCTGTCTGGAAATTCTTAAGAAGATACAACTTACCATGTATGAGTTATTGCCTTTTTTCCCAAATTTTATTCAAATTTTGCATTTTTAAGCTCAATATCTTTAATCTTTGACAGATAATTGAAAAATTTAAATTGCATGTTGTTAAGCACATAAAGATCTTTACTTTAAGGAGTTGTTCCCCTTATAATGTCAAAATTGACCATTTTTACACCATTTTCCTCATTATAATGGAATCCTTAAGTCCTCTGATGTCATAGGTTCAATTGCAATCAAACTTGGTATTTAGGGTATTTGATAATTATTCACGCTGACCAACCAATATGACGGCCATTGCAATAAATAGAACAGGGGGTCAAGATAATAAAGTTTTGCCTAATAGTTCAAAAAGAATTTAGGGTTGGAGAAAATTCAAAGCAAATGTACTTATTCAGCATTAAAATCTCTTTAAAACAACTCCTAATACAAGTTCTATCTCTTCAATTGTCAAAAATGACAATATTTTAAACTGTTTCTTTAAGAGGTTAATGGCCTTTAAAGGTAAAAAATCTTGTTTTTAGTTTCTAAAACAAAATCTACTGCAGAAAGGACAAAGTGTAGCTTGGTTAATTGTTCAGCTCAATAAGCTTTACAAAAAAGTCCTTGGACCAATGATCCCTTTTAGAGGTTTGGCCCTTAAAAGTCCAAAACTTGTGTTTTAGCTATTCTAAATCATTGGTCCATGTTAGCTATTGCCATCACTTGGTGTCCACTGGAATCAATTGATGTCTGTCGTCTGTTACTTACTTTACTTTGGCCCTTCGCTCCTTCTGGTGCATAAGACATCGACGATAGTTCTCCAGTGCTGCCTGTTCTTTGCTGTTTGTTCCAGTTGTCCCCATGTCTTTCCTGTCAGCTGATTCCAGGTCCCTTCTCCAGGTATTTCTTGGCCGTCCACGTTTTCTCTTTCCTTGGGGTGTCCATGTTAGCACCTAATCATCCAGCTGGTTCCAGATTGTTCATTGTATTACGTTTCTCTTTCCTCTTGTTATGGCCTTCACGATCCAGTCTATTGCAAGCAGAAGAAAAAATGGTGAAAGCAAACATCCCTGCCTTACTCCGGTCTTGACTCTAAAGCCCTCTGTCAGTTGTCCTCCGTGCACTACTCTACATTCCTTCGAATGAGTTTTTTTTATCAGGTTTACAAACTTTTGAGGCACTCCGTAATGTCTTAGCAGTTTCCATAACATCTCCCTGTCCTTCTCGTACTCTACAAAATTTATGTATAGTGGAGAGTTCCATTCTATATTAAAAAATCTTCACCCCTGAAACAACTTAACAGAATTAAATGTGACTTTGTATGATAGATCCTTAGTGTATCCAGCGTAAAAGTTGTGGTTTTTTTTCTATTCAGTCAAAAAACATGGCTGTTATTACTAAAACTAAAACATGGTATAATCACCTTTTAAACAGTTTATGACAGATTCTGAAGGAAAATAGCTTATGACATATTCTAAATGATCTAAACTTAATTCTAAACCTCTTTAAAACGAAGTCTTCATTTGGGTAAAAGTTTTCAGACTTTCCCTTATAAGGTAAAAATCACATTATTTGATGCTTTTGTCGTATCCTTATTAAGAAAAAAAATATTGTAGATGAAAAAAATGTTCAGCCCAATAGAGACCAATATTGTCAGATTACCCTTTTTAGGGGTTATGCCAACTAAAAGGTTCAAAATTAATTTTTTCCCTTACTGGTATAGAACGAAAACTATTGCAGAAAAAGAAAAGCTGTTGCTTGCTTAAATGTTCAACTCCCTTAAGCTCGACAAAAGTCTCCATTAGACCAAAGTGTCTGATGATATCTTTTATAAGTTTATGGGGTAATGTCCCTTAAAAGGTTGTTTAAAGAATTATATATTATAGAGATACGTTGTTGCATGTTTTAAAAGTTTTCAACTCGGGAAGCTCTACAAAAATCTCCATTGACTTTATGTTGTCAGAATGTCCCTTTTAGGCATTATGCTCATTTAAATGTCAAAAATCATGCTTTTCGATTACAGAATGAAAAGGTATTGCATGCATAAATGTTTAGCTTAAAACAGTTTCACTGACCCCTTTTAGTTGTTATGCCTGATAATAAAGTCTCTTATGAACCAAACGAGAGACTTTGGCTAGCAAGAGCCTCTTGTTCGCTGAAAGGGTAATATTAAAAACGAAACGGAATATGGAATGTGTCAGAAAGACACGATCCACATACTAATATTATTTTTATAAATGATAAAAAACTTACATCCAATGCGTGTGAAACGCTTTTCAGGACTAACCTTCATCAGACACGCTAGGGGTCGAAAAATTGGAAGACCGGAAGGACATAAGATTTGAACAAAGAAAACACTTAAGCCAAAAAATATTACAACTATGACTAAACGAGATCAATTTATCAACTGTATTAGAGATAGCCAACATTTTGATCAGAACGTCAAAAAAATGTAAACAGTGACTTTCCAACGCAATTCCAGTACTCGAATATATATAAATAAAATGTCGCTGATGAAGGCTGGTAGCGCGGCCGTAAGCTACGACGAAAAATAGCTCATTGTGATTTTATTATATATATATATATATATATAATGTTGCAGGTAGAGTTTTTAAATAAAAAGAGGCTCCCAGGAGCCTGAATCGCTCACCTGGTCTTGATGTCAACCCTTTGAAGACTTTTGTATAGCTAAATGAGCTGAATGTTTAAGCAATAAAAAGCTTTTCTCTATCTGCAATAATTTTCACACATTTTTTCACCTTTAAAGGGCCATAACCCCTTAAAGGGGTCATCTGACAACTTCGACCATAAGAAGACTTTTGTAGAGCTAATTAAGCTGAACTTTTAAGCAAGCGACATCTTTTCTCTATTTGTAATAGTTTTCTTTTTATAGGCCAAAAACACTATTTTTTGCCTTTAAGGGGCTGTAACCCCTATAAGGGGTCATCTGACAACATAAACCCTATGAAGACTTTTGTTGAGCTAAATGAGCTGAACATTTCAGCAAGCAACAGCTTTTCTCTATCTGCAATAGTTTTCATTCTAAAGGCCTAAAACACTATTTTTGCCTTTAAAGGGCCGTAACCCCTATAAGGGATCATCTGAAAACTTCGACCCTATGAAGACTTTTGTAGAGCTAAATGAGCTGAACATTTAAGCAAGCAACAACTTTTCTCTATCTGCAATAGTTTTCATCCTATCAGCCAAAAACACTATTTTTTGCGTTTAAGGGGCCGTTACCCCTATAAGGGGTCATCTGACAACTTCGACCCTATGAAGACTTGTGTAGAGCTAAACGAGCTGAACATTTAAGCAAGCAACAGCTTTTCTCTATCTGCAATAGTTTTCATTCTATAAGCCAAAAACTCTATTTTTTGTTTTTACGGGGCCATAATCCCTATAAGGGGTCATTTGACAACTTTGACCCAATGGAGACTTTTGTAGAGTAAATAAGCTGAACATTTAAGCAAGCAACAACTTTTCTCTATCTGCAATAGTTTTCATACTATAGGGCAAAAACATGAAAAACGCTATTTTTCACCTTTAAGGGGCTGTAACCCCTATAAGGGGTCATCTGACAACTTGGACCAAATAGAGACTTTTGTAGAACTTTTGATGCTGAAGCAGTAGGGTGGCATCAGATTTCATTTATCTTTATACTTTTTGATTTACAAGCCAAAAACAGTAGTCTGACCCCCTGGTCTATTTTTAGTAACGGCGGCCATGTTTTTCGACGAATCAAAAATCACCACATCAATTCTGTGGGGGATACCCTAAAGTACCACCAGACTAAATTTGGTTTGAATCTGTGCAGCCGTTTCAGAGGAGAAGAAGTTTGAAGAAAAGTTAACGACGACGACGGACGTCGACGACGGACGCCAAGTGATGGCAATAGCTCACATGGCCCTTTGGCCAGGTGAGCTAAAAACTAAAATAAAGACAAAGTCAGGAGCTGTTTCTTGCCTAAATGTTTAGTTTAAACCGCTGTACAAAAGTCCCCATTAGATAATTTTCACCAGAGGACTTCTTTTAGTGATCTTTTAAGACCTTTGAGCATTTAAGCACATGGTGGCCTTGTGTTTGTTAAAGTTAGAAAATTGTACAAAGTATATTAAAAGATCTATGTTGTCTAGTATGTAGTTGAAACACCTATTCAAAAAGTGTGAGTACATAGTAATAGAGGGTCTCAATCCGTTTCACCTCTGGGTACCCATCTCATCTTATCTGCACCTCAATGAATTTTCATGAAACTTTCAAACAATATTTGTTACATACTGTAGTGTAGATATTCATTTTTCAATCGGATTGGTTTTAGGGGTTTGAAAAAAAAGAATATTATACATTAGATAATAGGGGTTACCCATCTCTTATCGAACCTCTTAATGGATTTTCATGATTCACTTTAGACGGAAAACGCAATATATATTGCCGATTAAGCAAACTTCTCATAGTTTATAATCCCATTCCGCAGTTGGGATATCCGGAGCTACTTTTATTGGGAAAGATAGACTGCTAGGCGAAGTAGTTTGCTGATAAAGCTCATCAAAAGTCCAAGGAGTAGGTACATTTATTTTTTCCCGAAATTTTAGGCCATAAAAGGATCCTACTCCTTTGTCAGCTAAACCTATGTAAGAGCCTGAGGTTACGACCCTAGTAGATGATGAATTTATATGTCTTATGTCTTAAATGAATGTGGACTTTTTATACTGCTTTTGCTTTTTCAAATGCTCGCATAAACACTGGTAATGGTGATATGCAAATAGCATTAATCCTTCAAGAGAGATGAGCGATTGAGACCACTTGTTTCGCGTTTTTGCTCTGCTTTAAAGAAGCTATGGTTCCTTAAAAGGTCAAATAAAGTACATCATGATGTATATTATACAATTATCACCCTAGTTGGTGTGTGACCCGGTGGTTTCTTTCCCCGAGAAAGTAAGGTCACCCGAGGGCTTGCCCCGAGGGTGACCTTACTTTTCGAGGGGAAAGAAATGCCGGGTCACATATCATCTAGGGTGATAACTGTTATATTATATCGAATATTTAAATGAAACAATTTAATATTAAATTTTAAACATATTTCGGACATTTTAACCTTTTTCCATAAGAAAAAAATACAACCCATACCAATTTTGAAGAAAACTCCTGGGGCTCACGTGCAAATTCTCACGAGAGGGTGACCTTACCATGCGACCCAACGTTTACCGGTTGACCGTGCCAGCGAATGTCACATGTCACGTGACAACGTCTAAGCTAATCACAATAAAGATTTCTATATGAGTATATAATATATCTATTTTTCAAATAGAAAAAGAATACTATTGCTCATTAAGATTTAACCACATTGAGCATAAAGCGATCGTTAGCCCTAACGTGCACGTAAAGCCCATTTAATTTGTATGAGATAACGAGCACGTTAATTAGCGACTGCTTTATGACACGACAATGGCTTTTTTCTGGACGATTCGCGTAAAAATGAAAGTATACTAGTGTAAATAACCAAAAATGTGGTCTTTAGACTGGTACAATCAAGTTGAATTTCAAACATCCGAAGATTAGAAAGTCATTGGCCTTATAACATTTACATGCTAAGATAAGGTCAAAACTAGTCGGACCATAAGTCAAATACTAATATTCACGGACATGTTTGGAGTACTTTTGTTTTTATGTGCATGCTCAGTCACTTGTGCTGTTTGGCGCCCAAGTGCGACTACGACGTTCCAGTGGCAACTGAACTCTGGACATATTAACACTCATGTGAATGCACATGTTTATGATGTGGACTTGTTCGATGTATCGACTAGCACCATTCATTCTCTGCAAAGGTATGTTCTTATATTGGTAAATTAATGCAAGAGTTAGCAAAGAAAGATAGTAAAAGGGGGAATAAAATGGTAACTGGTGTCAATGAGCGTTTCTTGTCTACATTAATTTTGGAACAAACTGTGAATAATGAAGCTCAGAATCACAGACTTAAAATAAAGCGGAGTGATTTTTTTCATCAGTTTCAAAGATATATTTGAAATGTTTTGTATTTGCAAGACAAGTATAAAGGGCGTATTTCAGTTGTAAATGATATTTTACAGCTCCGGAAAGAAAGTGATATGTTACTTCTCCGCCGGATCTTACGAAAACTGGCGGTCAGACCACAGCCACTTCCCTTCTGATGTCATTGGTAACAAGCTTGATGGATGGGACGAGAAATGGCTGGACATTCGTGATCAGAGGGTCAAGGACATCATGTCAACTAGGATGCAGAAGGCCAAGGACAAAGGTTGTGATGGTGTTGAACCAGATAATGTTGACGGTTATACTAACAACAATGGCTTCCATCTGACCTCAAGTGATCAGTTACATTACAATAAATGGTTAGCCCAAGGTGGGTATTGAATTATGCATGCGTTTATATCGCTTGCATGCGTATTACATATATATCTATCTCGACTACGCCTCGCGAGTTTAATGCTATAGGCAACATTCTGCACCACCTTTTGTAATTGTCGTTGTTGAGAACATATGAGATGTTTTTAAAAGTTATTCAAAATAAACATAACATTTTCTTAGATATCATATTTGTGTTTAGCACGGGGCAGAAGGAAAATAGTCCACAATTAAAAATTAAAAGATAATCCTGTTCCCTGTAAAATCATTCATTGCGAAAAATGATATATTACAGAGTTATTTATATTCCGAATATCAGCAAAAACGAATAGCAATGCTCGCATTCTCAAATACTAGTAACAGCTTTGTCGCCCCCTCTTTAGTAAAGGGCGTTTTACTTTTGGCGATTGAGCATATTTGGATTTTTTCCACAGAGGCTCATCGTTTAGGACTATCAGTCGGTCTGAAAAATGACGTTGACCAGATAAGCCAGTTAGAACCATACTTTGATTGGGCATTGAATGAAGAGTGTGTCCATTACAATGAATGTAACAAGTATCAACCGTTTATTGATAGTCATAAGGTAAGGAATCGAGGCTATAAACTAGTATAGCCAAATAAAAGCTATGATCGGAGAAAACAACGATGAACTGGTGCATGCACATTAAAAGTATAGTGTAGGATTTATTAGGTTTTTTTTTGAAACTACATACATAAAATACATACCCACTCCTACAAACCCTAACACAACTAATCCAAAATCCCAAATCACCCGGTAGTTGATTTAACAAGATACTCTACGGAGCTTTATCGCTCACCTAGTTTCAATGACTTAATGTAAACAAAATCACTTTGC
Organism: Arcuatula senhousia; assembly: GCA_963971305.1. Classification (NCBI taxonomy): domain Eukaryota; kingdom Metazoa; phylum Mollusca; class Bivalvia; order Mytilida; family Mytilidae; genus Arcuatula; species Arcuatula senhousia. The sequence goes on along the minus strand of OZ020303.1, from coordinate 48,638,391 downwards.
CAACACCCCATCATGACAATAAAACCATTGTAAAGCTCTATTAAGCTATACATTTAACCAAGCAAATGGGTGGCAGAATCTTCTATGAAACACAATCTAAATATCTATAATATAATGTTTTTGTCATTTAACCGGTCATAACTGCAATAAGGTTCATCTGATAATTTAGGCCTATTATTGAGATCTACAAAATATCCATTAGCCTACTGGATATTTTGTAGCTCTCAATTAGCTGAATATTTAAGCAAGCAACAGCTTTTCTCTATCTGCAATAGTTTCTCTCTAAAGGCAAAAAAAGGACATCTTAGACCTGTATTTTATTGTACTCAACAACTGTGCAAAATATCATTCAAATACTTTGAGGTGTTAGCAATTTATCATTCGAAACCTTCGGAGGATGGACGGACAGACGGACGGACAGACGTTCGAAGAGCTCAATAAGCTTAACATTTAAGCAAGCAAAACCTTTTCTCTATCTACTAGGGTTCATAATCTATGAGACTTAAACCACTATTTTTAACTCCTATAAGGAATCATTTGAAAATTTCAACCGAATGGACAATTTTGTAGATCTCAATTAGCTGAACATTTAAGCAAGCCAAACCTTTTCCTTATCTTCCATAGTCCACAATCTATAAGGCAATTTTTGCGTTTAAATTTTGTTTCGACCTTTTGTCTTGAAGATCATCGACGGCTTCCTTCAATATACGGTTTTCAAATATTCAAATTTTCATTAACTAGTCAGTGAAACAAGAGGCTCCCATAAGCCTGAATCGGTCACCTGGTCATTAAGCTATAAAGGTGTCTTCTATAAACTGTTACCCCTGAAGTGGTCATTTGACATCTTTGACCCGTAAAATAAGCTGAAGGTTTAATCAAGCAACAGCTTTCATTATCTGCAATAGTTTTCATTCTAAATGACAAAAAACATGAAAAAACTCTATATTTTACCTTTAACAAGCCATTACCCTTATTAAGGGTCATCTGACATCTTTGACCCAATGGAAACTTTTGTAAATCTTAATGGGCAGAAGGTTAAAGCAATCAACAGCTTTTCTCTATCTGCAATAGTTTTCATTCTAAAGGACAAAAACGCTATTTTTTACCTTCAAAGGGCCATAACCCCTATAAGGGGTCATCTAACAATTTCGACATATTGGGCAATTTTGTAGAGCTTAATAAGCTGAACAATCATGCAATTGAAATTACTTCAATATCTTATATAGTTCTTGAGATATAAGACAAAATTAGTACAAAAAGCAGAAAAAAATTAAGAAAAGGGGCAATAACTCCCACACGGTTTGTTGGAATTTCTTTAAAAAAAATTCGGAGTAGGTAGATCTTGACGAGCTGATGCCAGAATTTTGATATCTGTCACCGTTTTTGAGTTATTTGCAAAACTGCTGTTTCACCCCCTGTGCTATTTTTAGCAACGGCGGCCATGTTTTTATCTGATCAATTAAAAATGGGGATTGTTTGTAGCCAGCATGCCATATATCATGCCTACCAAGTTTTAGTCAAATTGGTTCAGTAGTTTCAGATAAGAAAATTTTTGAAATTGTTTACAGACGACGCACGACGACGGACGCATAGTGATGGCATAAGCTCATATGGCCTTCGGTCATATATCATGCCCAACAAGTTTCAGTCAAATTGGTTCAGTAGTTTCAGAGAAGAAGATTTTTGAAATTGTTTACACACGACGGACGACGACGGACGCATAGTGATGGCATAAGCTCACATGACCTTCGGCAAGGCGAGCTAAAAAGGAGGTACACAATACTTGAATAAAGATAGCGACATTGTGTTTTAAACAGAATTGCAAGGTTCGGAAAGATAAAAGCGTCAAATTGCTACCAACCACTATTTGCTTGCAATTGTTTTACTGTTGGCAGGATCGCGTCTTCACGATATCAATTAGAACAATAATTGTTCATAAGATTCCGTTTGGTTTACTAAACCGCTTCTCTTATTTACTCAAAAAGAGTTTTATTTTATGAATATTTTAGGCAGTGTTCCATGTAGAATATGTGGATAATCACAGTCAAGGAACAAGCAGGAAGAGTTCTGTTTGTCACTCCAGCCATCGACCACACCAGTTTATAACCCTGATCAAAGACTGGGACTTAACCGATTGGAGACTGACATGCTAGCTGAATTTTTTATTGAATAAAAAAAAGGCGCAAATATAGGCGCATTAAGTTTTTTTATTTTTTTTTTTTAATTGTTCAATTTTTTGAAATTTATATATCTTTTTTTAGATATAAAAATTAGCCTGAAGTGGACGAGAATTAAATTGTAAAGATAGTAACGGATGTAACATAAGATTGCTATATACTAGAAAAGGCTTGCCTTAAAATTGTAACAAAAGTTAGTGGATTATACTCTCTTAAAACATTTTTTTTAAACTATTTAAACAGTAGCAGTCATAAGTTCTTGCTTTTAGAAGGGTTCTCACTCCTGGTGTTAGTTAATTCTGGAAAAAAGAATGGTACAGACAAAATATGCGCTATTGAGAACTTTTTACGAATCCCAGGCCAGTAAAAAAATAACATAAAGTCTTGATTTTTGTTCGAATCAAACTCCGTCTAATTTAAATTTCAAGTTTTTTTGTTTTGTTTTTTGCGCAACAGGACTAATAATAAATAACAGCAAAGGTAAGGTTTTGCGAGGACCTCCATATCTCAAGAACTATTAGTCCTAGGTTGATGAAACTTGGTATGCATATGCCCCAGTAGTAGTTTAGCACAGTTACATCCCCAAAGTAACAATTCCATAAGGCTGACTTTGCAATGTAGTATTTTGGTCATACATTAGTGAGTTAGTTTTTTTATGCCATAGAAACACTATGTAGATTATATATACGGGCTATGAACATAAAACATGATAAAATGAACATGAAATAACGACGAAAAATATGGGGGTAGGATGGGGAAACAGGGAACAGTAAATTTTGAAGACCGTTGGAAAAGGGGGCAAAAAATTAGCCTTTTAGTATGTGGTGCACTACTTGGCGGTCCACAAAGAGACCTTTTACGTGCATGAGCCATGACACTATCAACACATGTTGGCCCATTATGGTCAGCGGTCAGGTTTTCCGTATTATCACGACCAGACAACCCCGCAGACGAAGGATATCTTATTTAGCCACCTAAGGTACGAACTGTGGGCTGAGCACTAACCCGATGTCAAAATCCCAAGACCATTAGACGCTTCTTGCGACAAGCTAGGTTCTACTGCGGGCCTTATCGCCACCAGGCCCAAGAGCAAAATGGGTATTATATTTTCAAAGGTTGTGAAACATCACTACTTCAATTATGTGTGAATATTAGATCGTATACATTCTGCTGTATTGTTTGGATTTTTTTTATCATATTACATTTCTCCTTGACTGTAGTTTAGATTAAGGTAATAAGAAAATATACAGTCTTCCACATTATAGCCTTTCTTTCAGAATCAGTCATAATAACAGAGCGATTTCAGATTTTAAACGAGAACATATTGCCTTATAATGTCTTGTGAGGCACCGAGATGACAACTTGCACCGTCAGTCATGTCTCATTTGCATAATTAAGAGTATGGTTTTAACATGTATAAATCACTACATCCAACAGAAAATTTCTGACGGAAAAATGTGAAGAAGCCGTCCTTTTCTGGAAAATTTATATTCTAGTATCTATTTTAATGAATTGTGTGGTATTTCTTGCTGTCATGTTTGTCAAGAAAAAACGTAGGCACTGACATACCTATTGTGTAGAGTTGCAAAGAACCTGTTGTAGGTAGGGAATAGATTTTAAAGATATTTTTCAGATACAAAATGACTTATATCCAGATTTAATAAAATTGGTAGACATATGCTTCTTAGTGGTATACATCCATGCATGAAATAAAAAATGGGGGTCACGGACCTCATTTTTGTCTCACCTGCGAAAACTTTTTTGGTTAGGTCTTATGAGCACCTCTATATCTCAAGAACTATAGGTCCTGGTTGATGAAACTTGGTATGCATTTGTCCCAGTAGTAGCTTAGCACAGTTGCATCCAAATCTTTGACCTTGACCTTGATTTTCCGGTTGAGTGACTTTGACAATTTTCATTACATATAACAGCAAGGGTAAGGTTTTGCGAGGACCTCCGGATCCATATCTCAAGAACTATTAGTCCTAGGTTGATGAAACTTGGTATGCATATGCCCAAGTAGTAGCTTAGCACAGTTGCATCCCCATCTTTTGACCTCGTCCTTGATTTTCCGATTGAGTGACTTTGACAATTTTCAATACATATAAGAGCAAGGGTGAGGTTTTGCGAGCACCTCCATATCTTAAGAACTATAAGTCTTAGATAAATATAACTACATGTATATAATAGTAGTTTGCACAGTTCGTTCCATTCTTTTAACCTTGACCTTGATTTTCTGGTTGAGTGACTGATAATTTTTATTGCATGCATATATTAGCAATGTTTGAGTTCTATAAACACCTTTTGATCTCAGACACGACACTTAAAATCCTTATAAATTCAAAATATAGTGTAAGTAAAAAAGACTTATTGTTTCTGATGGTGCCGGTGTGACATACTAGATTTTCCCCCTACTCATTTTCCCCCCGGAAAAATGAGTATATACTGAGATTTCCCCCCGGAAAAATGAGTATATACTAGATTTCCCCCCCCCTAGATTTTAAGGGGGAAAAATGAGTATATACCAGATTTTCCCCTTTGGCAAAACCCATACCAGATTTCCCCCCCCCCCCATCCATAATATCGATTTACTCAATATACATGTATCTATATTTCTCTAAATCAAAAAAGGAAACAAATATGTAGAGTACATTTCGTAAATGAGTATGGTGCTTACAAATAAACCCTAACAACACAGTGACCCTTGCATAATGTAGTATTAGTATTTACATATGGGCGATGAATTAACAAAATGATGATAAAATGATTATGAAATGATAATGAAAAATATTGACTTGTGGCGGGGGGGGGGGGGGGCAAATATAATCCATCGCCCTCCTCTTTGTTTATAATTCTTTTTTTTTTTCATTAATGTTTTCTTTTGTATTTTTGCGTCTCCTTTCAACGTAATAAACTAAATGTCTTTTAGTGATTTACACAAGTTACCGATCTTTCATGCGTGACAGATTTGTTATTTAGTCTTTTAGAATTCAATGTATTCGTCCGTTAATCGAATGTATTGGTAGTTTTTCTTCTTTCCGCTAGCACTACAACTGATTTTGAATTATATAGACTGCTTTGCTAATTTTTAAGCCCTTGTGACAACATGTCGAGGGGGCTATAGTTTTACTCGTGGTCGTTGGTACGTCGATATAAAAACTTCCTAAATAAAGCATATTTTCAGAAACCGTTAATAAAAATGATCTGGTAGGGTGGTTCAGCTGTGACAAGCTGTACGGTAAAAGGGACTGCCAAGGCTTGTTAAATTTCATCCTAATCCTATAAAGAACTTTAGTGATTACGGATATGCGAAGAGGAGAACACAAAGAGAGACCGACATTTGATTTGAACATATCTTACTGATAGTATCAAACATATAGTTAAACTGATAATTAATTTTAAAAAATGACGATAGGATTTGGAAACAAGAAAATACCTTATATTAATCCGTCTCCTTTATATCAAACAATTTAAACATCTATTTGTGTTTCTCCATGCAGTTCTTGATCGTTTCTACTGGTTTTGTTGCGTCCTTTCCAACTTTTGACACTCGAATGCCCTCCCCCATTGGTGCTCTTTTGCTTCTATTCGACTCGTACATTGACATTTAAGAAGAATGATTATATTAATGTTAAGCAAAAAACAACATTTTGCCATTCTAAATATTGCATTGACTGTTAATCCTGTTTTTTTCGGGGAGGCGGGGGGTTATCCTGCCTATTAATTTCAAATATCACCATACACTACCCCTTTGAAATCAAATGGTTGCTCCCTACATATAAATAAAATCTGATTATTGACCATTAGCAAAGTGACAAGCAGCACTCACTGTTTGCTTCAAGGATTAATGCTGACTGTTTTCCAATGTAGATTTTAAATTGTTGCTGTGTGTAGTGCGATAATTTATTCCAGAAAATAGCTTGCATAAGATACAAAAAATAATAAAATAAGGGTTGGGTCCAGTGTTGTAAGCTTTCTACCACACTTAGGACCGATATTTGTGCGTTGTATTAGTCGAGAAAACCACCGATCACACCGAACAAGTATAAACTGAACGACCTATGATATAAAATTGGACACGCCGTTTTGTACAAAGCATGCACGAATTCGGGACTTTAACCCCACTTATGAAATTCGCCACACAACTTATCAATCAAGTGACGGCCTGTTGTATATGTAAAGCTTTAGGTACTTATTAAGAATGTCGGGGGGAAAACTCAGTATGACGGAAAAATAAGTATGTGTTTACACATACCAGATTTTCCCCTGGGGGAAAACGTAGTATATACTCATTTTTCCCCGGGGGAAAATCTAGTATATACTAGATCTTCCGGGGGGAAAGCTGAGTATATACTCATTTTTCCGGGGGGAAGTTCTAGTATGGGGGAAAAACTAGTATGTAACACCGGCAGGCGAGACATACTTTAGTGTTAACTCTTGTGTTTAATTATTATCCCCCCCCCCCAAAAAAAAAAAAAATTTGCGATGCATTGATGTAAAATAAGGGATATGTCACCGACTTCGTTTTTGAGGTACGGTTTCGTAAACATCGCTTTACGTGAAAAATTCAATAGAATCTAACTAAAATTGACGTTGCGCAGCGTTTCACGACAGTTAGACGAAATTTAAGCTCACCTGGACCGAAGGTGAGCTATTGTCTTCACTTGGCGTTGTCGTCGTTCGTCCGTTTACAATTTTTCAAACTTCTCCTCTAAAACTACTGAACAGAATTTCATGAAACTTGGTATGATTTATCATTAGGGTGTCCTGCACAGAAGTTGTGTTTCGATTTTTGCTGTTGCTAAAAATAGATGAGGGGTCAGACTACTGTTTTTGGTCGTAAATCAAAAAGTAAAAGAGATAGATAAAATCTGGTGCAACTTATACCTTCTTCAGCATCAAAATCTCAACAAAAGTCTCCATTGGGTCGAAGATGTCAGATGACCCTTTTTAGGGGTTATTGCCCTTTTAAGGTCAAAAATAGCGTTTTTTAATGTATTTTTACTATAGAATGAAAACTATTGCAGATATAGGAAAGCTTTTTTCAATCCTAAACCTTAAGCTCAGTGAGCTTTACAAAAGTCTCCATTGGGTCAAAGCTGTCAGATGACCCTAAATAGGGGTTATGGCTCTTTAAAAGTCAAAAATAGCATTTTTCATGTTTTTGTCCTATAGAATGAAAACAATTGCAGATACATGAGATAGAGAAAAGTTGTTGCTTACTTAAACCTTAAGCTCATTGGGCTTTACTAAAGTCGCCATTGGGTTGAAGATGTCAAATGACCCGTTATAGGGGTTATGGCCCTTCAAAGTAAAAAAAAACGTAAATGAATTCTATTGCAGACATAGAAAAGCTTTTGCTTGCACTTTAATTAAAATCAGCCAATTAAGCTCTACAAAAAGTCTCGATTGGGTCAAAGCTGTCAGAGAAGAGCCCTAATAGCTTACTAGGATCAGGTGAGCGATTCAGGCTCCTGGGAGCCTCTTCTTCAGTGTACAGGTATAAATTTTATCGGTAACGTCGTTTTTACACACAAGAAGTATATTTTTTTTATTAAATGAAAATGAAATGGCCTTTTTGATTTACTCTTGTGTCCAGATTTATGAATTCTATCATAGGTAATCCTCCCAAGTAAGGTTTTTTTCAGTCCACATCCCGCTCCGTGAGACGTGACTTTGGAGGATGTCATACGGCCTGTTATTTTTTAAATATGATATTCAGTCTACTCTTTATGTAGTTTAGCAAAATATTTCTGAATTGTGCATATATGCAGATCGAAATTGAAGTCGTTTTGAAAAAAAAAACCAAATAAAACAAAAACCAAAACAAACATAATGACCAATTTTATAAGTGGTGATCATGCACATTAATTCAAATGTCATGCAGTTGCCCTACTTCCACAATTCTTATCGCATCTAACAATATGTCATCTGGGTCGTTCCCTTATCACAACGTTTGCATGTCTTTCTTAGAATTAGAATTATAAGGATCTGTCCTTTGACAAGTTGTCAGTTTGAGCTGTCATATCAAAGGAATAATAACTCAATATAAGTTCGACGAACAAAACACAATTATCAAAACCCAACGTTTTTGGTGGAAGTTCTCTAGAAAGGTTAGCATTGGTATATCTGATCAAATAGTCCAATTATATTGGTAAGTTCACAGACTTGCATGCTCCTCTCTGTCAATATTTCTTTACAGTCAATGTGCCATACGAAATAGTGTTTTTTGTTTTTTTGTTTGTATCGCACATTTGATCTAGGGGAGCAAGCCCTGTGGTAAGTCTGAATTATGAAAACGAATGCTTTTAAAATAACTTTTGTCCTTATTCTCTATCAATGACGCATTATACACTTGTAGGATGGTTGACATAATTCTGTTGCTGGTGATGGCTCCAACAACCTTGGGTTTTCTTATAAGTGAGTAAACGAATTGCCAATAGAAAACAGAAGCAAATATCGATTAGGGCTTGGTGTGCGTTTTTAAGTGGTCGAAACAAAAATATAATAAACAGAAAAAATCATGGCAAGACAGTTTATACTTTTAATAATTAGATCTTTGCAGTCTAGTAATACAAAGTTTATTATTAAATTTGAAGCATTCGGAATTTATGCAACAGGAGTTTTAATCAAAGCCATACTTGCTCTATATAGCGGTGGTGAATAACCCTAATAAGAATAATTCGTGGTTTGACTTTTTTCTGACTGATTATAATTTCATTTTTGAAAACCTTTTTTAGTTCTTGCATTTTTTTTTTTTTATAAATAACACTTTTTAATTTCTAATAAAAATGTATCGACTATTAAAAAAACCAATTCAGTCTATGTCTATGTCTACCATTTTCTATGTACAGGTGGCACTTGTCCTGACAACAGTCTTGACCACTTTTTCAAGAGTGTCGGAGCGGATTTCAGTCACGGCTTCGGAACCAGCGGTTCACATAAAGCCGTTGATATGTATTCCCAAGGTAGCTGTCACGTATTGCGAGTTCACTATGACCAAGACAGTTACTCGGGATCTCACGATAAACGAAGAGGAGCTCAATTTACCATGCATCCGTCAGGTTTTCCGAGCTCGGGAGCGATAGATGCACATTTGTCATATTATGTTAATTTTCCAACGTCATTTGTATGGGAGAAACACGGAACCTATACACACATTGGTGGCAAATTACCGGGATTGTATGGACATTTAGCAACGTGTTCAGGCGGTAGACCCGCAGACGACTGCTTTTCTACGCGATTCATGTGGCGGGAGCACGGATATGGAGAATTGTACCTTTATTTCCCACAGAAAGCCCAAAAGCCTGACTTCAACACATGGAAAAGCCAACAACAGGGTGTTGACATCGTAACGAATGGAAATTATGGACTCAGCATCAGATCGTCGCACTTTAAGTTTCGTCACAACCACTGGACGAAACTCGAGCAGCAAATACATCTGAATAGAGTGGGTCATAGCGACGGATGGATAACAGTTAAGATGGACGGATCTACGATGTTTACTTTGCACAATGTGGTTTTCCGCACACACGATGATGTCAAAGTGTCCGGGGTCTACTTCTCCACGTTTTTCGGTGGAAGTGATTCCCACTGGGCTTCACAGAAGAGTACCTATACTTTATTTAAAGATTTTAAATTACTTGTATAAAGGACCAATAGAAATGTTTTTTCTTCTTTTCATGTCATGAATATTATTTGAATCAAAATCATTAAGACGCACTTGTATTTTTTTTACATGTCTCCCTGGCAAGATATTGCAAATTTAAATAAGGATTTTTTTTGTTGGAAACCTATGATAGTGAGGCTTGATATCAGCCTATCAGATCTTCACGGTCGTTATACTTGTCCTGCGACAACATGTTTTCTACCGATTTTTCTGCTTGTTTTCTACCGATGATCCTTGTTTTCTACCGATTGGTTTTTTTAGAAATATGAAAAATAACGCTTATTTTTAACATTTGAATACATCCTATGGGAGAAAATGCAATAAATGATCGTTTATTTGTAAAAGAGCCATTTGCTTTTCCGTATAACTAACAGGTTTAAGAAATTTGATATGTCCTGGTTTTCTACCGATTAGGTATGTTCTTTACTGTGTTTTCTACAGATGAGTCCTTGATTTCTACCGATGATCTAATTTCATATAACTACACATTTTTGTTGTTTCTAAAGGCATACGTACACCGTAAATGCTTGTGTTGTACAGTGAAGCTTCATCATACTGTTGTATGGAACGCCATTTTAACCAAAACCTTGGTATCTATAGGATACCTCAGATAACTGGGGGTTTTCTGGACGAAACTCTCAATTACATCAGGTATTAAGAGTTATCTTGGTAACTGGGGGTTTGCTGTTAGCTTTCACATAGATACCTAATTAAACCCCCTTCTACCTACAGATATTGTAGTCCCGTGCGGGGCCCGAGTGGCGAATAGGCCCGCAGCAGAGCCTAGCTTGTCGTAAGAGGCTAAGGATATTGGGATTCTGACGTCGGGTCAGTGCTCAGCCCACAGAGCGACCAAGTGTGTACCCTAAGTGGCTGAATAGTGTGGCCCTCGTCCGCAGGGATTGTCAGGTCTATATTACGGAAACCCTGACGGCCTACCATAGTGGGCCAACGTGTGAGGAGAGTGCCACGCTTCATGCACGTAAAAGACCCCTTTGTGGACCGCCAAGTAGTGCACCACATAGGCTAAATTTTCAGTCCCTACCCACCTCTCCCCTTTTCCTGTGGTTCTTCAAAATTTGCAGTTCCTTTGTTTCCCACCCCAACCCCATGTTTCATTTATCATCCTAATTTCATGTTCATTTTATCATCCTTTTCATGTTATAACCTATTTAGCGTTGCACGGGCGTAAAACACCAACTCACTCACTCACAGATATTGTAAGTTCATGCTATTTAACTCTTTGAAAGCAGAATTTATCAATGTAAAGCTGAAAACTATCAATTCCTCAAAAACTAATACAGAGCTCAGCTTCCAATAAATTATTTTTGAAAACTCTTAATAGCAGGAGTTTTTGTGGTATCCATGGGATAGCTGATAGGAAACACTCAGTTACCTGAAATAACTCTAAATACCTGATGTAATTAAGAGTTTCGCTCTGAAAACCCCCAGATAGCTGCCAGTAAACCCCAAGTTATCTGAGGTATCCTATAGTTACCATGATTTTGGTAAAAATGGCGTGCCATACTGTTGTATATGTACAGATCAATTTCAGCCCGAGAAATTCATGTCTCAGCCTCAGCATTTCTAGATATAACAGTGAAATCTGGTATATGGAGGATTATTTCCCATTGTATATAAAGCCCCAGTCACACTGTCACGTTTCGGCACCCCGTTTTACTACGTTTCTGAAACGTAGTGAAACGGCTATAAACGTAACGAAACGTACCGACACGTACTTGAAACCAGGTACATACGTAGAGATACCTGGACGCAAACGTGGGGTGTCCCGTTTGTATCGTTTGCACGACACAAACGTGGCGAAACGCGGCTAAAAAAATAAACGTAGCAGATACGTAGTAGAACGTAGTGAAACGTCGTTAAAACGCGTTAAACCCTAGTGAAAGCGTAACGAAAACCTAGTAAAGACCAGTAAAACGTAGCGTAATGCCCACCACCAGGTTTTACTACGTTTTCCTAGGTATTTACTACGTTTCACGAGGTTTAATGAGGTTTTTGTACGTTTTTTTACGGTTAATGTTACGTTTCACTAGGTTTTTTTCAGGTTTTATCACGTTTGAGTAGGTATACTCACGTTTTATCATGCTTATTCTTTCATTTCGCCTATTTTTGCACTCTTGTTTTGTGAAAAATCTTCATTTAAATCACATTAAACGAAAACAGTACTATGAAATTGGTAAATTACGGGATGTTGCTGAATGAGCATACGCATATTCTACAAGATAAGGCTGTTGTTGTTTCAATACAACCAGAACCGGTACCAGAGGTTAAGAAAAACGCGTTTAATTTTGGTGAGACATTGGAAAAGTAGGAGATCCTAGTTCGGCATGTACGAAAAATTTTAGAGGAACTGGGACTTGATGATATATTGTTTCTTTTAGAAACTGTTTGCGAAATGACCTAGCTATGTTTAAGAATGTAGTAAGAATGACGCCAGGGTTAAGAAGAAAGACACATGGTTCAGAAAGGCACTACCAGTTGGCCTATCTCTTGCACTTGTACTCTTCGCAGCGATTTGTCAAGTTTTCTGAGGGTCGGGAAGACCTTTTCCGGGACGCCGGGATTTGCCATATTATTTAACGGGAATTCGGGAAAAGCGACTAGCGGGACACGGGAACCTGCATTTTATTTTTCGGGATGCGGGATCGGTAGTTTTTATTATCCGGGAAAATGGGATTATAAAATTATTTTGACGGGAATTCGGGACGGGACCCCCTCTTCCCCTCCCCCTTTTCTGTAACCGATTACTTTTGGAATCAAATTACTGGGTTAAGATTACAAGGTGATTCTTTTCCCTTTAAATCAAGGTGATTCTTTTCTCTTATTTAAAGGGAATGAGGAAAAGACTGAAATAGTACTATGCGTGAAAGTCTTAAAGCTGTGTAATATAAACAATTTGTAACAAGTATTTTGTAAGCTAATGCGCACTAGTGCTTTTCTGCTCAAAACTTTAGTATTCTGTTGATCTAGGAGTATAAAATAGATATACACCCTATTATACCATATGATAAGATTGAAGGAGAAATATAAAACCTCTACGACCTAAAGTTAGACAACTGTGATAGGATTTTTGCATCCATGTTCAACATGTGTAAATCCAGTTTAGCTAGGAACCTATTAAAATTATTATGCACCATTTGGTACTACGGTAAATGCAAAATATCATATCTATTATCTATTAAAAGCAGTTGGAAGACTGAGACAAAATTGCATTCCACAGACACACGAACAGACGGACGATGGTAATATACTATACCATTAGTGATCATTATTTTTTGGAGCGAAGATATAATATAAATTACTAAAATATGAATAAAATCACATCTTACACTTCCTCAAAGCAATCACTACCTCTTCCTGGTGAATATTTTTTTTGAGAAAATTACGCGGTTTTCGCGGATTATTCTTCACAGCGTAGTGGCACGTGGTAAAACGTAGTAAAACGTAGTACATACCTAGCAAAACCGTATCAATACGTACTAAAACGTAACCTATACCTTGTAAAAGGTGACAAAGCCTAGTAATACCTGACGAAACGTATCACACACGTAGCAAAACGTGGTAAAACCTAATGAAACGGCTGATGTTAAACCTTGCCATACCTTGTAAAACGCAGTAAAACGTGAGGAAACCTTGTAAAACGTAGCATATACCGAGTTAAACGTGAAGACCGAAAACTTTGACAATAAATTACATTAAAACGTGACGTTTTAAAACGTAGTGAAACGGGGAAGCCAATACGTGACAGTGTGACTGGGGCTTAAAGCACTTCACAAATCTAATATAAGTGGAAAAAATGTTGATATACTATCATTTTCTGATAAGCCAGCTTTTGAGAAAATACACATTTATTTAAATTTTGTAAAAGTGTTCTTGGTGTACAGTTTTTGCTCATGAACCTTCTTTTTCTTTTTATCGTCAATATTATGTGTTCAATAAAATATACAGTTTTAAAATTTGTCATGAAATGTCATTTAATATATCACATTATCACATCGGTAGAATGCCAGGACCATCGGTAGAAAACCAGGACACATCTTTAGAAAACCAGGACCATATTTTTTTTTAAAATGATCGAAAAATCAAAAATACGCCATTTGTAATGGAAAGTGATATGTCTTTAAAAATGTCCGACTATTTAGAACATGGAGCATAATTTTCAGCCCAGTGAATGGTAATTTAAAACAGATATTCATGATTATCTGAAAAAAGGGAAATTGTCTCTTGCTGGAAAAAATAAACAACACCCTTACTGTAATTTTATGTGCATACTTAAAACAAAATAATGTAAATTAAACTTATTAGTTTATAAGTGCCATAATAGCCGGGTATCATAGTTTGGAAAAAAATCGTCTGCCAGGTTTGTTTTTTATCACCACATCGGTAGAAATCTAGGACATCGGTAGAAAACGAGCAGAAACATCGGTAGAAAACATGTTGTCGCAGGACAAGTATAACGACCGTGATCTTGACTAATACATAACCTCCTTGGCATCACCGAAGTCTACAGGTATTACAAAAAGCTTACTTAATAAAAGATTGTTTCACTGTTCTTTTACCAAGTTTATCAAGAGACATGTATGCAACATCAACAAATCCACGGTATATTTTCATGATTACATTTATACACATCTATATAACGGTATATCATGTACAAAATGGGAACCCAATGTTATCTTATAAACTAAGGTCAGCTTAAGGACAAGGCTACCGAACGTTAGATCAAACTGGTCCTATAGCATCTCGTCATACTTAACGAAAAGTTGTATGATTATCTGATTTAAAAAGTGTTCTTATGAAAACAGTTATTGAAAACCTGGGACTAATATGCAGAATTTAGCTGAAAATCTATGGACAGTTGGAAAAACAGTAACGGTAGGGCTTTCCATTTACTTTAATTACAGATTTTACATAACAAAATGTACACTTGAGATGAAACACGCTGAATTGTTCTACTAACTCCGAACGGCATTAAAGACAAACTCTGGCAATAGATATTTTGGAGGCCATAACACTTGCAAATCCCATGCAACTGCACCTGTTTCTCAATTCTAATGACTGTTGAATAAAGTCTCACAGATCAGCCAATAATTAATTTTTCGGGATTATATAGATTATAGAAATTTGATTTCATCAATAGGACTTAAGCTGGGGAATTGATTGTTATGGTTATTTTTCATGTTATCGAAAAACAGAGTTCGTAAACTATTATTATATGTACAATTAAGGAAAAAGTGAAGTTCATCTTCAAGGATGTTGCAACATTACTGTGTAACAGAGTCTTTCTGGTCTAGGAATTTTCTTGCATCTCCCGGTTTCAATAAATAGACAGTGATTGCTAGTTCTAAATTGCGTTGAAGTTTACGTTTTAAAAATGCTTTCCATTTTTAAATCTGCCTTAATTTGGCTATAAAAATAGAGTTTGGAGTCTTCTGTTAATTTATTGATATAAATAATATATATAAGAAACTACGACGAGGGAGTTTAACCTTAGGTTTTATAATTTACATTACTATATTATTAAAGTTGACAGATTCTCTTAAAATCATCACAATAAGGCTCGGACTA
The DNA here is from genome assembly GCA_963971305.1 of Arcuatula senhousia. NCBI lineage: Eukaryota > Metazoa > Mollusca > Bivalvia > Mytilida > Mytilidae > Arcuatula > Arcuatula senhousia. The sequence goes on along the minus strand of OZ020303.1, from coordinate 48,622,956 downwards.
AAAAAAAAAATAAAGAAAACGAACAAAAATGGAAGTATCTATAAAATCAAAATGATTTAATCGGAGATTTTGAATTTCTATTATACCACCTGTGTTTTATGTAAATAGACATGATACAGAGAGTGTAAGCTTCCGTATTTAGTGTGATAGATGCATGCTCAAAATATGATACGATATATGACTAGTCTGTAATCTCAAATTATGATAAAAATTGTTTTTCACGGCATATGGCATTGGATAGTCATAATATTTACAAGCAAGTGTATATGTACTATATATTATTGTCGCAAAGATCATACGTGCAGTCATTTTATTCATGTTTTGTAGTAATCATATGATAAGAATGTCTAAGAACATTCATTGTGATGATTTCATGTTGTAAGGCACGGACCATTTGATTTTCGGGGGGGGGGGGGACTGGGATTTTTTTGAAAAAAAAATTCCGGCCCTAATTTTTGTAAAAAAAAATAATCTGGCCAGCACCTAGGTTGAAAAAAATAATCTGGTTTCAATCTTGCCAATTGAAAAAAAAATAATCTTGCCAACAAAATTTCCTTGCTTAATATGTGTGTGAAAAAAATTTCCTGGCTCAAGGTAAAATCCCAGCCCCCCCCAGAAAATCAAATGGTCCGTGCCTAACAGCAGACTCCCGTTGTTGCTATATGTCAGGCCTTGACAAAATACGTTCCAACCTTGAATTTTGCCTTTGTAAGTTAGACTTAGTCTTTTTTTTCTATGAACAGACCAGTGCTTTCGGCCATGGCTTTAGTATAGTACAGACTGGTGTCAATACAATCCAGACGTGGGGAGAGGTATGTCAACAACGATTCTCTAATGTGTTGCTTTAGTTATCGAAAGCTGCTCTACATAGTTGTCGGGCCTTTTGTCGGAAAGGGGATGTATGTGTGTCTGTGGTGGGTAGGGATAAAATAAAGTCTGTTAACTAAAAGCTAAATTAACCCAAACTGCATTTTTATAATTAAGTATAAGAAAAGATATACAATATAACAATCAAAGTTCAACACAAGCATGACAAGGCAGTCAATATTCAAAAATCTAAATGTACGCAGCCGACAAGACAAACAAGAACAACACGAATTTTCGACATTAAAATGAAGATGAAATTCGGATCCTTTAAAGTGTAGTTTCTTTCATTTATCTGGCTTGCACAGAAGCTGGCTATCGCTGGAATTTTGATAAACATAGGGAAAATGAATATCTTTATTGTTTTTCATGTGAAGTACCCAAGTGTTGAATGTGAACATTTTGCGGGGTTATTTCTATCCTAAAATTTGAGCCCCAGAAAGATGGTTTATCAAAATGAAAACCTATATTTGTCGATCCAGCACTAAGAAATAGAAAGAAGCCTGACTGTCAGACTGTCATAACTGTTGGATGCTTTCCATTAAAGATTTTAAAATTCCTGTTATTTTAATAGTGTTGTGTGATGAACACTTTTTCACATACTTATTTTGGACTGTACTTATAAAGCATGCATTTTATGTATTTTATGTATATTCACAGGACCAAGATCCGGATGATGGAAGGGTATCTCCCGATAAAGAAATCCACAAAATCCTTATGATGTACGGGCCCAACGAATTAGATGCCAAAGCCGAAAAATATCTAATGAACTTAAGAACAGAAATTTTAGATATTTCAGCAAAATACGAGGATGATATAAGAGTACAATTATATATTAACAGAAATTCTCACACGTTCGGAGCAGGGAGACATTGCATTGTAATAAATATAACTGATTCAAACATAGACATGAAAATTTACTCTAGCAGCACAACAAAGAGATTATCAAATTCTATATCAGTTTCTAAATTCGCTAGTGGTACAAAAAGTGTATTGAAAAGTGTTAGGGCTTTTAACTTTTTATGATGTTTATTGTAATTATTGTAGTTTTATCATGGAGATATGTGTTTTATGCAAAATAAATCTAAAATAATTAGAAATGTACTCTGCAAGAAACAAATTCTTTATATTTCCCTACATATACTTTCGCAAAGCATTCGACACAGTTATTCATTCAGGGATTTTTTACAAACTTTTACTGAATAAAATTAATAGCAAATTTTATAACATCATAAAATCTATGTATTCCAAAGATATGCTGTGTGTAAAAATAGGTGATAAAATAACAATTTTTTTCTCCTCAAAAGTAGGGGTGAGGCAAGGTGATGTTCTTAGCCCCAACCTGTTTAAATTTTTCTTGAACGATTTACCTTTTGAGCTAGAGCGAAACACAAACTCTATATTGATAGACAATAAAAAGATTCCCTGTTTGTTATACGCGGATGATTTAGTGCTTCTGTCAGATACAAAAGATGGTCTACAGAGTAAACTAGATTTATTGAATGAATATTGTAAAGAATGGTGCCTAGAAATTAACTTTACTAAATCTAAAGTCATAATATTCAATAATAATGGAAAAGTTATAAGAGATAGTTTCCGTATAGGAGACAATTTTATTGAATGTGTTAAAGAGTATAAATACCTTGGTTTAATTATTGAAAACACAGGGAAATTTAATGAAGCCAGAAAACAACTTTATAAGAAAGGTATGAAGGCATGTTTTAAAATGTACAGTGATTTAAAATTTGCTACTTCCAATGTTAAACTTTATCTTCATTTATTTGACCATTGTATTAAACCTATTTTGCTGTATGGTTGTGAAAATTGGGGTGTTGTAAATGTAACTGAAAAAAGGAAATCCTTATCATTGTATGACATTTTTAAAGACTGGGAAGCAGAAAAGCTAAATATAAAATTCTGCAAATATGTTTTAGGGGTTTCAAAACAATGTACAAATATTGGTGTTTTAAGTGAGTTAGGAAAATACCCCTTATATGTAGATATTATCAAACATTTTTTGTTATATTGGTATAAGCTAGAACACAACCCCAGTGAGTTACTATAATCTGCATACAATGAGTACAAAAACAATCTTAAGACAGGTAGTAGCTGGTACTCCACATTATTATTATATTGTAATAAACTTAACCTGGATTTAAATGTATGTAGAGAAATGAGTAAAAATAAATTCAAATTATCACTATTAAAATGTTTAAGGAATAATTTTTTGTGTAGTTGGAATAATATAAGGAACAGTACCATAAATGATTCTGGAAAACTAGATACTTATTTTGGATTCAAAAGTATTTTTTCCTTCGAAGAATATTTAAATATTAGTAATTTTGATAAAAGAAAAATTATTACTAGATTCAGATTAAGCAATCATAAACTACGTATTGAGCTTGGTAGACACGAACGAAGACCAAACATTAATTCTGGAAAATTAGAAAAATTAGCAAGAACAGACAGAATTTGTCTTTATTGTAATACAGGAAATATAGAAGATGAAATTCATTTTTTGTTAACATGTCCTCTATACTCTAGTTTGAGATCAGATTTTCTAAACACTTTACAAAATAAATTCCCTTCATTGATATCGCTTAACTCTATTAGCTTATTCTGTTGGATAATGACAAACGAAGACTATGATTTTAACTATAAACTGGCTGAATTTTTACAAATATTATATGAAAAAAGAGATAACATTAACAATTAATAGAGATGTATGTGTAATTTAACATCATGATGTCATATGTAATTGTCTTTTGTTACAATACTTGTGAATTTTTTATGTTTTGTTTCATTGTAATCATTGATATACATTGTGATTGTCATGCTCTACATAGGGCCCTATGATTGGAAATAAAGATTTATTATTATTATTATTATTATTATTGATATCTATGATACAGCTTGTTCATTTTTTTTCAATTTGTGAGAAATTGTTCATCCTGACAAAAATAGAAAAAGGTTTTGCTATATCCGTGGCAATCTTTTGGTAACCCGAATAATACAGTCGTTATATTTCGCTCCTTACAGTCGCTACATTAACGCCTGAATGCTCATAAGATAATAATTCGTCAAAATTTGTCGGGTGAGCATACTGCGTTGACCAAAATTTCTTAGGACCAGTGTAGATAAAATTCATTATCATTAATTTATTATTAATTATCACATAATTCACACCTTTTTGTCATACCTGTTTTAGAAAAGATCAAACTAATTTTATCAACAAATTAATTAACATCATTAAAAGGATTGTGATTGGCTGTATGAACTGGACAGCGAGTGACGGAGAATTTCCATTTGACGAGTTCAAGCCCTGTCCTGCCGAAGTATGCGACGACGGATAGGGCTTGGATCATTCGAGTTAATCTTTTGGTTGTTTCTGTTTTTATTTTGTTTGGGTAGTGTTAGTTTTGGTTTTTAGAAAACAAATTTACAACATGATAAGTAGATAATTTACAATATTAATCCTCTTAAATAATAAATATTTTGAAGTATTATATGATCTTATATCAACAAATTCCTGGTGTTTGGATAAAGGTCACTGGTCAATGTTTAAGGTTACCTGAGGGCGGTCGGGTCATTATATAATATTGCATAATTAATCATAATACATATTGATCATAGCTACGTGAAATTACATGTACGAGTTCATTGTGACTATACACAAAGAAAGATGGATAATATGCAAAATATAGCAGGAAATTTATGGACTGTTGGAAAAACTGTAACGGTATGTCATTTTTTACTTTCCAATTTCAAAATATTTAAAAAAAAAACCACTCAAAGTGACAAAAGAACAAGGTTTTATGCAAAAAACGTTTCATTGTTCCCGACCATACAAGATTAATGTTTGAGATAAGCTTTATTTAGACTACAGTTCAGGCCTGAATAAAACCACAACCAAATTCACTATTTATACAAAACATAGAATCCGAATGGGGCATGATTTTAGAACCAAATAATATAAGTGAGGAAGAAAACAAAGAATAGTCAGTCTAGCATCTAATCAAATGACATCAAGTTGAATTATAAAAAATTCAAGACATCGACACAGCATAATTTCTAGACATTTTTGTTGTTGTTGTTTTTTATTTATTATCAAGTTCACATGGCCAGTATTTTCTGATATCAAAAATTTGGAATGTATTTGTTACCGGGGGTATTTTGTTATTTTTCTTTCTTGCAGACTTTTGTTGCCATTCAGGGCGTAAGCATGGTGCAGTCTGGTGTTAATACAATACAGACATGGAAGACGGTATGCATTTCTTCTATAGATGTTCAGTAAAATACAGTTATAAACTTATATCTAAAAATATGTACAACCGCTTTTCTAGTTTTGTTTGTTCACAACATTTCAATTTATAACTATAACAAACTAATACCAGTGGATAAAAGACATAGCTACGAAAATTTCAACTTGAATGCATTGTTGTCTGTTGAATTTGCTGTCAAAAGAATCGGAAGAAAAACCTTCCCCTAAAGACCTACAAAATATTGTAAAAAGATATTCTTTGTTCATTCTATAATGTTTTTGACTGATATCGAAACATATCAATTCTAAATTACTACATGTATATGCATGTATGTCTTGAACAAGGTTATCAATATTTGTTTAGAACTTTGTCCGATATATAGGTCTGTGATAAAATTTTTACGCTTTAGGTGTTCAATCATTTTTTAAGCCTGGTTGTTATAAACCTCAATTTATTATTAGACCAATTTTTTTAAATTTCAATTTTCAAATTAGGGTGAAGAAGATGAAATCCTGTCACCCGACGAGGAAATACATAAAATTCTAATGATGTACAACCCAGGAGAACTAGGCGCCAACGCTGAACAATATCTCATGAAATTACGGACCGAAATTTTAGACATTTCAGCTCAATACGATGATGATATCCGAGTTCATTTATACATATCTAGAAACTCGCACACTTTTGGAAATGGCAAACACTATATAGTGATAAATATAACGGATTCTGATATTGATGTGAGGATGAAACCGAACCTCGGAACACCAACAAAGAGGACACCGTCTCGCAAGGAGCCTTCGTCAGTATCCAAACTGGCTAACAGTACTAGAAATGTGATGAAATGTGTCAAGTCGCTCAATTTTCTGTAGGAAAAAAAACACTGGGTGCAACTGCATTATTAATTGCTTCCCATAGAAAAAAGATTACCCCGAACTGACTTTGATTTGATAAAAAGGAATTGCAGAGAATTTTTCTAAATATGCTTTGAAAAATATCAAATCGGGTTTATTTATTTATTTATTCATTTTTTTGCACTGACGATATTCGATCTTACAGGTTGGGAATTTAAGTACTAGTACAATGAAGGCTTAAAATCGAAGTAAGGTGTACCAAATAAAAATTTTGATATCAAGTACCGAGTGTGTTCAAATTAGATTTTATGATGTACGATACAATTTATATTGATGTAAAATACTATTTATATATTTTATTTTAGTACATTTGTGGTTGATTCTTCGTAATAATAAATATTTTGTTACCATATTGTCAGTGTTTATTTTCAGTACTGTAGTATCCTGGATATTCATAATTACTTTCAAATTAGTAAGCCCGGTTTTTTTTTTAATCTTACCAAAATAGATTAACATAACTCTTGGTTGGTCTGTTTCGTGTAGCATTCTTGAACTGCCGTACTAGGCGTGTGAAAGAGAAAAGCTGTTGCTTGATTGAACATTCAGCTTTACATTTAGTCTCCCTTTTGGTCGAAGTTGTCAGGTGACACCTTAAAGGGTTTCCTCTTAAAGATAAAAAATGGCGTTATTTATTTTTCATGTTTTGGTGCCTATAGAATGAAAACTATAATAGGTAGGGAAAAAAAAGCTCAATTCCAAGATGATTTTATCAGTATGATCTTTCATTAGCGGTCTCCTGACTCACGAAGATTTTATACTCATTTGGCTAAATGAGCTTCATTTGATGTCAGATGACCAATAGAAGTAATGGACGATAATTGTCAAAATTGTTCGGATTTGTCTTGTACATTAAAATCTGTTACAGATAAGGAAAAAGTTAGCTTGTTGACCCGGAATGTCAGGCCTGTACACAGCTTTTTGAAAAAGGGGGTGCGTTAATATAGGATATTTAAATTTAAGGGGGGTGCGAATTGTGTTTTAAAGCAAAACTCTTAGGAAATTTAAATATTTTTCTCCAAAAGGGGGGTGCGAACGCACTCACCGCACCCCCCCCCCCCCCTGTGTACGGGCCTGAATATACACCCCTATGACCTCTACTAAATTATTTATGAACTGAAGTTGAAAGACAATTTTTATCCCCCCCCCTAAATACCCTCAAATTTGGTAAATTATTTGTCGTTGAGCTCAGGTGTGCGGTTCAGGATCTTCTTAACCTTTTTCTGGACATTTTAACATTAACATGTAACTGAAGAGCATTTTCTTTTCGCGTGGAACTAAAATGAATTAGGTATAATATGCTAATGCTTTTTCTTATATCTTTTTTTATGGGAACATGTGCACCATAGACATTTTGAAAACAGTTGAAATTGCATCAGTGCAGATCAATTTGAAGAGTAATAATCTTTTTTAACAAATGGGATTTTTAACTTAATTTTATATTGTATTCATGCAGTTGCAACAGGCGAGACATATCTTTGTCATAACAGTTTATTTCCTAATGCTGTCAAAACTACCATCCCCGATTTGTCTAGTGTCTCAATTTCTTCATCATCTTATGTACATTTCATCACCCCTTTCATGTTCTGAAGCACTAAGTAACTCTTACTAACGGTATTTTAGTTTTTTTAGTGCTGCCCTTTTATTATTTTTAGCTCACCTGGACCAAAGGTAGGTCCAGGGTGAGCTATTGCCATCACTTGGCGTCCGTCGACGTCTGTGGTCTGTCGTCGTCGTCTGTTAACATTTTTAAAAAAATCTTCTCCTCTGAAACAACGGAACAGAATTTAATGAAATTTACATATGAATGATCCTTAGGGTGTCTTCCACCATACTTGTGTTTCAATTTTTGATCCGTCAAAAAACATGGCCACCGTTACGAAAACTAGACCAGGGGGGTCAGACTACTGTTTTTGACTTGTAAATCAAAAAGTATAAGAGATAGATGAAATCTGTTGCCACCCTACTGGTCCAGCATTAAAAGTTCTACAAAAGTCTCCATTTGGTCGAAGTTGTCAGATGACCCCTTATAGGGGTGACAGCTCCTTAAAGGTGAAAAATAGCGTTTTTTCATGTTTTTGGCCTATAGAATGAAAACTACAGATAGCCAAATCTGTTACTTGCTTAAATGTTCAGGTTATTTAGCTCTACAAAAGTTTCCATAGGGTCGAAGTTGTCAGATGACGTAGGGGATACGGCCCCTTAAAGGTGAAAAATAGTGTTTTTGGCCTATTGAATGAAAACTTTTGCCGATAGAGATTGCTTAAACATTCAGCTCTTTAAGCTCTACAGAAGTCTTCATATGGTCGAAGTTGGCAGATAATCCCTTAAATGGTGGTTTTTGCTTATAGAATGAAAACTATGGCAGATAGAGAAAAACTTTTTCCTTTTTTAACATTTAGCTCATTTAGCGCTACAAAAGTATTCATAGAGTTGACATCAAGACCAGGTGAGCGATTCAGGCTCCTGTGAGCCTCTTGTTTTTCTTTTGTTTTGCATTTCAACATTAACTAGAGCGTCTCTGGTGGCCTTATGGTATTGCGCCGGACACAGTTTGAAATTATTCGCCTGGAACTTAGTATACTTCGTTGTCATTTTCTTCTTAGTTTATTTTTAATTCTTAAAATATGATACGTTATCTGATCCCAAAGTAAATTTAAATTTTAATGAGAGGTTTAAATCTTCAATGTGTAAATTATCATTTTAACAGAGTCATTAAAATTACAATTACAAAATGCACAGTTTGCCAGATTATCTTAAACAGAAGCCAAGTACATTCATTAACCCTCATTGATTATTATAAGATTTAAAATCAAAGTCGGACCTGCTTTTATATACAAAATCGTATTCAATTTTCCATTTTTTTCAGCTCAATAGAACTTGAAGGCTTTATGTGACATAATGCTTTTATATCATCGAATCTGAAGTCTTCAAAGAAAGTGACTAATAGAAATAAAAACAATTTTGTTCGAAGTAAATATGATAACAACTATATTTCCTATACAAGTTAACAAGCTATTTAAATGCGAGCTAATATATATAGCCACCCCTATCGCTTTAAATTAAATTCTGCAATAACAGTTAAAGTCTCATCAAAACCTATTTGTTTACTCTCGTATCCCATAAAATATTAAAATGATCAGCCCATTAAAATAAAGGAGTATGAAGTCTAAAGGGTATTGAAAGTGAAATATTGAACACTTCACTGCTACTAGGAGTTTTATCTTATGAAAGTCAATTAGGGTGTGTACAAAACAACTACAGAAACGAAAAGTTGAAATATGCAAATGTATGTATTGAAATACGATATTTGAGACAAAAATATCTAATATCGTGATTTTTTTTAACAAATTGCATTTAAATTTGTAAGAAACTTTTGTTCTGTGTACGGGCTTACTTTGGATTTGGCATAGGAACTATTAGAGTATTCTGGGAATACTTCTTTTGCATGGGACTTTAAAAATCTTAAATGGTTTCGACCAAAAACTAGATTACTGCTCTTCTAAAAGTGGAACACGACTTTTGTGAAATAAAGACATTTCAGAACACCATTACTGTCTTACGGACTTCTGAAGGCCCATGACTAGCATATTGCTGTCGAAGACTGCTTCTAAGAAGTCAACGTTCAAATCTGCTTTCTTAGATTCTAAGCTTTTTAAGTAATTAAGGAGAAAACCTGGAGAACACCAGTTTCGGAACTGATAAAAAGATAGTTTTAGCAGTTTTAGAACGGATTCAAAGCTGGTTTTGACAGTTTTGGGACGGATCACAAGATAGATTTAGTTCCACCTTACAAAATGGATCATATGTTTGGAATAGATCACATGGTGACACAGACAACGTTTGTGAAGGACGAAAAATTAAAGAAATACCACCACGACTTTGAATCATGTGTCATGTCCAACGATTTATTCAGAAAGAACATCCGACTAGAAGAAAATTATCAGTTTCAAAAACTGAGCATCGAACGTTGCTTTTTGCCACAAGGATCACAAATATTTCAGACAGTCATGAACATGTGCAGTAAAGATTCACCGAGGTACAGAGAGGATAGTACTATTTTAGGATAAATTCTATGGTTTTGGTGAAACTTAAAGATTAACAGGATGTGATTGCATTGCTTTCTAATTTAATGATTTTTGTTTTAAATCTGAATACATAATGCTTTGTTTCATGATTTGCAAAGGAAAAATAATTTAAATCATTTGATAAAACCCCCAGTTATCTATGTTCTAACCTGTATATATAAACAGTAGCTATGGATTTAGTTGATTGTCATTACATTACAACGTTATTATAATATATGATATAGACGAAGTAATAAATTTTGATTCCAGGAATCATTAAAAAACTAGATGATTTTTTTTATAATTGCATTAAATTAAACTGATAAAATCAGATAAATATCCATAAAGATCCTATTTGTAAGATTAATGAATTTATTTCTCTTTCAAATAAGTATTGATATAATGAGCAAAAAAAATCTTCCAAATCTAAATTGATAGAACAAAAATCAAGTCAAGGTCAAAATAAGGACCATAATGCAACTTTGCTAAACTACTTCTCGGACATGTGCATATCAAGTTTCATTAAAACTTTAACATTTAGTACAGCATTACCAGATGAACTGCTTACGTATTTTGAAACCACTGTGTCAATAACTGCTGCTGGTGGAGCAGAGTTCCCAAGGGTCATCACATCAGACTTGTTTGACACTAATTTACCAAGATGTAGTATGTGGATCGGCCATATAGTCTTTCCCTTGTCCGTCCGTACGTCCGTAACACTTTGGTTAAGTTCTTAAGGATGCAGATGTTGGGGGTTTATGATATTTCACCAATAGATGGGTCTTGGGTAGGGCTACACCACCCACTAGAAATTAGGTCACTGTGACCTATATTTTATGCATGAACGACTTTGGTTGAGTTTTTGGTTAAGGTCCATAACTTGGATACTAGATGTTGGGGGCCAATGATATTTCACCAATAGATGTGTTTTGGGTAAGGTGACATCACCCACTAGAAATAAGATCAGTGTGATCTATATTTTACGCATGAATGACTTTGGTTAAGTTCTTGGTTAAGGTCCATTAATTGGATACTAGTTGTTGGATGCCAATGATATTTCACCACCAGATGGGTTTTGGGTAGGACTACACCACCCACTAGAAATAAGGTCACTATGACCAATATTTTATGCATGAACAACTTAGGTTAAGGTCCATAACCCAGGTTATACACATTGGGGTCAATGATATTTCAAGAACGGGAGGGCCATCTTGTGGCTCATAGGCACATTTTCTAGTTATTACTATAATTTCCATTGTGTAAATTCAAAATTGTTTATAACACCAGGTTTCTTTCCTTGTAATGCACATGGTTGATATCCTTGTTGTTGGATTTGACTTCCCCATTTCAGTTTTGGGGTACAAGAACTTTTCTTTCTGTTTCAATATTTTTGGTTTTTGACCTTCCATTGTGTTGATTCAAATGCTGCTGACCAGAGGTTACTCCTTGAATGTTTTTATACCTCCTTTAGTATTTTAACATTACCAACGTAATGTATGAAAATTCGACAAAGTAAAAATTTGCTGGCTTTCGTTTTAACAGGAAGTAGGTGATCAACAGTCTTGAAATCAAATCCAAATAATGGGACCCCATATAAATATATTTGAAAATATTTGAAATATCAAATGGCTGTATTTGCTGAGAAACTGTTAGAAAAATTTCTTCACCGCCTGCACACCCATCATACACCGACATTCACCATTTTTCAACCTGGATTTTTGTTACTCTGTTATCCGGCCAAAAATTGTCACTCAACCATAAAATCTAGATTAAGGTCAAATGATGGGGATGCAATCATGATAGGCTACTACTAAGGCATTTACATACCAAGTTTCATCAACCTATGACTTATAGTTCTTGAGAAATGGGGGTGCTCATTGCTATCATATTTAAAGAAAATTTTCTGTCACTCAACTGGAAAATCAATGTCAAGGTCAAAAGATTGGAATGCAAATGTGATTGGCGAATAAAATTGTAGCAGTTCCAAGATACATCAGATTTTAACAAACTTGAGTTGAATTATATCTAGTAAGAAATACAATAAAAACAAGAGTTAACACTAAAGTATGTCTTGCCTGCCGGCACCATCAGAAACAATTATTCTTTCTTACTTCCACTATATTTTTAATTTACATGGATTTTCAGTTTCTCAGATCAAACGATGTTTATAGAACTTCAACATTGCTAATATATAAAATAATAAAAAGCTACGCCGAGCGCAGCATGATACGACCCCAACAAGTTGAACCCTGTACATTGGAGGCCCAATATGGATAGTCTATTGCTTTGGTCACATGCAGCCCATGGTGGACTTACAAAGCTTTTTTACACATGCAACCTATGGTGGACTTTAAAATGCATATTTGACACATATTTACAATAACATTTAATAGAAAAAAAAATATTTCTATATTCATTGACATTTTTAACACGATTAAGCCCCTTTTGGCCCTTTTTAAAAACAAGAGGCTCCCAGGAGCCTGAATCGCTCACCTGGTCTTAATGTCAACCCTTTGAAGACTTTTGTATAGCTAAATGAGCTGAATGTTTAAGTAATAAAAAGCTTTTCTCTATCTGCAATAGTTTTCATTCCAAAGCAAAAAAACACTATTTTTCACCTTTAAAGGGCCATTACCCCTTAAAGGGGTCATCTGACAACTTCGACCCTAAAAAGACTGTTGTAGAGCTAATTAAGCTGAACATTTAAGCAAGCAACATCTTTTCTCTATCTGCAAAAGTTTTCCTTCTTTAGGCCAAAAACACTATTTTTTGCCTTTAAGGGGCCGTAACCACTATGAGGGATCATCTGGCAACTTCGACCCTATGGAAACTTTTGTAGAGCTAAATGAGCTGAACATTTAAGCAAGCAACAACTTTTCTCTATCTGCAATAGTTTTCATTCCATAAGCCAAAAACACTATTTTTGGCCTTTAAGGGGCTGTAACCCCTATAGGGGGTCATCTGACAACTTCAACAATATGGAGACTTGTGTAGAGCTAAATGAGCTGAACATTTAAGCAAGCAACAGCTTTTCTCTATCTGCAATAGTTTTCATTCTATAGGCCAAAAACTATTTTTTGCCGTAAAGGGGCCATAACCCCTATAAGGGGTCATCTGACAACTTTGACCCTATGGAGACTTGTGTAGAGCTAAATGAGCTGAACATTTAAGCAAGCAACAGCTTTTCTCTTTCTGCAATAGTTTTCATTCTATAGGCCAAAAACACTATTTTTTGCCTTTAAGTGGCTGTAACCCCTATAGGGGGTCATCTGACAACTTCGACCCTATGGAGGCTTGTGTAGAGCTAAACGAGCTGAACATTTAAGCAAGCAACAGCTTTTCTCTATCTGCAATAGTTTTCATTCTATAGGCCAAAAACTCTATTTTTTGCCTTTAAGGGGCTATAACCCCTATAAGGGGTCATCTGACAACTTTGACCTTTGAAGACTTTTGTAGAGCTTAATGAGCTGAACATTTAAGCAAGCAACAGCTTCTCTCTATCTGCAATAGTTTTCATTCCATAGGCCAAAAACATGAAAAAATGCTATTTTTCACCTTAAAGGGGCCGTAACTCCCATAAGGGGTCATCTGACAACATCGACTCAATGTAGACTTTTGTAGAGCTTTTGATGCTGAAGCAGTAGCGTGGCATCAGATTTCATCTATCTCTTATACTTTTTGATTTACCAGCCAAAAACAGTAGTCTGACCCCCCTGGTCTATTTTTAGCAACGGCAGCCATGTTTTTCAACGAATCAAAAATCCCCACATCAGTTCTGTGGGGGATACCTTAAAGTACCACCAGACCAAATTTGGTTTGAATCTGTGCAGCCGTTTCAGAGAAGAAGAAGTTTGAAGAAAAGATAACGACGACGACGACGACGGACGCCATGTGATGGCAATAGCTCACATGGCCTTTGGCCAGGTGAGCTAAAAAAGGTTAGGACCACAAACTCCAAATGCAATAAAAAGCTTCCTTCAGTGTATATAATCATCATGTTTAAACTTCAAAACAATTGACGGGCCCACTACAGTTAAATTTCTTGTGTAAAACCATTTGCCTTGACCAACTTTTAAAAATGGCGTTTTTTGCCCCTTTGACCCCTTATATCTCAAAAACAGTAAGAGATATTTCAAATCTGATTGAAAAATGCAGGCAGGGATTTTCACAAGGATTCCAATGAAAAAAAGATTTTGAAAATCAGACCACAAATAAAAAAGTTGATTTTTTAGGTGTGGCCTGTCTTTGGCCCCCTGTAGCAATGTAACGGTTCAATATACATCAAAACCATTGACACATTTTGTTGACAGAATTTAATAAGGAATTCAATAAAAAAAGAATTTTAAAAATCAAATGAATAATAAACATTCTAGAACAGTTTTGTCAATACACCCGTTTTAGCCCTTTTTTCCAAAACGGTAAAGGCCACCAACCCCAAATACAATAGGAACCTTCCTCTAGTGGTTACAAACATCATATAAAAATTTCATAACAATCGGTCAATATTTACTCAAGTTATCGCACGGAAACCAAATGTCCCCAGACGACGACAACAACGACGACGACGACAACGACGACATCGCCATACCATTATACGATCGCAAAAATTTTGCGGTCGTATAAAAATAATCAGTCACTCAACCAGAAAATCAAGGTCAAGGTCAAAAGATGGGGATGCAACTGTGCTAAGCTACTACTGGGGCATATGCATACCAAGTTTCATCAACCTAGGACCTATAGTTCTTTAGATATGGAGGTGCTTGTAAAACTTTTCCATTTGCTATTATATGTATTGAAAATTGTCAGTCACTCAACCGGAAAATCAAGGTCAAGGTCAAAAGATAGGGATACAACTGTGCTAAGCTACTACTGGGGAATATGCAAACCAAGTTTCATCAACCCAGGACCTATAGTACTTGAGATATGGAGGTGCTCATAAAACTTTTCCAAAAATTTTACGCCACCACCCCTGCCGGTAAAGTAACACCTATGTCCTGCTCTGCTTCACATGCGACACAAAAAACAAATTAGTAAAATCAGGTGAATAAAATCCCCATTCTAGATACACCCATTTATGCCCCTTTTTCTAAAATGGAATTGGCTACAAACCCCAATTGCAATAGACAGCTTCCTTTAGTAGTTAAAATCACCATATTTTACATTATTAGGTCAACTAATATATAACTAAAGAAAAGTTATTGCATAATGTAGGAACAAAATGTCAACATTGCCATAACAAAATACATGTAAGATGACAAATATTTTGCAGTGGTTTCAAAAGGGCATAATAAGAAACAAATACAGCAAAAAGCTTATATCTACAATGTATTTTATTTTTAAAATTTAAAAGTACCGTCATAAATACAACGATTTGATAGCCCCAAAAACAATAACTCAGACAGGAATGTATTTTTCTAAAATAAAATAAATAGTAAATGAAAAGATATGTTTTCATTTGCATATATTATGAAGCTAACAAAGAAAAAATTATTTTTCCACAACAGGTTTAAAGATGTAGACATTGCTAATATACAAGGCATTAGTATAATTCTTAGCTTATTGTTGAAATTTCATTGGATTTTTTTACCTATGGTAGTAAACCAGAACTTTTTTTACTTATGGTAGTGAACCTGAATTTCCAGTAATTATAAATGCCTTTGTCTTAAAGTTCTTAATATAATGAAATGTATAATACTAGCATGATTATCTTTCGTGCAAATGAAAAACACATAAAAATCAAAGTTTGTTTTTGCCTACAAAAACGATGTCTCTCCCCGTTTCCCCCAAAAGTTCTAAGTTCAAAAGGCCCTTACTCCCACAAAAATTTGACAATCAAATTTTCCTGGTTATATGCACAACTACATATGGTGTCCTTCCTATATACATAGTTTATTTAAATTTGGTTCAGTTGTTTTAGAGGAGTTGCGCTGACAAGATGATAATTGAGGATTTTCAGCAAATTTCTAAGTTCAAAGGGCCATAACTCCCACATTAATTTAAGGATAAAAATTTCCTGGTAATATGCACAACTATATATGATGTCCTTCTTACATAACAAGTTTCATTGAATTTGGTTCAGTAGTTTAAGAAAAGTTGCGCTGACAAGATGATAAATGAGGATTTTCAGCAAATTCCTAAGTTCAAATGGCCATAACACAAAAACAAAAATTTGAGGATCGAAATTTCCTGGTAATATGCACAACTACATATGGTGTCCTTCCTAAACACCAAGTTTCGTTGAATTCGGTTCAGTAGTTTCAGAGGAGTTGCACTGACAAGATGATAAATGAGGATTTTCAGCAAATTTCTAAGTTCAAAGGGCCATAACTCCCAAAAAAATTTGAGGACCAAAATTTCCTGGCAATATGCACAACTACATATGATGTCCTTCCTATATACCAAGTTTCATTGAATTTGGTTCAGTAGTTTCAGAGGAGTTGCGCTGACAAACTTTGTGACGGACAGACGAACACGACAAAAACAATATGTCTCCCCACAAAAGTGGGGGGAGACATAATGACTGAGAATCTAAAAAAAAAACCATGAGATAAAACATTTATAAGTTGAGATACAATGATGTATTAGTATACTGGTATTTGTCCATTGTATTTTATTTCAAGCAAGATCTAATAAAAATATATCAACCATACAAAATATTGTACAATGTCTATAAAAAATGAAATAATAAACAAAGAAATCATATAAAATACTAAAATGGATTTCATAATGCTACTGGTTTTGTTTTCTCAAAGTTATCAAATAATTAAACTCTTATAGAAAAAAAGTGTAACTGTTATTATGGGACCAAATTTAGAAAGGGTTAAACTACACAAACACTTCAAAATACAAGTACATAAATAAATTTGATTAAAAAAATGCAATTTGATTGAAAGAATTTTTTTTCAAATCCAACAAAATGTTAATTTTTGGGGGAAACCACAAAAATTTAAAAACACACAAAAAAAAAGAAAATGAATCCACAGTATCAAAAACATTTTTTCTTTAACAGTAGCTCAATAAACATTAATTATCCTCTGGTTCACTGCATAAACTTAAATGATTTTCATGGCAATTTAACTCAGAATCTTTAAAAATCTGTTAAAACTATTAAACTAGTCTTGTTACTTATTTACAATAAACATTACAAAAAGTGTTGTTAACAAAAAAGACATTGATCACTTTAGGAAAAATTATTTAACATAATTTCTTTAAAAACATTGGTATACAGAAGTTCTTGGTAAGAGGTAGTCTATAATTTGGTATTCAAATTAGGACTAATAGATCTGATAGTTTCAGTGGTGCTCCAACAATAAAGAAACCTCAAGGACCACTATGACCTCGCCTTCCTGAAATTTGAGAAAAAAACTTGTTAAAAAAATTTATCATAGGTATCTTTAATAATCAAGAATACTAATGTGTAATTTATCTAAGAAACAAGATAATAACATTAACAGACTTGTGTCATTATCTTCACTTTTTTCTTCGCATGGCCTTACATGCCAATTTTTTAAGCAAGCCCAAAGTTTAAACACAGTAGAATGAGTTCTTTTTACTTTTTGGGTATTTAAGTAGTTTTTATTTGTATCTTTAACATACTATCACGTTTGATTATACAGGATAAAACATTGAAAGAGAAAAAAGACAGACTTGTAACAAAATATAATAAAAAGCTTCGCCGAGCGCAGCATGATACGACCGCAACATGTTGAACTCTGTACGTTTTAGGCCTAATATGGATAGTCTATTGTTCTGGACACATGCAGCCCATGGTGGACTGACAAAGGTTTTTGACACATGCTTCTCTGATGGACTTTCGACCCAGGGGGTAAAAATATAAATTTTGAATGTTGTATTCTACTCTTTAAAAGAATAATGTTTGGGGAAAAAATTAAAAA
Organism: Arcuatula senhousia; assembly: GCA_963971305.1. Taxonomy (NCBI): domain Eukaryota; kingdom Metazoa; phylum Mollusca; class Bivalvia; order Mytilida; family Mytilidae; genus Arcuatula; species Arcuatula senhousia. Next base: position 48,604,960 of record OZ020303.1, on the reverse strand, counting down.
TCGAACCAGAATTTTCTTAAAATTATGATTACAGCCCCACAATCTGATTAAAATCAGCCAAACTAACATCTGATTTTAATCAGATTGACAGCCCCAAAAATTTATTCTTAAATTTAGAATCCCTACCTGACAAGAATAAATTTTCAAAATCGGACCACAAATAAAAAAGCCCCATTTGGCCCCTAATTACGTAATAAGGGGAAAAAGGGGGGGGTCACAAAAATTAATTCTTAATTTTGTATTCGCTATTTGACAAGAACAAACATGCAAAAAAAATTTTCAAAATCGGACCAGAAATAAAAAAGTTACAATTTTGGCCCCTTTTGATCCCTAATAACGTAACAGTAAAAAAAGGGGACACAAAAATATATCTGCTACTTGACAAGAATAAACTTGCAAAAAAAATTATCAAAATTGGACAAGAATTAAAAAAGTTTCGCTTTCGGCCCCTTTTAGCCCCTTATTACGTAACAGGTGAAAAAGGGGTGGGGGTCGCAAAAATAAATTCTCAAATTTGGATTCGCTACTTGACAAAAATAAACTAGCAAAAAAAATTTTCAAAATCAGACCACAAATAAAAGTTTCGATTTTGGCCCCATTTGGCCCCTAATTATGTAATAGGGGAAAAAAGGGGGGGTCGCAAAAATTAATTCTTAATTTTGTATCCGCTATTTGACAAGAACAAACATGCAAAAAAAATTTTCAAAATCGGACCACAAATAAAAAAGTTTTTATTTTTGGCCCCTTTTGGCCCCTAATTACACAACAGAGAAAAAGGGGCGCAAAAATTCATCAGGTTCATTCTTTTATTGTAAGAAACATTCTTGACAAATTTCACAGCAATAGGCCAACTAGGACCAAAGTTATGGTGGAAACAAGTAAAATATTTGAATTTTTTGCCCCTTTAGGGCCCCTAATTTTGAAACAAAAAAATGGGGGACCCCCAAAATCAATCCCATTCATCCTTGTATGGTAAGGAACATCACTGTCAAATTTCATAGCAATTGGATAACTAGAACTAAAGTTATTGTGGAAACAAAAAAAAAAGTAGTATTTTTGGCCCTTTTTTGGCCCCTAATTTCTAAACGAAAAATGGGGGGACCCCCAAATTCAATCCCATTCATCCTTTTATGGTAAGGAACATCATTGTAAAGTTTCATAGCAATCGGATAACTGGAACTAAAGTTATTGTGGAAACACTAAAAAGTTAACAGACACTGACGACGACAACGACGACGACAACGACCACGACAGCATCATACCATAATACGTCCGCAAATTTTTTGCGGTCGTATAAAAACAAACACAAATTATGAAAATGATAAAAAAATATATATATAAATATCCTCTATATACATGTACAAAACAACAGATAAATGTATCACCCACTGCTTAAAACCCCATATTAAGTCTTGCTGGAAATAAAAACACAATACAATTTCATTTTACAGAAATTTTCAACGATAAATGATTTAAGTAGATAAAGTTTACAACCTATATTATGATTTGTGCCTAACTTGGCAAATTGTAATTTGACAAGAATGCTTTTACAACCCATTTTTCGAACAAATATTCATCCGAAAATGTGTTTTTTTAAATACAAAAAAAGATCTGATCCCCAAAAACTATTTCTTTTAGCACATATAAGTTTCAAAAAAAAATGTTTGTGATATATTATCTCATCCAATAACATTGGAGTTTGGACGGCATGCTATTTTGACTTGTTGCTGTCAATGATATATGTACATGTATGATATCTTTCATGTTGAAAGAGTAATAATACATGTATCTGATTTCTTATAATTAACTGACATATTAATTGATAAAAAATAAAATTAAGACACTGCACATTTAAAGCAAAAAAATTGAATAGGTATAGAAGCATTTATTTACAGCAAGACTTTATAATTCCATACAAATATATACCTCATAAAAAGCTTTTTTTGAATTTGAAAGTTGAACATGAATTTCATGACAAGAGAACACAATATATATTGACTATTTTAAATCTCAAATTTATACATTGGATTTGTCACTTGAACTTTCATTTTCATGAACTTTTTCAGCAAAAGAAACTATGTTCTCCTTACGTTGTGCATCCATTTCTCGTCTTCTGACCTCTGTATAACCTCCTGACCCAGCCAAAACCACAGCATTACTGGTCCACCAAAGTGTTGATTTAATGTCTCCGTAATATGTACAGGCTAAGACAGTCTGAGCACACGCTTTAGCTGTACCCGATATATTATGAGTCAGTGGTGATGTAAATTTAATCTGTAGTCCAGTTACATAGCCAATGCCGAAACCAAAAATGCCACCTAGTGTCATGTAAAACCAAAACGTTGGACTTGATAATTTGGGAAAGAAAATAACTTCTGGTGCTTCTCCAAATAAAGCCATTAATGGCATAAATAGGAAAGAAGCATTTATATTGTTATATAATGTTAGACGCCAGATGTTATTGTCCACCAATGGTAGAACTTTCTTGGTATAAATAGAATTCAAGGCCACACTTGCACTCGCCATAACACCAAAGACCACACCCATCACAGACAATGATCCTGAAAATAGATAAACATACATGTACAATCAAGTTCAAGATGATTTTTCAGATATTGTTTAAGTGTTGAACTCCTCCACCCTTTAGTTTGCTTTCCAGAAAAAAAAATTCTTTAAAATGATTTGCTAGGTTGTTGAATTCAGTTTTACATAATTTTTTTTTTAATCTTTCATGAAAATATCTGATTTATGTTTTAAGTTTTTGAATTTGATATAATATGCATGTTTTTGAATGTTTTGTTTGAAGCTTTCAAAATGCACAAAAGATTGTTTCTTACAAAATCAATATCAATAATATTTATTCAAAATCTAAACTGTAACCACAGAGAAAGTTGATCAATTTTGGATTTTTTTTTAAATGTTAGCATGAACATATGTCAACATATATTCAATATTTGTTGAATATTAATTGAAAAGTTATGAAAAATTATGGCTTATAAACATGATAAAATAAACAAATATTTCCTAAAGATAAAATATTCATGATTTCTGAACCAGTTTAACAGAACAACCAAGTTAAAAAGCCCTTTTATTTAACCTACCTGCAACCTTTTCTTGGTCAACTCCCAAAAAGAATCCCAAGATGATAATGCCACAACACCCCATAGCTTTCCATGAAGTAGTTTGCTTCAGTAATACATAGGAAAATATCTACAATAAAAAAAAGTGACCATTTTCAAACTATTTTAAAATTTTATAAATATTTTCAGGTGTTTGGATGAATGTTTTGGATTTATTCTGCCTATAAACTGAACCCCTTTTTGTAATCATATAATTTTTTTTTTTTACTGGCTTCCAAAAATACTTTCTGTGGCACATATAGTTTTAGGCTTGTCTCACATCATGTTTACCCTTTTCTTTAAGCTGATTTCTCAGAAAATGTTAATTAGATAGATATTAAGTTTACCATCATTAGACTATTTGCCAATTTATAGTTTCGAATATTATTTTGGAATCAATCCCAAGAAGACTCGGACTTCATCGTTTTATTGTTGATGACTATGATAATCTACCATAAAAATCTGAAAAACTTACAAGCATTAAAATGTTTTTGACACTGTATTCTAAAAAAATACATCAAACTGTTAGGCAAGACCTAAATAAGCAAGTAATTAGGGTTCCAATAATCGTAACAGACATGGTCATTATCGTAGTCATAAAGTCATAGATTTGTCTGGTTTGTATGCCATTCAGTTACCACTGTATTTTTCATAGCCATAAAACAAAAGGTAAAATTAACTGATTCCGGAAAAATATAAGGAACTAATTGGCCAATACCTTAATCTTATCATCTTAGGCAATGTAAGAACAGGCCATAAAAAGTAAAATGTCCTGGTCTACAGTTTAAAAATACATGATTAAAACATTTTTTTATATCTCAAATGCATGAACATGATTTTATAAAAATACCAATGGTTATTTGAAAAACAAGATGTTGACTGCTCAAATTGTAGATTTTAGTACCTACCACATTGAACACTGTAGTTAAAGATCTTCCAACATAGTAAAAGGCAACACCAACAAACTTCAGACACAAGTTATTAAATGATATCATAGCAACAAAAACGATGGATAATGGAAGAGTCTGAAATACAAAAAATAGGGCATGTAATGGAACATTAAATGATACCCCGCCCGTTAATATCAAAAGTTCATAAAATTTGATTTCAAAGTGGCCTATCTCGAAAACTGTTTTTCAGATCATGCTGCAAATTAAACTTGACCTGTATTTTATTGTACTCAATAGCTGTACAAAATATCAATTGAATCCCATGACGTGTTTTCAAGTTATTGGTCGGAAACTCAAAATTTCATAAAATTTGATTTTTCAAAGTGGCCTATCTCGAAAACTATTTTTTGGATCATGCTGAAAATCTAACTTGACCTGTATTTTATTGTACTAAACAGCTGTGCAAAATATCATCAAAATCCTTTGACGCGTTTTCAAGTTATTGGTGGGAAACTCAAAATTTCATGAAATTTGATTTTTCAAAGTGGCCTATCTCGAAAACTATTTTTTGGATCATGCTGGAAATCGAACTTGACCTGTATTTTATTGTACTAAACAGCTGTGCAAAATATCATTCAAATCCTTTGACGCGTTTTCAAGTTATTGGTCGGAAACCTTCGGGGGACGGACAGACAGACGGACGGACAGACACCGAAAAAAACTGAGGGTATAACATAATACCCTGCCACTTCGTGTGGCGGGGTATAAAAAAAGATACATGTATACAATGAATAAAATTATTTAAAATAAATTTGGTTATCAGTTATTTTTTGCTTTTTCTATTTAACATTTTGAGTCGAACGAACAACACACTTGTCTTCAAAAAACATATTATTTAGTAACCAAGAGATTTGGTTTTACTGTATAAATATCCAGTTTGATTAAAATAGGTTCTCCTGACTTTTGCCATTGAACAGCAGAAGTCAGTTGATAATTGATAGATTTTTTTGGATAGGTTTGTGATAATGTACTGTACATTGCATTTTTAATCAATGGGCTTATCGCAAAGAGCAGCAACCACAGGTCACATTAATGGCTACTGGCTGTTTTCCATAGTGGTTTTTAATTACCGGTACTGCTGTTTATGTGGGTTGTGTCATCTACACTTATTCAACATCTCACTATCTTTTGTTAAAACATGTACTTTCCTTAAAGTAAAAAGTAAAGTACTTACAGCTCTTGATGTTTTCAGATCAAAATCTATTTTGGGAAATGAAACATAGTTTGGGAACATCTGAGATAAATAACTGAGACCAACACATATGGCAACTGTGACAACACACTGGTACCATGTAACAAATAAGGGGGCATCAAGCTACAAAATAAAATTACATGTATGCATGATAAAAATGATTCTATCAATATTTATTTTCTAAACATAACAGTCATAAACACTCTATTCCTTTGCTTTGATGTTTACAAACTACATATATATTTGTGTAATACATATTCACTGCATATCCTTCTTTTTAGAGTTGGTTGGAACCTTGAATTAATTGATTAAGGTACCGGTATTCTGAATGATGCATGAATATCAGTGTTCTCCCTAGGCCCTTATAGATTAGCAACCTTGCAATGCAATGCTATCCTGTTCAAATATGATGCTATCTGAATTCATCTGTTATATATCCCATAGGGAAGGTGATGCTATAATTCTAAGTCAGTAGATGCTACATACATGTATTATCAAAACTGAAGATACCAGGATGATATTTAAAGTTTCTGGGGAGAACACTGTTACAGTACATTATAAATAAAAAAAATACAAAGTAATACAATGTAATAGTTTTACAACAGTTGATGACTAGATTTAACTTATAAACATGAAGCAGTATGAAAGACTTGTTTGAACTTTCTACATGTATAAACACTACAAGTAATTGTTGTACAAAATGTACTGAGATGATCTCCTAAATATCTCTATTATGTCTCACAACTATGTGTTGTTGTTACTATTGTACCCAAAGTTCTCCTCGTAAATTTTTAAAAGCACTGTGGTAATCAGTAAACCCATGGTTTTCTGAAAATTATAGCACTGTGGTCCTAACACATTCTATTATAAATCTTTACAAGATAGCACAGTGGTATGGACCTGGGAGAACAGTGGTTCTCTTAGATCGCAATGGAAGAGGGAGGTTTGGCAAATTAAACCTGGCTTAACCAACCATTTCTTTTTCAATGCCTGTACCAAGTCAGGACATTGTGATTATCAATATTTTCAGTATGTCTTCCTTGTTTTGTCATTTCTCTTTGACTTTTGAGATTGTAGTAATAAAACATATAAATACAACTTACCTTGAGGTCATCACTGCTCAATAAATATTTATTCAGAAATACCATAGATATTGATACCACCCTGAAAAAAGGTAAAAATCATGCATATAGTACAAGGTATGATAATATGAAGGTACATATGAAAGATTAAGACTCCTGAAGGCTAAAAAAAACCAAATCTACAACCTGAAGGCCTATTTGGGATAACTTGATTCTGACCTTCATTTGTTAAAATCAACCTGTTACCTCAGTGAAAATATCCATAAAGATATAACGGTCAGAGTTCAATCAGGTTTCAATCTCTGATGACCGTGGTTGGGATCATGCTCTAAGGATCTACAAAAACAGCACCATCATTCTATGATTCAAATTCTACCAACTAATAACCGCTCTCCCAATTGCTCACAAACAAAATTTCTGATAATTAATAGTGAGCACAGCTCATAGCGGACATGATGTGCCCTTAAGGGTGTCAAATTCTACAGCATATTCCAGCGAAAAATTTGCCTAACGCTGATAAAGAAATTTATACCTGAATACCTGGAGCTGTGTGACATCACTCACTGTAAGTCTTGAGACTTGTAAGTCACCTCGCTTCAAAACTTATATTGAAACTTTTACAACCCTTGTGCAATGTTGAAATGAAATTGGTTTACATGTATCTATGACTTCAATTGACTTGTCCAAATGATGAGCATAGATAAGTTTATTAATTCATCATATTTAATTGGTAAAGTGTCAATATACAGGGGGGGAAGAAGGGGTCCTGTCCCAAATTCCCGTCAAAATAATTTTATAATCCCATTTTCCCGGATAATAAAAACTACCGATCCCACATCCCGAAAAATAAAATGCAGGTTCCCGTGTCCCGCTAGTCTCTTTTCCTGAATTCCCGTTAAATAATATGGCCAATCCCGGCGTCCCGGAAAAGGTCTTCCCGACCCTCGTATACTGTTTGTAGCGTATAAAACATGTAAAATATCAGTTCCTAAGACAGATAAAGTTCATTAAAATTGTCCATTGCATAACAAAATTATGCAGAATAAAAATAGTTTAGCAGGAGAAAACTTCTTCGCATTCCTGTTTTCTTTGTTTAAACAAGTTTTGAAGATGGTAATATTTTTTACTGTCACAGTACTGTTTGATAGGCTATTGCACTGGTATAGACCTGTACATGGTCTATGGCACTGGTCTACAGCACGCATTGAAAACATTGAAAAGGTATAATTTAGATGACATGTATTACATGTCTGCATGTATGAGGGATCTACTGCATGGTATACCCTTGAATTTTGAAATTGGATATCTTACCAGTAAGTTGCAACAACAACTGCAATTGACACATATTGAGATAATCTTGATTCCATTTTGGGACTATTTTGTAGACCCTTCGATGAAATCTAACTCTGTTTGGTTGAGCTCAGCAACAAGTCAGTTCCACATCGGTTGTTTGTTGTAGTGTGGCAAACGTCTTCCGGATCAGTCGAGTGGTTGACAACCCGGATTTCCTTCAAAATGTTCAGGTAATAATCACGAAAATTTATATGACTCTAATTTTATTAATACATATCTATACACGGAAAATTTATTTTCATCTGCTTTTTATGTCCAATGCAAAGAGTTGAACTTTAAAGACTGCACTAATGGTATTTTTTTTTCTTATCACCGTAGTTTGGTTCAGTTTTATAATCGCAATCAGTGTCAATCAAGCGCTTATCCATACCATGTGAAAACTTTTGACAGCAAATTATGTGCAGCTAAATAAGCCTTACAAAAGATTTGTGGCAATCATACTTACAATTTGTTTTCCAAAAACTTTTCATACCATGCCGAAACCTCCACCTAAAGAAACAAAGTTTTATAATATTTACAGAAACAAAGAAATTTGTTGGTTATTTAAAGAAAGACCTTCAAGGTTATGGACGTTCACATCTAGACTTGTATGTGCTGTCGTCACTACTTACAGCAAAGTATGGACAGGTAATATTATGTGGCAGGTTTAAATGTGACGCCTCCAAAGTGACAATGAATATTCAAATATTTTACAAGTTCAAATAAATTTTAAGATCCTGATCCTACTGTCTATACAGACACGACTGATCTCTGAATGCGCTAGTGGCTCCCTCATGCGTTTTTTAGCTCACCTGGACCGAAGGTCCATGTGAGCTATTGCCATCACTTGGCGTCCGTCGTCGTCCGTCGTCGTCCGTCGTCGTTAACATTTTTCAAAGGTTAACTCCTCTTACACCATAAGTCCAATGGCTTTTAAATTTGGCACAGTTGTTTATTAGCATAGGTAGTACAAAGTATGGACAGGTAATATTATGTGGCAGGTTTAAATGTGACGCCTCCAAAGTGACAATGAATATTCAAATATTTTACAAGTTCAAATAAATTTTAAGATCCTGATCCTACTGTCTATACAGACACGACTGATCTCTGAATGCGCTAGTGGCTCCCTCATGCGTTTTTTAGCTCACCTGGACCGAAGGTCCATGTGAGCTATTGCCATCACTTGGCGTCCGTCGTCGTCTGTTGTCCGTCGTCGTCCGTCGTCGTCCGTCGTCCGTCGTCGTTAACATTTTTCAAAGGTTAACTCCTCTTACACCATAAGTCCAATGGCTTTTAAATTTGGCACAGTTGTTTATTAGCATAGGTAGTATAAAACTAGTGTGGGGATTTTTGATTCGTTGAAAAACATGGCCGCCATGGCTAAAAATAGAACATAGGGGTAAATTGCAGTTTTTTGCAAATAACTCGAAAATGGTTACAGATATCAAAATTCTGGCATAGGGTAAAAGTGATCAGCACCTCAAGATCTATCTGCCCAGAAATTTTCAAGAAGATCCAACAACCGATGTAGGAGTTATTGCCCTTTTTCTGGATTTTTTCAAAATTTTGCACTTATTTAGCCCTATATCTTGAAAACTATACAAGATATTTTAAAAATTCAAATTGCATATGATTAAGCACATCAAGATCTACATTTCATGTAATTAGGTCAAAGCTGTAGAACCATTTCTTTTAGGAGTTATGGCCCTTAAAGCGTCAAAATTTACCATTTTTCATTACTTTTTACCCTGAATTTCAAAGATTAACTTGTCTGACACCATTCATCCAACTTCAACCAATCTTGGCACAGTTGTTTAATAGCATTAATGCTACAATTCTATCGTTCAGATTTTTGATTCGTCAAAAAATATGGCCTCCATGGCTTAAAACAGGGGCAAATTTCATTTTTTTGCTTATAACTGAAAACTGGTTTCAGATATCAAAATTGTGCAAGAATCAAAAGTGATCAACATATTAAGATCTACCTATCTTGAAATTTCGGAAAAGATCTGACTGCTGATGTGAGAGTTATTGTTCTTTTTCCTAATTTTTGCCAAATTTGCGCTTATTAAGCCCAATATCTTGAAAACTAACCAAGATATTTCATAAATTTAAATCGCATATGGTTAAGCACAATAATACCTACAAATATATGTATCTGTGTAGTTCAGGTGAGCGATTCAGGCTCTTGGGAGCCTCTTGTTTTTCCTCAGTATAATTTTCTCACAGTACTTGTCGGAAAAAAGAGACATCCATATTGCAAATAATTGAAAAAATTTATATTTGAAGATTAAACTTAACTAGCTTTTCTTGTAAGTCTTTTCATAAAAAATAATCAAAAAAAAAATGTTAGAAAGACATTGAAAGTTAAGGAAAAACAAACATGCTAAACCAGATGTTGAAGAAAAATTTACACTAGTACTACAAAAATATTGACATCTCCCATTATGGCTTCCATAGCGGGAGCGTATTTAATGTAAGATTAATATCAAAAATATGAGGTAGGTTGAACCAAGTAACAATGTTGATCTTTAGATATTTTACATGCTAAAATGAATTTTAAAATGTTTTAAAACAATGAATTTGACACCATTTGCGAGGATGGTCTCAAAACCCATGCTAGTCCTTCGGAAGGGACGAAAAAAGGTTATCCCGTGTATGGGAGAGCAATACCGGATGAGCCCGATATTTTTAATCAGAACGATAGTGGTACATGTATGTGTGAGTTTGTGCGAGTGGGAGAGAAAGGCTTTTTATTTTTACTGTATGTGATTACATGCTTGTAATGGGCCCTATGATTAGGAAAATAAAATATCTTTATCTTAATAACCCATGCACGTTAAAAACACCTTTGTAGAGTTCGATAAGAGTAGGCTCAATGGGGGCCGCTACAAAGGCCACACTCGCAATCTGCTAGCTGGAGAGGGATTAATATAAGCATTAAGCTTGTTTCCCAATCCAGGGTAAATAAATATGTTTAAACTAAACTAAACTAAACATAATGAATTGAAACAATTTAAACATATTTTTCATTGTTCATCATTATTCAGTGATTCCCTATAATATAACACCCAAAGAAAGAAAATTTTTTTTTTTACTTAGGGTTGGGGACACTGGGCCCCTTGCCCTTTTTTTTTTATCTGCAAATACAATGGCTAAGACAAATGTTTTACCCCCCACAAATTTGTAAAATTTAGTATGCATGCATGTGTGCAGAGATGTTGTCATACCTGCTTTCACTGGGAGACTCCAGTGGTTTCAAGACCTAATCTCCCACCTCCTGATTTATTGCTAAAAAATCCAAACAATTATCCATAAAAAGATAATGAAATTGTCAATGTATTTTTTTGTACATTAACATATCAAGCTGTCAGTATTAATTTCTGACAATTAACAAGGTCTATATAAATTCCTTAATTGGACATCTCTGGGCTATTGCATGATGTTGTAAAACTTGTGTGATGGGCAACACAATGTAGGTGTTTAGACAAAACTTTTGTACATGTAGAATGTTTATTTTTCATCCAATTTTGAAAATTCTTTTTTCATTGTGTACCTTAGTAAATTGTGTCACCTAAATATAATAACAGTTCCGATGTATCTTACTCCAGAAACATCAGAGGTTGGACGGCATGCTATTTTTACCTGCGTCGCCGAAGGCGAAAGCAGGTCTAGTAGTCGGGTCACTCCGTCCGTCCGTCCGTCCGTCCGTCTGTCCACATAACTCGTAAGCGCTTTTTCTCCTAAACCGCTGGGAGGATTTTCCTGAAACTTTAGATAAAGGAAGTACATCATATGAAGATGTGCATGAAGAATTTTCATCGCACTCGGACATCATTCAGGGGAGATAATTGGACTTCTACTTCTTAAAATACATTATTCAATGGGAGACCTCTTAAGCGCAACTCCTCTTAAACTGCTGGAAGGATTTTGATGAAACTTTACATGAAGGAAGTATATCATATGTAGATGTGCATGAAGAATTTTCATCGCAATCAGACATCATTCAGGGGAGATAATTGGACTTAGACTTTTTAAATACATTATAAAACATTATTCAATGGGAGACCTCGTAAGCACAACTCCTCCTAAACTGCTTGATGGATTTTGATGAAACTTTACATAAAAGAAGTACATCATATGTAGATGTGCATGAGGAATTTTCGTTGCAATCAGACATCATTCAGGGGAGATAACTGGACATAGACTTTTTAAATACATTATTCAATGGGAGACCTGGTAAGCGCAACTCCTCCTAAACTGCTTGATGGATTTTGATGAAACTTTACATGAAAGAAGTGCATCATCTGTAGATGTGCATGAAGAATTTGTATTGCTCTTGGTTATTATTGAGGGGAGATAACTGGACTTGAGATTTTTTTTTTTACAATACAGAGTCCAATATGAAGCGGGGGGTATCCTTTTGTGAGCTCGCTCACAGTATTACTTGTTTATTTCTGGTTTGTTTTTGAAATTTTTTTTTGCAAGTTTATTTTTGTCAAGTAGCGAATCCAGAATTGAGAATTCATTTTTGTGACCCCACCCCTTTTTCACCTGTTATGTAATAAGGGGCCAAAAGGGGCCAAATTCGAAACTTTTTTAATTCTTGTCCGATTTTGACGATACCCCATGCACGTTAAAGACCCCTTTGTAGAGTTCGATAAGAGTAGGCTCAATGGGGGCTGCTGCAAAGGTCACACTCGCAAACTGCTAGCTGGAGAGGGATTTACATAAGCATTAAGCTTGTTTCCCAATCCAGGATAAATAAATATGTTTAAACTATTTTGACAATTTTTTTGCAAGTTTATTCTTGTCAGGTAGCAGATATATTTTTGTGTCCCCTTTTTTTTACTGTTATGTTATTAGGCACCAAAAGGGGCCAAAATCGTAACTTTTTTATTTCTGGTCCGATAAAAATTTTTTTTTTTACAATTACGTCCTTGCCAAGTAGCAATTCTAAATTAAAGAATAAATTTTTGCAACCCCTACCTTTTTTTCCCTCATTACCTAAGGGGCCGTAATCATAATTTAAAAAAAATTCTGGTTCATTTTTTTATTGTTTCCCCGAACATTATTCTTTTCAAGAGTAGAATGCAAATGGAAAATTTATATTTTTACCCCCTTGGACGAAAGTCCATTAGAGAAGCATGTGTCAAAAACCTTTGTCAGTCCACCATGGGCTGCATGTGTCCAGAGCAATAGACTAACCATATTGGGCCTAAAATGTACAGGGTTCAACATGTTGCGGTCGTATCATGCTGCGCTCGGCGAAGCTTTTTATTGGCCTTTAGAATGAAAACTATAACAGAAAAAGAAAAGCTGTTGCTTGCTTAAACCTTCAGCTTATTTAGCGCTACAAAAGTCTCCCTTTGGGTCTATGTTGTCAGATGACCCTTTATAGGTATTATTACCCTTTAAAGCATTTTTTGCCTATTTTTTGGCTTAAGTATGAAAACTGTTGCAGTAGAAAGCTTCTGTTTTTGCCTTGCAGATTAAACCTTTAAAAGATTAAGAAAATATTTTGTTTGCTTTAATATTGGCTATAATTGTGCTCTGCCTTCATAGCTTACATTTATTGAAGTATAAATACTTATTTATGTATATATAACTTTCAAATAGATTGGAAAAAAAAGATCATGATCAGTCTGTTAAATTGAGCAATGCATTTACATGTAGGTCTTGTGCATCAACTGTGAAAAGTACAAATTCATACACCTCTAGTTTGACATAGTAATAACACATTCCTTAGTGTAGATAATAAGATAAGACTATTTATACCACCATGCACTCACTAAGAATGATTTTCCTGTGATCATTTTCTAAAGTACTTATCATATATACAGTGGTAACATTTGTTGAATCCATTCTAGATAAGCTGTGTTGTGGTACAATGTACATTTAGTATTGATTTATATAAATATTGTAGAAAGATTTTTTTTATGGAAATATATTTGCATACTTTATTTAGTTGACATTTGTGACTAACTGGTATTGTGTAGATTTACAAAAAAGCAAGGATTTTTGTTAAGTGTACTACAGCAGTTTTTTGTGGCCTTCGGGCAATAGAAACATAAGAGACATTGCAATCCCTCTTATTTTTGAGCATAACTTCCTTGGGATTGTATTAAGTCATGGGAATATTGGAAAGAATGGATGAGAAAGAAAGTGCTAAATCAATGAAATATTGGATGCATTGTGAAAAACATTCATTGATATGGCAGTTTTTTAGTTACCTTGTTTTAGCATTAACGGCTTTGTATTGTAAAGTCATGAAAGGTAATCTTTTTCGTGTTTATTTACATGTACAAATTTGTTCATATATATTTATAAAGATATTTTTTTTTATACATAATATTTCAGAACTTTGTATATTTAGGGCCCCCCGTCCAAAGATGCGGACGCCCTATAGTTTTCACTTTGTCTGTCTGTCCATCCGTCAACAATTCTTGTGAACACTTGAACTCAAAAACTATTATTGTGCAATAACAAAACAGTTCTGAAATTTTGTACAGCTACTTAGTAGCATGTCATTATTTGCATATTAAAATTTCATGCAAAAATGTGAAATATTTTTGGAACGAAACTTAATATTTTATCGAAAATCACAGATTTTGAGAATTGGACTTTGTGAACACTAAAACTCAAATGCTATTAACATTACAGCTCTGCAGTTTCATACACATTCCATAGAAACATTCACAACGTTGGTCACCTGTGTCTTTAAAAATCATGATTGTAAAATTATGTAGGGCACTGGGCATCAATGGATTTGTGACACCTTTATATATGATCATATAAATGAACATAAAATAATTTTAATATCTGTATAACTGTGGTTTTATTATTTTTTGTGGTTGTCATGGGTGGTTTTGATCCACGAATTTTAGTTCTGCTCAGAAAGTAGTTTTTACATTTATTTGCATTCTGCAAACCTTCAAAACCACAAATTAAAGAACCCACGAACTGGCATTTTTTCAGCAATCCATAAAAATTGATACACACGAAAATAAATAAATCCACAGTAATTTATTTTTACATGTACCTCAAGTTCTTTCAAGGCTTTCAGATGCATAATCTTCAGGTTAAGTATTGTTCACAAAAATATGAGGTGTATGCCATTTCATAACTATAAACTTATAACTCAATTTTACATTTTACTTGCAGGAATGTTAAACACATACAAAGTACACAATGAAAGTACTCTTCACCGCTATTTGTATGACAGAGAGACAAAGCGTGGACTTATTACAATTAGTAACCATGACAGTTGTATGGATGATCCTTTATTATGGGGTAAGTCATATTTGCTACCATATTATGCAGGGATCACCACAGTTTACATGGTTTAGAATTCAAGAGTGGTGCAAGGAGTAGAGGTACCAATGGGGTATCCGAATGTCAAAAGTCCGAAAGGGCAGAGACAAAACCAGTAAACACCAACAAGAACGGGACAAAAACAGACAACATGTAAAAAATGGAAACATAATATACTGAATATCAATCAACAATGCGAACTCCAGTCAAACACGAGTGAACTCAGGTGCTCCAGAAGAGTAAGCAGTTCCTGCTTGCTATAGCACACTCGTCGCATTGCCAATAGTCCATTCAGCGTGTCAAATCCGGTAAAGGAAGACAAAACAAAACCCTATGACAAACCAACATCTGCACTCATCTGAGAGATTGAAATCCCATATTTGTCTACAAGTGCATGATGTCTTCCGTAAAATTTCTTGAGTGAAGACAGCAACCGAGGAGCAACATAACCCTGTGTGAGCAATTTTTGCGTCAGACGTGTCGCTCTGCTAAGGAAATCGATGTAAGTCCCGCATGCTCTGGAGAAACAAATCAATTGAGATACGTAGACTCCATAAGCTTGAGCAGATGGAATGTGGCTACACAAGAAGGGAAAGTTGGTCAATGATTTTTTTGACACACAAAAATATATGATTGACTGAAGTTTTTAAGTCATTTAAATCACAATGTTGCTATCAGCATTTTTGAACATTTCATAAAAAAAGGTCAAAATTAAAGGGTGGAGCTCCTACACTCAAGGATAGGGAAGAAAACTCATTGGTGAAGGAGCACCATGCACCCTTAGGTAGCTTTTGGTGAACCCTGTTATGGCCCACAAACAAAGTTGCAGGATGTACATGTATAATACATGTAGTATTTGGTCTGTTTATCCATCTGTCAAACTTCAGTCTAACAATTGCCTTTTAGCTGATAGATTTTATCAAAACCATTAGAATAGGATCCTAATGAAATTTTGTACACATAATAATCATAAGAAGGACAACAAATTGCATTAAAAAAACCCAAGTTTTTGCCAATTGGCCTTGCAGTAGGCTGTCTTCTTATGGGTTATTAACTCTAACTCATGTTACTCATCAAAAATCATAAACAAGATATTTCCTTCAATTGAAAAGCCTACAAGTTAGGTTATAAATTCTTGCAAATTTATCTTGAGGCCAGATGCAAAAAGATTGAAAACTATTGACCAATCAGAGTTGATGGTTACCAACAGTTTTCAATTGCAGAATTCACTTGTACCATATTCCATGTTCTTTCATTGATGATTTGCATTGAACATTTTGTTCAAGGTTAGAAAGTAAAAATCAAGCAAGTAGCCCCAGGTAACAAAATTTTATGGCCCTATTACGAAAATATAGTGTTTGGTTCTGTTTGTTTGTCTGTCCATCCAAAAAGTTGCAAGATGGGGCATTGTGTGTTTTGGACATATTCTTGTTCCTCCTCAAACAGAATATTTCAAAAATAATAAACTTTACCAGGGGGTAAATTCACTGAAAAAGTAACTATCCCTAAATTGAAATTCTGCCTGTATTTAATACATGTAAAGAGCCTGTCAAATTTTCAAATTTTGTCACTTTTATGGGGAGACATATTGTTTTTGTCCTGTCTGTCCATCACAAAGTTTGTCAGCACAACTCTTCTGAAACTACTGAACTCAATTCAATGAAACTTGGTATATAGGAAGGACACTTTATGTATTTGTGCATATTAACTGGAAATTTTGATCCTCATATTTTTGTGGGAGTTACAGCCCTTTGAACTTAGAAATTTGTTGAAAATCCTCTCTTATCACCTTGTCAGTGCAACTCCTTTGAAACTACTGAATTCAATGATACTTGGTATATAGGAAAGACTGCATATGTAGTTGTGCATAGTAACAGGAAAATTTTATCCTCAAATTTTTGTGGGAGTTACCCAGTACTGCCCATTGAACTAAGAAATTTCCAGAAAATCCTCTCTATCACCTTGTCAAAACTACTGAACTGATTTTAACAAAACTTGGTATATAGAATGGGACCATATCAAGAAGTGCATATTACCTTGAAATTTTGATCCTCAAATTTTGGGGGGATTTATGGACCTTTTGAAATCAACCTTTGGGGTGGGGGGGGGTACGGCCGGAGACATTGTTTTTGCAGGCAAAAACACTTTAATTTTTGCCAGCCCCGCCAAAAAGTTGCCAGTATTGGACTGGCAGTCAGGCTATTATTTTCAAATCTGAATTAACTCTAAATCTAGGGGTCATGGGCATTGGCTTTACTGTTTAAAACTATTCGAATGCAGTTATTTTTCTGTGAAACAACAATAGCTTCATCATAATGCATGATATTTAGTAAGTTTTTTTTAGGCATTGTGACATTTAAAGTTTTAATAGCTGTATCATTTGTCTCTTCTTAATTGCAATGTAAAACATGTAAGATAAATGAACTTGATGGAAGTCTGTATTGATTTCCCTTTAAGATAAAAATGTAGTTCAGATTCTAAAGAGATTTCCTTTCTTTTTATTTTTTGATCTTCTTATATATAATAAATTTGGATTATAAAACCTTAGAAGCCTATGCAAATGAAATGAAATCTGAAAGATGTTAGTTTATAAACCTATTTCTTTGTTTGTGGTTTGATAAATGTCTAATAGTGATAAAGAGAAAATGAAGCAGTATTTTTTTTATTATCCATCATTGAAATCTTGCGAAAACATCTTTTATTTAATGAGCATGATAAGGCAAAATTGATTAAGCACAAAGCTTTAATTTTATCTTAATCCTGATCAATATACTGTATTTTTAGAAAATGGTTTTAACATACCTAGATATGCATAAATCTAATGTTCTAATGTTTTGATTTAAATGCTACTGATGAGAGGTTACTCCTTGAAATATCATTATATAGCATATCCAAATTAACCGTTCATATCCGCGTTTTGGTATTTGTAATTCTACCGGTTTTCCAAGTTTTTTACTCCTAGCGTGTCTGGTGAAGGTTTATCCAGAAAAGCGCTTCACACGCAGTGAAATTTTGCATTGTACATTTATCAAAATCATTTCAATATGTGGATTGTGTCTTTCTGGCACATATTCCATATTCTTTCGTTTTTAATACAATTCAACATCTTTTCTTATTAGCACATCTTACTTTAAAATCTACTTATAACTGCATATAACATGATAACTGAATTCTATAAGTGGAGATGAAGTTTGTGTTAAAAAATGTAAATTTATGTTTTGTACCCCAAAACAGCCTGTTTTTTCATTTTTAATCATTCGATTTTGAATTTCTTTTTTTTTATTGTATTTCTCATTAAATTCTGTCAATATAATGTGATAATGGTTTTGATGTATATTGTACCATTACATTGCTACAGGGGGCCAAAGACCAGCCACACACAAGAAATCAATTTTTTAACTGTATTTGTGGTCCGATTTTTAAAGATTTTTTTCATTGGAATCCTTGTGAAAATGCCTGCCTGTGTTTTTCCATCAGATTTGCAATATCTATTACTGTTTTTGAGATATTACGGGTCGAAGGGGCAAAAACGCCATTATTAAAGGTTGATCAAGGCAAATGGATTTACACAAGAAATTTAGCTGTAGTGGGCCAGCCAATTGTTATTAAGTTTTGATATGATGATTATATCCACTAAAGGAAGCTCTTATTGCATTTGGGGTTTGTGACCCTTACCGTTTTAGAAAAAAAGGGCCAAAAGAGGCTAAAAACGGGTCAAAAATGTCAGTTAATATAGAAATAAGATTATTTCTATTAAATGTTAATGTAAATATATATGTGTCAAATATGCATTTTAAAGTCCACCACAGGATGCATGTGTCAATAAGCTTTGTAAGTCCACCATGGGTTGCATGTGACCAAACCAATAGACTATCCATATTTGGCCTCCAATATACAGGGTTCAACTTGTTGGGTTCATATCATGCTGGGCTCGTCGTAGCTTTTTTTACTGAAGGTTGTTTGACTCCAATCTTTTGGTCTTTTTAAATGCAACTTTCCAAATGTTTTGTAATTACTTAAACTACATTTAGAAGCGTGGCGACATCAAAACTTTCTTTCCACTGCAAATAACTTAAGTATTTAGTCAGTCAGTTGACCTACATGATTAATATCTTGTATTACATTTGCATATTTCAATTTTCTATTTCAGGAACATTAAAATGGAAGTCCTTATTACATCCCAGTGGTATTAGATGGGTGACTGCAGCCCATGATATCTGCTTTCAGGAGTACTCCCATGCCTTATTCTTCAGTCTAGGGAGGGTCGTACCGGTGATACGAGGAGACGGGGTCTACCAACGTAGTATGGACTTCATGCTCAGTAAAATTGACAACGGTGAATGGGCACATTTTTTCCCAGAGGGTAAATAATTGATATCAAATTATCTTAATATATTCATAATTGTTTTCAAACCTATGATGATGATGCTTATAATGTGACCAAAGGATGATCACTTGTCTGTTTTGGAGATTTTTGTCAAATTTTGAATTTAATTTTCTTAACAATTTTTGTAATTGTCACATTATTCAAGGCATAAGTTTAAAAATAGATTACGTTCCTGAAAAGTACCAACAAAATAGAGTTATATATCCTGAAAATTAATTTCTTGCATATATATTATAAGATATATCCATCTTTGATGGTAAAAAATACTTCAATTTTTTTGGCAGAGACTTAGCTATTTGTATACATGTACATGTATAAAATTATACTAATATAAACCTAATAAGAATTTAGACTCTTATACATGTAAAATATCACTAATTATTATATTTTTTCCAGGTAGAGTAAACTTAGACAAGACATTCATTAGATTTAAGTGGGGTGAGTTACCAAAGACCTGTTTCTATCTTTCTATATCTTTATTTAGTAAAAAAAGAATCTGCCAAGGTATTTATAAGATAAGTGATTTGTCTGTATGCAGAGACACTTTTAATGTTAACATGCATACATGTACATCATGTTTCAATGTAATATTCTTTGCTTCTTTCATTTCTCATAAAATAGTGACCTTTTCTTTTATGAGATAAGAATAAAAGTAATGTAACACCATTATTGAATGTCTTCCATTAAAAGTACAAAATGGATAATGTAGATTGACATATCAGAGAGGAAAATTGTGTTTTAAACCTTTTGGTTTAATAAAAGTTTTCAAAATATAAAATATTGTGATACAGTGTTGTATGTCTTAATAGAACCCTAACTTAAATAAAAAATTAAGCTATTTAAATTTTTTATACATTTTCAATCTGTATGAGTTGCACACTCTTTTATTATTAAAAATCCTCAAATTACTCTACTCCAAAAGGGTTTGATTTAGACATGATTCTTTATATTTCTATAAACATTTGTGCAACTAGTATAGACTAATTTTACTTTAACATGGCAGCATAGGTGTAATGAAGGACAATTTTATCCATTTTGTGTAGGCTCTGAAGGCAAAGGTGGTTAGTCTTCAGACGATTGCCTGCCATAACCAACAAAAAACAGTGAGATATATTTAAATGTGTTTATAAAGTGAAAAAAAAAACCCAAACCCTCTGGTTATCAACAGATTTGACCTAACACAAGTAATCACTCTGTTATGCCTTTGTGTCAAGTGATTAAGATTTTCAATTTAGGTTACTATCCAATAGAAAAAAAATGATAAAAAAATTACTGTAATATAATATTAGAGAAAGAGCCTTATCATATATGTGATTCTTAGCTACATGTACATTGTACAGTACTAGGGCGCTTTCCATTATGCTTTTTACCTGGTTCCACACAAGTGGTTTGCAACAAAAGATGAACCAGGCGAACCAGTGACAACACGCAAAAAAAAACCGGTGTGAACTGCACAATGGAAAGAGTCCCTAGTCATGGAAAAACAAACAAACAACCAAAATGACAGAGCAAAGCCTTTTCAAACAGTTAACTTTATAGTTATACACTTTTTTTATGATTAGCAGAGAATAAGTATTGGTGCTTAGAATATATTGTATACATGCATTGATAATCAATGATACAATATGGAAAACTTAAAAAAGCTAAATGGTTAAACCCTTTAAGGTTTCATATTTAATTACCGGTACTAGTATTTAAATGTACTTGATTAAGTTTACATGTATAATGTAGTGAAAAAAGCAATTGTGTTTAATATGCTATGTGTCTTTATTTCAAGTACCACTTGTTTATATGTTTTTTGCTTGTCTAAACTTTTATTTTTATTTAAAAATAATCAAGAATATATTTTGTTTCTGTTTAAGGAGTTGGTCGTCTTATATCAGAAGCAAAGAAAATTCCTATAGTATTACCAATGTATCATATAGGTAAGGATTGTTAACCTTATAAGAAAATATACTACTTAAAAATGTATGCCTAGGACTATAAAATGCAATAAAGTTGGACATAATGCTAATTAAAAACCAGAAACAGCAGTAACTGTATATATGTTTCGTCTGCCAAGCAGAGCGGGGCATAGGTGTTACTTTATCGGCAGCCGCGGTAGCAGCAATGGCAGCTGTGTTGACTTTTTGTTTAAGGTTTTATGAGCACCTCCATATCTCAAGAACTATAGGTCCTAGGTTGATGAAACTTGGTATGCACATGCCCCAGTAGTAGCTTAGCAAAGTTGCATCCCCATCTTTTGACTTTGACCTTGATTTTTTGGTTGAGTGACTTTGAAAATTTTCAATACATATAATAGCAGTGTTAAAGTTTTATATGCACCTCCATATCTCAAGAACTATTAGTCCTAGGTTGATGAAACTTGGTATGCATATGCCCTAGTAATACCTTTGCACAGTTGCATCCCCATCTTTTGACCTTGACCTTGATTTTTTAAGACGAGACATACTTTAGTGTGAACTCTTGTTTAATGCAAAGGTGGTAAATGTTATGTCACATATATTTCACATTTCATCTGTGAATACCTCATAGATTTTCAAAAGATTCATACTCAAAACTTAAAAAAGAGATATGGAGTATATAAGCATGACAAAAAAATTATAAATTAGTCTAAAATATTGAAATGAAACTAAGCAAAGAAATAGCAATTTTATTGCGTTTTTTCATCCTTTAGGGAGGCCTCTTACATAGAACAAACACTCACAACTCACTGCAAGTTAAGGATAGTCCCTAGCACCTGTTGAAGTGGAAATCTTGTTGAATGTTGATAAGGCTTCACCTGTGATTGGAGGTTACTACTGGGTACTCATTTTGGTTGGATTTTATGAACCAGCAGTGAAAAAAAATCAAAAACAAAGATCACAGTCTTTTTGATTTTATGGTATGAAGCAGGAGCCAGGGGTTCTGTATCATAGTGTTTGATTTTTCTTTGGCTCACCTACTTCCTGTTAAATAAAATGAACGTTTTTGATCTAATTTCTTCTAATCATGTTTCAGGAATGGATGATATTCTTCCAAATAAACCTCCATATGTTCCTAGGATTAGACAGGTAATTAATCTACTATTTGGAAATAATGCAAGATTAAGATTTCCTTCCAAATAATTAATAATTTTCCAATGAAATGTTATAATGTAGGTTAGAATTAACATTCTTTTTATAAATATACTGTGAATTTCTTTTGGGGTGTATAATTTAAAACAATTGACTTGCTTTTAATTTAAAGTAAAAACTCTTAGCTAAAGGCTGCTAAAAATGTTTATGGAATAGTTAGGGGAGATACTCCAAGAAAACTATGCATGGGCATTGTATTTACTATTTCTATTTAAGTAACAGAAAAGAAGAAAGATTGTGTTTTCATAGTTGATATATAAATGGTTCCTCTTGATTTTTCTATTCCAAAAAACTAGTTTTAGATTTGCCTGGAATTGTCAAAGGACAGACTTGACCTGTAAATTGAATGAAGCTCAATATTTTTGTCATTATACCCCCACTCGTAAGAGACGAGGCTATATTCCAATCACCTTGTCCGTCTGTCTGTCCGTCTGTCCTTCGTAACAGATTTCTCAGCTTCTCCTGAAGGGATTTATTTCAAATTTTGTATACAGCTTTATCATGATGAGTTGTATTGTGCCTCCCTTTTCCAGATTAGTGGCGCTTCAACTTCCTGTTTTCTGAGCCCACTTAGACTTTTTTAAGGGTCAAAAATAGACAATTTTTCGTAACCATTTTCTTGGCTTCTACAAAAGGGATTGATTTCAAATTTGATATGCAGCTTAAGCATGATGAGTTGTATCAGGCCTCCCCTTTCCAGGTAAGTTGTGCCTTGACTTCCTGTTTTCTGAGCTGTTTTAGACTTTTTTAAGGGTAAAAAATAGACAATTTTTCGTAACAGATTTCTTGGCCTCTACAAAACGGATGGATTTCAAACTTGGTATACAGCATAAGCATGAGAGTTGTATTGTGCCTCCCCTTTTCAGGTCAGTCCGGCATCTACTTCCTATTTTCTGAGTGGCTGAGTGGGGGTATCATTAGCACAACTAAGTGCAACCCCTTGTTTATACTGGTATTAACCTTCTGCCAAAATTTTGTTTTTCTTGGACATTTTTTTATCTTGTTTTATCTATACATTTTATACTCTCTTTTATTTACAGAAAGTTACATTACTAGTTGGTCAGCCAATGGAGTTTACAGAAGATATAGAACTTATGAAAATAATGAAAAAATCACCAGTATGTATTTATATTAGATTTATTTAAGCCAAAAAATTACAAAAGAGTCATTTAATTCTGAAAGTAAAAAAAAAAGGCCATCACACTACAGAGACACACAACACAACTGTACTGCAGTAGCAATGTAAACCTTTAAAAAGATGACGGTTGTTAATTGTGGTTTTTCTAAATTGCTGCTTGTTATGTGAACTGTGTCACGTGCACTTATTCCACATCTCATTATTTTCTATTACCGGTACCTTAAAAATAGTGAACTCAGATGGTCCAAACGTTAAGCAGTATCAGCTTGCTGCACAAAACCTGTCAAGTTGCCAGCGATTAATTTGGGATAGGTCATGATCAATCAAAATAGACAATACAAAAAATATCTGAAAAATCAACATTTGTACTCATAAAAAGATCAAAATTATTTGTCCATAAACGTTTGATGCCTTCAATAAAATTTCTTAAGTAAAAAAACAACAACTTATGAGCTACATAAACTTGGGTAAGCTGTTTTTGTGTCCTACTTACAAAAGTACCGTTAATGAGGCATATAGGGTTTCGGTCTGTTTGTTCGTCCCTCCATCCCAAATCAGGTTTATTGTCAGGTCAATATTACTTAAAGTTACTCTGTATGCCCCATCTACAAATATAGGGGGCATATACTGTGTATAGGTCCGTTCGTTTGTCTGTCCCAAATTTTTGTGAGATGGGACATTATATCTTTTGGACATATTATTTATGTTGCAATGTGGGGCATCATGTTTTTGACGTTTAATTGTTGTGTCCCAACTATAAGACTTTAAAAAGTGATTATATGTTGTTACAATTATATTGTTTTTGTTATTTTATTCTACAGGCAGAAATAAGAAAACATATAACAGACAAAATACAAGAAGAAATGTCAAAGTTAAAAGAGAAAGCAGAACATTTACACTTGGAATCCTTCCGGGAACAAGTTTGATATTAGTTTTTATCTAGTCTTTAAAATTTAATGAGCAAACCTCAAAGATAGTTCATATTCCAGACAATCTTTATGAAATAATTTGTTTTGCATGTTCATCGAATCAGTATTTTTGCACAATATTTTTTTGGTTTTTAATTTCATTACTTGTACACTTACATTTAATTTTATGTTTTTTTGTGTGATTTTTCATTATAAAAAGATCAATACAATATCATTGTAGAGACAAAACTGCCTCAAAATAAAATGCTTGAAGCAATATTGCTTATGCTCAGTGCTGGAGTAACCTCTGGTTGGTTTTATTTATACATTTTATTTATTTATCAGGGAGATTTTTTACTCTAGACTTTCTGATACTCAAACCCTCCTTATATCTTTCATGTAAAATAAGTAACAGCTTTTTGGGTTTTTTTCAACCACACTTAGTGTAGAAAACCATCTTATTCTCACTTGTGACACATGAATATAGAAATGCTCATTTACATAACATTTCAAATTTTTAGTATAATGTTCTTGAAACAGAAAGTTGAAATCTATGAAATAAAAAAAAATATAGATATTGAGTTGATCTGTGTACATTTCATAATTATGCCAACTGAAATCATTATTTTCAATGATACAGAGCTACCATGTTTAAATATTGAAGTTAGTATTGTTGACCAATCTTCAAACTGTTTCTAATTAATTTTTGTTGGGAGCAGTCCAGATTTATATTGAACGGAAGAGCATTCCAAAAGGACCATTGTATAAATGCATGTTGGAAACTGGGACCAAGCTTTTTGTCTTCTGTTTGACTTTCACATTTTTTGTTACATTATGTCCTTTATGAAATTTTTAGTTCCTTAATTTGAATAAATTGTTAACATGTAATTTTAGAATAAAAGCATTTTCAACCTGTTACCAAAATACCATTGTCATGATAAAAGTAATTAAAATACAATAAAAAAGAAAGAGAGAACATATTCTAAAAACTAAGGGGAAAATAATGCATCTTAACTTAATATCTAAAAAAAATAATCTTAGAATTATTTTCATATTTCATTTTGAAGTTATTCCTTAAAAGTCTATTAGATTCATGCATGCCTGCTTTTTGTATGAGCTTTGCTTAGCAGCTTTATAAGAAAAAAATGAACAAATGTATTTAAAGAGTTTTTTTCTCTTTCAGTATAGACGTTTTAAATTCAAAACTCCTAGTGGTTGAAAACTTTGTCTTCACTTGTGAGCCATGACCTTAAATTTACTGGTAACTTTTCGAAAGGGGGAACATGGGAATTGGATATGTTGGCTTTGAAGATATGGCAGCAACAATACGATGGTTTAGACTAAAAAAATGCTTCATGTAAATAGATTCAAATGTTTCAAATTGAATTACCTGGTTAACTCTTTAAAAAAATGTTTATGATTTATTTACTTATTTGTATTTATTTTTAAGATTGAAAAAACATATATGTTTTTATTTTTAAAAATTTTTAAGGGATTATCTTTTGCCTGTTTATAAAAACCAGAAGAATAATTACTGTATTGGAAATGTCAAACAAAAAATATACGATCATTATATTTATGGTTTGCAACTTTTTTGTTTACCTTGCCAAAGGCCATGTGAGCTTATGCCATCGCTATGTGTATGTCATTTAACAATTTAAAAATCTCCACTGACACCACTGAACCAATAAGTCTGAAACTTTGCAGGAATAATTCATGATATGTTGGCAACAAACAATCCTCATTTTGAAAAGATTCGATAAAAAATATGGCTGCTGTTATAGTAGAATAAAGAATAGAGTGTATGGTGAAAATGCTTAAAATGGCTTTAACTTAGCCACTATAACAAATAGGAGAAATCCGAAGGATTTAAGCCTGATCAACAAAAGTCTTCATTTTGTTGAAGTTGTCAGATGACCCTTTATAGGGGTTGTGGCCATTTTTTAGTTCAAAAATAGCATTTTTCATGTTCTTGCCTTTCAGAATGAAAGTTATTGTAGATAAAGAAAAGCTGTTGCTTGCTTAAACCTTCAGCTAATTAATCTCTACAAATGTCTATTGTGCTAAAGTTGTCAAATGACCCTTATAAGGGGTTATGACCCTATCAAGGTCATAAATAGCATTTTTTCATGTTTTTGCCCTTAAGAATGAAAGCTATTGCAGATAGAGAAACACTGTTGCTTGCTTAAACCTTCAGCTTATTAAGCTCTACAAAAGGTTTTATTGGGTTAACGTTGTCAGATGACCCCTTTATAGGAGAGACTCTCATGGCTTGAGGACCATGTGAGCAATTCAGGATCCTGGGAGCCTCTTTTTAGCTCACCTGGACCGAAGGTCCATGTGAGCTTTTACCATCACTTGGCGTCCGTCGTCGTCGTCGTCGTCTGTCGTCGTCTGTAAACAATTTTTCAAAGGTTAACTTGTCCGACACCATAAGTCCAATTGCAACCAAACTTGGTATAGTTGTTTAGTGGTATTATGTGCACAAAACTATCGTTCGGATTTTTGATTCTTAAAAAAACATGGCCGCCATGGCTAAAAATAGAACAGTGGGGTCAAATACAGTTTTTTGCAAATAACTCAAAAACGGTCACAGATATCAAAATTCTGGCAAGGGTAAAAGTGATCAGCACCTCAAGATCTACCTGCCCAGAAATTTTCAAGAAGATCCAACAACTGATGTAGGAGTTATTGCCCTTTTTCTGGATTTTTTCAAAATTTTGCACTTATTTAGCCCCATATCTTGAAAACTATACAAGATATTTTAAAAATTCAAATTGCATATGATTGAGCACATCAAGATCTACATTTCATGTAATTAGGTCAAAGCTGTAGAACCATTTCTTTTAGGAGTTATGGCCCTTAAAGCGTCAAAATTTACCATTTTTCATTACTTTTCCCCTGAATTTCAAAGATTAACTTGTCTGACACCATATATCCAACTTCAACCAAACTTGGCACAGTTGTTTAATAGCATATATGCTACAATTCTATCGTTCGGTTTTTTGATTCGTCAAAAACTATGGCCACCATGGCTAAAAATAGAATATAGGTGTAAATTGCAGTTTTTTGCTAATAACTCAAAAATGGTTACAGATATCAAAATTCTGATGGGAGACAAAAGTGATCAGCATCTCAAGATCTACCTGCTCTGAAAGTTTCAAAAAGATCCAACAACTGATGTAGGAGTTATTGCCCTTTTTCTTGTTTTTTTCAAAATTTTTCACTTGCTTAGCCATATATCTTGAAAACTATACAAGATATTTCAAGAATTTAAATTGCATATGATTAAGCACATCAAGATCTACATTTCATGTATTTAGATCAAAGCTGTAGGATCATTTCTTGTAGGAGTTATAGTCCTTAAAACAACAAAATTAACCATTTTTCATTACTTTTTCCCTGAATTTCAAAGATTAACTTGTCTGACACCATAAGACCAACTGCATTTTAACTTGGCACACTTGTTTAATAGCTTATATGCTACAACTCTATTGTTCAGATTTTTGATTCGTCAAAAGACATGGCTGCCATGGCTAAAAATGGGTAAATTGCATTTTTTTGCTAATAACTCAAACATTGTTTCAGATATCAAAATTTTGCAAGTATCAAAAAAGATCAGCATATTAAGATCTACCTGTGCTGAAATTTTGGAAAAGATCTGACTGCTGATGTGGGAGTTATTTCCCTTTTTCCTAATTTTTGCCAAATTTTGCACTTATTAAGCCCAATATCTTGAAAACTAACAAATATATTTCAGAAATTTAAATCGCATATGGTTATGCACAATAATATCTACAAAATATATGTGTCTGTGTAATTCAGGTGAGCGATTCAGGCTCCTGGGAGCCTCTTGTTATATTTCCCTGACAAAAGATAAAAACAATGGTAAAATATTCCATATGTTATAGATACTATTAAAAGTGTTATTTTGATACCAATGTGTTTAGTAACAGTGTAGTAATATGCTTATATTTTAAAGTAAGATTTGCCTTAGTATCTTTACAATGTGTACAGCATCTATTATATTATTACTCGGTACCTTCTTCATTATTGTTATTAGTTGTATGGTGTATAAATGTTGGCAATTGCATGATAAAGAAAATTGGTTAAGTATGTTAATTCTATTTGAACAATGTTTAAACCAGCAAAACCAGGTCTTTTTAGCTCACCTGGACCGAAGGTCCATGTGAGCTATTACCATCACTTGGCGTCCGTCGTCGTCCGCGTCGTCGTCGTTGTCGTCCTCGTCGTCCGTTAACAATTTTTAAAAAATCTTCTTCTCTGAAACTGCTGAACAGAATTTCTTCAAACTTGATATGATTGATCCTTAGGGTGTCCTGCACAAAAATTGTGTTCGGTATTTTGATCCGTCAAAAAACATGGCCGCCGTTGCTAAAAATAGACCAGGGGGGTCAGACTACTGTTTTTGGCTTGTAAATCAAAAAGTATAAGAGATAGATGAAATCTGATGCCACGCTACTGCTTCAGCATCAAAAGCTCTACAAAAGTCTCCATTGAGTCGAAGTTGTCAGATGACCCCTTATGGGAGTTACGGCCCCTTAAAGGTGAAAAATAGCATTTTTTCATGTTTTTGGCCTATGGAATGAAAACTATTGCAGATAGAGAGAAGCTGTTGCTTGCTTAAATGTTCAGCTCATTTAGCTCTACAATAGCCTCCATTAGGGTCGAAGTTGTCAGATGACCCCTTATAGGGATTACGGCCCCTTAAAGGCAAAAAATAGTGTTTTTGGCCTGTAGAATGAAAACTATTGCAGATAGAGAAAAGCTGTTGCTTGCTTAAATGTTCAGCTCATTTAGCTCTACACAAGCCTCCATAGGGTCGAAGTTGTCAGATGACCCCTTATAGGGGTTACGGCCCCTTAAAGGCAAAAATTAGTGTTTTTGGCCTATAGAATGAAAACTATTGCAGATAAAGAAAAGCTGTTGCTTGCTTAAATGTTCAGCTCATTTAGCTCTACACAAGTCTCCATATGGTCGAAGTTGTCAGATGACCCCTTATAGGGGTTACAGCCCCTTAAAGGCAAAAAATAGTGTTTTTATACGACCGCAAAATTTTTGCGATCGTATAATGTTATGGCGATGTTGTCGTCGTCGTCGTCGTCTGTGGACACTTTGGTTTCGGTGCGATAACTTGAGTAAATATTGACCGAATGTTATGAAATTTTGATATGATGTTTGTTACCACTTAAGGAAGGTTGGTATTGTATTTGGGGGTTGTGGCCCCTATCATTTTAGAAAAAAGGGCCAAAAAGGGCTAAAACGGGTGTATTGACAAAACTGTTGTAAAATGTTTATTATTCATTCGATTTTGATAATTCTTTTTTTATTGAATTCATCATTAAATTCTGTCAACAAAATGTGTCAATGGTTTTTATATATTTTGCACTGTTACATTGATACTGGGGGTCAAAAAGGGGCCACACCCAAAAAATTGACTTTTTTATTTGTGGTCCGATTTTCAAAATCTTTTTTTCATTGGAATCCTTGTGAAAATCCCTGTCTGCGTTTTTCAATCAGATTTGCAATATCTCTTACCGTTTTTGAGAAATTAGGGGTCAAAGGGGCCAAAAAACGTCATTTTTAAAAGTTTGTCAATGCAAATAGTTTTATACCAAAAATTAAGTTGTAGTGGGCCTGCCAATTGTTATGAAGTTTATATATGATGATTATATCCACTAGAGGAATCTTGGTTTTGTATTTGGGGTTTGTGGCCCCTACTGTTCTAGAAAAAAGGGCCAAAAAGGGCTAAAACGGGTGTATTGACAAAACTGTTGTAGAATGTTTATTATTCAATAGATTTTGAAAATTCTTTCTTTGTTGAATTCATCATTACATTCTGTCAACAAAATGTGTCAATAGTTTTGATATGTATTTCACCATTACATTGTTACAGGGGGCTAAAGACAGGCCACGCCCATAGAATCAACTTTTTTATTTGTGGTCCGATTTTCAAAATCTTTTTTCATCGGATTCCATGTACACCATTTCCTATTATTTTTTATCGGATTAGCAATATCTTTTACCATTTTTGAGGAATTAGGGGTCAAAGGGCCAAAATTGTAAATTAATACATGTATGTAAATAAGGCTTTTTGTATAAGATGTTAATGTAAATATATTTGTCAAAAATGCATTTCTAAGTCCACCACAGGATGCATGTGTCAAAAAGCTTTGTAAGTCCACCATGGGCTTCATGTGACCAAAGCAATGGACTATCCATATTGGGCCTCAAACGTACAGGGTTCAACTTGTTGCGGTCGTATCATGCTGCGCTCGGCGTAGCTTTTTATTGGCCTATGGAATGAAAACTATTGCAGATAGAGAAAAGTTGTTGCTTGCTTAAATGTTCAGCTCATTTAGCTCTACAAAAGTTTCCATAGGGTCAAAGTTGCCAGATGACCCCTTATAGTGGTTACGGCCCCTTAAAGGCAAAAAAAAGTGTTTTTGGCCTAAAGAAAGAAAACTTTTGCAGATAGAGAAAAGATGTTGCTTGCTTAAATGTTCAGCTTAATTAGCTCTACAAAAGTCTTTTTAGGGTCGAAGTTGTCAGATGACCCCTTTAAGGGGTTATGGCCCTTTAAAGGTGAAAAATAGTGTTTTTTTGCTTTGGAATGAAAACTATTTCAGATAGAGAAAAGCTTTTTATTGCTTAAACATTCAGCTCATTTAGCTATACAAAAGTCTTCAAAGGGTTGACATTAAGACCAGGTGAGCGATTCAGGCTCCTGGGAGCCTCTTGTTTGGTTTGTTTTTGAACCAGTAAATAGAATTTATAAACCTTATAGCAGTGTGGGAAACAAAATTTTTGTTCAGCTCGACATTCCGGCTAGTACCAAAATAAAAGTACTTGCCGAATTCGTGAACTATTAGCCGAAGTTGGCAAGTAGGTTTTTAATTTAAAACTCACAAGCACCATAAGTTAGCATTTGTACAGAAAGAAGATCTGAAAATTAAAAGAATCTTAAATTAACATTGAAAATACACCAAACACACTCATTTAAGATACATTGACCATTTAGAAAGCATGACTTGTACTTTTTTTCAAGAACAAGTCTCAAAGTTTCAGCTCACCAAACTGGCTAGTTGCAGATGAAAAGAACTTGCCAAAAATCATTTCAACTCGAATTCGGCGAGTTGGCTAGTGGCTGTTTCCCACACTGTTATAGTAGGAATAACAGCTAGATTTTTTTTGCATCCAAGGGAGATTATTCAACCTGTGTGTATTTGTACCAAATGTTGTTATTATAGAAAATGGGTAAGATTCTCAAGTTTACTGCCGTAGTAAAAGTATATGCTAGATAGTAAAAGGTTCTAAGTGTAAAAACCGGTGCAAAAATCTGGTCTCTGCTATATGAAGTGTTATATTTATAAAAGGGAGATTAATTGGTGGTGTGAAAGTCAATATTGCCTTGTTTGTTCATGTTTATAATGTTTATAGTGGATATCTTGATAAATTATTAAAGTTATTTTTTTACCTTATCTGTGTTTGTATTTACAGCCCATTTTACTTTTTATACCTCATAGTATGAAGTGGTTACCCTCAGTTTTATTATGTGTTTGTCTGTCGGTTCCAGATGATAACTTGATACTGTTTCAAGTGATTTTTAGCTCACCTGGACTGAAGGTCCAGGTGAGCTATTGCCATCACTTGGCGTCCGTCGTTGTGGTCTATTAACAATTTTCTCCTCTGAAACTACTGAACAGAATCAAATGAAACTTGGTATGATTGATCCTTAGGGTGTCCTGCATAAAAGTTGTGTTTCGATTTTTGATTCATCAAAAAACATGGCGGTCCTGGCTAAAAATAGAACAGGGCGGTCAGACTACTGTATTTGGCTTGTAATTCAAAAAGTATAAGAGATAGATGAAATCTGATGCCACGCTACTGCTTCAGGATTAAAAGTTCTATACAAGTCTCCATTTTGGTGCAAGTTGTCAGATGATCCCTTACAGGGGTTATGGCCCCTTAAAGTTGAAATAGCATTTTTTTCATGTTTTTAGCTCACCTGACGCGAAGGGTCATGTGAGCTATTGTCACTGTCCGTTAACTTTTCTTCAAAGATCTTCTTCTCTGAAACCACTGAAGGGATTGCATTGAAACTTGGTATACTTGATCTTTAGGATGTCCTCTACCAAGTTTGTGAATTATATACACGTCGACCAACCAACATGGCCGCCATTGCTAAAAATAGAACAGGGGGGTCAGACCATTGTTTTTGGCTTATAACTCAAAAAGTATAAGAGATAGAGAAAATCCAAAGCAACCAATCTCTCCATTGAGTCAAAGTTGTGAAACGACTCCTTATAGGAGTAATTGCCCTTTAATCATCAAAATTGACAATTTTTGCAGTTTTTGGACTATATCTTGAAAACCGTAAGAGCTAGAGGAAAGTTAGCATTGCAGAATTGTTAAGCTCATTGAGATCTACAAAAATGATTTCAGGGTCAAAATTGTCAGATCAGCCGTTTAAGAGTTATTCCCCTTTAACTGTTTTTTTCCATAAGTTTACACTGGTTTTCAAAAATCTTCTTCTCTGAAACCACTGCAGGGACTGCATTGATATTTGGTATACCTGATCTTTAGGATGTCCTCTACCAAGATTGTGAATTATATACACGTCGACCAACCAACATGTCCGCCGTTGCTAAAAATAGAATAGGGGGGTCAGACCATAGTTTTTAGCTTATAGCTCAAAAAGTATAAGAGATAGAGGAAATCCGAAGCAACATTACTTCTTCAGCATCAAAAGCTCTACAAAACTCTTCATTGAGTCAAAGTTGTGGGACGACTCCTTATAGGAGTTATTTCCCCTTAATCGTCAAAATTGACCATTTTCACAGTTTTTAGCTCACCTGACCCGAAGGGTCATGTGAGCTATTGTCATCGTTAGTCGTCCGTCGTCCGTCGTCCGTCGTTAACTTTTCTTCAAAGATCTTCTTCTCTGAAACCACTGATGGGATTGCTTTGAAACTTTGTACACTTGATCATTAGGATGTCCTCTACCAAGGTTGTGAATTATATACAGGTCAACCAACCAACATGGCCGCCGTTGCTAAAAATAGAACAGGGGGGTCCGACCATTGTTTTTGGCTTATAACTCGAAAAGTATAAGAGCTAGAAAAAATCCGAAGCAACCTTCCATGTTCAGTATCAAAAGCTCTACAAATCTCTCCATTGAGTTGAAGTTGTAAAACGACTCCTTATAGGAGTTATTGCCCTTTAATCATCAAAATTGACCATTTTAGCAGTTTTTGGACTATATCTTGAAAACCGTTAGAGCTAGAGGAAAAGTTAATATTGCAAAGTTGTTAGGCTCATTGAGATCTACAAAAATCATTTCAGGGTCAAAATTGTCAGATCAGCTGTTTAAGAGTTATTCCCCTTTAACTGTTTTTTTCCATTAATCTTAACTGATTTTCAAAAATCTTCTTCTCTGAAACCACTGAAGGGATTGCATAGATACTTGGTATACTTGATCTTTAGGATGTCCTCTACCAAGTTTGTGAATTACATACATGTCGACCAACTAACATGGCCGCCATTGCTAAAAATAGAACAGGGGGGTCAGACCATTGTTTTTGGCTTATAACTCGAAAAGTATAAGAGATAGAAAAAATCTGAAGCATCCTTTCATGTTCAGCATGAAAAGCTCTACAAATCTCTCCATTGAGTCGAAGTTGTTAAACAACTCCTTGTAGGAGTTATTGCCCTTTAATCATCAAAATTGACCATTTTAGCAGTTTTTGGACTATATCTTGAAAACCGTTAGAGCTAGAGGAAAAGTTGGTATTGCAAAATTGTTAGGCTCATTGAGATCTACAAATATCATTCAGGGTAAAAATTGTCAGATCAGCCGTTTAAGAGTTATTCCCCTTTAACTGTTTTTTTTCCATTAATTTTAACTGATTTTCAAAAATCTTCTTCTCTGAAACCACTGAACGGATTGCATAGATACTTGGTATACTTGATCTTTAGGATGTCCTCTACCAAGTTTGTGAATTATATACACGTCGACCAACCAACATGGCCGCCGTTGCTAAAAATAAAACAGGGGGGTCAGACCATTGTTTTTGGCTTATAAGAGATAGAAAAAATCTGAAGCAACTCTCCATGTTCAGCATCAAAAGCTCTACAAATCTCTTCATTGAGTGGAAGTTTTAAAACGACTCCTTATAGGAGTTATTGCCCTTTAATCATCAAAATTGACCATTTTAGCAGTTTTTGGACTATATCTTAAAAACCGTTAGAGCTAGAGGAAAAGTTAGCATTGCAGAATTGTTAAGCTCATTGAGATCTACAAAAATTATTTCAGGGTCAAAATTATACTTGATCTTTAGGATGTCCTCTACCAAGTTTGTGAATTATATACATGTCGATCAACCAACATGGCCGCCATTGCTAAAAATAGAACAGGGGTGTCAGACCATTGTTTTTCGCTTATAACTCGAAAAGTATAAGGGATAGAGAAAAACCAAAGCAACTTTTCTTATTCAGCATCAAAAGGTCCTTATAGGAGTTATTGCCCTTGAACTGTTTTTTCTATTAATTTAAACTGATTTTCAAAAATCTTCTCTGAAACCACTGAAGGGATTGTTTACAACTTTGTATACTTGAAAGTTTGTGAAATTTATTCAAACTTTGGCTTAAGAGATCAGGTGAGCGATTCAGGCTCCTGGGAGCCTCTAGTTGGACTTTATCTTGAAAACTGTAACTGCTAGAGGAAAAGTTAGCATTGCAAAACTGTTCAGCTCATTGAGATCTATAAAAATGATTTCAGGGTCAAAATTGTCAGATCAACCGTTTAAGAGTTATCCCCTTTAACTGATTTTTCTATCAATTTTAACTGATTTATAAAAATCTTCTTCTCTGAAACCACTGGTGGGATTTCTTTGAAACTTTGTGCACTTGATCTTTAGGATGTCCTCTACCAAGTTTGTGAAATTTGTGAACATTGACCAACAAACATGGCCGCTGTTACTAAAAATAGAACAGGGGGGTCAGACCATAGTTTTTAGCTTATAACTCAAAAAGTAAAAGACATAGAGAAAATCCGAAGCAACCATCCTTCTTAAGCATCAAAAGCTCTTCAAAACTCTCCATTGAGTCAAAGTTGTGGGACGATTCCTAATAGGAGTTATTTCCCCTTAATCGTCAAAATTGACCATTTTCAAAGTTTTTGGACTTAATCTTAAAAGCCATAAGAGTTAGAGGAATAGTTAGCATTGCAGAATTGTAAAGTTCATTGAGATCTACAAAAATGATTTCAGGGTCAAAATAGTCAGATCAGCCATTTAAGAGTTATTTCCCTTTAACTGTTTTTTTTCCATTAATTTTAACTGATTTTCAAAAATCTTCTTCTCTGAAACCACTGTAGGGATTGCATTGATACTTGGTATACTTGATCTTTAGGATGTCCTCTACCAAGTTTGTGAATTATATACATGTCGACCAACCAACATGGCCGCCATCGCTAAAAATAGAACAGGGGGGTCAGACCATTGTTTTTCCCTTATAACTCGAGCTCTTCAAAGTTCCCATAGGGTCAAAGATGTCAAATGACCCCTTATAGGGGTTATGACCCCTCAAAGGTGAAAAAAAGTGTTTTGCCTATAGAATTAAAACTTTTGCAGATAAAGAAAAGCTGTTGCTTGCTTGAAAATTCAGTTCATTGTGCTCTACAAAAGTCTTCATAGGCTTGAAGTTGGTAGATGATCCCTTAAAGGGTTTATGGCCCTTTAAAGGCGAAAAATAGTGCTTATAGAATGAAAACTATTGCAGAAAGAAAAAAGCTTTTTCTTGCTTAATTATTCAGCTCATTTAGCTATACAAAAGACTCCATAGATTTGCAACAAGACCAGGTGAGCGATTCAGGCTCCTGGGAGCCTCTTGTTATTAAACTAAAAAATATGTCTATGAGCCACAGGATGGCCCTCTCGTTCTTGAAATATTATTGACCCTCAATGTGTATTACCTGGGATATGGACCTTTACCAAGAAATTGATCAAAAGTGTTCATGTGTAAAATATAGGTCGCTGTGACCTTATTTCTGGTGGGTGGTGCCATGTTACCAAGACTCATCGAGTAGTGAAATATTATTGACCATCAACATGTAGTATCTGAGATATGGACCTTAACAAAGAACTTAACCAAAGTCATTCATGCGTAAAATATAAGTCACAGTGACCTCATTTTTAGTGGGTGGTGTCACCTTACCTAAGACACATCTAGTAATATTGACCCCCAACATCTAGTATCCAAGTTATGGACCTTAACCAAGAACTTAACCGAAGTCGTTCGTGCATAAAATATAGGTCACAGTGACCTATTTTCTAGTGGGTGGTGTAGCCCTACCCAAGACCCATCTGGTGGTGAAATATCACTGACCCCCAACATCTAGTATCCGAGTAATGAAGATCAAGATTTATATCCAGCAAAATCTACAAAATATTTTTTTAAGTTAGGGCCAATGTTTCCTGTTCAAAGAAAGATTATTCAAATTGATCAGTTTTGCGTAGGAATTTGTACAAATTTTATTGTGTATTTAATTTTGATTTTTAACAAAATTCAAGTTCAAGGGGTTGGATTTAGATGTGTCTCTTTAGATGGCCCATTTTAGATGTCTGTCAAATCATCAAACTATGGTTCATCATTGCATCAATGGTGATTTCTTTAAAAACAAATCAGATCTTAAGGGCATACGATACAGTTTAGATCCTCCATTGACAAATTCATGAAGATTTGTAATTAAGCTAATTTTAGTATGTATATTTTAAATATAAAAAGAAAACCATGTCTTAACGGATCCATTTTTAGCTGAGTTGCAACGGGGTTGAACTCAGCTATTGTTATGATGATGACGGGCGGCTGGGCGGGCATC
Organism: Arcuatula senhousia; assembly: GCA_963971305.1. Lineage (NCBI taxonomy): Eukaryota > Metazoa > Mollusca > Bivalvia > Mytilida > Mytilidae > Arcuatula > Arcuatula senhousia. The sequence continues at coordinate 48,567,521 of OZ020303.1, read as the reverse complement.
AATAATTGGTTTCCGGACTATAACTATGAATGTTGCGAACCGATTTAAATGAAACTTTGGGATATTGTTACATACCATAAGAGGAGAAACCCTATTGATTTTGCGATAAATCTGTTCAAGGTCAAGGTCACAGCGACAGAAAAACTTTAGAAAATTTCTTGAATTAGTGGTTTCCGGACCATAAAAATAATTATATTGAAACTTTGGGATATTGTTAAATACCAGAAGAGGAGGGACTTTATTGATTTTGGGATAAATCCGTTCAAGTTCAAGGTCACAGCGACAGAAAAACCTTAGAAAATTTCTTAAATTAGTGGTTTCGGGACCATAACTCTAAAACTTCTCAACAGATTTAAATGAAACTTTGGTATACTAGTATTGTTACTAATCATAAAAGGAGGAATCTTATTGATTTTGGGATGATTTCAATGAAGGTCAAGGTCATAGCAGCAGCCGCATCCCTCTATGATGTTAAGTTCCTAAGTTATTGACAAAACAAAAACCATTACAAACGAACAAACCAAACCCTAAACAAGAGGCTCCTAGAAGCCTGCATCGCTCATCTGGTCTTGGTGTCAACCCCATGAAGACTTTTGTATAGATAAATGAACTGAATGTTTAAGATCGAAAAAACTTTTCTCTATCTGCAATAGTTTCCATTCTAAATAAGAAAAAAAACTATTATTCAACTTTTAAGGGGCTGTAACCCCTATAAGTGGTGATCTGACAACTTCGACCTTATGGAGACTTTTGTAAAGCTAAATGAGCTGAACATTTAAGCATGCGGTTTTTCTCTTTCTGCAATAGTTTTCATTCTACAGACCAAAAACACTATTTTTGCCTTTAAGGGGCTGTAATAGGGGTCACCTGACAACTTGGACCCTATGGAGAATTGCAGAGCTAAATTAGCTGAACATTTAAGCAAGCATCAGCTTTTCTCTATCTGCAATAATTTTTATTCTGTAGGCCAAAAACACTATTTTTCGCCTTTAAGGGGCTTCAACCCCTATATGGGGTCATCTGACAGCTTCTGACTGAATGGGGAATTTAACGTCGTGACTATACCTAGATATAGGTCTGCAGCGACGTTGACTGACAGCCTCGACCTTATGGATACTTTTGTAGAGCTTACTAAATGAGCTGAACATTTAAGCAAGCAACAGCTTTTCTCTATTTGCAATAGTTTTCATTCTATAGGCCAAAAACATGAAAAAACGCTATTTTTCACCTTTAAGGGGTCATCTGACAACTTCCACCAAATGGAGACTTTTGAAGAGCTTTTGATTCTAAAGAGCCTAAGATCCTTCGGGTTTTTTCTATCTGTTATGGTTGCTGAGTTATAAGCCATTCTAAGTGTGTTCTAGTTTTTAGTAACATCGGCCATCTTGTTTAGAGGATCCTTTGTTGCCAACACGTCATATATCATTCCTGCAAAGTTTCAGTTAAATTGGTTCAGTGGTTTCAGAGAAGAAGATTTTTGAAATTGTTAACGGACGACAGACGACGAGGGACGCATAGTGATGGCATTAGCTCACATGGCCTTTGGCAAGGTGAGCTAAAAAACAAGAGGCTCCTAAGAGCCTGAATCGCTCACCTGATTTCTAATACTAAAGCCTCTTATGTAGTGTGCAACATGGTCTACATGTACTTGGTGAGTAACATTAAAGAAACTAGTTAGGACAGAAAACACTCTAAAGATCAAGAATACAAAGCTTTCCAAAAAAAATTCAAACAAGTTAAAATTAATTGAACAGATTTAAAGGGGATAACTCTTGCGAAAATTGGTCAATTTTGATGATTAAGGGGGAAATGACTCTTATAAGGAGTGGTTCCACAACTTCGACTCAATGAAGAGTTTTGAAGAGCATATTTGATACTGAAGAAGGAAGCTTGCTTCTGATTTTCTCTATCCCTTATACTTTTGGATCTGTAACCCAAAAATGTTGATCTGACCCCTTGTCCTATTTTTAGCAACAGCAACCATGTTGGTTGGTTGGCATGCATAAATTTTACAAACTTGGTAGCAGTCATCCAAATATCAAGTGTACGAAGTTTTAAAGCAATCCCTTCAGTGGTTTTAGAGAAGATTTTTAAAAATCAATTTAAATTAAAGTTTGTTTTTGCAGGTCTCCCCCGAAAAGTTCTAAGTTCAAAAGGCCATAACTCCTACAATGTTTTGGGGATCAAAATTTCCTGGTAACATACACAACTACACATGGTATCCTTCCTTTACACCAAGTTTCGTTGAATTCGGTTCAGTAGTTTATGAGTTGTGCTAGCAAGATGTTAAGTGAGGATTTTGAGCAAATTTCTTAGTTCAAGGGGCTATAACTCCCACAAAAATTTGAGGATCAAAATTTCCTGTTAACATGCACAACTACATATGGTGCCCATCCTATATACCAAGTTTCATTGAATTCGTTTCAGTAGTTTCAGCGGAGTTGCGCTGACAAGATGACAATGAGGATTTTCAGCAAATTTCTAAGTTCAAAGGGCCATAACTCCCACAAAAATTTGAGGATCAAAATTTCCTGCTTATATACACAACTACATATGGTGCCCATCCTATATACCAAGTTTCATTGAATTCGTTTCAGTAGTTTCAGAGGAGTTGCGCTGACAAGATGACAATGAGGATTTTCAGCAAATTTCTAAGTTCAAAGGGCCATAACTCCCACAAAAATTTCAGGATAAAAATTTCCTGCATATATGCAGAACTACATATGGTGTCCTTCCTATATACCAAGTTTCATTGAATTGGTTTCATTAGTTTCAGAGGAGTTGCCCTGACAAACTTTGTGAGGGACAGACACGACAAAAACAATGTCTCCCCATTAAAGTGGGGGGGGGGAGACATAATTGATAGAAAAAAAAACAGTTAAAGGGGGATAACTCTTAAAGGGTTGATCTGACAATTTTGACCCTGAAATCATTTGTGTATATCTCAATGAGCTGAAAAAGTTTGCAATGCTAACTTTTCCTCTAGCACATATGGTTTACAAGATAAAGTTCAAAAACTACAAAAATTGTTAAATTTCTAAGTTTAAAGGACCATAGTTCCCACAAAGTTTTGCAAATAAAAAAATTCCTGGTAACATGCACAACAACATATGGTATACTTCTTCCATACCATGGTATACTTCTTCCATACCAAGTTCCATTAAATTCTGTTCAGTAAATGAATCAGGATTTTTGGCAAATTTCCAAGTCCAAAGGGCCTTTAATGACACAAAATATGTGTGGATAAGAATTCCTGGTTATATGCCCAATTGTGTACTTCTTGCATTCTTAGTTTCATTAAATTTTGCTTAGTAATTTCAATGGAATTACTTCCACCAGAAGATGAATCAGGATTTTTGGAAAACTTTTAAGTCCATAACTCCTACAAAAATTGGTGAATTTTTTTTTACAAACTACATATGCTGTAGTACTTGCATACCAAGTTTTGTAAATTTCTGTTCTGTAGTTTAAAAGGAGTTTTGTCCACAAACTGTGATAACAGATGTAACAAGGGGTTGCACTAAGTTGTGCTAAGCAAACCCCCACTCTACCATTCAGAAAACAGGGAGAAGATGACCAACTGACCAGGAAGGGGGAGGCACGGTACAACTCATCATGCGAAAGCTGTATACCAAATTTGAAATCAATCCCTTCTGTAGAAGCCGAGAAATCCTTTACAAAAAATTGTCTTTTTCTGACCCATAAAAAGTCTAAGTCAGCTTGGAAAACAGGAAGTAGATGATGGACTGATCTGGAAAGGGGAGGCACAGTATAACTAATCATGTTGAAGCTGTGCACCAAATTTGAAACCAATCCATCCAGTAGAAGCCGAGAAAACTGTTACAAAAAATTTCACATTTCAAATTTTTTACCCTAAACAAGAGTTAACACTAAAGTATGTCTTGCCTGCCGGCACCATCAGAAACAATTATTCTTTCTTACTTCCACTATATTTTGAATTTACATGGATTTTCAGTTTCTGAGATCAAAAGATGTTTATAGAACTTAAACATTGCAAATATATGCAATAAAAATAATCAAAGTCACTCAACCGGAAAATCAAGGTCAAAGTCAAAAGATGGGGATGCAACTGTGCTAAGCTACTACTGGGGCATATGTATACCAAGTTTCATCAACCTAGGACCTATAGTTCTTGAGATATGGAGGTGCTCGCAAAACTTTTCCATTGCTATTATATGTATTGAAAATTGTCAAAGTCACTCAACCGGAAAATCAAGGTCAAGGTCAAAAGATGGGGATGCAACTGTGGTAAGCTACTACTGGAGCATATGCATACCAAGTTTCATCAACCTAGGACCTATAGTTCTTGAGATATGGAGGTGCTCGCAAAACTTTTCCATTGCTATTATATGTATTGAAAATTGTCAAAGTCACTCAACCGGAAAATCAAGGTCAAGGTCAAAAGATGGGGGATGCAACTGTAGTAAGCTACTACTTGGGCATATGCATACCAAGTTTCATCAACCTAGGACCTATAGTTCTTGAGATATGGAGGTGCTCGCAAAACTTTTTCATTGCTATTATATGTATTGAAAATTGTCAAAGTCACTCAACCGGAAAATCAAGGTCAAGGTCAAAAGATGGGGATGCAACTGTGGTAAGCTACTACTGGAGCATAAGCATACCAAGTTTCATCAACCCAGGACCTATAGTTCTTGAGATCCGCCGCCGCCGGTAAAGTAACACCTATGTCCCACTCTGCTTCGCAGGCGAGACAAAAAGTCTAAGTCGGCTTGGAAAACAGGAAGTAGATGATAGACTGATCTGGAAAGGGGAGGCACAGTATCACTCATCATGCTGAAGCTGTGTACCAAATTTAAAACCAATCCATCCAGTAGAAGCAGAGAAATTGAAGTGGGGGTATAATTAATAGTCAAAATCATTATACCCTCAGCAACTTTGTTGCATGGGTATAAAAATCCATTGTCAGAGGGGTCAAGTGGGAGTTGCATATTAGATGTGCACCTACTAATTTAAAATTTGATGAAAATAATTTTGGGAGTTTCCCATAGCAAAACATGGCAAATTGATGACAAGGGATCTACATTTTGTCAAAAGCATTGTGTGAAAGTTTCATGAAAATCCTTCTAGGAGATTAGGAGAAATTTCAGTTAAGAGATGGGTACCATGAGGTATGACAGTAGGAAGGACAGCGGACCAATTAACACCCTACCACTTTACAAGCAGGGGGTTAAAAACCTTGATACACATTCACAAATCATTTCCTCTGACAGAATTTTCAATTTTCTAGTATTGGCTGATATTGAAAGAAACAACTTTTAAAACCCTATAAACTGGGACATTTAAAAATTCAGGGAGGATCTAGTTTGGGGAAATTTTACAATTTGAGATCATTTTGGATTTGATTGACCAATGGATGGATGGAAGGAAGACCAAATGAAAACTTTTGGATCAACATAAAAACAATTTCTTTTTTTCTTGCATTTGTTTTTATCTGATTACATAAACCATTCACTTCTATATCACAATACAACTTTCAAAAGCTATACATGTAATTGCACATTTAATCATTCAAAATATATTATGTATCAATATATACTTTTATATACTATTCACATCATTTTTTTTATTACATAGAAACCTATAAACACTACTCTATTTTAAAAAAAAAGTTTTTATAATTTCTATATATAAAACAAAATAAAAAAAAAGCAATCAAACAATAAGATAAGCAATAAGCAATAAGAAAATTATGAAGACTTAATTAAGCGATTTAATTACTATTCATGATTTAAGTATTTAATAAAATTACTACAAAAAAACCAAAAAAAAACAACAAAAAAACATAAAGTACTGGTAAGTTTAAGGATGGTCACATTTCATTTTATACATGTAATAGGAAGCTAGACTATACCTTAAAATACTGATGATTTTTCCCCTAGGCTAATTTTTATGACTTTTTCTGATTATTTAGACCTAAAAAAAAACCCAAACTTCATGGTTTAAGTCCAAATACGACACAATATTCAAGATATGAAAAATCTGGAGGAGTCTAATTTTCAAGTAATTTTGAGGTCATATATCTCGAAAACGAGCACACTGACCTATAGTTTTCTTTTTTCATTTGATTAAGAGCACAATTGAATTTCTTTTATTTCCATCACAAATCATAGATACATCTTTAAATACATAAATTCTTTAGACGGTCACAGAATTTCAAAACATATTAGCTTTATGTACATTTATATTTGATCAAATTTGGGCAAACAAAATAATTGATATCTATACAAAAATAGCTGCACAATTGGGCTTATTCTTTTCTTTTTTTTAAATACATACAATTTTAACATAGCAAAAATCTTAACATACATGTACATGTTTAACAATTATTGTTTTTTCACATTTTTTAAAATATTTTTTTTCACTTTACAGGTACATGTAGTAAGTAATTTTTAATGCAATTATCAGCATGCAATATTTCACTAAACTTAAAAGTTACACCAACAATTACTCCATATAAAACCTTTATAATTGTCAATGGTTATGATTCAAAGCAATTTGAAAAACACACAAGTTAATTTACCTATCTATGACTATTTTAAAAACATTTACAAGTTTGAGAAATACAAAACGTTACATGAAAATTGATGTAATAATACACAGCCTTTACATAATGCATGTATTAAAAAAGCGTATAAATCTTCACAATCAACTCAGTTCCTGTATTTTGTGTATTTCCGTCGCTTTGACTGTCCGTTGTTAGTTTTCAACCTTTTCTGTGAACCAGAAAAAGGCAGATCTGCAGTCCAAGTTTCATCTTCATCACTGTCATCATCATAAGTGTAATATGAAGATGTACTCTCATTGCTTTCCATAAAAGGAACATACAAGTCTTTAGGATCCACATTCAATGGCTTTATCTTTATGAAATTTTGGTGCTTGGTGCTTTTGACTTGACCTGCAGGTCTATCCAAGGCTTGTTTGATTTCTGGATATTTTTCATGTTTAGCCATTTCTTGTTCTTTGAATTTAACTCGTTTCTTCTGATGAGAATCAGCAGATGCTCTCTGAACAGCTGATGCAAGAGTCTTTTTAAACTGTGCTCTTGCAAACTTTAATCTTTCTTTAGAAGGCCAGACAACTGGAAGCACATTTTCTTTGGGTTGGATAGGTACATATTCTGTTTTTGGTTTCTTCAGAATGTTATGTCTAATGTTAACATTGCCACCCATCTCAATGTTTGAACTGAAGTGCTGATTAATACTATTAGGTTCTGTCATAGCAAGTCTACGCTTTGAATTTGACATTTTAAGCATTCCTCTCATTTCTGGTTTCATTGGTGTTGCCGACAATTTTTTAGCATCAGAAAAGCCAGGACTTTCATCAGATCTTCCATATTCTAATCGATTCGAGATTATCTTTCCTTTAGGCGATTTCATCATTTTATCAACTAAGGCCTTTCCTTTAGGGGATCTTATCATTTCATTCATTGCAGCTTTACCTTTTGGTGATTTAAGAATGTCTGACAAGACTCTATCATCAATATCCATATTAAACAGGTTTTCTTCAAAATTTGAGAAGAAGTCTTTCTCCCATTCTTCTGATATGCTGATATCTGTCATTTCTGACATGATCGACTCTGTTTTGATTTTGGCAGGAGAAATGGGCATCTTCATAGGACTGATCTGAAGCATATCAGAGAGTGTGGGATCCTTACTCATCTTGCTTGAATTTGATACGGGAGAGAAAAATCCACTGTCTAAAGTTTCATTGTTGCTGGGCAAGGTCACACATACTATTCTTTCCCCTACCTTAGCAGTCTTGCCACTGGCTATATTAACAAACATATTGTTGTCTGAAAAAGAAATAAAAAGCCAATATTATGTACCTATCCTAATAGTAATACTTATTTTACATGTTTTTTAAACGATGAAAACCCAAACATACATATTTTTTTGGCCTTACATAAAAAATAATTGAATCCATTAGAAGCAAAGGTGTACCAATGGGGCAGTTGAATGTGGTAAATCGAAAAAAGCAGAGACAAAATCAGTTGATATAAAATCATCACAAAACAAACCATAAACAAACCAAACTTCAAACAGCAATGTGAACTCTTTAGAGAGTACCTCTACCGTTTGTTTGTCCTTGTTGTTTTCTCTAGTGGAATGAAGGTTGATCTATTTGATTTTTATTGTGTGCTTTGTCTGGGATTATTGATAAGGGGAAGGTAGGGCCCAAAAAAACTAGTTTAACCCTGCCACATTTTTTATGTGCCTGTCCTTAGCCTGGAATCTTTGACAAAGCTTTAATGATGCTTGTACTTATCTTTGATGTTTTCTATTCTGTTTAAAAAGTGGGTCTATCTTTGAATATATGCATTTTATCGAGACCTTAAGGCGATGCAGAACAGCTAGCAGTGCCCACTGGCATCCTTGAAGATTTCTGGCAGTTTTCCAAATGTTGTGGTTTTTCTAAATTACTAATTGTTATGTGAGCTGTGGCATGTACACTTATTCCACATCTCATTATTTTCTATCAGGTGATCCAGAAGATAATTAATTGTGATTGATCTCAATGTAAATGTGTTGATGTATCAGTACAAGTTACCATTAAAAATTAAGGGACAGAAATTTTAAAATCACATGTCAACATGGTCAACAAACATCAAAACACACCCTACGAAAGTTACAAGGCCCAACATGTATGTGTTCATCCCAAATCAGAGTTGGAATTAACAAGTTTGCCCAATTCATTCAAATTAAAGATAGGGATACATAATTTTTTAAAAACTAGTGATGGCATAAAAGGAATAATCTTGAAAATGTGTATTGGGTCAACCTACTTTTTGAGACACATTTCATGCGATGCCTGCCAATAATGATAAGTAATCTTCTACAAATGTTAGTGGATGAAATCATATAATACACATCAATATGGAAGGAGGTCCACAATTCATATTTGAAGATATTGGACCCTCTAACTTATGATCTAAGACAAAGATAAAATTATGATATCTGATCTTTTCATGTCTTAGCTACAGTAGCATTTTAAAGGTAGATTTTGGTCTTTCCCCACTTTTAAAAACATAATTATATACTTTATATATACTGCTTCATTGAGATGGACAATAAGCTCTGATTTAAATCTGTTGATCCCGTATTTTCAATTGGTTTTCCATTTGACAGCTGTTTACCTTTTCCAACTTGGCGCCATTGGCCTCGATTTGATACACATCCCGACAATAAATTTATCCAATCAAAATTTAGGCTTTTATTTACCGCTGTCTAGAATCAATTTGCTATATTTAGCAAAAAGAAGAAGATATGCTTTGAAAAAGTGAAGATTGCATTATTTTATGACATTGCAAGTAAATTTCAAAATGCAGAGTTGCTAAGTACAAGTTAAAACCACTCACTTCTATAGACATTAACACCTTTCCACGTGTGGCTGCATTGTTTGGCCCGAAATGCATGTATAATTATCCTTGTTTATTTGGGTTATCAAATGACGATACCAAAGTAAAAATGTGCTCATACTAATTTATTTGTTTATTAGTCGAGTAGAAATGAACTCCAGTGTAATATACAATTTACAAGTCTGAATATACAAACGTTAATCAAGCGTTTAATGGCCATCTAATTACTGGGACTGTGTTGATTGTGGTGACCCACTTGTCATTTCTGAGTTGTCTGTGACTGGGTTGAGTGTTGTTACAGTAAATATTGGCATACCTTGTAAATTAAATTATTAATTAATCATAAATCAAATCAACAGCTTTTTTCTTAAATGTTTTGTCAGTTTGAAGTAAACAAAAATGAAACACATTCAAGAATACAAATGTAAATTTTATTATGAATAAACATACATGTTGAAAGCATTAACACTTTTCTATATCACCACACATTTTGTGGACTGCTTAGTTTTTTAGTTTGCAGATACTTTAATTTGTCCAGCAAAATTATGGATGAACATGTCATCAACATTGAAAAAAAAAAGTGTTTTATATGCTCAAATAGATTACATATTTTTCCTATATAACTAGGTCATATCAAATTAGTATGGAGATTCTCAACCTGTCTTGCTGCAATGTTATAGACAGTAATTTTGATTTTATTTTAGAATTTTTTCAAAATTCTTTCAATTTTATGGAATATTTATTGTAAATAGATATAAACAAATATGAAAGCCTTGCACCCACCATCATTTATATTTTCAACATACATGTACGTGAATATACAACCTAGTATTAATTAACTTGATGTGACCATAAATTCAAATTAATAAAACTTTTTCTTAACTTTTTGAGCAAAGAAAATGATTGAAGCAAAATTGTAATGATACAATTTATTGTTACTGAATGTTGTGATTCTGACATACATTGTACTTATTATACAAATATCTAAGTTCTGACTGCTCAGTTTGTCATTGAGTCACTGATTAACACTTTGATAAATTCCTTTAAGTGATCTTTCTTACTATAAGATTGAATATAACATGTATGATATCAAAGAGAAAAAGGAGATCTGACTCCAACAATATTCTTTGTCTACATATCCCTGTGTGCAGATAGTCAGTCATGACAAAAACAAATTATTCTGTTTTAATTTTTCAGATGAAAGATGTAAGAAGAAAAAAGGATGTTAGATAGTCCAATCAGCTGAATTGAAATATAGGTTTGTTTCTTGTAAAAACATGTAAATAAAGAAGGGCACAAAATGATTAATGTCAAATTATTAATAAAGGTAATAACAAAATTACCAAAGTTGGAGGATCAATCTCAATGTCCAAGAGAAAAGACAAAATAAGGTAGACACACAGAAACAGTCACAGATCGCAATGGTCCTGACTTGGTACAGGCATTTCAAATGAAATGGTGGGTTAAACAAGGTTTTATGGCGCATCAAACTTCCCTCTTCCAAAAGAGGACAAAAAATCACAAAATACATATTGAAAGAAGCAGAGGTACCAATGGGGGCATCTGAATGTCAAAGGTCTGAAAGGGTAGGGACAGAACAAGTAATAATAAAAACAAGAACAGGACGGAAAAAACCCAGACAACATAAAACACAAAAATACAAAAACAACTGAATAGCAATCAACAATGCAAACTCAAGTCATAACGATAGTGAACTCAGGTGCTCTCGGAAAAAAAAAACAACAAAAAAACCCCCCAAAAATAACAGGCAACTTTTTATGGTAAACATATAACAAAATGTACAGAAATGGTGAAAAGTATTGTCACTAATTCTTTCCATTACTTTCTATGTAAATCAACTTGTTTAAAAAAAAAATTCTGAATCCATTTTTGGACCAAATTTTCATGATCTTTTTTAATATTCACTTACAACATTTATATATACTTATGTTTCTATGTAAATATTTAAGAAAGAAAAATGGAACATGCACAAAGACTATTTAGAATTGCAACCACAGAACAAAGGACAAAAAGAATAAAAAATATTTTTTGCCATTTTTGTGCAAAGGGATTTGACTCTGAAATGACTTAAAATACATGTAAGAATTTTTTTGTGAAAAAAATACATTGAAACCAATAGCAAACTTTTAAGTGACCCAATAGTTTTTGCACCTGTCAGTAATATGCATAAATGCTTATAACTTCCAAATGCATTGTGATTTCATAAAGACAGAACAGCCTCAGCATCAGGCCATGTTTCAACACATTTCATGATTTGTTGCATTTTTTACTTTCAACTGAGAGTTGAATCTAGAAAAAAAACGTAAGATAAGGCGTTAATAAAACAGTTCTTAGATTCACATCTAAATTTCTTAAAATATTGATTGGGTGGGCGAATTCAATTTTTTATTTGTTTTGATAAAATTTTCTGCCATTTTTAAAATATCCTAGATTCTCATCCCCTCCCAGCCTGATTTTTTCAGCTGCATGAAAAAAAATTATAATGAATTTTTGGAAAATGAACAAAATTTTCCAAAAAATAAAAGTAAGATTTTTTCAGGCAGCTGAAAAAATTAGGGCGGAAGGGGATGAGAATTTAGGATATCTTTTATATTGGCCTAATAATGAGACGAGGAAAATGTGTATGTTAAAAAATATTAGATAAAATGGCAACTTTAGAAACTGCAGTGGTCACTGTTCTGATTTCAAAGACCAGTTGTGTAAGGAAGGAAGCACTGGACTGTGCTTATTTTATAACTTTCAAATGTTGCACATACAACCCGTCCGATTTAATTATGGACTTTCGATTGAAGCGTGCAAACACAACAATGAAAATTTACGTCGTTATGAACGAGCCAATCGGTAACAAAAATCGCAAATCGTCACAGTAGGAAAAACCAACGTCAGCCAGACTACTCATCAATATCCAATCAGATTTTATGTTTGCACGACCCATTCATTCAATCAATGTATTTTATGTCATCAAATGTAACAATTTGTGGTTTTTGTTAACGATTGGCTTTGTTCATGACGACGTAAATTTTCATTGTTGTGTTTGCACAATTCACTTTATGCTACAGTCGAAAGTCCATAGTTAAATCGGACGGATTGTAGATTAGAAATTAGTATTGAAAAGGGGGGGGTGGGGGGGTGGGCATGCACCGTATCAATTTTGGGAAGTATTTACATCTTCACATGTGCAGCTTGCAGCTGTTGCACATAATTTCTATGATAAACAAAAAATAAGGATACATTAATACAACATATAAGGACAAAATTTTTTGATTACATAATTTAATGATTTCATTGCAGGCATTCACTTTTCCATTGATATGGGCTAGGAAAAGGAGGAAATTATCTCAAAGTTAAGATGAGGACATACAAGGAGCCTAAAAGGATTGACAAAGCTAGAGGACGTGACCCCTGTCTCGTTAATCACGATGAAAACATCTCAAAACTGTCAGCATTGTCAGGACAGGTAGAGGAAGAGGAAGATTTAGACAATTCATCAGATAAGGATGATGAAATTGTAGATGAAAGTGGGGATGCAGGTGTACAAGAAAATCATTTAGGAAATGATATTGACAATGAAAATGTTGATGAGGTGAAAGAGGACGAGGATATTGATGATAAGAAGGTCGAAGAACAAAATGATGTGGAGGATAAAAAGGAAATAGAACTTGTTGATGAAGATCAGACTTTAAGCTCAGGGGCGAAGAAAAAGACACCACCTAAAAAATCGAAAAAAGTCATAAAAAACAACATGAATCATTCATCGTGCAATGTTGAAAAGAATACTAAAATTAATTCTGTAGGGACAAAACCAAAGAAAATAAATAACACTAAGGTCAAAGAGATTAAGAAAAAGAAAACAGTCAGCAAGGCTAAAGATTCAAAGGAAAGTCCCCATGGTGAAGTATTGAACAATTGCATTGTAGATTTAGGCGACAAAAGAAAGGTATCACCTAAACTTAAAGGCAAACAGAATCCTGCAAAAAGGAAAAAGAAATTAGATGTTTCCGATATGGAAGTAGATGAGTTACACGTTGATACGTCAGAAAAATCCACTAGTTTGAACACATCTGAATCTTCATCAGTTTCACCACGATCATCAAAACGTACACCCGTCAAAAATAGAAAATATCAAAGTGATGATGAATTAGAGGACACTGAAAGTTCAGGAAAAAAGAAAAGATCAAGATCAAAGTCTCCACGATGTTCTACACCTAAACGACGAAAACTTAACTTTGAAGAAAGTGAATTTATGAATATAGATGATGAATTCCTAATTCCAAATGAACTGGAATCTATGTCCAATGAAGCAGGCCCCAGTAAAGCAACTAAGGTTGCAAAACCTGTGAAAAACAAATCGCTTGCAAAATCTGATCTCATACTAAAACCTAAAGCTCGAAAGAAGAAGAAGTTGACTTTAGATGAAAGTAAAGAATCAAACGAGTTAAATGATGACATTGATAAAAGTGACAGTATAGAAAAATCAAAAGAGGATAATGTTGTAAATGAGAATGGTGAAGTTAAGAATGAACCTGGTGTATCTGGTTCATCTGTAAAGGAGAAAAAGAAGAAAACAGTTAAGAAAAAAATTAAGAAAGAGGAAAAGTTGGGAAGTGAGTCACTCAATACAAGCAATGAAACTGTAAATGAAGATTCAAAAACTAAAAAAGATGATATTAAAAATGAAATAGATGATAGCAAAATGAAGGACAGTAAACAGGACGACACGGATCAAAATAATGAAAAAGGTGAAAAAACTGAAGAAGGAGAAAAAGTTGAAAAGAAAGAAAAGAGAAAAATGAAACCACTTGAGACTATTGTTTGTACTTATTGCAAGAAAGTTTCTGTTGGCAAGGCAGCTAACACAAGACACTTGAAAAAATGCTATGTTTACCAAGCAAAGTTAGAAATGGAAAAACAGGCAAATGAAAACGGAGGAATCGATCAGAGTGAATCCAAACTTTGTGAATCTCAATCTGGAAATAAAGAGAGTGATTCTACTCGTATTTATTCTGAAGTCAACAATGAAAGCAATACACAAAACGAAAAGTCGACCGAGGATTTAAATGAAAGCACAGATAAAAATGAAGATAATCAAAATGAGGACAAAGAAAATTTAGACGATAGTTTGACAAAAGCCAATGACAGTCTTAGTTCTGAAAACAAGTCAGATTTAAATCTTAGTGGTCGAAGAAAATCAAAACAGGATGTTATTTATAATTGTCAGCATTGTGACTATACAGCAAACAAACGGGCAAAACTAGCAAAACATTTACATTGTCATAGCATCTACATGTGTTTGCGTTGTAGTTTCTTTTGCGAGTCAAATGATGACTTAAACGACCATATGCATAGAGAACATAAAGATCGTATGGACCACAAACTATGTCGGAAGTGTAGTCGTTATGTTCATTGTGCTGACGTGACTCTCGAGCAACACATGGAAACATGTCAGGGTCCAGTTCCGTTTAAGTGTCCTCATTGCGAAAAGGAGTTTAAATATGAATCTTCATTGAAATCTCATGTAGTGAAACATGATCCGGATGGTCCGAAAAAGTTTGAATGTCCACAATGTGCATACAAATCCAACTACAAAGCTAACTTAAAAAAGCATCTCATAAACATACACAGTTCAAAAGTTAAACAATTCAAATGTACTTATGAAAACTGTGAAAAAATGTTTCATTCTGAGGATAACTTACGAAGACATTTGAAATATCACAAAATTCACAAGCCATATAAATGTGATGAATGTGGCAAGGAATTCCGAACATCAGGGGCATTAAATGGTCATTGTACAATACATAGCACAGAAACACCATTTAAATGTAGTGTGGTAGATTGTGACAGAGCATTTCGTTCCCAGAGACATTTGTATAATCATTTACAGGACTATCATAATCAAGGAGAGAAGAAATTTATATGTCAACATCCTGGATGTGATTTTGCATTTTTCAAAAGGAGCCATTTGGATCGTCATTTGGTAACACATTCAGGTAATGGTAAATTATTAAAGAAATAACACAGATTTTGAAAGATTTGCAAGATAAGGCAGATACATGTATCAAGGAAACTTTATTTTAAGAAGCCTACACATGTTAAGTATAGAAATATATTGTATTTTAATCATGTTGATGAACCTTACGGGCAACATTTTGTTCTTTAAAGACATGGAGGCTCATCAGATGATCTCTAGCAAAAATAAAAAAATAAAAAAAGACAAGGAAAAAATGCATAAAACAAAGAGCATAATCTGACATTACACCAAAAGTTGACTTACATATACAGTCAGAGATCCCACTTAAACAAGTAAACAGAATTTTACTTCTTTAAGTAAACAAAAATTTACTTGTTAGAGTAAAGTATTTTTCTCTGAGCAAAAATTTACCTATACAAGTAAATTTGAAAAACTTTGAGCTCATTTTACTTGTTACACAATATTTTTACAATCAAACAGATAATTTTCTTGAAATGTTTACATCATCTGCTCTATGGTCCATTAAAAATTTCTGATGCGCATGGCTGTCTTCATGGTGCGCATGGCCTTTGAAAATTGCCCTCTTGGGACAATAAATGTTGATTATTTCTCAATTAACTGAAGATAAAAGATAATCTCAGTCTTGTAAAGGTTGCCTATACTATTAGCCATAAAAATAATCATAAATGAAAGTAAATTTCATGGCTAGATAAAAATAATTAAGAAAAGAATGGTTTTCTATCATTTTACTTGTACAAGTAAATTAGTGAAAGTCAAAAAAGGGGAGACAATTTTAACTCTTAAAATGTTACCTATAGAAGTAAAAATCTATTTACTTGTATAAGTGGGATCTCTGACTGATATACTAGAATGATCTATGAACTTATGATTGGAAACATGAACGTATATTCATAGAAAATGATAAAATGCGGAATAAGTGTACACAACACACCTCACATAACAAGCGACAATAAAAATCACAATGGAGAACCACCATGTTTACTTGGCCATGATCAATGTGCCAAAACTTACAAGTACATGTACATAAAATTGTATCTGAAATAATTTTATTTTGATCAAATTTCTGTTTTTAGGTGAAAGAAAGTTTGGATGTTCATATTGTGGGAAGGAATTTCGCCATGCAGACAATCTTAGAGTCCACCTTCGGCAGCACACAAATGAAAAACCAGTGACTTGTAATATGTGTGAATTTAGATGTAGACAGAAAAGCTCTTTGAGATATCATCTACAAAAAGTTCATAACATTGTTTTCAAAAAGAGAGAAAAACGAAAAATTGATCCAACAAATAATGTTGAAGTTTTGAAAACAACTCCAGAAGCCAGTCTACAATTGATAGAAGCTATTGTAAATGCTGTTGCAAAAAGTGAAGATCTGCTCACTGATAAAGATTCTTCAGTAACCAAGACCGAAAAATTAGACACTGCTGACAGTGATAGTGCTACAAGGCCGAGCTCGCCTTCCAAAGAAAAAGCAGTGGATCTATATGAATTCAAATCTGATGATGAGTTTGGCGATGATGACATGATGGTTCCACTTCCTTTGCCAATGAAAAGGACTATAAATCATTTAACACCAAGTAAATCTATTGATAAAGTTGATAAAGATGGAGAACAATCTGGCAAGTTTGATAAAAATAAATTTGGTAGAAAATCAGACATTGAAGAAGACGACAAAATTGAGGATGAAGAGGAGAAGGAGGAAGAGGAGAAAGAGGCAAAATCTGAGAGCGAAGATGAGGATGAAGCCACTGATACAGAACACCCTGATCTAAATGAAGAGGTTGAAAAACCAAGTACTCCAAAAGGTGGAAGAAGAGGTAAAAAACAGAAAATCAATTATGCAGAACCTGAAACTGATATAAGCTTTGAAACCGTAGAAACTAAAGAGGAAACCAAAGAGGAACCAAAGGATAAGAAGGATACTGGAAAGAAAAAGAGGGGACCAAGAAAGTCAAAGCAAAAAGAGGAAAAGCCTGAAGATGATGTAAAAGATGATGATGAAAATAAAGAAATTAAACCTAAAGGTAAAAGAGGAAGGAAAAAAGTAGAAAAGGCTGTTGTTGAAAAAGTACCAAAGAAAAGAGGTAGAAAACCTAAAACTGCTGTGGTTGAAGAAAAGAATGTCAAATCAAAGAAAGTACCGTTAAAGAAAAAGAGAGGTAGAGTTGGACGTCCAAGAAAAGTGAAAGCTCAAACATCAGAATCAGAAAATGAAAAAGAAGAGAAGGAGGAAGAAAGTGAAAATGAAGAGGAAAATGAATCAGATAAAGATGAGACAAAGAAATTTCAAAGAGATGAGGACGATGATACTGTAGATGCTCCCATTATAAGTCCTCCAAATGCTGACGACGATGATGATACAAGAGAATATACTGGAGATGAAAATCTCAAAGAAAATGAAAATTTAGTACAAGATGATGAAAAGGATCAGTCTGATGATGATTTTGTTCCTGAAAAGAAAGAGCAGAAAGAAAACCATGATGGAGCAAGTGTTGTAGAAAAGCAAAGTGAGCATGAATCTGAGAAAATGAGTAGTGGCATAGATACTGATTTTGAGGATGACTTGAAACCTCCTCCTGCACCTAGACCCCCTCCTGTAGTTGATAGTGATGAGGGTGACATAGAGTCTGGCCCAGAAGAGATGGACACGCCTGGTAGAGATTTTGAATCAACTCCTCCAAAATCCAACCTTACAGAACACATACATAGTGTTCCAGCTCATACTCCTAGAGATTTTGAATCCTCTCCACCTAAATCTGTACAAACTTCAGATTATGGCCCTACTCCTAGTACACATAGCCAGACAGGATTTGAAAATCGTAGAGAGGGAGACTCGGTTGAAGGGATGTCTGGAAGTTACAATGCAACACCATCTAGGGAAGTTTCAATCGAAGAGAAACACGAAGAAAGAGAAGCAAGTCTTCCATATCAACATGATAACTTGCCAAATACTCAAACGTCTCCTTTGATGGAATCAGTTCAAGGAAATTCTGGGCCACAGTCCAATATCAATCCAGACTATGGCTCTCAATCAGAATCAACTATGCCAGAAGTTGATAAAGAGTATCTTGGACAGTATCTACAACAGTTTGATTCTGCAAGTCGATCAGAAGATGATAGAATCGAAAGATTGAATTCACAAAATGAACAGTCTTCTGAACCAATTGAAATACCACACTCTCCAACCAAAGAATTGCCTCCCTTGAATCTCAGTGCAAATGCACCACCTCTTAATCTTAGTACTAATAGTAATGACAGAGAAAATAGCCAAGAAAGTGATCTGTCTAGTAAAAGATTGGAGATCTTGTCAATAGATCGACAACAGGATGATCATTATAGCGGTAGTAGAAGTGAAAATGTGTCAAGGTCATCTGACCGTCTGCCAGACAATGTTTATGAATCGATAAACTCAATGAATTCATTTATACCACCAACAACTCGTGAAATTCCTACATCAGAAAGTCCATTTCCTTCAGTATCGACGCCTTCAACTTTCATGCGATTTTCAGAAAGTGAATCACTTCTTCAACGTCAAAGGATGACTACGCCATTTTTATCTCAAGGAGATCCAAATGCTTTGCAAAATTTGCATAGGATGGCTGATAATGCACTAGCTCAGCATAATAATGCTTCTCTTCTACGAAGGCCAACGACTGTTCCTCCAAGAGATGATATGTTCAGTAGTTCTACTGCAACCATGGCTAATATTGCAAGAAATCCATTTCATAATTCATGGGCAAGTCAGGAAGTTCGTCCAGCTCATTGGAGCCAGAGTCCATATATCGGACGATCAATTGACCGCCCCACAGCCACTGCTTCATCTTCATTATTTGGAAAAGACAATTATTTAGCTGGTAGGGAATTCATGTTTGAACCTTCACGTCGTGCAGTGGCTGATCGCAATGTGTTTCCTGGTCTCCCTCAAACTCAGAGACCAGAACTACCACATGACACTTTCTCTGTCGAGCGTTTTGATATTGGTAGTTACTTTGGTGGCCATACATATCCTGGTGCGTCCTCTCTCACAGACTATAATAGAGCCGCCGCAGCTCACACATCACAAAAAACCTTTGATGAACGTTATCGTCAGTCATCTACAGGCATTACAGACTTCAGGGCACTACCTCAAACAACTGCATCTAGTGTGTTTAGCAGTAATGTTTTAAATTCATCCTTCCACTTTGATAAATACATGTATTCTCGGGATCCAATGTATGCTCAGCATATTCCAGATGCAACAAATAGTCCATTTTTACCAGGTGTGCCAGGGCAGCACTCTGTGTTCGACAGGGACTATACACGAGGGTATTTTCAGAACAGTCCTTACAGTCTAGACAAACAATATGCTGCTGCTGCTGCAGCCTCTGCTAAACTCACTCATCCATCAGGTGCAAGTGTCGTACAGGAAAGAGATTTGGTGCCACGACCAGGAACAGCAGCTGCCACTGGTGATAATCAAGTTCCCGATACCTACAGACATCAAATGTTCTACAACATGATGAATCATAGATTTTATGAATAATTGTTAAATTAATCCAATGGCATTTATTTATTTGTAAATTTTAAAAGGGGGGTAAGAAATTTAGTTCATGTACATTATGTATATGTATGTTAATTAATCTGCTTCAGTGTAAATTTTGACCATATATATTATGGTATATAAATGTCCATTTACTGTCTGTCTGTTGTCCATATGCTACATTTTTACTGAACACCACTTAAAAAAATTTCATGAAATTTTACTTATTAATTCGACACCATTTGCTCAAACCCTGTGAAACTTTTTGATAAAATTAAGATTTTTTGTTTTTAAGTTAACTTGTCTTTGCTTTAAATAATAGGTTTGGGTGGTAAATTTAAGGTACTTCTGTAACTTGAAAATTTCCAGATATTTTTCTTTTTTGGGGGACATCTGCCATGTCAGAGCTACAAATTTGGTCAAGTGTAACTGAGTCAAGGCACTTGGAAATAAATTTAACCATTTATGGTTTTAAAAATTCACCTTGATTTAAAACAAAGAATTTTAAAAAAACATGGTGCTTAAATATAGTCTTAGTATTGTTTTAGGCAACTTCTTTTAAAGATAGCAAAAGTTTTATTGATATTTTTCACTGCTGTAGTAAGGTTAAACTCATGATGTTGATATATATATATTTTTTTTATTTGAAAGTTTATGGAATTTCTGTTGTGTGTACAAAATATGTTTGATTATTATCACCTCAATTTTTAGGCCAAAAAATAATACAATAGCTTCTCAGACAACGCTGCATGTGCCTAAACCCTGTCGCATTGACTGCTTTTATCGTTTAAACATTTTTTATTTCAAAATTTTAATGAAAAGCAAAGAAATTTGTTGGAAAACTCGAGCAAAAATTGTCAGAGTGAAAATGAAGAAATGGTTCTGCCCAGTCGATAAAAAAATTTGAAAAATGGCCTGAGAAGCTAATGATTATTTTAACATGATTTGATAAAATTAATTGATAAAATTTTACAATTTTGTAAGCATTATCAATAGAAGAAAATGAGATGTGGAATAAGTGTACGCGACACAACCTACATTATAAACGTATATTTTAAATATCCACAATGGAAAACAGCCAGCAGCCTTCAATGTGACCAGCGGTCGCTGCTCGCTGTTTTTCAATTGGCCCCTGGATTGAAAATAAAATACACATGATTCAAGCCCAATCCCAAAGTGCATTGAAAGACCCTCTTCTTGACAAAAAACAATTAACAAAAATTCGACTAAATACAAACATAAGCTTTGATAAAGATTCCTGGCTTAGGACAGGCACATTAAAATGTGGCGGGGTTAAACTAGTTTTTTGGCGCCAACCTTCCCCCTAATGATAATCAATAACAAAGCAAATACATTTGATGCACTTTATACTTTTCTCTTAAAAATGAAAAAAAAGTGCAAAATAATTTATTATATCTATATTAAAAGTTTTGAATTTTCTTTAAAAAAGAAACATGATTATTATTGGAAAACATTTTATATCAAAGAAAAGGGTATTGCATGTGCAATTATCTCGAGTATGGAACATTTTTACCTGCGTCGCCGAAGGCGAAAGCAGGTCTAGTAGCCGGGTCACTCCGTCCGTCCGTCCGTCTGTCCGTCCGTCCGTCCGTCTGTCCGTCCGTCCCGCTATGGGGTGCCTGTCTTGTGTAATCTGAATCTCAAAAACCAAACACTAGATCTTTCTGAAATTTTACACAGTGATAACAGATATATTGAAGATGTGCACCTCCCCTTTTGGGGACATTTTATAATTTCGTTTAGAAATTAGGGGCCCAAAAGGGGCCAAAAAAGCGACTTTTTAATTTTTTTCCACAATAACTTTTGTTCTGGTTGACCAAATGCTATGAAACTTTACAGTAATGTTACTTACCATAAAAGGAAGGGTTGGGCTGATTTTGGGTGTCCCCTCCTTTTTCGTTTAGAAATTAGGGGCCCAAAAGGGGCCAAAAAAGCGACTTTTTAATTTTTTTCCACAATAACTTTTTTTCTGGTTGACCAAATGCTATGGAACTTTACAGTAATGTTACTTACCATAAAAGGAAGGGTTGGGCTGATTTTGGGTGTCCCCTCTTTTTTCGTTTAGAAATTAGGGGCCCAAAAGGGGCCAAAAAAGCGACTTTTTAATTTTTTTCCACAATAACTTTTGTTCTGGTTAACCAAACGCTATGAAACTTTACAGTAATGTTACTTACCATAAAAGGAAGGGTTTGGCTGATTTTGGGTGTCCTCTCTTTTTTCGTTTAGAAGTTAGGGGCCCTTAAGGGGCCAAAAAAGTGACTTTTTATATTTGTTTCCACAATAACTTTTGTTCTGGTTGACCAAATGCTAAGAAACTTTACAGTTATGTTACTTACCATAAAAGGAAGGGTGGGAATGATTATGGATGTCCCCTCTCTTTTTGTTTAGGAACGAGGGGTCCAAAAGGGTGACATTTTTTATTTATGGTCCGATTTAGAATTATTTTTTTTTTACAAGTTTTGGTCATATATTGGATACAAAATGGAGGATTCAATTCTTTCTTGACCAACCTTTTCTGTTTAGCAATAAGGGGACCAAAAGGGGAAAAAAATAGAAACTATTTTTTTGTCTATTTTTACAATATTGGGTGGCATGTGACAAATATTCTTTGTAAGTCCACCATAGGATGCAAGTGTCAAAAAATTTTGACTGTCCATATTGGGCCTACAACGTACAGGGTTCAACGTTTTGCCGTGCGACGCAGGACCAGACATCGATTGGTCTTGTTTTAAATAAGACTTATTTTCAACATTTTTTGCTTACCCAAAAAGAGGAAATAATAGTAATAGATTAGAAATAAATATTTCATGTTTTTGATGTATAATTGTAGGTAACTTGATCATATATATAAATTTTAGAATGTGTATAATTTATTCT
Source organism: Arcuatula senhousia (assembly GCA_963971305.1). NCBI lineage: Eukaryota > Metazoa > Mollusca > Bivalvia > Mytilida > Mytilidae > Arcuatula > Arcuatula senhousia. Next base: position 48,544,694 of record OZ020303.1, on the reverse strand, counting down.
GTTGCTGTGTTTTGCCTTATGTATTTTTACTAGAGAACCAAGTAGCTGTTAATTTGTATGTGTCATAGACCTATATATTAGAATACTTGAACTTCTAAAATGGTGCACAACAACATCAAATATGATGTTAAAATAAAATAATAATTAAAGTCAAAAGACAATAATTAATAATCAAATTTGCGGATATTTCGCTGGACCGACCAGCTTCATCAGCGCATGTAATCTGATTCATTTTAGAAGTTTATTTATCATTTTTGTTTGCACAGTATCGTTAACTTTTTATACGACCGCAAAATTTTTGCGATCGTATAATGTTATGGCGATGTCGTCGTCGTCGTCGTCGTTGTCGTTGTCGGCGTCGTCGTCGTCGTCGTCTGTGGACACTTTGGTTTCCCTGTGATAACTTGAGTAAGTATTGACCGAATGTTATGAAATTTTGATATGATGTTTGTTACCACTAAAGGAAGGTTGGTATTGTATTTGGGGGTTGTGGCCCCTATCATTTTAGAAAAAAGGGCCAAAAAGGGCTAAAACGGGTGTATTGACAAAACTGTTGTAAAATGTTTATTATTCATTCGATTCTGAAAATTCCTTTTTTATTGAATTTATCATTAAATTCTGTCAACAAAATGTGTCAATGGTTTTGATATATATTGCACTGTTACATTGATACTGGGGGTCAAAAAGGGGCCACACCCAAAAAATTGACTTTTTTATTTGTGGTCCGATTTTCAAAATCTTTTTTTCATTGGAATCCTTGTGAAAATCCCTGCCTGCGTTTTTCAATCAGATTTGCAATATCTCTTACCGTTTTCGAGAAATTAGGGGTCAAAGGGGCCAAAAACGCCATTTTTAAAAGTTTGTCAATGCAAATAGTTTTATACCAAAAATTAAGTTGTAGTGGGCCTGCCAATTGTTATGAAGTTTATTTATGATGATTATATTCACTAAAGGAATCTTTGTTTAGTATTCGGGGTTTGTGGCCCGTACTGTTTTAGAAAAAAGGGCTAAAACGGGTGTATTGACAAAACTGTTGTAGAATGCTTATTATTCATTAGATTTTGAAAATTCTTTCTTTGTTGAATTCATCATTAAATTCTGTCAACAAAATGTGTCAATGATTTTGATATGTATTTCACCATTACATTGTTACAGGGGGCTAAAGACAGACCACACCCAAAAAATCAACTTTTTTATTTGTGGTCCGATTTTCAAAATCTTTTTTTCATCGGATTCAATGTACACAATTTCTTATTATTTTTTATCAGATTAGCAATATCTTTTACCATTTTTGAGGAATTAAGGGTCAAAGGACCAAAATTGTAAATTAATACATGTATAGAAATAAGGCTTTTTGTATAAGATGTTGATGTAAATATATTTGTCAATAATGCATTTCTAAGTCCACCACAGGATGCATGGGTCAAAAAGCTTTGTAAGTTCACCATGGGCTTCATGTGACCAAAGCAATGGACTATCCATATTGGGCCTCCAACGTACAGGGTTCAACTTGTTGCGGTCGTATCATGCTGCGCTCGGCGTAGCTTTTTTTTGTTTTTGATCTGACATCCCGTAGGTTGATACGTTGGCTACTTCTTTCAGAGGTTTATTAGAATACTTGATATACAGGTCTATGTATGTGTATAATTAGTAAAGACAAAGTAGTATCTCCACCATACAAAAAATTGCAATTAAGGTTGAATTAATATTTGGTATCTTGTTGCATGTAATTTCAAAATTTTCTTGGCTTGGAAGCTTAGGGTCCCTTAGAGAAACATAGGTGTTGCTTAAGCGATGGTGGTGGCAGCTTTAACCACCTAAGTGAATGTTTTATAGCACCTCTATCAATCTTTAAGTTGATGAAATTTGGTATGCACATGCCCAAACTTGATGTAACTTCCCTTTCATTTGACCTTGACCTTTCAGTTGAGTGACTGAAAACTTTCAATAAACTACATTATAAAAGCATTTTTATGTTTTAGGTTCTTAAACTTTTTATGCTTATGCGTCAGCTCTAGATCCTTTATCTTTTGACCTTGACCTTGCATTTTTAGTTGACTAACTTTTACTATTTTCTTTGATATTTTTAAAAATGTTAAGAGTTCAATTTAGAACTTTTTTCATGATATAAATTTATAATGCAAAATTAAGGGGAATTAACAAGGAATGGTGCTTGGAGGGGTGGCTCACTTAAGATTGTAGTATAATCATAATAATCCAATGCTATAGGACAAAAAGTGTAAAATCCCACCTTCAGAACAACCTCATAGTGTTAGCTATTATTCTATACTAAAAAAAGTGGGTTTCAAAGTGCATGACTATTTCTATTATTTGTATTTGTCAGAATATTGCTGATTTAAAAAAAAATAGACCTGAATTTATTGGCCCAAGTTGTAACATTTAATTACAGTTTATCGCCCCCAAAAAGATTAAACATTTATGAACAGACATGACCTATTATTTTTTTGGGTCAGGTTTTGTTAATGTATGTTTTAGCTGGTTGTTAAACAGTACGAACTGGTTACATATGTACAGAGTTGTTTAATTGTTTTATCACAAATGCATGTAATTTAATTTATTAGGATTTTTTTTATAGACTTTTTATTTTACAATTCACATGTAACAGGGTTGAAAAAAGAATTGAGTTTGAAAAAAATATTTAAAAGTATTTTTAAGAGAGTCTTTTTGTCCATCACAGTCTTTAGTTAACTTCTTTTCATAGTTTTCCTTGGCGTTGATTTCAGTAAAACTCTGCTTGAACGTTAATGCTTAGTAACAAGAACTTATGAACTGTGAAAAGATATAAAACACAAAACTATTAACCAATTCCAAGTCACTGAATCTGTATCCTTATCCCTATTATGATGAAAGTCCTGCCTCCACACCTACATGGCTAGGTGTTTTGGTTTTGTGTGTCTACATCTATATCATGTTATAAAGATTTGTTATGTGGAAGCATTTTTTTGCTGTAACAATGAATAGAACAAAAAATAATTTGTAAAGACTTTAAGGTATATTTGATGTTCTGATCTATAGAGAATGATATAATTGAAAATCATTAAATGTTTAATATTCGAAAATGGTTGTGAAAGGCAAGATTCACTTGTTTAAATTGTCATGTACTTCTAATATGTCAATTTTGAAGGATAAAAACAACTTAAAAACAAAATTTTTAAAGATGGTCCAAAATCTTAACACATACAAGTGGTGCTTTTCAGTATATAGTTGTGGTGTATAGCTATTTACATGGGCAAAGTTTTGTTTTTGGATAAAAGTTTGTTGTCTTTTGAAAAAAAAGCTCCCAAGAGCTAGTGTTTGTTGTATAACTGTTCTTAATTCAAATTATTTTTAATCCTGTTTCATTGCATGCTTATGAGTAAGATGTAAATCATAGAAATTTGGAGCAGTTGTTGTTTGTACAAAATTTGTTTCATTATCCATAAACCAACCAAGATATAGAACTTTTTTCTATAAATAAAATGCTGATTGTTTTCTTTGTAATATCGATTTTATATGAGACCATAAAAAGTGCTTTGTAATTACATGTCTACCATCATTACTTTAAGTATTATAATTTATAAAACAAATATGCTGTTGTGTAATTTTGGTACATGTATTCTTTTTGAACATTTATTTTACCATGACATTTAAAGAACAAGCTAATGTTAAACTATGTGCCATAAAAATATCACAGATTTGTATTTTAATAGCATTGTAAATTTTTCCATCTTTACACATGTGTTGGTTGTACAAATTTTATTATCAATATGGTTGTTGTTTTCATCTTATAAAAATGTTTTATTGATATTTTTGTTTTACCAAGCTGCAATTATGATAGGCAGCAATTCATAAAGTAATTTTAATAGAACCAAATCCAGTGTTATTATAAAGAATAGATTAGAAAAAAATCTTACTTATTTTAATTATATATCAAGTTATTTAATTCTACAGACAAATTTGTTTTAGTAAGTTAAAGGTTGCCCTGTTTGCCTCTTTACAAATGCAATTCCTAAACACCATTGAAATTGAAATTAATTTTTGTCTCGCCTGCGACGAATGTCGCAAAAGGCGAGACTTAGGTATAGTGATTCCGGCGGCGACGGCGACGGCGACGTCGGCGGCGGCGGCGTCCACAATTGGTTAAAGTTTTTGCTTAAGTCTGTTTTGTGTGAACTAGTTATGTTACACCATTGATATTTGGTATGCAGTTGCATCAGCATCAGTACAGATCAGTTTTAAAAGGATTTCACCTGTATGCTCCTGCAGTCACGGTCTACTGACTTTGAAATTTTACACTGATTTGGCCGAGGTTAACCTTTTTTCTTAAGTCTGTTTAACATGAAGCAGTTAGGTTACACCATTGATATTTGGTATGCAGTTGCATTAGCATCAGTACAGATCAGTTTTAAAAGGATTTCACCTGTATGCTCCTGCAGTCACGGTCTACTGACTTTGAAATTTTACACTGATTTGGCCGAGGTTAACCTTTTTTCTTAAGTCTGTTTAACATGAAGCAGTTATGGTTCACCATTGATATTGGGTATGCACTTGCATTAGCATTAGTACAGATCAATTTCAAAAGCATTTCATCTGTATGCTTCTGCAGTCACGGTCTACTGACTTTGAAATTTTACACCGATTTGGCCGAGGTTAACCTTTTTTTCTTACGTCTGTTTAACATGAAGCAGTTATGGTACATCATTGATATTGGGTATGCACTTGCATTAGCATTAGTACAGATCAATTGCAAAAGTATTTTATCTGTATGATCCTGCAGTCACAGTCTACTGACTTTGAGATTTTACACTTTTTAACTTTTTACTTATTAGTATTTTATATAAAGCAGTTATGGTTCACCATTTATATTTGGTATGCAGCTGCTTAAGCATCAGTTAAGACCAGTTTAAGGATATTTTTTACTTCATTTTATACTGTGTCCAGTTGCGACAGGCGAGACATGTCTCTGTGTTAACAGTTTATTAATTAACAAATTACATAGTTTTTTAATGTGAATAACTAAAAAACTGGAGTTTTGATTACTCCTGCAATATAAGAGTTAAGACGACAACAAGTGAAAACAATAGCCTGCCTTCAAACCTTCAATGTTGCTGGAGTACTGATTTGATATATCATGGTAAACATTTCAGTTTATTTCATCTCCATTTACTGCTATCTGCTTGATAAAATTCTAACAAGAAAGGTCAGTTTCCTAACCAAAGTGGAGGGGGGGACCTTGCTTATCTCTCCCAAAACTGAACACCCTGTATGATCAATTTACTTTCAAAAGGGATAATTCACACCAACAATCAACACCATAGCATTTCTTAAACCCAAATTTACAGTTTTGGGAAAAAAATTATCTTTATGCAAATGTTTCCTTATTTTACATTTACTTAATCATTGATCAAGTAGACAAGTTACCTTAAAAAGTAAATTAATTAATAAATAAAATGATATGAATTGTATTTCTTAAAAAAATTAAAAACTTGTTTTGATTGATTGATTTGTTTGATTTTGTTAATATTATGATAAAATTTATTTATTCAAAATACTATCTAGTTTAGTTCATTTTGAAAAAAAAGAAAGAAAATTTGATTAGAGAAAAAACCTTGTGTGGCCATATTTTATATTACCAGTTTTTGTATATTTCTTATTTTTTACCTTGTTTTTCTTACTCTTTAATTTCTTTATATTTTTATTATTTATCACTTATTAACAATCACTCATTTGTACAAATTTCGATCTATTTCATGTTTTTAACTAAATTTTGATATCAGCATTTTCACATTTTGTGTGCATACTATTTCTAGCATTTGTAATGTAGCTTTATACATCTTAAATGCTGATTGGGTCTGAAGTTTTTTGCCATTTCTATGGCATAAATTAAAAAATAACTAAATATCAAGACTCTGTATCAAATTCAGTGTAATCATGTGTTAATTAAATGTTTAACGATTTTTTGTTAAATTATATATATTCGTTATGTGTATGAATCATTTGTAAATATTTCGTTACAGTTTTTTTTATCACCATAAGTTAATGTCACATGTTTTTGTCTTAGATACACAATATATATACATTTACTTATGTAGTGAACCAATGTTGCTTGTTTTTTTGTTGTGGATTATTTTTTGTTATATTTGTGCCCCCTTTCTAAGATTCTATTTCTGATGTGATCAATGTTAAATGTAAGTAAATGTGTACAAATTTATTAAAGCTATATATTAACCAAAATTTTAGAACATAGAATATCATTTAATTAGACCATAGTTTTAGATGAATAAAATGTTTTATGTATTGACATTATCAGTGTTGTGTGATTTTATTCTGGCGTCTTGGAATTTTGCCTCCCCCATTTTGGTGTTGAAACAAATTGTTTTTGTTCATCTGTCAATCACAAACTTGGTATGAAACAAGTACACAATGTACTTGTGCATATTACTATGAAATTTTGGTTCTTAGAATTTTGTAAGAGTTCTTGCCCTTTGAATGTGATTGTACCGCTTCCCTCAACTCCTCTTAAATTTTTCAACAAAATTTAGTGAAACTTGATATGTAGCTAGTACATCATATGAAGTTGTCCATACTATCAGGTAATTTTGATCCTCAAATTTCTGTTAGAGTAATGATCCTTGAATATAAATTAAACAACCAACTTCTCAGCCAAATTTGTTAAAACTTGGTATGTATGAATTGAGTACACCATACGGGAGTTATTGCCCTTTAAACTTTGAAAAACATAATCAGAAGGTACAGAGAAGAGGAGTTTTCATGTAGGCAGTCAATATTTTATTACATAATGTAAATAAGATAGCTTTGGATGATTTGATCTTGTTTAGACTTTGAACAAAGAATGAGACATCATGCGTTACTTCTGATTGAAAAATGAGTTTTTTGTCCTGCTGGAATTGGTTTCTGCAGCATAACTATTGAATCCTTTGATACAGCTTCATGAAACTAACACACATTATTACACAGCAAGAAAGGAGCCTATTATTGCTGGGGTGAAAAGTCAAAGTTCAAGGTCACAACTTTTGAAAAACTTAAATTGGTTTTGACTTCTCAGATTTTCAAATAACTGTTTTGATGAAGAATATAATAGTTTGCTGTAATTTGTCTTTGTTTTTGCTCCATGGCACTGTTAACAAATAAGCAAAAATTCACACAGAAGTATTGCTCAAATATTTTTACATGTCCCCTCTGATAAGCATCAGATGGACTGTAATTGTTTTGTCTATTGACTGTCACAATTTTAGGACAGAACTCTAAAACTGCTGGACATAAATTTTATAGGAATTGATATAACATTGAATTGACAAATTTTATTGGAATTATAGAACTGGATGGACTGTATTTTGGATCAAAGGAAGGAACAATTTGTGTATGCATCTCCTCTGAAACCACCAAACATATTCTGTTTTAATTTTGTAGGATTGTGTATATCAATTTTTTTTTTACTTTGTTTATTTTTGTGGATGCAATATCTCTGAAACTGCAGAACAAATACGGTAACTGAAATTTTGAAAGATTGCCGGTCGATCACCATGAGATGATTATCATATTGGAATGCAATTTTTTTGACAATTGTTTCAGGAGTTAAATACTTAAGTTAAAGGTATACTACAACCCATATAACTTACATCCCCCAAAATAAAAGTGGTTACAAAACATAACATTAACTAGAAATCTACCCCTAGTACTTCAAAAATGCTGAAGTCACACTTTCTTCAGAAGCAAATGATACGCTCCCAAAGGGGGCGATAATGGTAGAAAAGTCAATATTTTAGTTGTACTATGGGCTGAATTTTCCTTCAACGTCCGGTATAGCACGCCTGTTTTCCCGAACTTTCAGCGTCTATTTAACTCTTGTTGCTTTGCAAATTTTGGATGTCATCAAGTGCACATGTGACCCACAAGAAAGCTAGTTTATTTTATTTTCGAATTTATTTTGTTTGAATTCATGTCACATAAAAATGTTTTCTTAAATTATTTTTGCTTGTACAATTATTAAAATTAGAAAAAGTTTTAATTTCGGGAGCGTCACAGGTTAAAAACCTACCTCATATTATGAATTCTAATGTAAGGGACTTGCATGTGATCCAACAAATGACAAAGTATAAAAACCCATCACTGTTAGGAATTTCTTTTTATAAGAATTTTTTTACAATATGCTCATTGATATAACATCCCACTTTGGTTAAGATCCATAACTCAGATACTAGAAGATGGGGTCAATAATATTTCACCACTAGATGTGTTTTGGGTAGCACTTCAGCACCCACTAGATATTAGGTCACTTTGACCTATATTTTAGGCACGATGGATTTTGATTAGTTTCTTGGTGTAGATCCATATTCCAGGTAATACATGTTTGGGGTGAATGATATTTCGAGAATGGGAGGCCATCTGTGGCCAATAGTCACATTTTCTAGTGTAACCCAGATTTTCACTATGCAAAATCTGATGAATAACGATTGAATACCTGACTCCTAGAAGAGCTTATGCTTTTTTTCAATTCAGATAAAATAAAACTTTGATGAGATAATTTGTGCTTTATGTCTGAAGAATCAAAGAAACTGCTGTCACAGACAGTTGCTCCCTTTGCAGTAAATTAAATGGTCACTATAGATTAATTTATCAGAAAATGCACATAAAACCTGTATGTTCTGGTGCCAATGCAACTACATATCAAATATCGAAGGTCTACCATAAAAGTTGTTCCCGTTAAACAAGCAAGAGCAAAATAACATTTGATTACCATTGAAAAAATAAAATTAAGTTACCAATAGACATATATTGATGATATGTCATCATTAACACATTCATTGCAGCAGCAACTAAAGAAAACCTTCATTTTAAGTATTTATTAGAAAATACTTTAATAATAAAAATTCATTATCATCTGAAGAAAAAATTGTGTAAATAAATATGCCACTTCAAAAACATATCTAGCAGTGTCTTTGGTACAAAACTAGCTACTAATTTAAGTACTACAATAGATCTACAGTCTGATTTGGCATTTAAATAAGACTAGCATTTTAAAGTCATTCATTCACAGAAAATGAATTCAAACATTCAATAAGTTTCCATAAAAATCGTATTACTATACACCTGTATATTCCCTTTACCAAACCATTACATGTAATACATTTCCATTCCTGTCCCCACATGTATATAAGTACCATTTTTTACAAAACATCTTACAATAATATTGCACATTTATCTAATATACATTATACACTTAACAACTATCAATTTGTTAACATCCTAATCATACATCATACATTCACTCTAACATAACAATAATTTTTAAAGACAAATGGTCAGCTTTCAAATTTAAATCCTTTTTTCTTTAAGTCAGTTTTAGCTTCTTCTATTTGCTGAAAAAAAAAAAAAAGGAAGAATCAAACAATAATTTTTATTTGAGTATATTTTTAGTAAGATCATGGCTTGGGTACCGTCTTGGAAAACTCTTTCATTGACAGTTGACATTGAACCAAAATCAATAGGTTTCTTCTTTACTTCATAACCTTTCATATGTGAAAGTTTCATGAAATACTTTCAAGACATCCTAAAGATATGCTAAAAAACAAAAAAAAAACAAAAACAATTCAGACGCAATGACGGACACAGACAAATTTGAAGTGGAATTGTATAATTCCCCACATTCTCAGAAAGGCAGGGTACAAATAATTCTTGAGTTAGTAAAATATCCCCTTGTAGAGACTGCTTAGAGCAGGTTCCAAGGCTAAACTAAGGAGGGACTTATATTTACTTTCAGTTTTATCTATAACCTGTAATGTTCTGTCTAAACTGAACCATTTAGGGACTGCAGAACTTGTTTGGTACAGACAGTTATTCTATCTATTCAGGTTTAAAATATCAAGAAATACAAGAGTTAACACTAAAGTATTTCTCCCCTGCCGGCACCATCAGAAACAATAATGCTTTCTTACTTCCACTATATTTGGAATTTATAAGGAGTTTCAATTTCTAAGATCAAAAGGTGTTTATGGAACTTAAACATTACTAATATATGCATAATAAAAGAACCTTAGTGAGGACGCTCACATACCCCACGCGTTCCGCTATTGGACTATCAATGTTATCCTTGAGGAATTAGTATCGAGCTACAGAAATCAATAATATTGAATGATTGTAAAAGTGAATGTGCAAGTATTTGAATACATGTATCATAACATAGTTATGTCAAATTTCTAAGTTCAAAGGGCCATAACTCCCACAAAATTTGGGGATATAAAATTCCTGGTAACATGCACAACTACATATGGTGTACTTCTTGCATACCAGTTTCGTTAAATTCTGTTCAGTAGTTTAACAGGAGTTGCATTCACAATCTGTAATAATGATTTTCTGCAAATTTCTAAGTCCAAAGGGCCATAACTCTTATAAAATCCTTAAGATATGCACAACTACATATGGTGTACTTCTTGCATACCAAGTTTCGTTTAATTCTGTTCAGCAGTTTTAGAGGAGTTGCGTTCACAAACTGTAATCATGATTTTCTGCAGATTTCTAAGTCCAAAGGGCCACAACTCCCACAAAATTTGCGAATAAAAAAAATCCTGGTAATATGCACAACTACATATGGTGCACTTATAGCATACGAAGTTTCGTTAAATTCTGTTCAGTAGTTTTAGAGGAGTTGCATTCACAAACTGTAATCATGATTTTCTGCCAGTTTCTAAGTCCAAAGGTCCATAACTCCCACAAAAAATTGTGGATCATAAAATCCTTGTAATATGCACAACTACATATGGTGTACATTTCGTTAAATTCTGTTCAAAAACATTATACCCTTCGCAACTTCGTTGCGTGGGGTATAAAAATAATCAAAGTCACTCAACCATAAAATCAAGGACAAGGTCAAAAGATGGGGATGCATCTGTGCTAACTTCTACTGGGGCACATGGATACCAAGTTTTATCTACCTAGGACTTATAGTTCTTAAGATATGGAGGTGCTTGCATAACCTTACCATTGCTATTATGTGTATTGAAAATTGTCAAAGTCACTCAACCAGAAAATCAAGGTCAAGGTCAAAAGATGGGGATGCAACTGTTCTTAGCTACTACTGGGGCATGTGCATACCAAGTTTCATCAACCTAGGACCTATAGTTCTTGGGATATGGAGGTGCTCATAAAACCTTACCCAAAAAGTTAATGCCGCCTCTGGTAAAGTAACCCCTATGTCCCGCTCTGCTTCGCAGGCAAGACAATAAAGATAGGGCTTTGAATCCAATATGGCTGACGTAGGTTTCACTGTACATAAATAATTATCCTTAATTTCCGTGGTACATTGAGATATATGGTTTACCTTTTTTAATTCTTCTGAGGCTTCTTCACAGTTGTTGAATATGGCTACTCTATAAGCAATAACTGCTATTGAATATAACTAAAAAAAAAACCTATGAATTTGATTTCCTTTTCCAAAACACAAAATTAGACTCTTAAGAATATAAAATTATCAAAGCTATCAAGGATTTGCTATATAGTTTGCATTCAAAAGGTCAATGTTTTCTGTGGTTTTTCTAAATTGCCGTTTAATTTTGGGCTGTGTCGCGTACACTTACAACCCGTCCGATTTAACTATGGACTTTCGATTGCAGCGTAAAGTGAAGTGTGAAAACACAACAATGAAAATTTACGTCGTCATGAACAAGCCAATCGGTAACAAAAACCGCAAATCGTCAGAGTAGGAAAACCCCCCATTTATCAATATCCAATCAGATTGAATGTTTGCACGACCCATTCATTCAATCAATGTATTTTTATGTAATAAAATGTAACGATTTGTGGTTTTTGTTCACGATTGGCTTTGTTCATGACGACGTAAATTTTCATTGTTGTGATTGCACGCTTCACTTTACGCTACAATCGGAAGTCCATAGTTAAATCGGACGGGTTGTATTCCACATCTCATTATTTTCTATTTCAAACTTAACTTCTTCAAAAAGAATAACTCCTGTTTAATATTTTCTCTAACCCCCTCCCCTTTTACCCAAACAATATTTTCTTATGAGTAGTAAGATTTTCATAATTTCTAGTTTACAAGCTCTTTCTGATCTTTCATGATTTCTTCAGATGTGCTTAAATTTTACACACACCCATAAAGCAGCAACCAGGTTTTTATTTGCAAAGTGTTTTAAAACAAGCATTTTTATGATGCTTTATGGGATGCATGCCATTTACAATCACAACATTCTTTAAGAATTATTTGTAAGTTTTGTATGAGTTAATTATGACAATGTTGTTTTTTTAAGACTGAAGTCATAAAAATTTAACAAAAAATTTTTATGTCAAAAATTTTTGTAACTTTTTCATGAGTTTGATAATGAATTGTAAACTTGTAAAAATTTGTTTTAAACCCATCAAAACAAAAGAACATTTACAACAAAGTTATATCTACTTTTGTTTGTTCATATTTTGCTTCTTTGTGGAAATGCTCAGAATTTTTAGGTTTTTTTTTAAGTCATAGCTTTAATGGGTTTTAGTGTCTGAATTTATGTATCTTATATTACTCACTCCAAATAAAACAACAGCAATCAATGGCAACTGAAAAATAAAACGATAATTTTTTAATATCAAATATTTTAAAAGTCACATTGAAAATTTACTTATCCGTGGCCAATGTTCATGTATTGTTGTGGTAGCTACATGTATGTGTTTGTGTCTGTTAGGGTTTAATGTCCTTTATGACACACCTGGGCCATAAAGGGTGGTCAGTTTTAATGGAGGAGGAAACCAAAGTACCCGAAGGAAACCACCGACCTTGGGCAGGTAACTGACAAACCTAATCACATACAAGTGGAAAAGTCCCATTTTTGTAAATTACCAGCAGGAACGCCACCTGAGAGGTGATCGGCTAGTGATCAATAGTGTGGTTTTTAAACCAGTGCCTTAGACTACTCAACCACCTAAGCCCTGTTGTAGTTCATTTCAAACAATATAGTATGACTTATTGGTACCTTAGTTATGCAGTAACTCATACCATAGCAAGTAATTTTTCATGAAAAATATGCAGTTTTATTGGAATAAAGTGTTTGATGAATACTTCACTTACTGGTAAAATTATGTAGGTTTTTATGGAATCTGATGAATCTATGGCAACATATTCACAAACAATGGCTAACCACATACTCAAAAATGCTCCTACACCAAGAAGCCATTGGAATAGCTTTGGAATCTGAAACAGGAAAAATAAAGAGTAAAATATAACAAGTGTTTTAGGACAAGGATTGTGTCGTCAATTAAGTTTTATGAATAAAAATCTATATTTTATGATTTGCAACAATCTTTCAAATCTGATTGGTAAAAGAATTGAGAAATATATATTTTGATATCAATTTTATTAACTCTTTCAGACAAATTTACCTGCAAACAATTAGTTCAAATTTGACCAAAAAATATGTGCTTGTATAAAGTGTAACATGCATTATAAACTAATAAAGGTTTTTGAAAGGTCATTGGGTTATTTTACTTTTGTATTTGTAGTACATTTATTTTAGAAAAACAATGTATAAATTCTGATGTGTAATATTTCTAATATAGTAAATAATTTGTAATTTTGTGTGCTGTTGTATTCTTAAAGTCTCTTGTTCCAACATTTCTTTGTATTTATAATTTATAATCTCAGTAATATATATCCTCCAAAATGCTCCGCAGAACATTTTTGACAGGGTGGACACTTTGAATTGTTTTTTCCAGTTCTCATATATAAAGTTACAATCAATACTAACCATCTCTGCAGTTTTGTTTTTCTTTAATAAAAATAAATCAGACTAGAAGAGATTCTAAACTTAATTCTTTGAAGTGCACTAGAAACCCCAAGGAACTTTTCTGAAAAATAAAAATAGTTTTATATCAACAGCAATTACATGCCTCTTTTGCACTATGTCTTTCTTGGTTTTAAATTGCTGCCTTTGACATGTTTCAATTTTCTCCTTTTATGTAATCTGTTTAATGGTATAAAAATCATTTTCACATTTAAAAAACATTACAATTTTGCTGTTGTATATCTTATATTTCATATTTTTAGTCATTATCATGATTATGAAGTTGTATGACACTAAAAATAATGCATGTAAAATATAAACCTGTTGATGTTTGATTAAATATTAAAATAAATCCCTAATCTATCATGTCTATTGCAAAAAACAATTTTTGCTGGAAATTATCTTAAAATTAAGATAAACATAATATCTTTATAATCATTTTTTGTAAGTTGTTTACAACAGAAACATTGATACATGTACATTACAAAAGACTTTGATTCAAGGGAGATCATTATTAAGATTATTTCATTCCCATTTATACAAATGTATTACTAAAATGCTGCAATGTTTTTCTCCCGAGAAAAAACAGTGCATTAACAAAAGGAAGCCCAGTGTTGACTTGCAGTCAAAGTGTAGCTATAGATTTACAGGTAAGATGTATCCTAAAATTTATGAAAGTAAGTAAAAATGTATTATGTTGCCTACTCATATTACAATAGTCCTGTATTAAGCCCCAATATATACATGATATACGTATCACAGTAAATGAATCACCATCCTTTTTTGATTGATAAAATTCGAACATTTTTATTAAAACAAAAATTTTCCTTATTATTTTTTGACAGTTCTAGTCTATTCACGGCGTTATTATTAAATAGAAAATAATGAGATGTGGAATAAGTGTACGCGACACATCTACATCTACATCGATAACTTGTAAAGGGGTAAACCCATCGCACAAGTGGACTTATATGTGGCGTCATTCAAATGGTGCTCCTTAAAATCATATGTACATGTGAGGGTTAAAAACTGATGACTGCATTACATTCTTGGCGATAGGTGGTCTACGAGCCTGGTCTTGAAGGCGTCGTAGTCCCCTATGTCTAAGATGTCTGGTGGTATTTGACTCCATTCTTTGATTGTTCTGCTGAAAAAACTGTATTTGTATTGGTCTCCTGTAGATCCTAGCCTTATAAAACGTTTCTGGTGTGACTGTCGAGTTTCTCTTTGAGTTGGCCTGATGTATTCTGGCATTGGAATGGCAATCGTTTTGTGGTATACTTTGTGAAACATAAGTAATCGTGAGATTTTCCGTCTTTGTTGAAGAGGTGTTAGTTTCAGCTTTTCCAAGAGAGATGTTACTGTTCCTGGATCTCTGGAGTACTCTTTGGCGATGAATCGTGCCGATCTGCGTTGGACCATCTCTAGCTGGTTAATGTGATTTTGTTGGTATGGGTCCCAAACGCTACTCGCGTACTCCAGGTGGGGTCTAACAAGAGCAAGGTATGCATGCAGTTTAATGTGTTCTGGGAACTTGCCGATGTTGCGCCTCAAGAATCCCAGAGATCGGTTTGCCTTGGCTGTTATATTGTTGATGTGATGATCCCATGACATGGTTGATGTTAACTCTACTCCTAGGTACGGGTTATGCTGTACAGAGTCTAACACATGCCCACCCATGTTATATGGATAAATAATAGGATTCTTTCCTTTACAGATTCTCAGTACATAGCATTTTGTCGCATTGAATATCATTTGCCACTCTTCGGACCATTTGACAAGTGTTGTTAAGTCTCGCTGTAATTTTTCGCTATCATTCTTTGATGATACTGCCAGATACAATAAGCTATCATCTGCAAAGAGTCTGATTGATGAGGATATTTTATTTCCAATGTCATTTATATAAAGCAAAAACATGAGCGGTCCCAATACTGTGCCCTGGGGAACACCCGACTTAACGTGAACTGATTATGATTCTTCGCCTTCTACTAAGACCTTTTGCTGCCTTGATGTTAGCCATGATCTAATCCAGCCCTTGATGTTACCTTTAATTCCATAATGGTCTAACTTTTTTAGAAGTCTATTATGCGGCACAGTATCAAACGCCTTGCTAAAGTCTAAGATCAATAAATCCACTTGCTGTTTGTTGTCTAGATTCCTTGTTATTTCTTCAACGGTTATAATCAACTGTGTCTCGCACGATCTTCCTTGTCTAAATCCATGTTGAAAATCAACTAGAATGTTGTTAATTTCTAGGTGGTTCATTATGTGCCGAAAGATGATATGTTCGAGCAACTTACACGGGACAGATGTTAAAGAAACGGGTCTATAATTTACAGGTTTACTTCTATCTCCCTTTTTAAACAGTGCTGTGATGTTAGCCATTTGCCAGTCTTCAGGGACGGTTTCCTCTCTCAATGTTTTGTTAAATATAAATTTCAAAAAAGGAGCAATTTCTGTAGCTGTTTCCTTTAAAATTCGGCATGATATTTGGTCCGGTCCATTTGCTTTTTTGGGATTAACATTCTTGAGAAGCTTGACTAGGCCCTCTTCACTGATGTTGATGTTGTCTATGTGAGGTGTTGTTGAGTTACCTAGGTTTGGTATGGTGTTCATGTTTTCGTTGGTAAAAACCGATTCAAATTGGTGCAGATGACGAAACATGACACAGCCCACAATCAAGCAGCAATTAAAAAAAAACACAGTAGCTTTCCTCTTGTGACCTCTCCTTTATTCCCTGTTCATGTAAACAATATGGTATAATTTATTGCATGCCCCTGAATGTTTACAATACCTTGCACCATGTTATAGGTTTTGACCCAATTTACATGTATATTACAAATTCTGTTTATTTTTCAGTTCAAGTGTGACAGAAGCAAACGAGTACCAAAAAATGCATTTGATTTGATTATCACAAGTTCCCAAAAGCTGGTGCAAATTAGTAGACGTAAGTGGTAAGACAAATTAAAAAGGTTATTAACCAGGCACGGATTCAGGCAGGGCACACCCGGCCCCCACTTAAATGTGAAAAAATATAATTTTTTAATTGTGGTCTATGTCGCGTACACTTATTTCCACATCTCATTATTTTCTGTTAACCACACAAAATAATATCTGTGACAGGATAACTCAATAGTATTAACTATTAATATACACAAAGCTATTTTTAAACCGTACTAGGTGGCTAGTCACTGGCTACTGACACTGCCTGACGGCTAGGGCCTAGTCATGCCCATAGCAAGCGCTTGCTCCCGAAAATCACAAGCCCTTGTGATAAAACCCAGATTTTGGCATAACTTGCCAACATGCGTAATCATTAAAAAATGTTTTTGTAACGCATATAATCTTACATTTGTTAAATAAACACAAATATATCTTGAAAAATACACGTTTCATATTTCGTTATCTGCACCACTTTTCCAATCTTCAAACAAAAGAGCTTTTAAAAAAAATTACTTGTCGTCCAAAATCAACGACCAGATTTATTTATAATACTACTCACAAACTAATTTTTTGTCCGCCGCAATGCATCATTTTAATCAATCAATTAAATCAGGGATTAAATAAAACTGATGGGATATGTATCTGTATTTAATCATTAATGTTCTATGCCTCCTCTGTTTACCTGAGTTTTTGTCGTATTTTTGCATGTTTTCTGTTGAAAAAAGAGTCAACTTTCTCCAGGGTATGCATTAAAACTACTGAACAGATTTTTATGAAATTCATATCAAATAAAAGAGGGGAAAATGGAAAATAGCTATTTTGCCATGTGAAGGGAAACAAACTTAGATAAAAGGAAAATTTTCATGTTTAATTTTAGGTGTATTTAAGTTCAATGTCATTTTCAGAAGGTTCATATTAAAGGGTTAAATTTCTCCAGGGTTGGTTCTGAAAATAATAGGTGTATCAAAATGGAAATTATATCCTCTGAAAGACAATTATTTTCTCAAAAGCTAATTAAAAGCTCTGTATTTCTATATTTAGAAATGCCAAAGATATCAAAGTATACAAATTACCTCTCTTCAATAAAACTTTAAAAAAAACATCAACGTTTGAATTTCTTGCTATTTCATTGGCTTAATTAATAATCAATTTTATTGTGAATCTAAACAAATTTATATTCAATAAACAGACCAAAGAAAGGGCCTTCATGTGATGTAAGTTTTACGACTGTAATATACCATTAAGCCCGCCAATTAACAAGTAGAAATTTGTCAATTTCACCTAATTCCCCTGAGGCACTCACTGATAAAAATGTGCAATTATTGATTTTTTTCCTTTTCAATTTAGCACATTTATTGAAAGTTTTACTTAAGAAATTTGGACCATCTTTACATTATTCAATATAATTTCTATATTTTCAATGTGATTGCCAAATATTTTATATATGATAATTCTTGATTAATTTCTCTTTCCAATGATATAAATATTGTGTAACTTCAATTTTTAAAATTTGTGTAAATAAAGAAGAAAGATGGGGAGGCATAGAAAAATATTGTCTTTTTGTTAGTTTGTATTGAAAGTTGCTCATCCCTTGTTTTGGACATCCCTGATTAAATTAACAAGATTCGTGTACACAAGCCCATAAAGTTTAATCAAATTGGAATTGGTTTACGACCCTTTATATTTAGATTAAAGAATTAACAGATCAATGATTAACTATAGGATTTTGTGACATAAGGATTTGTCTGTGGTGGATCCATATATTTTTAAACGGGATGGCGCGCACTGAAAAAACAATTTCCTGGAGCCTCTTAATTGTTTCATATACAATTCCTAAAGCTAGATTTTCCTGTCAAACGGCCAAAGGCAGATCTAGGACCGGCGTACCGGGGCGCACCCAACTCCCGTTTGACAAAAAAAATGGTTTGGAACTGTATGAAACAAGAGGTCCCAGAAGGTTTTTTTTATAATTGCGCGCCCCAGTTTGAAAATTTCTGGATCCGCCAGCGTGTGAAACGGGAGAGCGCGCGCACGGTACGCCGGTCCTAAATCCGCCTATGAAAATGATATTTGAAAAAAAAATGTAGGAAGAAATGTTGAAGAATAAAAAAAAGTTATGAGCCGTCAGGGCAATGCCCCGACAATTACGACACCCAGTTTTTGTACATTTTTTTCTAAAAAGACATGCTTTAAACTCCCTCCATCGTAGTTTTGCCCTTAGCTATATATATTTGGATTTTGTTGGTTTTTATGCATTTCGAACATCTTTGGAATTGTGGATTTCCCTTGTTTGGGTTCTAGTGCTGCTGATGATGATTTATTTTCCGAAATGGCCATACAGCTAATAAAATTGGAGTAAACATATGTGTTGTGGTCTCATCAAAAACATCGAAAAAAAACTTATTTTTTTTTCAAATTGATTTTTTTTCCATAAACTGCATCATAAAACTAGAGGCTTCCAGGAGCCTGAATCGCTCACCTGACTTCAATGACTGATGGAATGAAACTAATTTGGGGTATCTCAGGTATCCCCTTAGGTGAAAAAAAACAACAAAGGATCAACATACAATTTCCACCATATAATGAAGGCTTTTGCAGAGCACATATAGCCAAACATTCAAGCAACCAGAAGCTTTTCTTAATCTTTTATAGGTTTAATTTGCAAGGCAATAACCCAAAACTTGATAATTAAAGGCCATAACTTTTATTAGGGGGGTCATCTGACAGCTTCAGCCAAATGGATATTTTGAAGAACTGAAGATTTAAGCAAGCAACATTTTATCTCTATCTGTAACAGTTTAGTCATTCTATATGTCAAATGCACAAAAAACATTATGTACCATAAATGGGGGGGGGGGGGTCATCTGACAATTTTGACGCTGTAGATCTCATTGAGCTTCACAATTTTCCAATGCTATCTTTTCCTCTGGCACTTACAGTTTTCAAGATAAAGTCCAAAAACTGTGAAAATGGTCAATTTTGACGATTAAGGGGAAATGACTCCTACAAGGAGTCGTCCCACTACTTAGACTCAATGTAGGGCTTTGTAGAGCTTTTGATGCTGAAGATGGAAGGTTGCTTTGGATTTTCTCTATCATCTTATACTTTTTGAGTTATAAGCTAAATTCTATGGTCTGACCCCCGATTCTATTTTTTTTTAGCAACAACAACCATGTTGGTTTGTCCACGGCGTGCACAAATTTCACAAACTTGGTAGAGGAGGGACAGAGGACATCCTAAAAATCAAGTGTACAAAGTTTCAAAGCAATCCCTTCAATGGTTTCAGAGAAGAAGATTTTTGAAGAAAAGTTAACGGACGGACGACGGACGCTTAGCGATGACAATAGTCACGTGACAATAGTATCTATAATATATGTCCAAATTTCATTCATTAAAATCCATCAAATCTTGCAAATTCCGACCAGTACCTCCCCGTGGTGCAAGACGGGCACTGTTCCAGCGACAACAAAGGATACTCTGGAGCAGCTAACACTGGCGGTGGTGTGTCATGGGCTGGACGACCCATGGCACATAGCGAGTCTATACCGGTTGGTATAAGTCGATGCAGAGGGGCTTTCCTCTAGTCACGACTATAAATACCCATCAGTCAAAATCCATCAAGAAACCAAAAAAATATTAACCTGTCAGGACATTAGTGTAAATACTGTAAAACGCATGAACTGTAGAACTGGAGAACGCTGAATTTATATAAAAAGAACCCCTAATTGAATGAACTAAGTTGATAGTTCCTCGAACACAAAAGAATTCACGATTTTACTTCAGCCAATTTTCAGTTACGCCACCGCACTTACGAGGACAGGTATCTGTCGAGTACAACCTTCCTGCTGACCTTTTACTTCCGGTTGTCGAAAAAACGTGACGAAAAAGTCAACGACATGGATGAATATGCCAGGGATCCATGGTAAATATGTCTTCTTTTTGAATGAAAGTTGTTTCAAATAAGTTTAAAGATAACAAACTTTCATAAAATCAACACACTTTTCACACCAAACCATCCATATCCCTGTGCATTGAAAATTAAAATATGAAAAGATGTGATTTCGGTTTATGTAAGGCATGTCATCATAATCTCACCCTTTACACGCAAAATTATTCATATTCAAAATTGTTAGGGAATAGCTGTATTGTATTTCAAGCTTTGAGTGTGTTAAACGTAGATTTTACTGAGCTCTCCAGTCTCGTAGATCTAGTCATTCTGGCCACAGGGAGCAGAATCGGCTATTTGCAACATAAATGCCAAGTTTCCGCTGTTATAGCTTGGAAATTTTACAATACGATTGTTTCCATTGAAAAGAAATCAACACAAAGATTATTTTTATAGATTGTGAAAGGTCTGATAAAACACTAGAATTTATGTAAGTCCGCCAAATAATACCATATTGCAGAATGAAAAATAAACAAATATACTAGTTCTCATAATATCATGGTACATGTAGCTACTTAGATACTGTGCCATCTCAGTTGAATATTGGGTTGAAATAAAGGTAATTTAATACCACGATACAATGAAACCCACAATATAATAAGAAGGTAGTATATAGTAAATAATGAGATGCCCTGGAATAAGTGTACGTGACAAAACCGACAATTAAACGGCAATTTAGAAAAACCACAATGGACAACCGCCAGCTGCCTTCAACGAGGCCATTTGGCACTGCTCGCGGTTCTGCAATTGGCCCATGGTCTAAATAAAATGCATATAATTCAAATCCAGCCCTGAAATAGTCACAGATAGACCCCCTTCTTAAATAAGGAACATATATTGATTAAATATGTATATTTAATCAAGCAATGTGTGTTATTTAAATTTTTTGCTGATTACTAGCAACCCTTTTTAGGTATGGCATTTAAATCATTGGTTTTAAATAGATAGTTAAAAATTATTGCATAAGAATTTGTATTAAATCTGTGATTTAATTTAATGAGTTAACAGAAATCTACATTGCTAAGTCTTATAAATGATTTGATAGACCATGTCACCATGTCTCAAAACTCCTCTTTTATAAATGGATCATTTATTAAAATGTAAATGAATATCTGGAGCTGGGGAACTTGAAGGTCAGAATAGCAAATGAATTTAAGTGTTATGATTTTTTCTAAATTTCTTAAAAGATTAATACAAATTCTTGTTTGTATAAATTACATTACCATGTTCAGATGTTCATGTATTAACCATACTTTTGAAACTGTTCCAGACATCAAATGTGTCGTGTCACTTGGTTCAAAGTAATGAACTGAATTGGGGTCCACATATCAAAAGCATAACATCATAATTGACTGCAAAGGAACTTGAAACACTTCTCATCATCATATACATGTCACTTATGTACCCTAAAAATCAAATACTTCTTGCTGGTTTGAGACCCTCTTAACTTAAGCAAAACAAAACTTCACAATTTGAGCAGAAAGTGTAATGGTCCTAGATACATGTATGTATTCAGTAAATGCATGCAGTGATACATGTAGATCACTAGGAGCAGTGACTAGAATTGAAAAAAATCTTGAATGGGAAAATTTTCAATCTTGCAAGAATGAAAGCAAAACTTGGTTTTTGAAAATAAATAATGACTTCCAAATGTAGTACATGTACTAAAAAGTGATAGATTTTGTTTCTCTCTTTTTCAGTCCCTGGAGGATAGTAGATGATTGTGGTGGAGCATTTTCTATGGGAGCCATTGGAGGAGGTTTATTTCATGGTATTAAAGGTTTTAGAAATGCACCAAAAGTAAGTTGAAGATTGATTACAGCACATATATTTGTTAATAAAGGAAAAACAAATTTACAGAACTTGGAGGATCAATCTCAATGTCCAATAGAAAATACAAAACAAGGAAGACATTAGATATACCAGAAAAATTGAAGATTGAAGATCGCAATGATCCCGATTTAGTACACTCATCATACTTTGTACATATTCACAAGATTTTGAAAATATACTATACCAAGAGAGCATTCAATTAAGTTTTAAAAACAAAGACAAATCAGGAGTTACATAAAGACAATGACAATAAAAATGTAAAATCACAAAAACTGAATACACCACAACAGATTAAGGATGAAAACCAATGAAAATTGTTGAAATGGGTTTTCTAGGAATACCTCATCTTTTTGAGTGGGATAGGCAAGAAAGTCTCATCACACAAGAAATGGATAATGGTGCACAATAGTTAGAGAAATTTAATTACATAATATTTCAAATTAACTTTACACTTGTTTCAAATAAACAATTTGTTTTAAAAAAATGTAAAAAAGTATAAAAAATGGCAATTTTTGTTTAATGGAGACATGGCGGAGAAATCTGTTGTACTGAAGTATAAATGTACTCTCAGATTTCATCTTAAATTGACAATCATTTATTTCACTGGGTTTGTTTTAGGGAACATACAGTCGTTTAATTGGAAGCTACACAACAATTCGACAGAGAGCACCTATCACAGGAGGTTTGTTAAATTTATTTTTAGACCCTTGAATTACAATTGTACTTCTTTCTATTGTATCTCCAACTGAGAACAATTTTAAGCTTGCAAAGATGATTAACAAATATTGATCTTCTTTTTTTACTCAGAAAAATATCTTATTCATAGAAACTGTTAAAAAATATTATAGCATATTTTGTTTCAAGCAATTGAACACCACATAAATGGAAAAAAAACCCAAACTATTGAGATTAACAATAATTTGTAAAGAATTTAATTTGCTTTATATCACTATCAATAATTTATGAAAGAAGAGAAAACAAATTAAAACAGTTATTTTTAAACACCACATAAATGGAACTAACAACAAATTATTGAGATAAACAATAATTTGTAAAGAATTTTCTACCCACTATCAATAATTTATTAAAGAAGAGAGAACAAATGAAAATTTAGTTATTTTGTAATGTCCAAAACAATGTATTTGTTGTTTTACTTGTCTTAATTTTTTAAACTTTTCTCTATTTTTCAGGAAATTTTGCAGTATGGGGTGGCTTGTTTTCAGCCATTGATTGTTCATTAGTATACATTAGAAAGAAGGAAGATCCTTGGAATTCCATAACAAGTGGGGCATTAACAGGAGCTGTACTTTCTGTTCGACGTAAGTTTCCTGTACATTTGAATTGTTTTCAGATGATAGTTCCCAAATAGTATAAGAAACCTCTTTTTTGAAAGATTTTTGTAATCAAGACAAATGGTTGGCTTGTGTCCATCTGTCATACTCAGTAAGCACTCTCATGGCAAAGGCTTGCAATTTTCATTGGTTTTCTTCAAATTTATGCATATTTTTTTAACTTTAAATATACTGGACAAGTTTTAAATTCATTATCACTGTGACACTAGATTTTGATGAAAGTTTTGACCAATGATCATTGAAATAAAGTGGTAGAATGGGGACATCATTCTGTTTTTATAGACCTTGGATCTGAGGTTCATTACTTTAAAATTATATATCTTTATTCTCATACAGTCCAATACATTGGGTTTCGGTCTTTTGACTTTGTTTTATATCAAAGTTTTATTCAGTAATAATAACCTGTTTTTGTCCCGATGATGGCTGCAATATCGCCGACGGGACATGAAGCAGACAACAATCAATCAATCAATCCAATACATTGGTACAGAGAAAAAAAAACAACATAATAAAAATTAGACAAAGAATACGACAATAACAAATATGTACACTACATGTATATACAACACTGACAAACAAATACAGTACAAAAACAACACACACACGGGGAGAAGAAAAGCCAGGAGGTCACAGTTTTTTATTAATACATTTTATAAGTTTAGATATATTTTGAAGCAGCGACTTGTTGTTACTTGACATGAGTTTGTGAAATTTTAATATATTTATATTTCTTGAGTAATATTTTGGTAGCAGATTTTTGCGATCTTCGGCTATTGCCGTACATTCAAGCATATAATGGAATTCGTCCCCTAAGCTATTATTATTACATAGGTTGCAGTGTCTATTTTCCCGATTTATATTTCTCCATCGTCCCGTTTCAATAGGTAAAAAAGTATTTGTTGTTCTAAATCTACACATAATTATTGCATCTTTTAGATTCAAAATTGTTAAATAATCTTCAAAAATTAATTCCTGTTTGTAGATTCTGTAGCATGTCGCTTTTGGTGACTCCATTACGTTCGTGTGCCAGTTGATCCTTAACATTCATTTGTAAATATGTTTCATAAAAGATTGGATTTTTAAAATTCCTCCTATTAACTAAAAATTAATGTGATTGTTATTCCTCTTAATTTCAGGAGGGAGGTCTTAAGGTATAACAAAAGTTTCCATCTCACTGCAGAGTAGGATTATCAATTACAAAGCAGAATTCTTTGCTAAGGGCTGTTCCAGCAAAACATACATGGGACAGGGGCAAGGCTTTTCTTTGAAAGGGGAGTCACCCATAGAATTTAAAACTATCATTATTTTCATTGAGTTTACACAAGCTTTTAAAGCAATTTAATTTTGCCTCCCTCCCCCCCCCCTGTCCCATGTATGTTTTGCTGGAACATGCCCTAAATGTCAATAGGGGTACAACTTTATTGAACAGTTTGAAAATGTTTTATTTGAAACACTGAACTGTTGTTCTTTTAGTTTTATGAAATGATTTGAATTGATTGATTGATTGTTAGCTGTTTAATGCCCCGTCGGGAAATGATTTGAAAACTCTTTGTTTAATTTCAGATGGAGCTGGTGCCATGCTTGGATCTGCAGTTTTGGGTAAATATTTTATGAATAAACTATGTATACCGTAAACATGTTCAACATCATGAAACAAAAAATTGCTTGTTTTGGGTTACTTGACTTTCCTAATTTTTTTTCTTACCCTAGTTCATTTTATTGCTTTTAAAAGTAATATGCCAACAAAAGTTGATGCCTTTACCAGACTGAATCTATAATTTAAAACTTCTAATTGTGTAACTAAAATAGCTCAACATTTTAACAGACCATTCTGTTTCAATATCCGTAT
Organism: Arcuatula senhousia; assembly: GCA_963971305.1. Taxonomy (NCBI): domain Eukaryota; kingdom Metazoa; phylum Mollusca; class Bivalvia; order Mytilida; family Mytilidae; genus Arcuatula; species Arcuatula senhousia. Next base: position 48,518,975 of record OZ020303.1, on the reverse strand, counting down.
TGTTTTGATAGCTCAAATTCATGTCAACATTTTATTTTTTAGGTGGTGTCTTACTAGCTTTAATAGAAGGAGTAGGAATAGTATTTACAAGAATGTCTGCAGATCAATTTAATGCCGGTAAGTTATATACCTGTCTTGGAACTATTCGAGTCACAAAAACCTGAAGTAAGCTTTAGTTATTAGTAATAGGAAATAAAGTAAAAATGGGGGTCAGAAAGGCACACTACTAGTAGAATCATGATTTGTTTCAAGCAAAACTGGTAATGAAGCTGTTTTGTCATATTTTATTATATGATATTCACATTATCACAGTGCTCTCCTCAGAAGTTTTGAATAGCATCCTGGTATTTTCAATTTTCAAATTAACATCTTTTGGTTTAGAATTCTATCATCATGTTCTCTAATGAATACATTTAAGATATTTTTAGATAGCATCATATTACTAGGATGCTATATGCATTGTATATATTTAAAGTGCTTTGGGGGGGAGAACTCTGACTAAAAAAAAAATGTTGTCAGCTCAAAATTTATGTGGCATTAAATTTTTTCGTTTTTGTTTTAAAAAGTTTTTTTATTTCATTTAAACATTTAGGCGTTGAAGAGAAGACATGATCTAAGGTTCTTTTTATCTTAAAATTCAAAATCTGGTTTACAATAAACACATGCTGTTTTAAACAATTTTACAGAAAGAAAAGCAATTTGAATTTCATAACTTTAGTGATAAGAATGAAAAGTTTAAAGTTTGTTTAGATGTTCAATTATTAAAAAGTTTTTTCCACTGTAGGCTATTGAAGTTTTAAAACAGCATTTGTTGTAAATTTTCTGTTTAGGATTTTTTGCTTATGTTTAGTCATGCATATGTTTTGTTTCACCATTTGCTTGTCTTGCATTTTATCCAAATAAATACAAGGGCACACATATTTTGATAAGATTGTTTTAAAAATATCTAATTTGTCCTTTATAAATGAAAAAAAGATCACTATTCTAAATAAGGATTGGTTACTGTTAATTGTAAAGATTACAGTTAAATTGTGCTTAAGAAAAATTTAGAGAAGGAGATCCTTTTTGGAGTATTAAAGTTCATTTGCAGACTTTTCATATTTTATTATGAGTGTAAGTGAGTTGCTAAATTTATTAATAATAAATTCTTTCAAAATATTTCTAAATATTTACAAATGATATATATTCTTTATTTTTTCAGCTAATGTTATGCCAGAAGAACCTCAACCCACATCGCCACCTGCCGGAGGAGCTGTTTCATCTATGTTTGGACAACAGAGTTACCAATGACTATCTAAGGAGAACGAAAACTAAACATTCACGAATCTCCGGTCGTTACTCATTAATATTTATTGTCATAACTTTCCATGTCTGGAGATCAATCAAGTGTGCAAGGGTGTACATGAACATAACTTGTACTTTTTATGTGATATTGACATCAAAATTCTATAATTTGTGTATGTCATATGTTTGAGAAGAACTCCTGACTACAATGTACTTGATCAAGCCCCCACATTGAAAATTGCTGTGCATAGACTTGTTTGAAATTTGAAGAGCCATTTTGAACAGTTATGTGACTTAAGCAAAGAATTGCAGTTTTGATTGCATGTTATCTTTGGCAACCATATTATGGTTTCCTTGATTATTTGTAATTTTTTTGTTTAACTTACAAATGTACAGCAATATAAATATTGGTTTTGATTTTTATGACTGATTTATAGACTTTCAAATGATGATTTTATTTTTAGTTTTTTTATTTCTGTGAATATTGTTAGATATTATTTTTGTTGTAAAAATCATGAAAAACTTTGATATAAAAAATTGAAAAACTGAGTTCTGTTTTACAACTTTAAGTCCTAGTAGTTAATGCTTGGTTGGAAAATTTATTTACATGTAGTTTATTTAAACCTGAAAGTGGGTTTAGCAGTTGGGTTTCTCTGTCAGTCATGCATAAGTGGTACCAATATTGTGTAATCTGAAACTAAACTCTTTCACATGATCTTTTTATGCCCTGCCTACAAAAGAAGAGGTCATTAGGAGTGTGGGTCTATTGGTTTGTCCAACATAACTCATGTTTATCCTGCAGGTTTGACTTATATTTCTCCTTAAAGGAGTTGATCATCATAAAATTTTATGCACATATATATCAGGGATTAAACAAACAACAAACATAATCATAATATGCTACCCTCTTCCAAATCAACTTCATTGTTCATTGATAGCAGGAAAAAACATGTTGTGAGGCTTTGTGTCTTTTATACACATGAAATTTTATTAATTGATTACAGACACATTAAAGATATGCAAATTATAAGTCTGAAAGGGCTAGGACAGAATTATTAGAAATATAAGATGCACCTGCATCTTATATTTAAAATAACCTGCTGTTGTTTCATTATTTTTCGTAGGTTTTCAAGGTTTTTGTGAATGGGGCTGATCCACAAAATTAAGTACCACACGGAAAGGAAATTTACCTTTACTTTGCATGCTCAAGGTTGGAAATTCCCTGGAAAAGTTACCAGCCCCGAATCTACCTGTTTTTTACTAATCAGCCAGTCAAATTTTCATGAATTTTAGCCAGTCAATTGCTGGCGGTTGGGCTATTATTTCCAACTCTGGCATGCTGCAAACTTCAGAACCATAAGTTTACAAACCCACAAACATGCAATTTTTTAGCAATCCCCATTTTTTTTTAGGCCACAAAAATAAATGAATCCATAGTATAATGCTTATAAAACAACTGGACTGCAATCATCAAATGAATGATTCATGGAAAAAGAAATATAGGTTGCATTCAAACTTGGTCAGTGTAGTGCAGTAAATGTAGGTCCAGGTGCAGATGGTACATTTTAGAAATGGATTTAAACTATAAGTTTGCAGACTACCCCATCTGTATGTGAATAGGTTTGTCAGTTACCTGCCCAGGTTGGTGATTTCCTCTGAAAAAGAAGAGGCAAATGGGCACAGCCTATCTGTCCTGTTGCCCAATATGGATACCTGTATTGTTTTTTTTCTGAAAACGTACTCATCTTTCTGAAATTTTACACTGATAGGCCACATTAAAAATGTGCACATTCTCTACTGAGATGATTGGATATTAAAAAAATGGTGGCATGTTGAACTTTACCTTTCACCACTGTTGCTCAAAAACCATCTTGCTGAAACACATCAGAGCTGTGCACTTTTCTTTTAAGATGATTTGACATCAAATTGAAAATTTTGTGGCATGTTAAACTTAACATATTTCTATTTCTGATAAGTAACAGATGTACCTATAATGTGTAGTCTGAAACAAAAAATCATTACACTTGTTCTTTCTGAGTTTTTTTCTGGTTAGTGTAAACTGGAACTCAAAATCCTTACAATGAATATTTCGGATATTTTACCATCATCCTTTCCATTTGATATGATTCTAAGAACCATCATTGACCAGGCTGCACATTCAAATATATAAAGTTTATCCAAATTGATCTTAATAGAACAGGTTGTGGCATGATTGGTGTTTTACAATATATTGTATCTGATTTTCCTTTTCAGCATTAAGTACATTTGTTTTTACTGTTTGAATATGAGGCATAACTACCCATCAAAAACACATAACTTATCATGCAAACTCATAGTATTTATAAGCAGGAGAGCAATATAATTAAAAAAGTTCATTTATAAACATTTGAGTTATTCCCCTTGGTCTGTGTTTTTTTAATTAGACTTTTACAGACCCTTGCTAACATTTTAACAACATTGGTATCTTAAGATAATTGAAATCAATACATACTTTACGAATAATTGTAATTGATTTATGTTACATTAAACAGAATAAAAACTATAAAAATAGGGGCATGCAAGGACTTTTTAAGAAAAATTATACCAGTACTCATCGAGCAAAAACAATCGGTACCTACAATCAAAAGATATATATTGGATGTACTCATTCAAAGTTGCAACATGTATTCAATATTTTCAAGCCAATGCAAGGTGTTTGCAAATATTCTATGGTTATGGACATACAACTGTTTGTTCATTCTGTTATAGCGTATCATCTTTTCACAATGAATTTGCATATTTAACATCAAAACCCAATTTAACAGAACATGATTTTTGTTTATTAACTACAAAAACTATTTATTCAAATTGTTTTCCTTTGTAAGTTTGATATCGACATATTCATTAATGCTTCATCTTCCTTCCTATATTATATGCATAAATGATTGGAGTATGTATAAAGAAAACAGACTAAATACACGTTCACAAACCTGAACTTCAGTAAAGTCGGCAAAAAAACAACCCCAAAAAACAATAATGTTAAATATGAAGGCACTTCAGTAAATTGTCTGTTGTACTGAGATGATCATCTCACTAATCCTGCTGTGTCTCATGTTGGTGCATCTGTTTAACTATTGGACCCTTAGAATTGTAATGTAAGAGGAATGTTTAATTTGTGCCGTAACCAAGGTTCAATCCAAATTTCTTATGAATAGCCTATACCATTGCAACAATCAAAGCATAGATATTATAATTACTCAAACTTTTTGGATGAACTCATTTAGACTTTCTGAGCTCCATTTTGAACCAACCAGCAATGAAATTTCCTTAGCACATCTTCATATGATGTATATGTACATTTTGTACTTGGTTGGTTCAAAATCAATCCAACAATTTGAAATAAGTTAAAACTGTATGAGACAGACATTTTAGTTATCAAGACAGAAAAAATGTCTCCAAACAGATTATGGTAGCAATAATACAGTTTCACTTTTGTTCTTGAGGGACAAATTTTCGTGGTTTTGCAACATTTATCCATCAAAATACAAATCCAACAAAGCGTAAATTTCATAGTGATTTTATCTACCTGTAGCAACATGTGTAAAACCCAACTAAATGTCTTTTCGAGAAACAACAAAAATGTATAGCAACAAAAACAAGAGGCTCCCAGGAGCCTGAATCGCTCACCTGGTCTTAATGTCAACCCTTTGAAGACATTTGTTCTTTAAGGGGCTGAAACCCCTATAGGGGGTCATCTGACAACTTCGACCATACGGAGACTTGTGTAAAGCTAAATGAGCTGAACATTTAAGCAAGCAACAGCTTTTCTCTATCTGCAATAGTTTTCATTCTATAGGCCAAAAACTCTATTTTTTGCCTTTAAGGGGCCAAAACCCCTATAAGGGGTCTTCTGACAACTTTGACCCTATGAAGACTTTTGTAGAGCTAAATGAGCTGAACATTTAAGCAAGCAACAGCTTTTCTCTATCTGCAATAGTTTTCATTCTATAGGCCAAAAACACTATTTTTTGCCTTTAAGGGGCCGTAACCCCTATAAGGGGTCATCTGACAACTTCGACCCTATAGAGGCTTGTGTAGAGCTAAACGAGCTGAACATTTAAGCAAGCAACAGCTTTTCTCTATCTGCAATAGTTTTCATTCTATAGGCCAAAAACTCTATTTTTTGCCTTTAAGGGGCCATAATCCCTATAAGGGGTCATCTGACAACTTTGACCTTATGGAGACTTTTGTAGAGCTAAATGAGCTGAACATTTACGCAAGCTACAGCTTCTCTCTATCTGCAATAGTTTTCATTCCATAGGCCAAAAACATTAAAAAATGCTATTTTTCACCTTTAAGGGGCCGTAACTCCCATAAGGGGTCATCTGACAACTTTTGTAGAGCTTTTGATGCTGAAGCAGTAGCGTGGCATCAGATTTCATCTATCTCTTATACTTTTTGATTTACAAGCCAAAAACAGTAGTCTGACCCCCCTGGTCTATTTTTAGCAACGGCGGCCATGTTTTTCGTTGAATCAAAAATCCCCACATCAGTTCTGTGGGGGATACCCTAAAGTACCACCAGACCAAATTTGGTTTGAATCTGTGCAGCCGTTTCAGAGGAGAAGAAGTTTGAAGAAAAGTTAACGACGACGGACGACGACGACGACGACGACGGACGACGACGACGACGACGACGGACGACGACGACGGACGCCAAGTGATGGCAATAGCTCACATGGCCTTTGGCCAGGTGAGCTAATAAACAATTCAACAGAACCCTTTTTTCATATTTTATAGTTTATCTGAATGATTTGGATTATTTTACACCTACTCGGAAATTTCTATGTGAAATATTTTTGGCAGCATGAACAGTATTATGACCCAAATGCTTACAGTTTGTTTTTTTCTTAACACGCAGGAACTGATTACCCTGCTACCTGCATTTTCTTTTTGTATTGACTTTGTATTTTGTATTGCTGCTTGCAGTTGGTTGTTTTGTTTGTACTTTTAGTTATGCTGCAGGTTTCTTTTGTTATTGGTTTGTCTGATTTTGTCTTGGTCTTTTCAGAATGACCCATTGGTAATCCTTTGCTTCTCTCATATCTGAGCTGGATGCAGTCTGCTTTCCTAAGGAATTGGAGGTACAAATGGGGCATCCGAATGTCAAAAGTCTGAAAAGGCAGAGACAAAACCAGTAGGCATCAATGAAAACAGGCAGAGAAAACAGACAAGATATAAACCACAGAAACACAAAAACTACTGAATATCAATGAACAATGTGAACTCTAGTCATAACAAGAGTGAACTCATGTGCTCTGGAAGAATCTCCTTTAGACACATGTTGTGCACAACGACTCAATATTTTTTCAAAATTTTATTTCATCTTTTAAGTTTATAATATAACTCTTTACAACATAACAACGGAAATAAAGCAATGTTCTCAAAATATTGACAAAATATTTACATACTCATGATAATGGACGACCTCTTGCATTCATCATGATAAAAAAATTGAAAATTGAAAAATAAAAATCATAATAAAGCTCAACAATGGTTTATTTAAATACATAAATTGAGAAACTGAAACATAAATGTCATGAATATCTTATTCACACAAAAAATAACATAATGTAACACACATAAACCTAACGAACACCTGGATAGACAGAATAAAATTATGGTTTAATAATTGGCCTAATTTTAACTACAAATATAAGTACAAATGAGTAACAAAATTTCAAAAACTATGTTTAACATTTTGTTCCTTATTTTTTTTTTTTATAAAAGTATCCATCTCAAAGGAAAGTTTTGCCCTAGAACAACCCTCATCTGAATCCCACACTAGATCACATGTACCAGTTTATGCCTTTTTTTTTTTACAAATTTACATAATTTACTCAATGAATTTATCTTTTAACAAAAAATGAAGCAAATCATCCTGAACTTTGTGATTATTACCAAGCTTGTTAAGTTAAACTTGCTTTTTTCACAAAACCATTATAGGCAATTTGATATCAAAATTGTTAAAAATAAATGTTTTAAAACTAATCATAATACAGGGTTGGTGAACCTGATTAATGAAAGTTATTCACAAACATATTTTATTTTCTACTTGTGACATCTTCAAAATAATTTAGGTGTTGGGAAGTTTATCCATAAAACAAGGGGGGAAAATTCATTGCAGTAGTTCAAAAATACTTTAGTTTAGTCATAACAAATAGATATATTTTATTATTTTTACACATATTTTGGACAAAACTATACTAAAACTGAGACAATTTACATCACATCACAACATCATGAGAAAAAAGCATAATTTACATCGTGCCATTTCAAAAACCCGCTTCAGGAAAATAAAATTAATGAAAAGAACGAAGGTCACAATACATATATATTTTAAATTTTTCTCATCCAAGAAAAAAAATGTTTACATAACTTTAAGATAAACATCACAAAAGTTTATATTTTATTATTTTAATCTTGTCAAAACTTAACAACAAGATTCTTATTTTTCAAGTATGTGCACTTCAAAAAGTTCCATAGTTTTTCAGATTTTACTCAACCTCATGGAATGTTTTTATCGTTTGTTTCTCACACTAGGTTTCAACAAAGTAAAACATTTAACCAACAACCTTTTAGAATTGTGGGAACAGTAAAAATTGCAGTAAAATTGTTGCAACAAATATGACAATACCTAAAAGGTCAAACGAAAAATTTGTATAAAATTTCTGACAGATTAGTAAACAAACCAATTGAATGTGTCAATTTGTAGATAGAAGTACTTTTGTTGTTTAGATTAAAAAACCAACAAACTAACAGGTTTATCAAAATTTATTTCAGCTACAAAGTCACACAGTAGCAGGGACTTTACCTTCACCTTGACATTAATTTGACCTTGAAAACATACTAACACTTTTGTTTTAAACAAGCATGTTTTTTGAAAAAGATTTAACATGAGATAGTTTCAAAAATTATATTAACAATGTTTGAACAAAGTAAACATAAAATTTGCTGATAGTATCTCTTTATCACTCATAATTACAACATTGTTAACCATCGTGTAGACAAGATGTCAAAACTAACGCCTCCACCCAATCTTATGTTCATGTCATAATAAATTAGGTCAACTTCAAGTGACACCAATGTTCTCATTCATGGTTTTTATGCATTATTACAGAAAAAAGCTTGTCATGTTCAATATGCATACAAAAAATTGTCACAATTTTCAAAACAAAACATTTATTACTTTAAGCATTTACAGTTTGAAACTGTTTTAGGTTTTTTTTTTTATAGTGGAACCACTTCAGATTTGGTCAAAGAAAACTTAGTCTATTAATATTATCTAAAAACTGCTGAAATTTGTAGAAAGAATTTTGATATGATACTCCAAAAATAAGTGGCAGGCCAAAAATTAATTTTTAAAAAACAATTTTCAAGAATTGAAATGATTATGGAATGAAATTTAAATGAAGTAAATTTTGAAGTATTTGATTAACATTGCAAATAAAGCAATTGCATTGATTTTTTTTTCTTGCACCAACGTGTTTTTTTTTACATTTGTGTCATGAATTCTATAAAGAGATCAGTTGTATAAAAAAAATCTATTTTTATCTGTCACATGATCTAACATCAAGGCAGTGTCATGTGATTTTTTATGGTCATTCACAACTAAATGAACACAGAAAATGAATTAATGTTGAGTAGATAACAAGGAGTCATGTCTTTGCTGTGACAAACTTGTACAATGTCCATTCTCTTTCTCGGCTTTAATCCTCAACCAGGTGTCACCACCAAGTGCTTTTGCGAAATGGTCATCCACTGAGCCAGTGAAAAGTTCATTAACAGTCTCTTTTTTGGCTTTAAGGGCTGTCCATGTACTGTTTCCTAGGGATTTAGCAAAATGGTCATCTACAGAGCCTGCAATAAAAAAAATTCTTGAACTAAAGACAAAATTTAAACTACGAGACTTTTACTTTTTCCCCTTTTACAGAATATAATTGGTGCCAATTAAGCAACAAATTTAGAATGGGTCGGAGGTATGTTTTGCTTATAAAAGATTTATCTAACAATAAACATATCATTGAATAACCATACATCTTATTGCTGTTTTTGCACAAAATTGAAAGTTATCCCAAAAATGTTCTGCTTTTTTAAATATCTATGCTATCTACTTTGGTTCTAATTCTCTGATGCATAAAATCAGCCTGAAGACTTTCCCAAATATAAATAATATACAGGTATAATTTTTTTAACCTTTTGACTCCTGATGTATTTTTTATATTGCCCTATATCTTAAAATAACAAATGTCGCCATGATACATTAAGCATATAACCCATAGTCAAAGGGAATTTTCTGTCAGCAATTTGTATTCATACAAATATTTTATCTAAAAGCCAAGCAAGGACAAAGCCTAGCTATTTATCATATATTATATACATACTTCTTCATATTAATTTCCCATAATTTTATGAAAGAATGTTTTGTGTTGTGTGGGTGTTACGATTTGTCAACTAGGCCCATTAGGCATGTCAGAATGATGTGAATATTATGTCCTGAAACATTGTTTTATTTCACAAGATGACAACTAGTTAAACATGAACTTCCTTTTCAACTTTCTTAATCTGTTTGTATATAAAAAATAATAGTTTTAATTAACAGGGGCGGATCCAGAAATTCTTCATAAGAGTTTCAATGAGGATAAAAAGGTTCCAACTCTTAAAGCCCCCGTGGATCCAGGTCTGATTTTACAGATTCTTTTTTTAAAAATCTGTCAAAGTAAAAAATGGCAAGAATTCCTTTAACAGGAAGTTGGTGAGTGACAGACTTAAAATCAAATCCTATTTTATGGGACCTTACCCAGATGCTGTATACCAAATATCAAGTAGCTGTGATAAGTAGTTGCTGAGAAAACTGTTACGAAAATTTCTTCCCCGCCCAGCATTCACCATTTTATATAAACCCAGATTTTTCACCAAAAATTGTAACCCTTGAATGTATGCAAAGGAGGGGAAAGGTACATGAAAGAAGCAAAGAGGTACCAATGAGGCATTTAAATGTCAAAAGTCTGAAAAGACAAAGACAATGAGTAATTTAAGGCTTGTCCCCTCTAACATAAGACATGGGGCAACACTTGGCAGGATGTCTGGAACAGCCTCTGAAAGAAACATAACTTATTTTTACCTGTTATAGAAACATTAGTGGTAATCTGTGACTTGGTCTCTGTGGTACCAGGAAAAGGGGGAGGGGGTTGAGAAATGGTTGGCGATGGCACTGTTGGTGTTTTTGGTGATGACTTGGCAGAAACAAAGTCTGAGTAGTCACGTCCTAACGATCTACGGAAATGCTCCTCTATGGCAGGGTCACACAATTCTGAAAAATATTTAAATCAACAATATTATTGCTTGTCAGATTTTGCAGACTTTTTATAAAAAAACATTCTTTAGAATTTATTCATGCAGATAATCAATTGGTAAAATAAGTTTGCTTGTTTAAAGAAAAGCTTATGCACCCCCCCCCTTTTCCTAATATTGGTCTCTGCATCCATCCCTATTAGGCTACAGAGCACATCAAGATCATACATAAATCGAAACAAAGACAGAACAAATTACAACTTATATCATTGGACAACAGAATAAGAACTTTTTTTATTTAATTTTTTATTTATTTATTTATTTATTTAGTAATCTATATAAAATGTATCACACTACCTACGTAATATTACTTTACTAGTCTCTAAATAGCAAAGCTTAAATCATCAGGTAATACAATTACTCATGCAATTCAATTGTACAAAAAATAGTATTTCAAAGAGACTTAAAAGGTAATTCAGTTCAATTGTATTGTTTTATGACTATTGTAGCATTAAGTCAGTTACTTTATATGTTACAATAAGAAGGCCTAAACTATGACACTTTAAGACTATGTAAACAATTAGGTGGGAATTTTCAAAATTGAAAGACGCCCTCTTGTTTTAAATTTATTAATAAGTAATAAAAATATTTAAAATATGACAAATACTGATGTCCTTTTGATAACATAAAATTTGCTTGTTTTAATTATTTAAATATTTTTTTGACAAATCTACATATGCAAAATTGAATATCTTATGCTATCTACAGTCATTATAATATCAAAGTGGTGTTTTTAAAACATTTTCCGCTTAAAAACTAGTTTCTTCTTTGAATTTTGATCTTTAACAGACATTTAAAGAAAATTTTACTTTTTATGAACATGCTCTTTGCTTAATGAAGTTGTTGAGAAAACTACAAACAAAAAATTCCTTTCTTGCCTATCACGCACCTTACTATGGCCAAAAAATGTAATGAGATGAATTCCCAGGCATATTGGGCATTGTATCTTGCGTCTCAAAGTCTTTATTGTTTAAAATCTCATGGGACTTCAACGTGTTAAAGTAGAAAAAGCATTTTCAAGGCTTAATCAAATGATATATTTTTCATTGCACCAAATATTATATATAAAACTAGCAATATGAATGTTAACATATTGAAATTGGAAAGATATTCTTCCAGAGACTTATATTTTATGAATGAAGCTTAGGACTAAATCAACATATTTAAAATCTATTTATCACTGGCATTTGACCATTAACCCTTCAGTTGAACCAACATTACAGCATCTAAATATTAAAATTCATTTATTTAGATTACCAAGTGTCAATTCAAGATCACCCATTCAGAAAAATCAAC